>OX383972.1:11479500-12679500 GCA_947532105.1 Athrips mouffetella | reverse complement strand
GCATCCCTTTCTCGATTTTGGATAAAGTTGTTAATGAAAATATCAACTCTTTGACCAAGAGCCATTTTTTTTAATGTTACAAGTGAGCAAACGAGCAGGTGGGCCACCTGTAAGTGATCACCACCGCCCATAACACCTTGACTGTCCTATTAATGGCATATTTTGAGACTAATAAGACAGCTAAGCGCGTTGCTCACTTTGAGAACTAAGATGATAATATATCTCGTGTGCCAGTAATTTCGCTGGCTCCCTTGCCCTTCAAACCGAAACACAGCAGTGCAAACACTGCTGCTTCACGGCAGAAAAAAGCAAGGGGGTGGTACTTCTCCGATGTCCCTCAACACAGAATCCTCAGAGAAAAAAACTGCATAAAAACTTATTTTGACGATGCCAAAAAATAGTCATGAAATAGTCACCATAAGGAAAAAAATAGTCGCGTTACAATTCTAGAGTTATAGCTATGGTTTGCTGAGGATTATGGGCATAGGCTATATACAGAATCCTCAGTTCTGATGCAAGCAAACCGTGGGGACTATTGACTTGGTTATTATTTTAAAAAATAGTCATGAAATAGTCGTCTTGACTTCCAAATTCACAAAAATAGTCGTTCTCGGATTTCAGAGTTACAGGGGTAGCTTGCTGAGGATTCTGTGCATAGTATTTCACGGACGCAGATTCCTGCAGAACGGTTAGGTTTTTCTATTTGATACTGATGTCAAAAAATAGTCAACAAATAGTCGTCTCAAACCATAATCACTTTGGTCTGGTTTACCTTGTAGAAGTATGTTAAAAATGCATGTTAACTTCGCCATACATTTTTCCTTTGTACAGTCGCGTACACAAAATTATTTGATATTGATTTCAAGTTGTCAAAAAAAAATGGATTTTGATATTGTTAGAGGCTTTTATTTTTATATATTGTTGCAGACCCTATTTTTGTGTTATCTATTTTTATTAGGTAAATAAGAGGATAAACCGACTGATATATCAGTGCACAGACCCAACCTTTTGGTCTAAAAACTTACGAGTATAATGTAGGTTCCACTTTTAAGGAAAGGTAAAACTAGAATATCGGGCTTAAACCCAGATGCATTCAGTAAATAAAAATACTTTAATAATAATTTGTAGGTTCGCAAATATTACTAAATTAACCATACTAACTTTACTAATTTCTTGATTGATCAATGTTGTTTGCCTACGCATTTAACTATTCATTAAAAATTAAAATGTCTCTGCATATGTGTTTCTTTTACCCAATAGCACATCAGTAGAATAATACAAATCAGTGACTTAATGGCATAGTAACAGAGTTGGAAATGTTTAACGTGGGTCGTATAATAGAAAAAGCACCATTATTCTGAGACGAGACATGTTTAACCAATAGTATGGCGGCGTTCGGCTCGACCGAATTGTGTGACCGAGCAAGCGCTCACCGCCGCCGCCGGCGCGTATTGAAGTACCCTACAGTGTTGCTATTAAAACGACAATTTCCGTGTTCTACGGTAATTATATGAAATGTAAAGTCTTACACTACAGCCTATGGAAGCAGTAAATACACAACGCGTTATTCCAAATTAGGATATCCATTTTTTCAATAATCCTACTTAAAAATTGAATGCAAATTCTAAAACTAACAGCAGCTCGTTAAAAGCGCAGCCTCGGTCGGGTCATTGCGCTGCGGGTTATTGCCCTCTGCGTAGGGCAAATTTTAAAATTTTCAGAGTTTTTTAAAAGTAGATTTATTTTTTTGTGTTCCTTTATCGTTACTGAAACACCCCCTAAGCTATGGCACGCAATAAAATTATCACCCTGAATTACTCATTTAACCATTTAACGGACATAAGTACGAAGACTGTGATTTATACAAAAAAACCGGCCAAGTGCGAGTCGGACTCGCGCACTGAGGGTTCCGTACCACCACATAAACATAATTGTATTAGTTGAAATTTCAGTAAGTTAATGTGCTAGATTTTTTGAGTCCGACACGCGCTTGATCAAATTTTATTATTTGTTGTTCTTTTATAGCCTATGCCCTATAAACATACCAATTTTCAAGTTTGTAAGTGTTCCCGTTTTTAAATAGAACTAAAACAAAAATCGCCTCAGCAACCATCCAACTTGACCCCTCTCTTATATGAATGTTCTTGAAACGGGAGCTCGCCACAATTGGTTACCATTAGTTGTGAGAAAAGTTGTAATATTTAATGATTTCAGACTTTTCCCATTATTTGTACCGTGAGACCTAGCTTCTTGCCAAATTTCATAATTTTAGGTCAACGGGAAGTACCCTGTAGGTTTTTCATTTTTGAATAAATGTATGGAGATGAGGACATAAAATGCCATAACTTTTGATTGCGTCATTGTAAAAAATTGAAATTTTCAGATCTTGTGTGGTTCATGGATCCTAATATATGATATTAATTTCAACCTGATACCTTAACCCGTTCGTGAGATAAAGGGTCTTGACAGACAGACAGACAGACGGACAACAAAGTGATCCTATAAGGGTTCCGTTTTTTTCTTTTGAGGTACGGAACCCTAAAAACTAACTTAAATAGTTAATAGAATCAGGCGTTACTTTGCGGAAGTCCATCTCAAAGAAATGAAACAAATATATAGCCACCTTCCGCAACAATGATGGATGCTATGTACTCACTGTGCACCGCCCGCCCGCCCGCAAATAAATGCGCATGCGCAGGCAACTGCAACACAGCAACCACCCAAAAACACTCTACACGTGTTTCGCCTCTACACGAGGCATCCTCAGGAGATGTTAGACCGACCAGTGCCAAACTACCTTAAAAATAATCTGTAGGTACTGAATATATTCATAAAGAAGATTTTTTTATTATTTTAGTTTAAAACCAATTATTGTAGTTTATTAAGCTATATTATTTAACATGAAAACAAATAAACTTTGCTTTTTATTACAGAATTAATTATATTGGGTTCCAAATACATAAAAAAAAAGTAACTAAATAGTTACCATCAAAGATGATATGCATTTTGAACACGACTGTACTTGAGTTGAAAAATGTATGGCGAAGTTAACATGCATTTTTAACGTACTTCTACAAGGTAAACCAGACCAAAGTGATTATGGTTTGAGACGACTATTTGTTGACTATTTTTTGAAATCAGTATCAAACAGAAAAAGCTAAACGTTCTGCTGGATTCTGCGTCCGTGAAATGCTATGCACAGAATTCTCAGCAAGCTACCCCTGTAACTCTGAAATCCTTGAACGACTATTTTTGAGAATTTGGAAGTCAAGACGACTATTTCATGACTATTTTTTAAAATAAAAGCCAAGTCGATAGTCCCCACGGTTTGCTTGCATCAGAACTGAGGATTCTGTATATAGCCTATGCCCATAATCCTCAGCAAACCATAGCTATAACTCTAGAATTGTAACGCGACTATTTTTTTCCTTATGGTGACTATTTATGACTATTTCGTGACTATTTTTTGGCATCGTCAAAATAAATTTTTATGCAGTTTTTTTCTCTGAGGATTCTGTGTTGAGGGACATCTTCCCCAGACGGACTTTCCACAAAAGCCCTACCACCAAAAAAGACCATTTAGTGATATTATATAATAAAATAACTATATAAAACAAAAAAATAACCTATACTTAAATAAACAATTCAAAGATTCGTAAAAGCACCTATTCCTAAGACAATGTGTCAAGTGGCTTTGTTTCCTTTCAGTGCCGGCTCCCAGAAACCGTCCTTTATTTGTCTTATCTTACTATCTCAAACATGTGACAGATGTATGTCAGAAATATCCTACCCATTCTATGTGTAGCTGACGTTTTCATGAGCAAATACGTGTTAGGTTCGGCAAACAATCCACTAACTTTATGTGGTCAATGCAAACGCACGACTGCGGTAATTTATCGCATGAAAATGGAAATTTTCGTTCGTTGGTTGAAGCACTCGGTTGTTGTTTCGACTTTCGAGCCGAGAAATATATCATTGACATTATTTGAAGATATTGAAGATATAAAAACGCTACTGTGTTGTGACAGATTGTGAATATAAATTAATCGCTAAGTATGTTTAGATTAGCCTTGTTACTTACCTAAGACTTGATTAAATATTTTGTCAAAATTTACTTCATTCTTCTTCTCCATATATTTGTGCATTACACTCCGTACACTGAAACAAAACAGACAATTTATTAATCAAAACTGTAGTACATACTATTGAATAGTGGAGGAACATCTTACAAGGCAAACTACTGAAGAATGATTTTAAACAAAAACTTTACTTTGATACGAAAAGAACACACCTGATAATTATTCATACGTTTTGATTCTAAATAATCATATCCGCGGTCAATGGCGCCAGCCGCAAAGTAACTGGCGTAAGGAGTGATCACACCTAGCTGAATTCAAAGACTGATTCGGCATACATTGCTCGTTGAAGTAAGGATACTGCAATTAACATAATAACCATAACCAAGCCTCCCAGCAATGTATGCCGAATTAGTCTTTGAACTCAGCTAGGTGTGATCACTCCTTTAGTGTGTATAAATGGTACTTCTTCTTAATTAACCACGCATGCCTGCTGTGAAATGTTATGATGATGAATCATATAAGTTCATCATCCATCAGCTTGAAATCGCTCACTGCAGGGTATGTATGAGCCTCCTCCTCAACCGCTAATCGACCACCTGATCTCTACGCGTCGTAGACTAATTTCACTTAAATTTTGAAGGTTTTAAATTCAAAGTTTCTTTTAACTTTAAGAGGGTATCCTAGCTGCATTTCTTCCATACCAATTGATACAAATGTATTCCCCTATTTCCTCCCTGGATAATGCCTGAAGAGCGATGGTATTTTGTTTTTAAATCAAAACTGTAGGCATGTCACTGTTATTATATTGTTCCGAAATATAATTACCAAAAGAAATATGACTTCCCGCCATATTTAGACGACTAACAGTAAAATTTGAAAAGTTTTCAAGATAGAGGAAGATAGGAGCGTAGATATAAAATAATTGAATCAGCTCAGTTTTGGACACTTGGAGAAGATAACATGGGATAGCGGAACGTCGTCGTTTTGTAGGTAAAATTGGTCTAAGCTGTAGGTTGTCCCTATCGCGCAATACAACAGGAGGATTGTTGGGGCGCAGCATGACAGCAATAGTTTGTACAGTCAAGAGCACATCAAGCTTGACACATTGCACTTTGTACCGTTCTTATTTCAATAGACGTACGAGCTAAGCTTGAACTGTCGTTGACTGTACAACTACCATTTCTCGAACTAGGATACCCTGTTAAATGACGTTTCTTAGTACGGCAGTAGTTGGATCATAAACAAAGTGGCGCCATGAGAATAAACCGGTCAAGTGCGAGTCGGATTCGCGCGCCGAGAATTTCGATGTATCTATTTTATTTTTGGAAGCATAAAACAAATATTTTTTGTTAAGGTTTCTTCCAAAAGTAAAGATTGTTTTATTTTTCCAGCAATCTTCACTACATATTATAAAAGAAAGTCCCCCGAAACGTTTTTCTGTTGTCATCATGTCTGTCTGTGATCGATAAACTCAGGAATTACTGTATTGATTTTAATCCGGTTTTCACTGATAGATAGATTAATTCAATAGGAAGGTTTGTGGCTATAATTTACAAATATTTAGTTCAAATTATCTGAACTGTGATAATGTTTGTCGATCGAGTCGGAAAAAAACGTGCCTCTAGAGAGCTTTTTGGGCGTGCGCTGCGTAAATGGTTTCATTTATATGAAAGTCATGTATGAAAGAATTGTTGCTCTCTAAGAGTTCTAAAGAAAAGTCCTAAAAATTTATCTATCTTTTAAGCCCAAGTCACATAGAGCGGTATAAGCGGTAAAGCGGTCCGGGGCCGGACCTGCGGTAAGCGTAAGCGTTCCGGGACCGGTCACACAGAGGTACTCGTACCGCGCGGAAACCGCGGCGGGACAGCGGCGCGGTAGCGGTTGGTGTGACACTATTTATCTGTGATTTTTCAAAAGACGTAAATCCTTTGCTCTAAACAAAAAACCAAACTGATAACCTAAAAAAATCTGCGCAAAGCCACAAAATTCTTGTAAAAAAATACAACGTCAAAGTCCGCGCCCGGACCGCACCGCGCCGCTGCCGCTCAGTGTGACGGGTTGCATTGAACGCAATGGAATACAGCGCCCGCTCCCGCCGAAAGTTCGGCCCCGCGCCGCGCCCGGTCCGCGGGGTTGTATTAGCGGCCCGGCCGCCCCCGCGCCACAACGCGCCGCGCTGCGACCGCTTTCAATGTGACAGGGTGCATAAGAACTCATACTTTACAAAAAATACCGGCCCCGGAACGCTTCCGCTACCACCGCCTCAGTGTGACTTGGGCTTTAAGCATAACCCACAGTAACCAACTTTTTATAGCGAAAAAGTAGATTTTTCAAAATAAGGTATTTTTGAACGTATTTTTGCCCGTGAGGTACGGATCCTTATCTAATTTAAAAGGTTAGTAATAATAAACAATGAACACAGATCAAAATTGTCCTTTGCACCATGTTATTTAAATGAATATCTTGGAAGATAGCACAATATTAAAATTCCTCTAATTAAAGTCCTACAATGAGCTTCACACTCGATGCGCATTTCCGTTGATAGCCGAGCGTAGCCGAGTTTCCGAACTTAATATCAGCGAGCCAGGAACCCGACGGGGCACACACAGAGGGCACGCGTCGTTGCGATTAATATTTTAGGTATATTCTTTTGTGGTTGTCGTCCGGAGGTACAACGAAATATTTTAGAATGTTTTAAAAATTGTGTAGCAAAAATGATAATATAATTTTTACCAAATAAAATGATATGATATGCAAGTTGAAGGCTACGTCATATATCGCAATAAAAGGCACCACTCTACCCGTGCGAAGCCGGGGCGGGCCGCTAGTAATATATAAAAGGATAAACTGACTGACTGACTGAGGTATCAACGCACAGCCCAAACGCCTGCACCTAGAGACTTGAATTTTTGCACGTAGATACCTTATACAGTGCAGGCATCCACTAAGGAAGGATTTTTCGAAATTCCAACCCTAAGGGGTGGGGTGAAATAGGGGATGAAAGTTTGTATGAAAGCCCGTCAGTTTTGAAGTTAGGATCTTCAAAATTGGTATTTAGGCTAACGACTAAAAATTAAGTTTCACGTGTTTCAGGGTTTTTGTAAATTCTACATCCTAAGGGGTGAAAACGGGGATGAAGTTTAAAATCCTTCATTTTCAAAGTAAAATACACAAAATTTATTATTTAGGCATTAGGGTTGTAATTCTGTGGAATGTACCATATTCCATCCCTAAATTCCATCCCAAATTCAACCCCTAAAAAAGGAAAATGGGGTAAAAAATTCTAAAAACCAATATGGGTATCGTTTGTATGGTTTATCGGGTCGTTGATGATTACGAAAAATACAACAATTTTGAAATCTATTTATTTATTTTATTTATTTAATTAGGTTACCTACAGAGTACACATCAAATATATTTTTTAAACATATAAATTCATGAGACTTAAGGCTACTCTAATTACAGGCAACTACGACATGTGTATACAAAAGTAGTATCATCTTATTAGAAAAAAATTGGAATAATAAAAAAAAAATTCGAATAAAAAATAAATTAATAATACAAATTTAAAAGATTTAAAAATTAAGCTATTTGCTTGCGTGGTAGAACAGCGTTTTTGAATGAAATGTATGAGTCGGCAAAAATGTCGACATCTTTGCTTTTACACAATGAGTTGTATTGCCTCATTAGACGGTTTATAGGCGAGAAGAACCCGAGGTTAGTACAAGCAGACTTTTCTGAAAAAGTTTTGTATTTACCTGGCCTCGGTAACCGCGTCGGAACACTAACGTTGATACTACCAAGCAAATCAGGGGAGTCTATGTGTCCTCTTACAATTTTCCATAAAAATGCATTGTCAAGAAATAATCTTCTATGGGATAAAGAACAGGGTGTCTACTCTAAAAGTCCGATATATCGAAACGATATTACTCGAAACATGCAAATGCAAAACTTCGTCCCTTGACAATAGAGTAGAATATTGGTTGGATGCAAGTTTGAAAATACATCCTACCAATATTCTACTCTATTCTCAAGGGACGATGTTTTGCATTTGCATGTTTCGAGTAGTATCGTTTCGATATTTCAGACTTTGAGAGTAGACACCCTGATTCGAAAATAGATCTAACACGGTGGACGTGAAATACCGTCAACCCCTGGGGATGGGGTTGGGGTGCGATAGGGTTGCAATGTCTAAAAATCTATATGGGTGTCGTTTGTATGGTTTATCGGGTCGCTGATTACGAAAACTATAACAATTTTAAAATCCAACGTGGTGGACGTGAAATAACATCATCACCTGGGGATGGTTGGGGTGCGATAGGGTTGAAATTCTAAAAATCTATATGGGTGTCGTTTGTATGGTTTTTCGTGTCGCTGATTACGAAAAAAACAACGATTTTGAAACGGGGTCGGGGACGGGGGCAGGGACGGGGGCAGGGACGGGGAAGGGGACGGGGGCAGGGACGGGGACAGGGAAGGGGACAGGGACGGACGTGCGGACGGGGACAGGGACGGGGTTGCGGACGGGAATGTGGACAGGGATGCAGACGGGGATGCGGACTGGTACACGAACGGGGATGTGGAAGGGGCTGCGGACCGAGATGCGGACGGGGATGCGAACGGGGATACTGACGGGGATGCGGACGGGGTTGTGGACGGGGATGCGGACGGGGATGCGGATAGGGATTCGGATGGGGATGCGGACGGGGATGCGGACGGGAATGCAGACGGGGATGTGGATGGGGACATGAGTATGAATAGGGGACGGATTAGGGTAGGGGTAGGGGTAAGGGAAGGGATAATGGTAAGGGAACGGATAGGGGTAGGGATAGGGGTAGGGATAGAGGTAGGGATAGGGGTAGGCATAGGGGTAGGCATAGGGGTAGGGATAGAGATAGAGGTAGGGATAGGAGTAGGCATAGGGATAGAGGTAGAGAAAGGGGTAGGGATAGGGGTAGGGGTAAGAGTAGGGATAGAGGAAGAGACAGGGGTAGGGATAGGGGTAGGGGTAAGAGTAGGGATAGAGGTAAAGACAGGGGTAGGGAAAAGAGTAGGGATATAAGGATAGGGATAGTGGTAGGATGGGGTTGGCAAAGGGTAGAATTTGTGTATGAAGTAAACTGAATTTGGTTTATCTGTTAAGAAATCACAATAATTGTTACTAATAATACTGAACAACCTCTCTAAAACTATCACATATAGTTTTTTTTTTACCAGCCATAGTACTTCCATCCTAGACAAAAGTTTTAGTTTTTCTCAATTACTTCTGAATTAGCTGTGTTTTGAAATAATATAAAGGAGTCTCTCATCTCACTCTCTAGAATAGTTAGGTTAAGTGGCAACTTTATGGCATAATAAATAATACTGCTAAGTTTCTCTGTTTTGAGTAATTTATAGTAACTTCTGTAAATTGTATAAAATTCAGCTGGATCTTGAATTGTACTCATGGGGACTTGCGCACGGTAAGTCCCGTTTCTTTAGTTTAAAATTACCCGGCATTTGACGGGAAAATATCTCATTCCTACGGAAAACCGGTAACAACATAAAATACGAAACCCACGCGAGCGAAGCCGCGGTCAACAGCTAGTATTTACATAAACCTTTTTCGACTGTAATTAATTCAGATTTTTCGTTTCGCAAACTGGAGATAAGGGGGCGGAATGGTATTTTTCTTACATTTTCCATCATAACTTGAGTTGTAAAAAAATTAAATATCTATTTTGGAATTTACAAGTAAAGCCCTTTCATATGATACCCGACTCGACCTAGTAACGACAATTTAAATTATTTCCCCTCTATTTGGGCCCCCTTTATAATAATAATAATGATATTTTTTAATTCTTTTGTTTGCAATGAGGTTGGGTAATTATATTCTAAAACTATTCCAAATTTCAAGTCGCTAGCATGAGTGGTTGCCGAGGTAAACAGATGTGACAGACACACAGCCGAAGCCGCACCAGAGTTACGTTTTAACAATTTTGGTTTGGAACACTAAAAAAGAAGTGTCGACTAGAAAAAGCCGATCGTATAGTAAAAAGGAGACCAGATATAAACCTCACGTGGTGGCGTAGTGGTCTTTTGAAGATCAATGTTATTCACACAACGGAAAATGCATAGGATGACTAAATATAATCTTCGCTTTTCGAAAGTTATTGTTGCATTGTATTTGTCACCGGAAGATACAACGGAATCGTATCGACTTTCGAAAAATAATAAACTGTACCGAATTCGCTTCTGGCACTCGCCAGCTGCTGCCGCGGCACGCTAGCTTTTCTCGCTCGGCTCGTGCGTTTGGTCGAAAGAGAACCTAACACAACCTAACCGATCCCGTTCGGGATTGGTTGTGTTGGCCTTAACTAACGGACCTATGGATTTACTAATTGCCTACGAGATTATTTTTTTTCGAATGTTGATCAACTGACGCGATAATTGGTCAACTTAGATTCTTATTATTTTCCGATGACATAATAAAATGCACTAATAGAAAAATAAGTCCATACGTTTAGCCTACGTCATTGTCTAGATCTAGAGTAGGTACATACAAAAAGTTAACAATAAATTATAACAAAGTCGCCAAATCGCAGCTTGGACGTTGTTTTATCGTTTTGTTTACCATCTGACGACCACAAAGGGATTTTTTATGTGGAAATACAGTCCCGGACTTTTACGAGGTTAACCCAAGCCGGCAAGTGCTTGTTTTTCGGGACTCGCCATGAGCACTCATCATGTATAATCGCAGCAGGGGTGATAAATAAGGCTTAACATATTCCTTAAGCACATGTACAGGATTATATTTCGATGCGCTTGCAACGTGCAGAATAATATCGGGTTACAATTTTCACTGATTTTCAAAACCTAAGTGTCTCTGGTTTTCGAACCCTAACTAAGAAGGCTTTGTCAAAAATAAGCACTGATATTTCTAAGAAAGTCCACTTTTCGATAAAAAAAAGATAAGGACTCTCTGTAAACGAAACAAGTTTAAATAACTATTTAAATACTTTTACGCATGCTATGAAGTAAAATAAAATATTATTTGATTTGGTTGCTGATGTTACTTTTCCAAAAAAAGCCATAAAAAGGCAAGTGGCCGAAACACCCACTCCAAAAAATTAATTGTATGTACTTTCCTGTTTCGGACGCGGTGTCCGAACGCGAGCGTCCGAATCACCCACTAAGCCCTCCACGGCTCTAAGTATCTGAATTCAACAATCTTGTCTTAAAAATTTAACTACTCCCACGTTTGTTGACTTTGTGCCTAGAATAATAGTATCTCATCACTTTCCGTGGATGACGTAGTAGGCGACTAAGAGATCATGAACCACGTCAAAAAATGTCCTTGTACTACTACTACGGAGGTACCCACCAACCACCGCGGTCAATACTCGTATTGTGCCAGCCACAACGAAGCGTCGTCGTGACTATGGTACGAGTACGTAGGTCCCTTCAAAATATACCATGTATTTAAATCTGAAGTTACTGTTGAGCAGTGGACTTTAAAGGAAGTTATAATAACGACGAATTATCTATTCTGAATTTCCGAAGACTTATAGTCAAGAAGGATAACCCGCACAGGGTAATTCAATACATGTAACGAAGGGGCGTGTCACGAAAACACCGATTTTATTGTCGCCAAGCACATGGAGCGTACGTCATCCGATGATGTATTGCGTTTCAGGGATTTAATGGGTTTTCACCTATCAATCAAATACACACGAGACTTTAGCTCTATGACGATAGTGTACAGGCATACAGCACACATTTAAAGATAATAAATGGCATTAGTAGTCGTGTGCGAAGCTAACTTTAGCTTTAGAAAGGATTGGCTTTCCACGAAGCATAAATCGAGTTACAAACTTTTATGATATTTTTAGAAAATACTCCGCTAGCAGAATCAAGAGTATGAAACCGACTGAAACGCTTTGCTCATATTTAAAATTGTAATGAATCAAAGGGGTCGTAAACAGTCACCAGTTAGCGTGACGCAAAATTTTAATAATGACGAACATGCAATAACGGCTGCCGCTCGCGTATAAGGCTTTTGAACTTTCCACTTATTTGTTACTTGCATTGCTGCCTACTATGGCTTTGCACGGGTTGCAAAGCAGAATATGCACTTGAAAGTTTTAACACGATGTTCAAACACCCTGGATAAATCCAGGGCAAAGGAGGTTGGAAAGTTGAGATGGATAAATGGTCTCAGCTATCACCCCTTTAAGGCTTTGCACCCAGCTTCCAAACACCCTGTATATAGATTACAGCTCTTGCCACTTAAAAGGATGGTGGAAATAGAAAACAACGAAGTTAACAATTTGTAAATTATCCAGGCGACGAAGTAACGTAATACAAGAGCAAAGTTTTATCGAGTTGGTTGAGATTGCGTTTCTTGAAATGGCACGTGAATATCAAAATGTTGGCACGATTGTTGTTCTAACAAAAGCAAACTAGGTTTAAAACTTGAGCAATAATGTCGATGCACTTATTTATTTTCTTTCTAATTCAATATTAATAACTAGATTGGATGAAATGTATATCCGTACAAAATTTCAGCTTTCTAGTACTAAGGGTCTCTGAGCTAAGCCGCGGACAGACAGACAGAGAGACAGACATGACGAAACTATAAGTGTTCCATTTTGACTACGGAACAATAAAAAAATCTACGATTGGTAAAAGCTAAAGCTAAACGCAGAACCCGCTATTCGACGAGGTGCTCTCCCCAGAATTTTCATGCTAAAATGTAAGAGATACTTGGCACGTTGGTACGATAACAAAGATACGATAGACACAGCGGCCTATTCAAGATCCCTTAGTTGCCTCACGACTCTACGAGAAGAGATGGGTCAGTATTATTTTTGTCAGCACCACCCCTGAGGTACATAAATAAATAAATAGTCTTAGGCGAAGGCTAGACAGAAGAGAAGCGGCACGCCGTGTGGTGTACCGTATGGCACGCCGGTCGGTTTTTGCTACGGCTACTCTTTATACATTCTGTATGCAAATGCGTGCGCCCGCAGGCGAGCCGCACGGCTTGCCGAGAGGTGCACCGCTCAACACGCACTTGCATACAAAATGTATGAAAGGGACGCGGCGCAAGCATGGCGGCGGCGCGCCGATAGGCGTTCACCTAATAGAAGGTAGAGTCACAACGGAGCCCATTTTGAATCATAGTGATATGATAAACCTCTGAATCAACGTGTTGTGAAAGAATGGAAATGAAAACGTAGTTATTTAAGCAATAAGGCATAATTTCAAAAAATTTGCATTTAAAAATATTAAATTTTCCAGGAACTCTATAGAAAATTGCTAATAGGGGTTTGGAAAATTTTCCGGTATCCTATCGCTTCTATAACAATATTATTTCATTATTTAGCAGCATTTAAACGTGAAATTGCTAACGTGTCATATTTATTTACGAAACAAACATGGACCAAAAATTTTCGCCATTAAAACTGCAGTTAGTAGCCATAGATTTAAACCATTTTGTATCGAGTGCAAGCGCAGGCACACAGTTTCGTATCCGTCGATAAACCAAATACATAATATGTATAGTTATCTACTATCTATCCTAACAATGCTAGGTTAGTATGACGTAGGTACAATATGAATGAAAAAGAAAGTAGGATTATCTGCCTACCCTATTACATCAGGCATTGGTACTGTTAAATGGAAAGCTTTGTCATGTGGAGACCATTGAAATTGCTTTGTACCGTCAATAGCACGTCAAGCTCGACACATTGGACTTTCTACCTTTCTTATTTCAATCGCTGCAAGAACTAAAGCCGCAGTACGATTGTCAAGCTTAACCTGCTCTTGACTGTACCTAACTACTTCTTTAGGTGGAAGCTTTGATGGAATAGGACATATATACTTAAAAGCGAATATTCAGAATAAGGTCTGAATGTGGTCTCCGCCTACCCCGACGGGAACAAGTCGTGATATACATATTATGTATGTATTTACGAGAGCGCTAAGGAGTATGATTGGTGTTAAATTGAGTGACAGGATTAGAAATAGTGTGATAAGAGAACGGTGTGGCGTAAAAGAAGACGTAGTGACCAAAATCGAGAAAGGGATGCTGAGATGGTTTGGTCATGTAGAGAGGATAAATGAACGAAGATTGACGAAAGAGATCTACCAGGCGAGAGTGAATGGAAACGTTGGAAGGGGAAGGCCGAGGCGAACGTACCAGGACCAAATTCAGGACGTTCTGAATAAAAGCCAGGTTAAAAGTACCCTAAACCGATTGATGAAAGTACAGGAAGCAAGGGAAGTATGTCAAGATCGTAGCAGGTGGAGGACTGTGGTCTCTGCCTACCCCGACGGGAAAGAGGCGTGATGTTATGTATGTTATGTATTTACCAATATTCAGGGTAAGTACTTTTGATCTAGTGGCAATTGCTTTTCCTTTCTGATCTCGAAAGTCGAACCACGTTGGTCTTTATTGGTAAGTGTATGAGATATTAGTGATGGAGGCAAATATTATTTATCCTTTTTTAACTTTTATGTTTTCATTTCGTAATTTGAATTAAAATGTTTTAATTGAGAAATGAAAATCTGTTCTTGGCTAATGTATAATAGTTTATTGAATGTGTTTATATATTCTAAGTATTAATGCTGTAGATCTTAGTTAAATAAATCTAAAAAAAAATGTATCTAGAGTGTCTTCCGTGCTTTGGAAGGAAGCTGCGGACATTTTTTAAGATATTAGTTAAGTTGTTAAGCCATATCAGAAGACTTTCGGCAGCTCTTGACGACATGGCTAATCAGATAAATTATGAAAGATCGAAAAATCACAGCAGGCGGGAGTCGATCTCACAAATCAGGTTAATCAGCGACACTATAAAATATTTGAGAAGTATTTACGTAGAATTTGGTAGAAACCGAAGTAATTAATAATAATAATGGTTTTAAAACCCGCATTATTCAATAACTTCCCCAGAAAAAAAGGGATAAAAGTAAATACACTTAGAAAATAATAATAATAGGTATAACTTTATTTTAGGTAGATACCCAATTACAAATCTTTATTCGTAGTAATACAAATACTGTTTTCGGGTAATTAAAAAGAAATTAATTTGTACCGATTCCCAGAAGAGGCTAAGTGGCACGTTTTCGTCATTAGCTGTGACTCGAAAGTGGTACGACACAAGTCCAGCCAGTTAGCATACAGGAATTGCTCAGAAGACCGATAAGCGTGCCATTTGACCTCACTGACGTCAATGCTGCGTCAACTAAACATTCGCCGTTAGTATGGGGCAAGAAAACCGCTAACACTGGAATAAGTAAGAAGAAGCATGCTCCTGCTCCCTGGTTGACACCGGTAATCAGGAGAACCATGGCAAAACGTGACAGAGCGAAATCTCGGTATAAAAAAGATCCTTCGCAAGAAAACTTTACGGCTTACAAAAAACTTCGTAACATCTGCAACAGAATGTGTAGGGATGCCAAACGTCGCTATATTCACTCCACTATTCAGGATCTCTGTCAAACCCAGGTTTGGAGATTCTTACGGTCTTTGGGCGTGGGAAAGACCACGGAAGCTTGTCAAAGCACCGTGGATCTCAACGCGTTAAACCTTCACTTCTCTAATCCACCTGTCATTTTAGACTCTCTGAATAAATCTGCTACTCTTTCTTACTTGTCTAATCTTGCCCCTCCAGACTGTCCCCCTTTCTCATTCCAGCTAGTATCAGTTGATGCCATCAAGAAGAGTGTCCGCTCCATTTCCACTAAAGCTGTCGGTAGTGACAGTCTAAGCCTCGACATGATCCTTCCCGTGCTGGAGGACATTGCACCAGTAATCACTCACATTGTTAATTTCTCGCTGTCACGCAATGTCTTTCCAGCAGCGTGGAAGAAGGCTTTCGTTATACCACTACCTAAGTCCTCGAACCCAGCCTCCTTTTCCCAGTAACGTCCCATATCCATACTCCCCATCCTCTCCAAAGTCCTAGAGTCTGTTGTACATAAACAGCTATACTCTTTTTTAACCTCCAATAACCTCCTATGTCCTTACCAGTCCGGTTTCCGTCCCTCTCATAGTACTGTTGGTGCGCTGTTGAATATAACAGAGGACATCCGGTGTGCTATGGATAACACCAGGCTCACCGTGATGGCCCTGTTGGATTTCAGCAGTGCTTTCAATTCCGTAGATTTTGACATACTCCTCGGCGCTCTTCGGGCTGTTAATATACCGTCCATGGTTATAGATTGGTTTCATTCTTATCTCTTCGGTCGCCGGTGTGAAGACTAACGATGCTTCATCGGATTGGTCTGATCTCACTGCCGGTGTTCCTCAAGGCGGCGTCCTCTCACCCTTACTTTTTTCTATTTTCATCAATAACATTTCTCGTGTAATCTCTTCTCCCTTCCATCTGTATGCAGATGACTTACAACTATATCGGCATTCTCAGCTAAGTGAGATGTCCAGGACTGTTGACATGTTGAATGAAGATCTTGCTGCTGTCCAATTGTGGGCTAAGTCTTTTGGCCTTCTAGTCAATCCAGCCAAATCTCAATCAATCATTATAGGCAGCAGTAGACTCAGATCCAGGTTAGACTTGGACTCTTTGCCAAATCTGTTTTATTCTGGTGTCCAAATCTGTTATAATAATAAAGTAAAGAACTTGGGTCTGATCATGGACTGCAACATGTCCTGGACATCTCACATCAACGATGTGAGCAGGCGCATGCATTACACTTTCCACTCTCTCAAGCGTCTCCAATACTTTCTCCCTTTCCATACCAAAATTATGCTTGCGCAGTCTCTACTCTTACCTATCCTCGACTACGCTGACGTCTGTTATTTGGATGTGACTGAGGAGCTGCTGAATAAATTAGAGCGCCTTCAAAACTTTGCGATACGTTTCATTTTTGGTTTGCGTAAATATGATCGCGTTTCACACTTTCGTGCTCAGCTTAGATGGCTTCCTATCCGCCTTCGCCGAGATATGCACATACTATCTGTCCTTTTTAATATCCTTAATGACCCACACTCCCCTCCTTACCTTCGTGCCCGATTCCAACTGCTTCCTCCTCCCACTCGATCTAGGCGCCCCTGTATCACCACAATGCTTGAGGTACCTAGGAGCAATACCAATTTCTTATTTCATTCTTTTTCTGTCCGTGCTGCTCAACTTTGGAATCGTCTTTCCAAATCTATTCAGGAGAGTCCCTCAATTGCTTCTTTTAAAAAAAGAGTAAAAGTGCATCTTCTCTCACAAATCACAGCTTCGTGTTTGTAGTCATCATTGTTAATTGTTCTTCATAACTTTCTGTATTTATATGAATATATCTATGCAGGTATTTATTTATATGTAAGTATTGTTATATGTATGTATCTTCTGTATGTATTTATACTATATATATATAATATTATATTTTATTAACTTGTTTATTTTATACCAGCAGATATACATAGCACTAGTTCAGTTCATACTGATTTACTGTATCTCTATATGGGGTGGTGCAACTAAAATAAAATTTCTAGAGTTAGAACGGGCTCAACAAAGTTTACTAAAGGTCATGTATTTCAAAAAACGTAGATTTGCTACGGAAAGCTTATATCAACTGGCAAGCGTACTTACGATTAGGAAACTGTACATCGTCCATGCTGTGTTAAGGAAACACAGGGCCCTTCCCTTTGACAACAGTATCATGAGTAGAAGAAGATGTGATTTGGCGGCTATTGTGCCAGGATCAAACACCACTTTCGCAAGCAGGCAATTCAATAGTCGCTCTGCTAAATTATATAATCTAACAAACAAAGAGTTGCAAATTTATCCAAAATCGCTATCTGAGTGTAAAAATTGTTAACTCGTTGGATAGAAACTAAGTCATATGACATGACGGAAGGGTTGTTGAATTGATGAGTAGCTAGTGGAAGTTGTATATACATCTGACCGATCCCAAGACCTTGTCGTAGGGCTATCTGCTCTTCAATTTAACAACCCCGCACGTAGGCACGTATGCATGAACTTGTTCATGCCATACTTGAGTAATAACTTGCTTTAGTGCACACACCCCCACGCACACACACCTACACCCCCACACACACACACTCACCCACACATACATACACACTCACCCACACTCGCACCACTCAATCAGTAATAATCTAACCTTACCTTTTTCTCTTTTGTCATAAATTATATTTTGACTTGTTTGAATTTAAGATACAAGCAAAGTAGGCTTGACATAGGGCCTGTTACTGTTATTTTTCATTAGTTGTAGAGGCTAAAGTCGGGCCAACTGTCAAGCTTGACTTGTTGTATACTGTAACTACGTAGTCGGTTATGGAAGAGCGGAGCCTCCTGACACAGGCATAAAAAGCTTAAAAGGAGGCTTCGGCAACTAGATGGTAAGCACACTTCTGGTTAATGAAATAAATATTTTGTATTTTTTTTTTTTTTTGTATACCATTTATTTATTTTATATTATTACATCTGGTTTTTGTGGATTTTAATAATGCACTACTGAGTCCCGCTAATGAACACCCTCTCTCACTACCATGAGTTGGCTGGAAGAAATTTCTTTTAGAGATAAGCCCGCCTTTGTAAATGTCCTTTTGTATGTAACTTTGTGTATGTGAATTTGTGCAATAAAGAATATATATAAGTAGCGTCACACCCAACAAAAACCGGTCAAGTGCGAGTCGGACTCGCGCTCCGAGTGTTCCGATATACCTATAGTATTTTCAGAAGCAATAAAGTCCATTTTTAGGGCCGCAAAACTAAATTTGTTAGCAAAGTTTTTGCGGATTTCAGAAAAACTGCACAATGCTTTTTAGAGAGATCATTTTATTTGTTTGTCCTGTAATATTTACAAAAGCCTCTAACGACTATAATTAATTCAGGTTTTTCATTTTGCAAACTTCGGAGATAAGGGGGAGAATGGTATTTTTTTAGTCATTGTTAATCATAATTTGAAAACTGAGTTGTAAAAAGATATAAAAATCTATTTTGGAATGTAAAAGTAAAGACCTTTCATATGATACCCCACTCGATCTACAATTTCAAATTTTGTCCCAATTTAGTTACAATAATATAATAACATACTTAATTTTTATTTTTTCGTTTGCAATAAAATTCGATAATTATATTGTAAAACTGTTCTAAATTTTGAAGTCAATAGATTCATGGCATTCAGGCATATGACAGTCAGACAGACGAGCCGCATCTTAAGAGTACCATTTTTACTATTTTGGTTTGCAGCCCTAAAAATGGAATAAAATGATAACAATAAAAAGTTTTGAAACTAGCAATGACCCAGAAAATCTAGTCTAAAATTTCAATAATCAACTAGAGGGAGTATGTACGCAAAGTATCAATGTCATATTTTATTGTGGCTTTGTTTTTATTCTCGCACAGCGCCACTTTTTTGCGAAGCTACGTAATTTAAGTGACGTCATAAAGTGAACAATTATTCAAAATTTTGGTTATGCGGTCCTAAAAATCGACTTTATTGCTTCTGAAAATGCTATAGGTATATCGGAACCCTCGGTGCACGAGACAGACTCGCATTTGACCGGTTTTTTTTATTAGCTCTAACGTAAAAACGGTAACATAAAGAAGCGTAAAACTTTGTAGGTATAGTTGTAGTAGTATAGTGATTAACAACAAAATAAAATAACAAAACTGATTAAGTGGGAGTTTTAAATGAAAACTATTTTTCAAGGTCAAATTACTAACGTTCCTGTTATATTCAACAAGAAATTTAGTTCATTTAATTGTATTTTATCGATACATTAATTTGGAATTTTAAAATTTTAAACACGGGAATTAGTTATTTTTATTTTTACCACATTTGAAGAGAAAAATTTTGGATGTATACTCGTACAAGGTGTCAGAAAGGGTATATCAACCCTGAAGGATTTGATTCTGCCCATGAAACTGAACGACTTTCCCTAAGGAACGTAGGTCTAAATGCGAAAAAAAAATTGCTAAAATGTGCTATCAGCTGATTCACTTTCTATGGGAGGTGAGAATTTTTTTTCGACCTGTTTCTTAGGGAAAGTTGTTTAGTTTCATGGGCAGATTCACATCCTTCAGGGTTGGTATACCCTTTTTGTTACACTCTGTATAGATAGTTTGCTTGTGTTGCGATGTAGTTTAGCTGACGTCATTAAGAGATTTTAATATCCAACAATGAATAAACGATCTTGACTTTGACTTTGGAATGAAAAATTATACAGATATTTAGAGATTCCTTGCAGATTTTTTATTCTAACAAGATTGAACATATTTTTTACTAAAAGCTTTTTATTTATTTTCTGACTTAAAAATGAGAAAGAACTACCTGATATTTCCTTTAAGGCAAAAATTTTAAATTTATTAAACTTTATTGCACCGATGCACCAATAGTTAAGGTGCTGCCTAATATTTGGGTATATATGATTTGCCCATGATTCATATTAATAGGGATGATAGATCAGCTCAATACGAATTGATTTGGTCCTAACAAGTTTTTCTGTGCGTCTGCGTTTTTGAGTGAAGCAAAAAAAAAAAAAGATGCAAAATATTTTTTTTTGTCTGCCTTTGTGGCTGCTGTTTAAAATACTTCTGAAGATGTAGAAAATCGAAGAGGCAGGCATGCAGGGCTCTGCATTATAGCGGGGTGAAGTAGTGGTTATTTGCATTTTGAAGCGCTGTAACTTTACAATGCAGGGCTTTTATGGTGGCAGACCATTTTTCTGGGGTCTTATTCATTGTGTTTATAATCATAGTCTGCCAAGTGTATGTTTCATAGTCAAATTTCAAAATAATAAATAAATAAATAAAACCTTTATTACTGACATTTTTTACACTGTTTTAACCTTATATTCTATCTTATCTTATTTTCTTATATTCTAGTAAACATAGTTTATTTTTCTCTGACAGCCCTGTTGTTGGTTTTGTCAGTTTGCCCTTTGGCAAAGGCCTCCCCTAGAATTCACCACAATTTTTTGTCCATGGCTGTCCTTCTCCATGTTGTTCCAGCTAATTCTCTGATTACATCTTCCCATCTTTTCCTTTGTCTCCCCTTCCTTCTTTTTCCATCACGAGGGTACCACACAGTGGTGTCTTTGGACCATTTGTTTTTCCTGCTACGGAGTGTATGACCAATCCATATCCATTTTAGTTTTCTTACTGTGTATGTGATATCTGCCACACCTATCTTTTCTCTGATATCAGTCAATTTAACTCTGTCGTTTAATTTGATGTTCAACATACTTCTCTCCATCCTGTTTTGGCACACTTTTAATTTTTTTTTCTGTATTTCTGTTAAACCCCATGTTTGGCAGCCATAAGTCATGCATGGTAGTATACAAGTGTTAAACACTTTCTTTTTATCTTTCATTGAGAAGTGGGGGTTTTTCATTACTTCTTTGAGCGACCAGTATCTTTTCCATGAGTTGCTTATCCTGGTTTAGATTTCCTTCTGGGTTTGATCTTCTGGTGAAATTATTTGACCTAAGTATGTGTAGTGATCTACATATTCAATCAGATTGTTATTAATTTGTATGGGTTCTTGTATTCTGTTCGTCATTAATTTAGTTATTTCCGTGTTCATTGTGAGGCCCACTTGTTCACTTGCCTCTGCCAGCTGTTGTATCATGATTTGAAGATTTTCTGATGTCTCGCTTAGCAATATTAGGTCATCTGCAAATCTTAGATGATTTAGTTTTTCACCATTTATGTTTAATCCATAGTCATCCCAGTTTAGCTTTCTAAATATCTGTTCTAGCACAGCCGAAAACAACTTGGGTGAAAGCGGATCCCCTTGTCTGACTTCTTTCTTTATTCTAAATTCCTCTCCTACTTTCTCTGTTTGTACCTTAGCTGTGGAGTTCTTATAGATTTCCTTGATTATTCTTATGTATTTTGATTGAACACCGTGGCATCTTAGGGCTTCCCATATATATGTATGTATCAAAGAGTCAAAAGCCTTATTGTAGTCAATGTATGCCAAATAGTATGCCTTGCCATATTCATTGCTTTTCTCTATAGTTTCCCTACTGGTGTGAATGTGATCGAGGGTAGAGTAATCACTCCTAAATCCGGCCTGTTCTTTAGGTTGGTTCTCTTCCAGTATATTGCTAATTCTGTTGAGGATTATCTTTGAAAATATTTTGTATAGGTTCGGTGCCAGACTGATATTTATTTATTTCATCTTTGTCGCCTTTTTTGTATAGTAGTACAATTATTGATTTTGACCATTGTTTTGGTATTATCTCTTTTTCTAGAATTTCATTGAATAAGTTTGTTGTGACATTAGCAATGGAATCCAAACTTCCTTTAATAATTTAATTCGATATTTTGTCATCACCTGGTGCTTTGAAACTTTTTTTGAGACTGGATGGCTTTTTTAACTTCACTGAAAAGTCTTGCATTGTATCAGTATTTTCAGGATCGTCATATAACTCTCTATAGAATTGTGTAGCTATGTCTGTAATTCGAGTTCTGTTAGTGATTCTTTTCCCTGATGATTTAACGGTTGGACGAAATAAGACTTGGACCAGTTGGTACCTAGTCCTATTTTTCATACTAGTTATTCATAATGATGTTTCTCTTGAGTTCTCTGAGGGCTTTTTTCATTCCTCCTGTTTTCTCTATGTGTAGTTGAATTATTTTCCTTCTTCGTTCCTTTCTGTGTTTTCTAATTTTTTCTGATATTTGTTTACTAATTTCAGCTATGTGTTTTCTATTTTCTTTTTTATCTTCTAATTGTAATTTCCGGTCTTCTATCAGTTTTCTTGCTTCCATTCCTATTTTATCATTTTGTATTTTTAAGTTACATATTTTTTTGGACATTTTTTTCAGTTCTTCTTATAATAAATCACATTTTTCTTGGACACTATTTAGGGTTTTTACTTTTAAGGAGAGGTTGTATTTTAATGGGGTAAATAGTTACTCTGGCAAGGGTATAGGTATTAAGTTTGGTCTAGTGTTTGTTTTAATATGTTTTCTCTTGTTGCTAGGTTTTTCACATAGATTTTACTTCTCACCATACAGTTTCAAAATAGTTAAACCTTAATTCCTCAAAAATGCAAGGGTGTGGATGTCTGCCAATATTTTTTGTACCTTTTAGAGGATGCTTCTTATCATCAGTCAAAGAGGCAGACACAAGCAAATCATATAGAAGTTTTGTCCATCAGCACTCTTACTACAAGAACAAGCCAAGGGGGCATTCATTACTTATATGTGAGATGATTTTGGCGATTTTTCGACCCCTCACCCTTATACGTTAGTGTAAAATTTTATCTGTGCTACTATGTGGTGTAACAGTGCTACATAATATTGAGTAGGATTTAAAGATATTTTAATAAGTTTTTTTTTATTAAACCCAGTTTGCTCGCAATTTTACCCTTTCTTTAACTAAAAAAAGATTGTGATATTTCCCGTGACCGCCTCAGAGTATCTGAGAGAGATTTGGCCTCAGAGATTTGGCTTGACCCTTTAAATCCCTCACATATTAATGGACCCCTGTTATGCCACACTGAAATTTTTACCAGGATACCCAAAGTTACAAAAGAGTTTTTATACTCCCATTTGTAAAAAATCTCAATATGAAACCAGAATCACAAATATTACCACCATTCCGACAAGAGATGTATGATATTTATAAATACAACATATATGTATAATTTTTTCACTTTTTGTTTGTTTGGTTCTACCATGTCAGCGACAGGGCTTGGCAATTGAAATTCTTGAGAGACAGCGTTAATCACATTTACTTACTTATCTTGTAATAATGTTGAACAGAAATTATTATATTAAAAGTTTTTAGAGGTCTATCATCACAGTCAATTAGAGCAGAGCAACTGGTCAAAGATTGACCCTAAAAGATTTTCACTTGCATGTGTTAAAAGCATTTTAGTAATCCAACCATGAGCGCCCTATAATAGTTAGACTTTGATATTACAATCATTATAAATATCACCGGAAAATAATATGGATCATAAATTGATCAATTTCCAAGTAAGTTGATAAACTTTCGAAAAATAATAAACTGTATTGAATTCACTTCTGACGTTTGGCTGAAAGAAAACCTAACAATGATCCTGTTAGGAATTAGTTAGGTTGTGTTTGCCTTACCTAAGGGACCTATGGATCTACGAGAAATCATGATTTATCAACTTACGATTCTTATAATTTTCCAGTGATATAAACACCCATATATTTCTATCCAAAGCCCTGACCAAAGAATAGATTTTGGAGATAATGTACAAAATCAATTTTGTAAACAATCACTAAAAACAACAAACCAGAGGTTGTAAACATTTGCATTCCTGTCATTATTTTCTTCTTATAACCTTTCAGATGATATTACCTGGGGTCGGGTAAAATTATTTTCTTGCTAGCTCTGGCTGCTGGAGTGCACTTTGACTTCTCCATAGCCATCAAGTAGCTGACGTCTGCCAGCACAGCCTCGAGGTCCGCCATTTTGAGACCTAATTTATCACCTTCACCAGACAAAAACCAAACACTCGAGCACAACACAAACACTAGTAATTTACACCTAATTCCAGCTGATAGTCCTAACCTTCTTCACATGACTACCCACTGCACTACCGAACCATTTGTTGATGAATGGTGACACACATGCTGATCATTTACACTTTACTCATAATTTTATATGTACACAAGAGCGCGTGATTACATATTTACACCTAATCATTTGGGATAAATTTTATTTCATGCTGCTACCGGAACAACAATGTTATAACACATAAACGCGATCATCAAATTACAAAATTCATCATCAGCTCGCTCGACCGTCAATTCGCGACGACATGACAGAATGCATGACAGAACACGCACACACACGGACAATATCATTCATTCATTCTGTGACCTCATTCAATTCGTCTTCTTTTTTTATAACCTGGCTGCTTGCACTTTTAGGTCAAAAGCACTACATTATCCAATCTGCAGAGCACCAGCTCTAGAATAGCACTAGATCCGAACTGAACACTCTAGCTGCGCTCTAGCTCAGCTAGTGCTCTGCAGATTGGGTCATGTAGTGCCCGCTTAATGTAATGCCCTTAAGTTGAACTTTTATTTAGCTAAAGATTTCTGTAGCCAGGCCAATATATAAAAAAAATAAAATTATTCACTCAATCTCCTTCACTCTTATCAGAGCCAGTTTTGATTGATATGAAACACGTGAATACTACAGAAATCTGAAATACAACCAATCACGACAAAGGATTCTGATAAGTTCGCAAAGAATTTCGTAATTCCTCTGTCAAATTCAGCTATGTTCAGGGGAATGTAACTTACATCGACAGCTGACTGAGTGACAGACAGACGGTCCGAAAAAAAATCGCGATGTCGCGAAATGTCATATCACGTTGGAAGTATTTCGACCCAATGCAAATTACGATCATGATTAGGGATTTTTGATAAGCTTTCATGTGCGGTCGTATCGGTCATTATAGGCTTTGTTTATAATTTATATAATTAAGTTGAACCACGCGTTTCCGTAAGCATGGCGCACTGTAAGTACAATTTACGACGCTATCCCATGTGTGTTTTCTCAACAAAAGTTTTATGCATTGCTGTATTCCTGCGTTACTTGTACTTCAAGTTGTTTGGAATATCGCCTTTTATTAAATATGAATAAATTTTACTACAGAAGAAGATGAACTTACTTGATATTATGTTTCGAATATGGCTCTTACTAAGCCTCTATAATTAAATTTTCATGTTTTGCGTGATACTTGATAGCGCACACTGTCTTACGGATTTCAGGAAAACTCTTCTGCAATTTTATATCAAAACAAGCAACTTACTGCTTTTGTTTTGAATTATTTTACAAAACAATACACCCAATTGAATTTCTTTTAAAGTTCTTTGGTATTGAAAGAGATTTAAAGTAGGTATGTAAGAGATAAATATTATTATAGGATCAACATTATTTTCAGCTTTCGAGATGAAATATTGCCCGCCTAATGTGACATTAGGAGAGGTGTGGGTGGACCATGGCATATCACAGTGCTTTATGGAAACAGTGTCTGCAGCAATAATTGGTGGATTCCTTGTGATATGTGGTGTCATGCAGATCATTATGTATAAAAGGTTTGTATCAAATTTTATCTTTACCTAGATAATGTCTTTGTTTCTAGAAGAATCTTATACGGGTAGTAATAAAAGCTCAAAATAAGAATTGTCCTTACTCAAAATATAAAATCTACTGCCTAAAATACTAACTTTCTGAATACTTTTGTCCAAATAAAAAAGATGAAACGACTGAATAAGATACTGAAATCTCAGAAAAATAAACATGCCTTTTTTTGCTGAAATACTTTTTTACCAACTTTAAGTATGTTCTACTGGAAACTTTTGAGACCTAGTCGAGTAAGTGAGTAAGTACCTATTTGTAGGTAAAAGTTGGTAGTTACTTAAATCCTTCAAGTGTTTGTGTCGGTCTGCTTGGCAAAATTTCTGGTCACAAGAGTACCTAACACAAGCTAACCGATCCCCTTTGGGATTGGTTAAAACTAGCATTAGTGTTATAATGACTATCTTTACAGTTGTATAAATTACTATAGCTTTCCATAGACCACTCAATGTGGCCAGTACCCCAATAATAAAGAAAGTACCTTCCAAAAAAAGATATCTTTGCATGAAAAGTTTTATCTTATGCAGTAAAGTGTATTTCGTCATTATTTAATCTCTTCATTTATATCACTTTCTTATGCAATCAGAAAATTGAATCCAACTAGAAAGAGTGCCGCAGCTCACTTTCGGTAATTTTTTTTTAAGGGCCACGAAAAATGCAAATATTATAGCCTTTTAGGAAGCTTATGAAATAAGAAACTTATTTTGTAGTTTATACATCAAGTGTATTCTATGTATGACTTTTGGAAATATTCCCTTCGACAAAAAATTATTATGACTTTTTTTTAACACTATTTAGTGTTTAGAACTTATTTCGGTACTTATCGAAGTTATTGGGCATAAATTATGTTACAAATAATCAATCTTATCTTTTATCAGAAAAGTATAAATTTATTGTACAGGATGGTGTACTTTTTTCACATTTTGCCTTAATGTAAGGCGGGAATTTCCGTGAAGATACCTGACCTTTGGCGCAGCCACTGATTCTCGACCACCGGTTCCATGGGCAAAGCTTCATATGATTTGCAGAACAACTCCCTTTCAGGAATACATCGAATTTCCAATCAACCTGTATATTATTATTTACTCAATACTAAAAATAATTTAGCTGTGTCCTGTCTTTTATAGTTCTTATTCATATTTTCATAAATGCTTACATTATGGGATTCTTAAAAACAAATTGAAAAATCTATAAAAAAAAACCGGTCAAGTGCGAGTTGGACTTGCTTGCCGAGGATTCCGATATACCTACAGTAATTTTAGAAGAAGTAGTTTATTTTTAGGACTGCAAAACGAAATTTGTTTGTAAAGGTTTTTTGCAGATTTCAAAAAAACTGCACACTAAGAGAGATCGGCTTTGTTCCTGTAATATTTATATGTAAAACTCTATCGATGAGATCATGAAAAGTATGAAATCAGGTAAAGCAGGTGGGTACAGTGTCGGTCGAAATGTTGAAGGCTGGGCGAGGCATTGTGGCTAGTCAGCTGTACCGCCTTTTTAACCTGTGTTGGACGAACGGCCAAGTACCAGGTGACTGGTGCAAGGCTGTGATTGTGCCGCTGTACAAGGGAAAAGGGTCACAACAGGACTGCAAAAATTACCGCGGGATAAGTCTTCTCAGTGTCGTCGGCAAACTGTATGCAAAGGTTTTGATTAAAAGAGTGATGAAAGATACTGACGAAAAAATATGGGATGTACAAGCGGGATTTAGAAAGGGAATGGGATGTACAGATCAGGTCTTTTCCTTGCGGTGCATAGCTGAAAAGTTTTTGGCCAAAAACCAAAAAGTCTACTGCGCGTTCGTGGATTTGGAAAAGGCCTATGACCGAGTGGTGAGGAATGAATTGTGGTCGGCATTGTTTATGTATGTGGTGAACGGTCAGCTGATTCAAGCACTGAAATCTCTCTATGAGGACATCACGCCTCTTTCCCGTTGGGGTAGGCAGAGACCACAGTCCTCCACCTGCTACGATCTTGACATACTTCCCTTGCTTCCTGTACTTTCATCAATCCTTTCATACATGCTCGTCGGTTTAGGGTACTTTTAACCTGGCCTTTATTCAGAACGTCCTGAATTTGGTCCTGGTACGTTTATAGGCCTTCCTCTTCCAACGTTTCCATTCACTCTCGCCTAGTAGATCTCTTTCGTCAATCTTCGTTCATTCATCCTCTCTACATGACCAAACCATCTCAGCATCCCTTTCTCAATTTTGGTCACTACGTCTTCTTTTACGCCACACCGTTCTCTTATCACACTATTTCTAATCCTGTCACTCAATTTAATACCAATCGTACTCCTCAACGCTCTCATTTCCACTGCATTAATTCTACTTTCATGCTTCTTCTGCCATACCCAGCTTTCTCTGCCATACCCAGCTTTCACTGCCATACATCAGTGTTGGTACCAAAACACCCCTATGAACAGCCAAACGAGCCTTGTAAGACACCTTCTGACTCCTCATAAAGGCGTGCAGGGCACCATTCACCATGTTTCCAGCATTCACTCTT
Source organism: Athrips mouffetella (assembly GCA_947532105.1). Taxonomy (NCBI): domain Eukaryota; kingdom Metazoa; phylum Arthropoda; class Insecta; order Lepidoptera; family Gelechiidae; genus Athrips; species Athrips mouffetella. Next base: position 12,650,812 of record OX383972.1, on the reverse strand, counting down.
CTTTAGATATCACTTTCACACTTTCCATCTCTCGTAAACTTAGAACCCAGATACACAAACTCCTTCACTTGTTCGACTTGTTCACCACCTATTAATATAGTACACTCTGTCATACATTCTTCTCTTTCAAGTACCATTACTTTCGTCTTGCTTACATTTACTTTCATTCCTTTCCTGTCCAAAGCCACATTCATCATTGTTACCATCTCCTGCAACTCGTCAGCAGATGACGCAAGTACAACTTGGTCATCAGCGTAGAGAAGACATTTGATGAGTGACTCATTCATGCTCAGTCCACACATACTCTCTTTCATATCAATCAAACAATTATCCATGAACAGGTTAAACAGCCAAGGTGACGCTACACATCCCTGCCTAAAACCTTTTTCGATGCTAAACCATTCAGTGTACGCCCCGTTTATTCTGACACAAGCACTGGAATCCTCATAGAGAGATTTCAGTGCTTGAATCAGATGACCGTTTGACCGAAAATATTACTCTAAGATATTAAAATAAATATTATTAAAATATTAAAATATTAAATAAATATTAAAATATTACTTAAAATAATTCAGAAAAGATTAAGACCAATAGTGGAAAAACATATAGGACCAGATCAGTATGGCTTTAGACAGAATAGAGGAACTAGGGAAGCGATTCTAGCACTTCCGATGATAATCGATAGACGCATGGAGCTAAATCAGAATACACATATAGCATTCATCGATCTGGAAAAGGCGTTTGACAACGTAGATTGGAGGAAGATGATGAGAGTTTTCCGTGAAATAGGAGTTGACTATAGAGATAGAAAAAATATATACGAACTTTACAAAGGACAAGAAACAATCATAGAAGTCGGAGAGGAAAAGGGAAAGGCAAAGATAAGACAAGGTGTAAGACAGGGGTGTCCACTATCACCGTTAATATTTAATGTGTTTATAGAGCAGGCCATACAAGAAATAGTAGACTCAGACAGCGGAGGAATTAAAATTAATGGGCAAAAAATTCAGTTTATTAGGTTTGCAGATGATATAGCAGCAGTTGCTCAAAACAGTCAAGACCTGCAAGATCTTCTTACAAAAATGGATAAAACCTTCTTACAATTTGGTTTGAAAATAAACACTGGAAAGACCAAAACACTTATAGCATCTAAACATACCCCAGATCACTGTCCAATCAAACTGAATAACGTTACAGGTTTATAAATTCAGATATTTAGGAAGCTTAATCACCAGTGACTCCAGATGTATACCAGATATCGTTCAAAGAATAGCTATGGCTAAAAAAGCCTTTAATAACAAGAAACACCTCCTGAAGGCCAAAATATCTAAGAAGGTAAAAAAGCGCTTAATCAAGGTGTACATATGGAGCATTGTATTGTACGGAAGTGAGACATGGACACTGACACAAAGAGATAGAGAAAGGCTGGACGCATTTGAGATGTGGTGCTGGAGGAGAATGGAAAGAATTAGCTGGACGGAAAAGAAAAGAAACGAGGAGGTGTTAGAAATAGTCAAAGAGAAAAGAAGTTTACTAAAAACAATAGATAACCGAAGAGGGAAAATGATAGGTCACCTGATACGGCACGACAATTTCCTGAGAAACATATTGGAAGGAAAGATTGAAGGAAAGAGGGGACGAGGAAGACCTAGGCGAAGCTACTTTGACCAGATAAAAGAAAAGGTCAATGTCGTGTCGTTTCAGGAGGTAAAGCAGCGCGCGATACAACGTGAGGACTGGAAGTTACTCCATCGTCAAGAGCCAAGCTCTTAAATTAAAGAAGAAGTACCAAATATAATCCTTGAACTCATGTTTCACATATATTTTTTCAACTTTTCTTGACCAGCTAAAAATGCCCAATGAATGATAATCACCTTGAGTGACCAGACTATAAGTTCTTACTACAACTAAAAGAAAAACGCGGGTAACATTTGTGTAAATGTGTCGTAATATAATCAGTTCATCGCCATGTCGTCATTAAAGCGTAGGTACCTAGACATGTGTCGCCGCGTAATTGTAACGCTAATTCCTTATTAGTTTAGAAATTGTTGTAGGTAAGATTTGTTTTATGTTTTATTTAAATTTTCAACAAGAACGTAAAATCACATTTAAAGTCTACTGCCGGAATGTCCGAGCTCCCTCCAAAACTTTACAGCAAAAAATGTGTTATATTTTGAAGGGGAAGTTCCTTAGTCACCACGCTTGTTAAGGTGTGTACAGATTAGTGGCAGTCTCATCACGTACGCCTCGCGGCGTTGCTGCCTCGTTAATAGTAGTTTATGCAACTGTCATATAAAACTGGTTATTAAAACACGAGTGTGATAAAAGCATCAAACGAGTGTTTTAATACCATATTATATGCAGTTGCGAATACTACTTTATCTTCACTCATACAAAAGGTAGGTACTTACTTATAAAAATTAAACAAAAGTAAGTAAACAACAAAGGCAACTTATATTATGTATACTACAGTTCTGATATAAGTCTATAGAAGCCGCCTTAATATATCCGCTAGGTCTTCTTTGAAATATACAAGCAGAACATTTTCTTAACATGGTTTCCTTTTAGATTTTCATTCTTTCCCAATTCATTGTAGGTTATGTCGTAAAATGTCCTGGACTAGAGAGAAGATCATAAGTTATTGAGTATCTTCTGGTGTGAGTGCAGTATCCTGACTGCACCACTTTATCTACTTTTTCAATAAACTTTCACATTACTTTCACGGGCACAAAATACTTGAAAAAGGTAAATGTTTGAAAATAGCGGCAAATCTAATATCTATTTCCAAGTCCTTTCTAATTTCAGGCTGCGCGCGCATATTTTGAGCCACAGATGAAATAATTGTAACTATAGTAACTGTTACTCTAACTGCTCCAAAATAATAAATAAATAAATAAATAATTTATTCATAAAGATAACGGGAGATTACATATTTTACATATCTTTACACTTGTGACAATAAAGTAATAACATAACTTTACAGTACAGAAAATACATAAAGAAAATTAAGGTTATTGTCAATTGATTCCCGTACCAGAAACAGAATTCTCGAAAAATTCCACACTAGGCTGAGCCTGTCCTGTGGATTTTTTAAAACTATTGCATTAGCTTAGCGTTCAGTAGCGGTACTTATAGTAATAAGTAGGTATATAAAATCTAAAATATGGTTTCAAAAAACTTTTCAGTACGAATATAGGTCCAGTCTTGCAACTCTTTTTGTACTTTTAATTTAATTTCACGCACAGACAGCGAGTGCAAATTGCAGATTCTATTTATTTTAGTGTAAATGAAAGGTTTTCTATATGAGCCAAAACGTCTCGCAAATTCAGTTTTTAATGACGGCAGATCCAGTTTAAAAACACGTTTTTCTAATCGTTGTCGATAATCTGGCAACTTTAATACCTCTTTGTGAGCGTGAATGGTAGCATTGAGTAAATACAACCTCCTGACGCTAAGTACCTGAGTGTCTTCATACAGAAGAGTAGTCGGATAACGATAAGGCTTATGTGTCATAGTTTTTAATACTGCGCGTTGAGCTCGTTCAAGTGTAATTAGGTGTGAAGTAGCTGCGCCACCCCACGCCAGTATGCAGTAGGATACTATGGATTGGCACAAGGATATGTATATTGCCTTCAGCAGATAAAAGTCTGCTACGTCACGTAGTAGTTTCATAATGTTACTCTGGCGGACGTAGCAGCAATATGATCCTTAAAGTTCAGTTTTTCATCGATCGTGACACCCAGGTACTTAGTGTTTTTGACCCTCAGTATTTTCACACAGTTGCACAACGGCTGTGGCGCAGTCGTAATCAGATTAGAGGTCTGGATTGAAATTTCAGTTAAGAGAGACGGTGCAGAGGTAGCAGTCTTATGAAAACATAGGAAATTAGTTTTCGATGTGTTCAGCGTAAGCAGATTATTTGACAACCAGTTAGCTACTTGAGCCATACCAGTTTGAGTATTAGAAAGAACATGATTCCAATCTTTTCCATGGAATATAATAGCAGTGTCGTCGGCGTAGTTTATCAGGTCTGCGTGTTCTAGAGCAAGAGTCGAGAGGTCCTTCAAATAGATAAGGAAAAGAGTAGGGCCAAGGATGCTACCTTGTGGGACACCAAAAGCTATATTTTGGGGAGCGCTGATGAAGTTATCTACTTTGGTACATTGACTTCTTTTTGTCAGGTAGCTTCGAAACCAATCTAGGCACATTCCTCTTATTCCGACACCCTCCAACTTCTTGAGCAGAATAGGCACCGAAACTGAGTCGAATGCCTTTGCTAAGTCAAGAAACACGCCAATACACGCATGACCTTTATCTAAGTGTGACGACGCAATTTCAGTTAAAAGGGAGACAGCTTGTTCAGTAGATTTACCAGGTTGATATTTAATAGGTTGTTTATATGGTACACTTTGTAATATGCTACTGATATTTGACAGCTACTAAGAAAAACTGATATATTACTAACGGGCTCTCTAAAAGACCTTCTATTCAGTCTTCTTAAAAAAAGTTTAGATTCAAGGAGAATTGTATCATTTGTATCCAAGTGTTATGTAATGATTAAAAAATTAAATTACGTAACACCTTTGCAAAATTTTCATACAAAAATCGTTACGTAATGGTAACTTTTTAATTTTTTATATATACTCTGCGTAATATACAGCCTTACGCATCAACTTTTTGAATCATATTTCAAAGTTTACGACATGAGTGTAGATAAAAAAATAAACAACATGCCGAACCTGGGGCACAGAAAGTAATACTACTACTATCATACAGAACGGACACTCCGGCCCCCCGCGCGAACCCGCCTGCGCGATTCGCGTGGTGCTTCTGAGGGTCTTTTGTTCTGAACATGCAGGCCTACGCGACCTTCCAATTTCAAATTCGCGCTCCCTTTTTCCTGGTAATAGGGCGAGCCGTGCCTGCCTCAACAGATGTTGTCTCTAGTCCGTACACACCCTTAACAAAGAGGCTGGCTCCATGGACCGCAGACTGACTGATAATATGACTGGCTAGTTGGCGTGCTTGGCAGTGAGCATGCCTTACACGCCGTGGGCCGCGGGTTCGATCCCCGCCCAGGGGCAAACATTTGTGTGATGAACCCAAGTGTTGGTTCTGTCTCTGGGTGTTATTTAGGTATATGTTTATCAGTTTGTGCTATCTTTCAGCCCCCCGAAAAATATATAATTAATCATAGTAGAGTTGTGGTGATAGTTTATTTATAGTGTGTCCAAGAATTCATAGATCTTTTATATCATGTTTTGTGAGCCGAATGCATCAACGTTTTCAGAATTAGCATAAAAAAGCACTGATTGGAACAAAAAACCTGTGAAGTCCAAAAAGTTGTAAATTTGGGTATCAAACCATGGGGTACTACTAAAAGCTTATCTATTATTTCTTGGACACCCTGTTTCAACGTTTAATAATAGTTTTAAAGGACAATTTGCCTTCATCGTTAAGATATAGGTAAAACAAAAATTCCTTTAATCAATAGTTCCGCAAATGAGTTACGAAATTGATTTTGAGCCTTATCAAGAATTGTTTTGTGACTGTTATTATGTTATCAATTTATATATTTTTTTATAAAATATTAGAGGACATTTTACACAAGGTCATCTATCACAAACTAGGCAAAGCCTTTACTATGGGTATCAGAGACTGATATACATACACCACACAAACATCACACAAATGTTTGCCCTGGGCGGGGATCGAACCCGCGGCCAACGGCGTGAAAGGCGAGCTCACTACCAACCACACCAACTGGCTTGTTGGCTAAGTATTTTAGATTTGTTTTTTTAAGGTCAAGCTGAATATGAGCTGAAGTAAACTTTATCACTTGTTTAATGACGTCACACAGTTGGTCACACTATAAAGTTTGTTCTGATAGTAAAGCGAGATCTCTGTTCTAAGTCACGTACAGATAAGACGGCATACTTCAAATTGTTCGTGCTGTTATCAGTCACAATTTATCATCTATAACCCAATAAATATTGCGTAGATATACATTACAGTTTTTTAGGGTTCCGAACAAAAATGGTATAAATGGAACCCTTATGGCGCGACCTCGTCTGCCTGTCTGTCAGGTATACTGTCTGGAGATGAAAGGGCTATACTTGTACATTCCAAAATAGATTTTTTTTTAGAGGGACTCAGTTTTCAAGTACCTAATAATGAAAATTTTTCCCTAAAACACACACATATCATAGACATTTCAAAAAAATACCATTCCCCTCCCCTTATCTTTAAAGTTTTCTAAAGGATTATACATACAAATATTACAAGAAAAATAAAGCGATCTCTCTATGTAGCACCGTTTTTTGGAAATCTGCAAAAAACTTTTTCAATCAAATTTAGTTTTGCGGTTCTTAAAATGAACTTTATTGCTTCTAATAATACTATTGATATATCGGAACCCGCGGTGCGCGAGTCTGACTTGCACTTGACTGGTTTTTTCTAGCATTTATCGGTTAATTAAACATCAAAGAGAGATGGTCATATTTGTAACGAATCTGCAAACAGGTAGCCTATGTTCTATAATATTTATGATGTTCGATTCAATGTTTTTACGATCTTTAAAAATAACTAGTGGCCTGCCCCGGCTTTGATAGATAATTTCGAATTCATAAAAAAAAGCATGGAATAAAAACCACTTTCAGTTATTCCCAGTTTGTAAATAGTCCGCTGTTTTGTTTTTAATTTTTCTTTTCATACAAACCTTGTCCTGAAAATTACAAATACAAGGAAACTTTGTCGGTTTTAAGTCGATGCACAAAATAAAGTAATAGTACTATCATACCGAGACACCCTCCGACCCCCTTGCACACCACCCCGCACCCCCGCGCATACCCGCCCACTAGATTCTCGTGGTCCTTCTGAGGGACTCGCGCTCGGTGCATGTAGTGTAAGAGGTGTGGTCGATGTCCGGAGTGTACTTCTACCACTCTCCGGAGACTAGGTACATACATCGAGCGCGAATTTGAAATGTGGTAGAAGTTGAGTTTTCAATAATTAAAATTTACCTCTTTTATTTGCTTCAGGTATGCAACAGAAGTGGTGGACGTGAGATCGTCGCGTCTCTTCGGTGTGCAGTTGTTCTTCACACTGTTTGTACCTGTGTTGGCTGTGATACGGTTCCTACTTCAAGCGTTCTTGTTCAAAGGTGGACATATCTATGGTTATATGGTAAGATATACATGGAAATTAGGAAACATCCGTTAGAATAATGTTTATAAAATCGACTCGAATTTTTGACTTTTTCTTCTTCGGATTTGTGAGTTCGATACCTTATCTCATTTCGTGGGGCTGAGTTCTTGTTTAGTAGACCTTAGAGCAATTCCCTCTATTTTTTTGTGATTCCCCTGCCTTGATGATCCTCCCTCTGATCTTCCGCTAATTCCAAATAATATGCTCGTTATGAGCTATGATATGGATTTCAACTGAAGGAACCTGGTAAGCCTGTTATCGACCGTATCAGTCTTTTACCAAAATATCTATATATTTCTTTAAAATTTCGTGTGCAATAAGGAATATTTTATTGTATCTGCGCATCTCAAAAAGTCTTATTATAGGTTTTATGTTGCAGAATAAGCCCTCAGTTTTTTGAACGATTTTTAAAGCGCTGTCCTTATTCAAAAGTAGCATTATTAGTAGGTATTCCAAATATTTGCTTCAATTTTTGTGAGTAAATTTTGTATTATTTGTGACTATAAAAGTGCCCATAAGCGGTCGCATAAATCAGGAACGCATCCTTGAACTAGGTGACATATTCACATAATAGGCGTAATAAGTGCACAAAGATAACCCGGTGAGATAAAAACATTGCCGGTTGGTTGATATACCGTCGCAATCAACATGTGTAGGTATTTGTCAGTTACTTCAATATGCACCTGAACGATTTATCAGTGGAGTGGCGGGCGATTTTTAAATACACTACCTACACACCAGCGCGTTCGTCCGTGATGCGTCATGCCATGCGTGAATGGGGGAAGTGCAACGGTCATATATGTATTGATAAATCGCTCGCTGCTAAGACTGCACTGCAACCCGTCTTGATAGAGGACATTTTTCATCTAGTTTATTATGGACAATATTAAAGACCCAAGAGATAATCCTAAATTATAATTTGTTTCAGATTCTAGCTCTACTATCAACTTTAGTAGTATTTCCCCTATCAGCATATTTGGCTATATTAGAAAGGCGATATTTACTCCCATCAGTACCACCTAGAGGCCACGGGTTTGTCCTACTGGTCTTCTGGGCTTTGATCTTCGTATCAGAAAACTTATCGTTCCTGAATCTCAATAAAGAAGGATGGTGGTGGCATTTGAAAGAGTAAGTCTTATTTGTTGAAGTATGTGATGGGACCACCGGTCCAAAAAACCCGAATGTGGTATGGAAAATAAGTGTCGAAAATAATAATGATTTTTTAAATCTTTTTTTGATAATGGTTAACGCTGACTTTTATGTCATCACTAACTTTTCTAAATTCATAACAATAATCCAGACATGTCCTGTGCGGTGCCGGCAAAGAATAGTACCGACCCATCTCTAACCGTGGGTCTCGTAAGAGGCGACTAAGGGTTAATGAACCAGAGGATGGGCAGCAGCATCCTTCTGTATATCGTATCATCTTATATTCTGCGGTCACCAACAACCGCGGTCCATGGTGCCAGCCGTAACGCTAACAAGCGTGGTGACTATGGTACTTCCCCTCCACATTGTTTCAGCAAAAGCTGGAATTTTGGAGGGAGTTCCCTGTCCTGTAGTGGACGTTTCATGACGAATCCAGATATGAAATTCAGTTTTTTCTGGTGTTAGAAATATGTAACAAAATCTGCTATTTTTGAAGCCATAACAGTAACACATCACTATCCCGAGTCAGTTGGAGATGACTAGGCCACAAATGTATAGGAAATAACATTTCTTGGTAGTGAGCCTGCCATCTACGCCTTGGGTTGCAGGTTCTATCCCGCCCAGAGCAAACATTTGTGTAATGTACCCAAGTGTGTGTTCTGTGTCTGGATGTTATTTATCTATTTATGCAAGTCAATGATCTCTGCACAAATTCTTTATTGCACAAATATTTACAAAAACTTGATATATGAACTATGATTACAAAGGTGAGCTTATCTCTATAAGAGATCTCTTCCAGCCAACCTATCTGGCGTGAAAGCAAGTCATCACAGCGGGCATACTATTCTCTTTGTATTTACTGGATCGGCAACTAGACGAATGTATTATATCGGTCTGTATCTGTAATACCCATTGTCTTTGCTTTATTCATTATTTTTCTTTCTTTCTTTCCTAGTTAGAGATCAGGTGACCTTGTGAAAATAAATGCCAATTATTTTATTAATTTATTTTATTGTTATTGATATGTTTCAGTCTCCAAGACCGGCTAGAAATGGCGCTGTTTGTGGGTCGTTATGTGTCGTGCATGTTAATGTTCATATTTGGGATGAAGGCACCTGGCATTATGCACCAGTTCGAATATCTTGACAGCGACGAGCGCAGGAATATTCCGCCTCGGGTAAGCCTTTTCATAATATACTCACGTTTTATATTGACGGCACAAGGCCGACATATTTCACCGTTTCAGGTCCGTGAGATTATCCGTCTAGCTACGGTCAACCGCTTGTCGGTAGAAACTTTTTCAACTCTATTACCACGCTATAAGGTCCAAAAGTGTTTCTATAGATGTGCGGCCGTGTGTACATAATCATGTGTAATACTCGCGAGTCCTTTGCTGATAAATCAGTTGGCCGTTTATAAGTAGTTTGCTACCTAACCCGAAGCTCACCTCGGACACTACATACAACGAGCGCGAATTTGAAATTGGAAGGTCGCGTAGGCCTGCATATTCAGTACAAAAAACCTCAGAAGTACCACGAGAATCTCGCGGGCGGGTACGCGCGGGGGTGCGGGGTGGATTGCAGGGGGGCGGAGAGTGTCCGTTCTGTATGATAGTACTATTATTGTATTCTGTGCCCGAAGAGATAGGACGTTGGCAATAACTGTTTTAACGACAGACCCATTGCCACCTGACCTTTGCTTCCTATAGGGGCAATCAAGACTCAATCCTGGGTTAAAGAGTGACTGAGTGATCACACCTAGCTGAATTCAAAGACTAATTCGGCATACATTGCTCGTTGAAGTAAGGATATTGCAATTAACAGAATCAAGCCTCCTCCTCCTCATTGCTGAATGTATGCCGAATTAGTCTTTGAATTCAGCTAGGTGTGATCACTCCTTTAGGGTGCCTTTCAATCAGAGCCTGTGCTAGCTAGGTAGCTAATCTGTGAGCTGGAAAATTTCCTACCAATAGGATTATCCTATTTCTCCTAATCGGCATACATTGCTGGGAGGCTTGATTATGTTAATTTCAATATCCTTACTTCAACGAGCAATGTATGCTGAATTAGTCTTTGAATTCAGCTAGGTGTGATCACTCCTTAAGCTAGCAAAATGGAGTTATCTTATTGGTTCGAAGTCCTGTGCGAGGGAGCTAAGTTGTGAGCTGGAAAATTCCAACCCAATGGGATTGCTCCAGTTGACTGCGCATTTGATAAGCTAAGAAAATGGCGCAATCCTATTAGTTCTAATTCTTCCAGCTTTTAGCTTAGGTGGCTCCCTCGCACAGCACTTGTGGAAAAGCAGCCTAAAGGAGTGATCACACCTAGCTGAATTCAAAGACTAAAGCCCAAGTCACACAGAGCGGTATAAGCGGTAAAGCGGTCCGGGGCCGGAACTGCGGGAAGCGAAAGCGTTCCGGGACCGGTCACACAGAGGTACCGCGCGGAAACCGCGGCGGGACAAGCGGCGCGGTAGCGGTCGGTGTGACTTAGCCCAAGTCACACTGAGGCGGTAGCGGAAGCGTTCCGGGGCCGGTATTTTTTGTAAAGTATGAGTTCTTATGCACCCTGTCACATTGAAAGCGGTCGCGGCGCGGCGCGGTGCGGCGCGGGGGCGGCCGGGCCGCTAGTACAACCCCGCGGACCGGGCGCGGCGCGGGGCCGAACTTTCGGCGGGAGCGGGCGCTGTATTCCATTGCGTTCAATGCAACCCGTCACACAGAGCGGCAGCGGCGCGGTGCGGTGCGGTCCGGGCGCGAACTTTGTCGTTGTATTTTTTTACAAGAGTTTTGCGGCTTTGCGCAGACTTTTTTTTAGGTTATCAGTTTGGTTTTTTATTTAGAGCAAAGGATTTACGTCTTTTGAATAATCACAGATAAATAATGTCACACCGACCACTACCGCCCCGCTGTCCCGCCGCGGTTTCCGCGCGGTACCTCTGTGTGACCGGTCCCGGAACGCTTTCGCTTCCCGCAGGTCCGCCCTCGGACCGCTTTACCGCTTGTACCGCTCTGTGTGACGTGGGCTATCTGTGATTATTCAAAAGACGTAAATCCTTTGCTCTAAACAAAAAACCAATCTGATAACCTAAAAAAGTCTGCGCAAAGCAGCAAAATTCTTGTAAAAAAATACAACGTCAAAGTCCGCGCCCAGACCGCACCGCACCGCACCGCGCCGCGCCGCTGCCGCTCTGTGTGACGGGTTGCATTGAACGCAATGGAATACAGCGCCCGCTCCCGCCGAAAGTTCGGCCCCGCGCCGCGCCCGGTCCGCGGGGTTGTATTAGCGGCTCGGCCGCCCCCGCGCCGCACTGCGTCGCGCCGCGACCGCTTTCAATGTGACAGGGTGCATAAGAACTCATACTTTACAAAAAATACCGGCCCCGGAACGCTTCCGCTACCGCCTCAGTGTGACTTGGGTTTAATTCGGCTTACATTGCTGGGAGGCTTGGTTATGTTAATTGCAATGTCCTTACTTCAATGAGCAATGTATTCCGAATTAGTGTTTGAATTCAGCTAGGTGTGATAACTCCTTAACGTGTGCCTTCCGATGCACGAGGATCGCTCAGAATGTTATACCATTAGCACTCAACCGTCCAGGTTCTGAACACAGCTGATGTGCAAGGCGTAGGTAATCATTCACCACTCGGTCTCTAGCGCATTGTGAGTACTCTTATCAACCATAGCCTTATGAAGCAATTATAGTCTGTTCCACGAGTCAAACCCAAAGCTTACCAAAACGTTTTGCAGCTATATCAAGGCTATTGTGCTCCATGATCAATAGTAATCAGCTAAAGCTGTCAGAAAAAACAAGTTTGTATGACAATGTTATTTTTTCCGTCAAATAAACTCTGGTTCGTCTGGTTCGTCGTACTTTGTCTGGTTTTACGGCTGCAAAATGTGTTGGTAAGCTTTTGCATTGACTCGTGGAACGGATTATACATTGGTTGATGTATAGTATCCCTAACCGATGAGTGTGTATGAAAAGGTTGATGAGAGTAAAATAAACAACATAGACATTGAGTTTAAAGCGAATATAAATACTAGAATGATGTGAGTAAAAGTACCAACTGAAAGAATTTGTCTTTTGTCTACCTACCCACTTCTACGGGAAAGAGGCGTGACCGCTATTTGCGTATGATTTAATAAGGCATACTGCGGGATGATGACCAATGGACCTGTGATATTAGTTGGTCGATGGCATGCTTGATAAACGGCAAGTGGGGATACAAAATTAATATTCTAAAAGTTCGGTTCATAATTTTAATACTCCCGCAGCCATTGAATATGTATTTGTATTAATTTAACGACAATTTTAAATTTCATGGACCACGCCCTTTGATATTATTTATTTGCAAAGTTTATTTCATTGATGTAAAGAGTAAAGACTCTATAGACTTTGTAACAAGTATAAAACCTTCTTTTCAAAATCACAAACAACAAATCAATTTTGGTTTGTCTATGGCTTAAATGTCTTAAAAAGTGGCATATTTTGTCAATCATGTTATGATCATATTTTAGTATATTTATTTTAGATTTAGATTTTATGTAGTTTTAGGATTTTTTCATGATGCCATGTCCTTATCGAAATCGTATGAGTAGTAACGAAGAAAAGTTCTTCTTTAAGGAAAAGGTAGAAAGAATTCATAAAGTATTTCTATAGAACACGTATTTTAACTTTTGTTGAAGTGCAACAGTAGTTAAATTTATAGTAAAAAGCAGCAATTATCTTATGAAAATTACCTGGTGCAACCTCCTCTTACCATGCAGTACATGTACTATTATTATGAACATGTGAGATATTTATATTGTTGGGTACACTCGACAGCACGTCGTTAGAAACACTTTTGGACCTTATGGCGTGGTAATAGAGTTGAAAAAGTTTCTACCGACGAGCGGTTGACCGTACGAAGATATTTACAAAAGAATGGGATTTAGGTGCTCCTGAATCTAATGTATGATTTTTGAACGATTCATCTGTTTACCTTTTTTTAAATATTTTGAGCTTACAATATTTGACAATTTATGAAATAGCTGATTAATTGCTAGTATATGATTATATTCTTTGTAAACACTTTTTTTTTTTTACTATCATCAAAAATACAATAATAATATGCTAGGTTAATTTTGGATCCCTTGTAATTTTTTTGTTTGGTACTCGGAACACAATTGAACGACTTTCCAAAGAAACATCCGTACTAATTCCAGTATAGCTGGTGCAAGGTTTGTCAAATTTGTAAGCCAAAAAAATCTCGTTTTTCGACCCATGTTTCGAAAAGCTCGAATGCTCAAAAGCAATATGACCGTCTTGAATAAAAAATTTACCACGTACTTTTAATTTTGCAGGACGAAAACAGATCAACATTCCGCAATGTGTTTAGCAAGCTACGCACCCTGTTTCCCTTCATGTGGCCGCGCAAGAGTCACCTCTTACAGATATACGTGTTTATCTGCGTTCTGGCACTGATCGCCGGCCGAGTCGTTAACTTGTTCGTCCCTATTTACAACAAACTTATCGGTGAGTAACTTGATAAGGGAAACTTATGAATCACCTTATTAATTTTGACTTGGCCGCAAAGTCGGCTTGACTGGAACCTTTGCTACCAAGATTTCGGCTCCGACCAAAACTTTTGGTTCTTCTAACAAACAGCCATAGATCAGATGTAGTTGTCGTTAGGCTAGCGGCTTGGTTACATTAACCTTGTTGTCAAAATTACGGGCTATCGGCTTAGATAAGCTACCTATGTAAATTAAAACATTTCGTCCAAAAAGACGAACTAATAAGTAGGTATATAATTTTTCGATTCAATTTTAGACCATTATGGAGATATTCCACAAAAGATCATCACATGCCAAGTTAGGAAAAGCCTATTATAATGATTTTTAATATCAAGCTTAACATACTTTTGACTGTGCTGGGCAAACAACTTGGTCAGGTGGCGGAGGAAGGCTTGCGCTAGTAAATAAATTTGTATGTAAAATCGACTCTGCGCAACTAAGGTCGCTGCTCAAGTAAAGTAGGTGTGCAGGCAAAATGAGCATGTGATGTACTTGTGAGCTGTCGCGTACTATAGTTTGCCCCGATCAAATTAAGTTAAATAAAATGTAATTTTGTATGCAGTTGACAGCATAGCTCCCACAAATGGGCAGTACTTCTGCTGGGACTTGGTGTTGATCTATGTCACGTTGAAGTTCCTCCAAGGCGGAGGCACGGGCAGCATGGGCCTTCTCAACAACCTGCGCTCGTTCCTCTGGATCAGGGTGCAGCAGTATACCACCAGAGAGTTGCAGGTTGGTATTTGTACATCTCAGGAAGGAGGGGCTTCAGGTTGTAAGGACCTGTAGAATATTTTGGAAAACAGGGTGTACCTCTCAGGACGGAGGGCTAGGTTAAATGGGGCTCCTAAAAGATTATTATGATAATCTTTAGATCAGGGTGCAGCAGTATACCATTAGAGAGCTGAAGATTGTCATTTGTACATCTCACTGCAGAAGTAGCATGGGGCTTTTTTACGACCTTCGAACTAAGAGATTCTTCAGATCAAGTTGCTGTAGTATACAACCATTTAATAGGTACATTCAAATCATTCAGTTATCAATCTGTAATATAGTTGGATTAGCTAAGGATTGAAAATATTTGTCTTTTTTTGTGTGTAACATCATATCTTCTATAATATAGTTCAAGATAGCGATCTTCTTGCGGGGCGAGAGAATTTAAACGGAGGCGGAGGGTGAAACTGGGAAAGGATACCTGAAAACGCGTACATCATTTCACCTCTCCCAACTTTTCACTTGAACTTGTCATTCTAAACCAGTTGGAAGTTTCGATATATCGATACGGTACTACCTACTTCGAAGCAGTCAATTTCAAAACTTCGTTCACTTACAATAGAGTTGAATATTGTTTGGATGAATTCTCAAATTGTTATTGGAATTTTCCCAAAACAAAATTTTTAACATCAATTGCTTTTTTCTTTACAGCTGGAGCTTTTTAAACACCTGCACAGCCTGCCGCTCCGCTGGCACCTGTCTCGTAAGACCGGGGAGGTACTTCGCGTCATGGATCGCGGCACTGATTCCATAGACAACCTGCTCTCATACATCCTCTTCTCTATAACCCCGACTATAGTGGACATCCTGATCGCCGTCGCTTACTTTATTACCGTTTTCAACGCGTGGTTCGGCCTCATCGTCTTTGTGACAATGGTGCTTTATATTAGTAAGTTGGTTGGTTTTAAGTCCATTTAATGTTTATAAACGTTATTTGTAGCTGTTTATTGTTATCTTCATCTTAAGGAGTGATCACACCTAGCTGAATTCAAAGACTGATTCGGCATACATTGCTGGGAGGCTTGGTTATGTTAATTGCAATATCCTTGCTTCAACGAGCAATGTATGTCTAATTAGTCTTTGAATTCAGCTAGGTGTGATCGTGGCTTTAGCTAGCTACTAATTAAACTAATCAAGACTACATACGTATGTCACAGAATAATCTAATAGTACTACATACAGAACGGATACTCCGGCCCCTTGGAATCGACCTCTTAGCTGGGGCTAGTTGTACTGCGTGCACTTGCGTACGCATTTATGAATTTTAAATTTTTACGGTAAGCACGCTCGTTATATGAAGTGTCCGGCATTACCACCTCTCTGGTTTCCGAGGTGTGGTATAGTTCAAGCGACTTCTTTGTTGGTAATTGGGAACAACAGTTTAGCAAAAACTGTAAAGAAATGTACAGTGAATGAAACTCAACAACTACTTAGTTTCTTCAACATTCTATGTTACTTAGGCAGCATAAAAATGACACTAATAGCTACATACTCGAAAAAAATTTACAACAATAATACGGCTGAGAGAAAAACTAACTCAAAGTAACTCCACCCACAAGAGCTTGGTTCTTAAGTTAAAGAAGTGTAGCTCATTATATAAAACGTCAGAGAAAGGGGCACTTTTTCCAAAGCCGTGTTAAGGGGCTACCTCCGGTCCACTAGCGCCCCCATCAGTTAAAAAAATATTACTCGCTAAATACGAAACTTATCAAAAATCCGGAAAGACAGATTGAAGTAAAGGTACATTTGTTTATTTAGAAACTATTTACTCTGTAAAATAAATTTCCCTGTAGTTACAGATACAAAAACTGCTAAAAGTGGCCGTTTTTCGCAATTTTTGTATCTGTAACTACAGTGTATTATATTTTTCAGAATTGATAAGTAAACTGGGATGCCTTTACTTCAATCTGTCTTTCCGGATTTTCGATAAATTTTGTATTTAGTGAGTAATATTTTTTAAACTGATGGGGGCGCTTGCGGACGGGAGGTAGCCTCTTAAAGCATTTGTTCACTTGCAGTGACAGAAGTATGTAGCGGCTTGTATATTTTGCTTTTATTGTTAAGGTCACGTCGTACTTCAAACTACATTTTATACTATTAAACGAGCATTATTTATGCAACGTGTTAATGTAATAAGCGAAACCCTCATATACCCCAACTGATTATTATTAAAATAAATCCATTCCTATAAAAAAATCTTAAAAAAAGTATTTATTTTCCAAATATTGTTATTTTAAAGTTTCCTCGTTGTTCTAGTAGATAAGCTATCATGGCGCGTCCGCCTTGCGCCCGCGCACGCATCGCCCACTTCTCTCCCCTCCTCACCGCTCATGGCGTAACGCGCGTAGCCACAAACATATTTAGAAGCGGCAAAAATTTAGATAATAAAAATTTAAAAATATTACCTCTATCAAAAACCCGTGAAATTGATTCTAACCTCGATTCTGAACAAACTATTTTCTCAGTTTCGCTTATTCCGTTAACACGTTGCATAGGTACTAAGTAAAATATGAGTAGCTCCGCATATAACGCCATGATGTGAAACCACAACACTGCAACTGATGTGTAACTGCATGCCTTTCTTGGCCTCTATCTAGCTAGTGAATTAAATTCTTTGCTATAAATACCGTACTTTTTTTCCTTTCAGTTGCGACAATAGCAGTAACGGAATGGCGGACGAAGTTCCAACGACGCATGAACTTGGCAGACAACGAACAGAAGGCTCGATCAGTTGACTCCCTTCTCAACTACGAAACTGTCAAATACTACGGCGCTGAGTCATACGAAGTACTCTCCTACAGGGAAGCTATTGTTAATTATCAGGTAAATTAATATTTATCCAAACCAAAAAGGTAAAATAATATGTTCAACTGAACAATATTGAATAAAAGCTGATTTCTTCAGTATTGAACTATTTCAATATGTTCAACTGAACAATATTGAATAATAGCTGATTTCT
Organism: Athrips mouffetella; assembly: GCA_947532105.1. Taxonomy (NCBI): domain Eukaryota; kingdom Metazoa; phylum Arthropoda; class Insecta; order Lepidoptera; family Gelechiidae; genus Athrips; species Athrips mouffetella. Next base: position 12,633,170 of record OX383972.1, on the reverse strand, counting down.
TCAGTATTGAACTATTTCAATATGTTCAACTGAACAATTCTGCCCAATAAACATAAAGGCTAAGAGCTGGCAACGGATCTCGTTGACTCATCTCTCATTTTTGATAGATTTGGGCGCCTGCCAGCTGTGCGTTGGTGGGTTTGGGAGTGCTGGGGCAGCAAAGGGGTCAGAAGATTCATTGAAATTGAGCCATTTATAGAACTCGGTGGTAGTAATGTGATAGGTGCGTCAGAGAGTGCCGAAGTTGACTCATTTATAAATGGCATTATGTGACGAATTTAGTGTAACGAAGGTCATAAAGGTCGCCAAGAAATTATGACGTCATAGTTTGCTAGTTTTATGCAAAATCTATAGAAAACTGTTTTAACGTTCAATGAAGAGTAAGTAGCTTATTTGATAAAGTTGGCAAGTGAAATTACCGGCACATGAGACATACCATTACCATCTTAGTTCTCAGGGTGGGTAACGCGCTTTGTTGTCTTCATCATCATCATATCAGCCGAAAGTCGTCCACTGCTGGACATAAGCCCCCCCTAAAGATCTCCATGACGACCGGTCCTGCGCTGCTCGCATCCAGCGGCTTCCCGCGACCTTGACCAGATCGTCGGTCCACCTTGTGGGGGGCCTGCCAACGCTTCGTCTTCCGGTACGTGGTCGCCACTCTAGAACCCTCACGCCCCATCGGCCATCGGTTCTTCTTGCGATGTGCCCTGCCCACTGCCACTTCAGTTTAGCGATTCTCAGGGCTATGTTAGTTGTTGTCTTATTAGTGTCAAATTATTTCACTAATAAGAGAGGGCGGTGGTGACCACTTACCATCAGGTGGCCCACATGTGACATAAAAAAACTAGCGGATGCTGGTGGTTCTTGTCCAGCTGTCTACGTTTTAAGGTCCTGTAAGAAGGTGTATGTGCGGAAAGGTCTGTGGCACAGACTATCTGCGCAAGTATAGGTGTGGGCAAACTACTTGAACAATGACCTCGGCTGTTCAGAGTTGATTTTACGTACCACCACGCGATTATTGTTCAAGATGTTTGCCTTGCAGTATATCTGCGGAGACTGTGCGGATGACCTGCTAAAACCTTGCAAGGGACTAATTATAGCAAAGTGTATATTTCTACAACTCCTGATAAAGGAGATAAATTGCTTGTTATATTGTAATGGATTTGCTTTAGTTTAGTTACCCGTTATTTTGTATTTTTTATATTTTCAGAAAGAAGAATTCAAATCTTTACTTACGTTAAATATTCTCAACACAATGCAGAACATCATAATTTGCAGTGGTAAGTACGATAGACGCAAAATTAAAACACTTTTTTGGATTTATAATTTTTTTCAAGGACAAATTGAGCCAAGACGACTAAAAGCCGAATAGTAAATACAAAAATTTATAGGTAAATCCTAAAACTCCTTGGGTTAGCTATATGTAACCTAAGATATACTGGCTTTTACCCTTGTAGAACAAACTTAGAGCCCGTCCAGAATCTTTATTTTACGCGCGAGTCGACTCGCGCGTAGGCACTCGCGCGTTGCCGAGATACTAGAGCTACATATATTGCGTCCAGAACATTTTCTTACGCGCGAGTACACGCGCGTAAAATGCTGGTAGAAACTGTTCTAAAATCAAATCGCGCGTAAAAAAAGGTACCTACTGGACGGGCCCCTAATACATACATAATAAAACAACAAACTTGTTTGGTCAATTTTGTAGAATATGGCGTACCCTTAATTTTGAATCTTGTAGGAATCTGAATAATATTAACCTCCTTGCACGCCATTTTGTAACATAAAGAAATCGACTTAAAAGAACATGCTGCGCAACTAAAGCGAGCATTACATAAACAAATTTGCAGAGCACTAGGTGAGCTAGAGTTCGGATCGTGTAAATGCAGTTAGACAGCTAAATCACGAGCTGCTGTCTAACTGACAACTTTACTGAACACTCTAGTTGCGCTGTAGTTAACTATTATATAATCTGTGGCTGTAGCTCAGCTAGTGCTCTGCAGATTGGATTATGTAATGCCCGCTTTAAAAACTATTTTGAAATGCATATTACACTAGTTAAATTGAAACGATTCTTTCCATTTTTCTTGAAACTACAGAAGAGCGCGGCTCTAAGGTTACTACCTTCTTTTCTAAGTGGAGAAATCCTATTAGCTGGAAGTTTTCCTGCCAACCTAGTACAGTCAACCGCAAGTCAGTGAATATGGAAACATTTGCAACTCTATTACCGGGCTATAAGTTCCAAACTGTTTCTACCGACGTGCTGTTGGTTGTACAGCTCTAGTGGTTAGTAGCTTTGGGACTTAGTGAACTTGTTCATTTACATATGTACGTACTTTGTGTAGGTCTACTGGCCGGCTCAATACTCGCAGTCCACATGGTGGTGAGGACGAAAGAGTTGACAGTGGGCGACTACGTTCTCTTCGCTTCCTACATCGTTCAGCTCTACGTGCCTTTGAACTGGTTCGGTACTTTGTACAGGTGATATATTGTAATATTATTGTTTGTTTGTTTCAAGTTATTATTATTATTTATTATTATTATTTCTGATGGGGACGCCGCGGATCGCGTAGACGGGTGATCAGATCACATATATGGAGCTATTTCACCCACTATCCCAACTGGACACGGACGGCGTGGCCTGCTTCGCCTCAAGCCCCATTCAGGATGACGGCCAGTTATAAGTGGCGATCAGCTCTTTTGGCTTCATCAGGGGTGTCCTCATTTTCCATCCCCCCATCTACTGGTTGAGATGTACTAAATGAGGACCCTGAGAGGGCCTCCGAAGCATTTCGCACACAATTCTGTGTCCCCTGGTGTAAGGCTCACTTGTTTCAAGTTACATACATACACAAGATCACGCCTCTTTCCCGTCGGGGTAGACAGAGACCACACCTGCACCCTCCACCTGCTACGGTCTTAGCATACTTACTTCCCACGTTTCCTTTACTTTCATCAACTCTTTCATACCAGCTCGTCGCTTTAGGGTACTTTTATCTGGCCTTTATCTTTATTATGGCGTCCTGAATTTGGTCTTGGAACGTTTTCCGATGCCTTCCACTTCCAAAGTTTTTATTCACTCTCGCCTGGTGGATCTCTTAGAGTCGTATAGATAATTCCCTCTCAAGTCTTAGATAGCACTCAATATGTATAATTTGCATGTGTAAGTACCTCTTGACAATCCAAAATACCTGGGTGTTGCTTGAGATAGGTCTCTAATTTTTAAAGCAAACTGTAAAAAGTTAAAAAACAAAGTGAGCGCTCGGAATAACGTCATTCGACGCTTGACAACTACTCGTTGGGGTGCAGTACCTCATGTCCTTCGCACAAGCTGCCTGGCGCTCTGTTACTCGGCTGGCGAGCACGCATGCCCAGTGTGGGCGCGATCGGCACACTCGAAGGATGTGGATACTTCTCACAACGAAACCTATCGCCTAGTTACGGGCACCCTGAAGCCAACACCTTTTGAGCTATTTGTTCTATCTTGCTGGGATAGCCCCTCCAGACGTTCGGCGTCGGGTGGCCTGCTCCATTGAAAAACACAAACAGGAACTAGATAGCAGACACCCATTACACGGACATACCCCATCTCCCATACGCTACGCCTCAAAAGCCGTCACAGTTTTATTAAAAACACTGCCCCTCGAATCAGATCCATCAAAGGCTAGGATAGGACTGTGGTCAAAAAGGTACCCCCCTGTAAGCCCGTATATTCCCATTGCCGAAAATCTTCCACCTGGACATGATCTTCCCTGGCCCATATGGAAGTCACTTAATAGACTGCAATCGGGCGCTGGCAGGTGCGGAGAACTCAAGAAATGGTGGGGCTTCCCTGACAAGTGTGACTGCGGCATTTTGCAATCTATGACACGCTTTCTTGCCCTACCTCCTCAGTTTCTTGCACACGGGAGGACCTTTTTGAAGGCAACTAGAGAGCTATTGCTGTAGCCACATTTTGGACTAAGTTACTATAAAATTATTTGCCAGAAGAATTTGCGAGAAGTCAGAAATCATGTAACTTGTTTCGAATGACAGAAGTGTGACATCAGGACGGAGCGATGCAAAAGATATTGGAGCGGGTGACACGTATCGCTCCGTCCTGCTCACACGCATATCTCTCTCCTGCTGTCATTCTAAAATCAAGATAGAAGCTTGTCAACTTGTCAATGGCCCAGTAACTTAACTATTTTATTGTTTTAAATGTAAATTGTACAAAAAAAGAGAAATATTATATCGACTGTTTTACCTTTAAACTTTCAGAGCGATTCAAAAGAATTTTGTGGACATGGAGAATATGTTTGATCTGATGCGTGAAGACTCTGACGTGAAGGATGCTCCGGGGGCTCCCGACCTGGTGGTGCGGAGGGGAGGAGTCGAGTTCAAACACGTCTCTTTCGGCTACGGGCCCGAGAGACTTGTACTCAACAACGTCAGCTTTAGGGTCGCGCCTGGTTCTACTGTTGCTTTGGTGAGTAGATTAATGTTGCTGTTTTACCGACATTCAGTGCTGGTTACCTGTGAAAGATACTTCTGACGCGTCTGATCTAATATTTTGGTTTGGAGGGGTTAAATTCAGGCATGAGATGCACGAGAGTCTTTTACTCAATAACATCAGCTTTAGGGTCGCGCCTGGTTCTACTGTTGCTTTGGTGAATATATTAATGTTGCTGTTTTACCGTTATTCAGTGCTGGCTGGCCTTATCAGGAAACTCAAAGTCACCAAAAGGGCTATGGAAAGTTCTATTCTCGGAGTCTCTCTGCGCGATGGAATCAGAAATGAGGAGATCCGCAGAAGAACTAAAGTAACTGACATAGCCCTGAGAATCCCTAAACTAAAGTGGCAGTGGGCAGGGCACATCGCAAGAAGAACCGATGGCAGATGGGGCGTGAGGGTTCTAGAGTGGCGACCACGTACCGGAAGACGAAGCGTTGGCAGGCCCCCACAAGGTGGACCGACGATTTGGCGGCGATCGCGGGAAGCCGCTGGATGCGAGCAGCGCAGGACCGGTCGTCATGGAGATCTTTAGGGGAGGCTTATGTCCAGCAGTGGACGTATTTCAGTTGATATGATGAGTGCTGGTTACCCGTGAAAGATACTTTGACGCATCTGGTCTAATATTTTGGTTTGGAGGGGTTAAATTCAGACATGAGATGCCCGAGAGTCTTGTACTCAATAACATCAGCTTTAGGGTCGCGCCTGGTTCTTCTGTTGCTTTGGTGAGTAGATTAATGTTGCTGTTTTACCGATATTCAGTGCTGGTTACCTATGAAAGATACTTCTGACGCGTCCGATCTAATATTTTTTCGGTTTGGTGGGGTTAAATTAAAACACGTCTCCTTCGGCTACGGGCCCGAAAGACTTGTACTCAATAACGTCAGCTTTAGGGTCGCGCCTGGTTCGACTGTTGCTTTGGTGAGTAGATTCATGTTGCTGTTTTACCGTACCCTGTGCCGGTAGTCAGGTGAACTGAGGCAACCCAAGTGTTGCATCAGACACAGGAGTAGCAGCCTATATTTTCCAGTCTTTAGGCCTGGATCAGTGCGATGCGGACGCGACGGACAAAAAATTATGAAGCCTATACAGTCCGTCCGTGCAGTGCATTGCGGAGAAGATCGGGAGCGGACAACTCCGCATTGGACTGAACGGACTGCATGAGCTTCGTACATTATACGGCCCGTCGCGAACATCCGCGTCGCACTGGTCCATTCCTTAGGTCCAGTTCAGTGAGATGCAGACCGTGCGGATGTGCTATGAATCGTATGAAGCCTCATACAGTCCGTTCAGTCCAATGCAGAGCTATCCGCTCCGGATCTGTTCCGCAACGTACTGAAACTGTATAGGCCTCATAAATTTACGGGCGCTGAACTGGGCCGATTTGTAGGTATCTTTTGGATACGTTTAAATACACACACCCACCCTAAAAATTTTTGAAGTCCTTGAGGCAAGACTTTGCTTGGTCACCTGGTGGTGACTATATGTTAACTTACATTTAAATCGATCAAAGACAGAACAGGTGCAATATTTGATTTGTTCCTGTCGTGTTACACCGTCATCAAAGTTTCAAACTTTCTCCTTAATTTAACGTCATGATTGTTTTTACATTCTCTTATTAACTCTTTACCATTTACATTTGTAGGTGGGCCCGAGTGGAGCCGGCAAGTCAACAGTGATGCGGCTGCTGTTCAGGTTTTACGACGTGAACGAAGGTGCCGTGCTGATCGACGGACAGGACGTGAGGACGGTCACTCAGCACTCGTTACGAGCGAACATCGGCGTCGTGCCGCAAGATACTGTCTTATTCAACAACACTATCAGGTAATTCAGAAAACAGATAAAGTAGCCCGTGTCAATAAAAACTTCTTTTACATCTCTCATATTCGGTATGTAGGTCCTTATCACCCCCAAATGGGGCTTGTAGGTGACCAATTAGCGCTCTAGGGTAATAATGTAGCTAGAAAAGCCCTAGGGCGGTTAGTAATTGTTTTTTCTTTGTGTTTTTTTTTAATTATTTACCGCCCTAGGGCTTTTCTATTACCCTAGAGCGCTAATTGGTAACCTACAAGCCCCATTTGGGGGTAATAAGGACCGGACCTACTTACCTCACAATCGAGATGTAAAGTAGAGTAGTTAGCTCGGGTGTAAGCATCAATTGCACCCTCGAAATATAGACGCATGAGCGCAGCGAGCAATTGATGCCTTACAGCCCTTGGCTACTAATCTACTATTTTTTATCTTTAATGCTTTTTGCGATCAGTTCTCAGTTAAGTAAGGAGCCTTTTTGCCTTTTACGAGACCCACGAAAGATGCTGAATGTTGGACATGGAACTGAAATATGACCTTGCATTAGATGAGAACATGTTTATAATAACTTTAGGATGCTCGTAAATCTTTGTATTGACGAATGTCCACTTAGACATTCCAAAAAATTGGTCATTCTGATTGTAACGGCTAACTGCATTTACAAGACGCTGCGTTGCGCAACTAGCACTAGTCTAAATGTGCCTTTCAACCAAAGCTTTACTAGGTAGGTAGTTAACTTGAAAGCTGGAAAAAAATCCAGCCAATAGGGTTGCTCCACTTTAGGAGAACAGCCACATACAACACAACAGGAAAATAGAGCAATCTTATGGGTGCTTTTCAACCAAAACTGTGCTAGATAGCTAAGCCGTGATCTGGAAAAATCCAAACCAATAGTATTGCTCCACTAGCCTAGCTTAGAGCTGCGCATGCGCTAAGCTAGCAAAGGAGCAATTCTATTGGTTGGGATATTCCAGGTCGCAGCTTAACTTCTTCGTGCAGCTCTAGTGAAAAGAGAGCGTTAGTTGCTTTTTATAACACTTAGAGCCGTCTGCACTAAACTTAAGAATTGCCCAAGTTGGGCCGTCAAACTATTGCTAGGAGGGTCTTAAGCAAGCTAGGGGCGATTCTTAAGTTTAGTGCAAACGGCCCTTAAACATACAAATAAATATAGGTGTTGCTAAATAAAATAAAATAGAAAATTGGATATAGATAGGTGTTTCGCCGGTACGATACGGATAACGTTTGTATTCTTAAGTTCCTATTTGTTGATTTTATTGTAGATACAACATTCAGTACGGCAGACTAGACGCGCCGACGACTGACGTCATCTCTGCAGCTAAAAACGCCGACATTCACGACAGGATATTGACGTTCCCTGATGCTTACGACACGCAGGTACGCCGCGTCTAAAAAACACCACTCCTGATAACAAAAACTGGTTCGGAGATTTCATACTGGACAACTTTCCCCAAAGAACGTTTTTTATTACAACTAAATAGTCTTCCATGTACCTAAATACTGTACACAATTTTTTTGCAACTTTTATACGATGTGAATTTTCATTGGTTATACTTCAAAGCCCAGTGATTCTATACTAATTAAAATTAGCAACTTTACCGCAGAAAAATATTTTTTGCTCAAAAAAAATTTTCAGCTTAGTAAAGTGGTCACTTAATCGAGTCATTTTGTATTTTTTAAGCTGTCTTGGATGAAATATGTATTTCGTTGTACAATCGACATACACAACATTTAAAATTTTTATTTAGGAAGCATCTCTCTATATATTTCCAGGTAGGAGAAAGAGGTTTAAGAGTCAGCGGGGGAGAGAAACAGCGAATAGCCATAGCGAGGACAATTCTCAAAGACCCGGCGATAGTTCTTCTCGACGAAGCGACGTCCGCATTAGACACGCACACGGAGAGGAACATACAAGCTGCGCTAGCGAGGGTGTGTGCGAACAGGACGACGATAATAATCGCGCACCGGCTGTCTACCATCACACACGCAGACGAGATCCTCGTGCTGAAAGAGGGGGAGATCATTGAGAGAGGAAAGTGAGTCATTCTTGTTCTTTTAGGCCGATATTTCACTGGGACACCATGGCGGCGCAACCAGTCGCGCCACCGTGGTGTCCGTAGCCAGACACCAGAGTCGCCACACCCTGCGGTCACAGTATTAAGGGCTATATTTCACTGGGAGTGGTAGCGCGACCAGCATCCGAACTGGTTGCGCCGCCAAATTGGTTGCGCAACCAAACGGACACCAGGTGAGTAACTCTCTATAGAGCTGTATACATTTTGTTGGTAGCGGCGACTGGTTGCGCCGCCATGGGGTCCCAGTGAAATATCGGCCTTAGGGTTCCATTCCTCAAAAGGAAAAAAACGGCACCTTACCACTTTGTTGTCCGACAGTCTGTTAAGACCCTTTTTCTCCCAAACGGCTCAAGGTATTAAATTAAAATTAATATCGATTATTTATGGATAGGATCATGGACTCTTGAAGCTTTGAAAATTCCAAGCTTCTACGACAAAACAATCAAAAGATACGGCCATTTACGTCTCCATACATTTATAAACCAAACCAAAACCTATAGAGTACTTCCCGTTGACCTAGAATAATGAAACTTGGCATAAAGCTAGGTGTCGTAGCACAAGCAAAGAAAAAAGTCAAAAATAATTAAATATTATAACTTTCCTCACAAGTAATCATAACAAATTAAGGTGAGCTCCTGTATCAAGTATATTCATATTAATGAGAGTTCAAGTTAGAGTGGACGTGCAGTTTTTAAAATCAAAGGGCAAAAGCTTGAAGAATACGATATGGTATCATCATAACATCCCATGAAAAACGTCCACTACAGGACAGCGAGCTCCCTCCAGAATTCTAGCTTTTGTTGGAAAAATATGGAGGGGAAATACCATAGTCACCTCGCTTGTTAGCGTTACGGCTGACACCATGGACCGCGGTTGTAGGTGACCGCAGTAAGTAAGATGTAAGATACAAATGAGGATGCTGCTGCCCATCCTCCAGTTAACCCTTAGTCGCCTCTTACGACACCCACGGGTATGTATGGGTTGGTACTATTCTTTGCCGGCACCACACGGGACGATATGGTATACTACGTGCAAAATAACTCTGTCTGTGACCGTTAATGCGCTGAAGTCAAAAAATGAGTCGCGGGGGTTCGTCGTTCATTGGCTCTCCGCCTGTCACCCATGCGCAGAAAATAAGCGTCATAGACAGACTTGTTCTGAACGCGCTGTAGATTCGTACAGAACCCTTAGGGCACGAGTCCGACTCGCACTTGTTTTTTTTATATATTTTTGACGCTGTTATTGGCTGTCATCGCTAACAGTCAATAACAGCGTTAGTCAATACTTACGAGAAATAATGTAGTTTGATTGACGGCAGTTATGCGCGAGAGCCGGACGGAGCAAAACGTGTCTCTGTTGCTCCAATATCTTGTGCATCACTCCGTACTGATGTCGTTCTAACCCAGCTACATTATTTAAACTGTGACATCATGTCGAACATCTGCATGTTCGTTCACCTGTGACAGTAAATCCAACTTTCTTAACCGATATTTAATTCCTTCTAGTCACGAAGCCCTCTTAGCCCAAGGCGGGTTCTACGCGTCAATGTGGCAACAACAGCTCGAAAACAGAAACAGTGTGACCGCAGATAATATGGAGGGCAACAACAATCAACAGAGGAGCGATAATCAAAACAATGGAATGCCACCATTCGGCCACGGACACGGACATTTATAATAAACCACAGTATAGTAGAAGTACTAATTGTACAGTATGGACACTCCCCGCCCCCGCCATTATCAATACGGCGATGTTCTACGTAGGCGATTCAATGCGAAAGCGATTGCGAAGCGATCGAAGCGAATTCAATGCGACGCGGCGTCTTTCTCCTACGTGGGCGCAAATCGAACGGAAATATCAAGCCATCTGATCGCGTTCGCTTCAATTCACACCGTGCCGCAACGCACCCTATAATAGAGTTCACAAAAGAACCAGACGTTTTGAAAACATTTTTTTTTATTAAAAATATATTTACTTCAGTTATTTATACGAAGTATACGTTTGTAACCACCAAACACACAGTAAAACGCTTGGTCTAACGTTTTACATACAGAAAGTCAGAAACATCGACATTTTGCAACACACTTTACATGAATTTGAGGTTATAATTTTGTTTAGAAAACGTCAGACTCTTTCGTGAACTCCGGTGACACAAATGCCACTTCAATGAGTATCGACTGTTTGTTTTCGCGCCGCTTTGCATTCGCTCACGTCTCGCGTGGTTATTGCTGTGTTCCGGAACAATGGGCCAGCGGGAGCACGTCATGAGATGAAGTATCAATCAGTTACATCTTGACAGGGTGTGATTTCGCGTGCGTTTTTTAGTGTCCGGAATGTAAATAAACTGTGCTAGCAGTGATAGTGACTAGAAATGTGTGATAGGACTCGAGGTGACCTGTTTATTGGTAAGTGCCATTATGGCTGGTCCGCTCCTGTGTTAGACTCGTAATCAGTTGTATCAGAATGTAAAAAGTTGTTTATTGAAATCAGAACTAAGTGAAATTTGTATTTCTTGAAATAGTCTTACGACTACCAATTCAACTCTAAACAATAGGGAACTCGACCTAGTATTTGAATGTATGTACGTTTGTACAAAAATAAGCTATAGATGGGACAAATCGGTCGATACGCAGCATCAGAAGTCGATGAACAAAGTCAGATTTCCTAAATTACTATTCACCATAATGTAATCAAATAATTTATTTCAGATATAAAATCCATAATAAACCATTATTGTTCAGCGACTTTCGATGCCGACAGTTCTTATCTAATTTGACTAATTTTGTCTATGAAAAATTGTTTTCCCCTCACTAGCTCGGAAAAGTTCATCAGTCGAAATCAGCATTTTTGGCCGCTAGCATGGAAATTGATTTTGAAATATCGGTCGAAATCTGCGTTCCAAAGTATTTTGAAAATAACGTGATGATGGAATATGGTATGAGTTACTGACTGGTTAGCATTTTCCTTGGTGTAGTGAGGGAAAAAGTTTTTTCGTGTCTCGTGCCTTGAAACTCTCGCTACGCTCAGGATTCTTATTTTATCCTAGATTCCTTCGCTTGCTCGAATTTCAGTACAAGGCACGTAACTAATAATTATTTAGCCCTGAAAGTTGTGTTGGTAATTGTAACGCATTTAGTAAATGAACTGAACCTTTATTTATAATAAATCGTAATATTTACGAAACTTTCTTTATGATTTGTAACTGTAGACAAGCCTTTACTTTGTATAAAAGGACATGACGAACTCGAATCTTGTCTCAAAAATTACAGATCAATACATTACTTATGCTATCGAATATTGTCCAAAATCTGTGCATAAGCAAGCAGAAGCAAACTTCTGGGGCATTTTTTTATATATTTTTTTAAATCATGCAATGGATGAGAATTTTTGGAACAATAATTCTTATCTGTGATAGTGTGGCAACGTAGTCTGGTAGTACTGATAATAGAAAGTATTTTTTTATGCAGCGAGTGCCAGAAGCAAATTCAGTACAGTTTATTATTTTTCAAAAGCTGATCAACTTACTAGGAAATTGATCAACCTACGATTCGGTGTTATCTTCCGGTATTACTTATAAGTGTGGGGGGTTGTTTGTAATAGTAATTTAGGGGAAAGAAATGGAATACTTTACTACTTTTAGGAAAAAGTACATAACGTAAAAATATTTTAATTGTTTAAATCGTGATCCAGTAGTATAATTTCAAGGGCTCTAAGGGCGGGTGCACACACTACAAGTCCGGTGCAAAAAAAGGCTAAAATGTCATACGAAAGGTACTAGCCGACTCACTTCTACCCAAACCGGAAGGAACATCGAACAAAAGCACTATACACGGTCCATCCCGTGTATAGAGTGCTAAATTCATCGGACCGGGCCAGAAGGTGTGTGCCTGCCCTAAGGGTGTTTACGCACTACGTCCGATCCGTATCCGATCCGAACCCGGTCCGAACTCGGTTCGAAGTATCGAAGTAGTCTTAGAACTATTTCTATGGTAGTTTACGCACTAGATCCGACTTCCGTCATCCGATTTTACTATTGATTCTTATTTTCACGGATTCGGATCGGACGTAGTGCGTAAACACCCTGAGTTCAGTTGACAGACCGACAGGAACACGATTTCTTATTGTACCTAGGGTTGAAGCGACCAATTAAGGGAAATTACCCTGACAGCAGGATAGCTTCATTTAAAACGTCCGTATGTGTTGTCAAGATAGACTAGACATATGGAACGGCCTCCAAGAAGGGCCATACTTGTATAGAGCGACAAGTGTCTGTTGGCAGTTGTATGAAATCAAAACTAACGCCTTGTCACATTCACTATTTGTCACTTTACGAGCAAATTATAAGAGCGGTGATAACCTGAAATATACCGTTAGGAGACTTCTATTCAGGGTGTAAGGGACGGGTTGGCAAATACTGAAAGGGCATGATCAGCCAACGAAACTGAACAACTTTCAGCAAATAAAACTACATAAGACAAGAATAGCGGCCTCTCCATACAAAATTACAAACTTGATTAGACATTTTGTACGGAAAGCCCGATTTTTTTTATTTCCGGAGTTTTATTTAATGGAAGTTGTTCAGCTACGTCGACTGATCATGCCCTTTCAGTATTTGCCAACCTGTCCCAGAAGTTCCTGAAGTTCAATTCAATAGAGTTCACGAAAGATTGCTACGTTTTGTAAACAAATCACACACAAAAACGCTTAGACTTACACCATCGTTTTACATACAACTAGTCACAAATGTCCACATTTTTAACACTAACATGAATTTGAGGCTTCTGTGAACTCTGGTACGAGTAGTTAGTTGCCGCCGTGAACGATGACGAGCGATGGCCACCAGTCACCACCCCGTTTCGCCGCTCGCATACCTAAGGCGCGGTACAGCGGTTGCGCTCAGACTATAAATACTCGCGAGCAGCTACCGGGAAATTTGTATGAAAATCCATTTCTGTCGAGTTTTGCGACCGAGTAAATTACTATGAAAATTCATATCTGTTAAGTTATTTAAAAGTGGAATGTACACTCGGCCGCACGTCGATAGAAACACTTTGACCTTGAGCGGGTCTCTGTTTCAGACGTTTGTAGCGTAGTGCTAGTTCAGCTTATACTGGTTTTGTTTCTACGTGCTTGCTGCCGTGCGTACTAATGAGCATAACAACCAAGGAGGTAACTTATCATAGATTTTGTTTAGAATTGGAACTGGCTTGCAAAATTAATGCTATAAAATGTAAAAAAAAAAAAACATTAAATAGAATATTAACACCTCCAGTCCGGTCCCATATAGTCTTATATCGCCAAATTCACCAAATTGCACTAAATTTTTTCCAGGTACTAGTTAGGTACATAGCTCTCAATTTTTGAGAGGAGCCAATTCTTGAATTTTCTATCGAAATTATTTGAAATTCAAGAATTGGCTCCTATTAAAAATTGAGAGCTATGTACCTAACTAGTACCTTAAAAAAATATTGGTGAAATTGTAAGGCGTGTCTACGTGAAACAGCTAACTGACCGCACTACCCCTCTAATCATCGGTACAGAATTTGTCATGACATTTTCTCTTGTAACTGTACTTGGACCAACTGCGACTTGGACGAAGTGCGTCTGGACGATCTGCGTTTTGGACCATCTGCTACTAGGTCATCAACTTTTAATGCTGTCCGGACTAAGCTTGCTCCCAGCCTCCTGGGGGTCAGGTAACTTTGTTTATTGTTATTCAACTGCATTTGTGACACGGTAGGCCAAGGGCCAAACACGAGTTTAGACAAACTGCGAATAACGCTCATTAGATCTTATGAAACCGCTAAGTACTTAATCAAAAGTGTACAGTTTGCACCGTCTCGCTCATCGCGGTTGCATTACTCTATGTACGCACGGCAGCAAGCACACAGAAACAAAAACAGTATAAGGTGAACCAACGCTACGATACAAACGCATGAAACCAGAGACCCGTCGAGGTCAAAGTCTACCGACGAGCGGCCGTGTGTACGTATCTTTAATTCGGTTGTTATGGGAAATTCTATGTGCGATTTCAGTGTTAATAAAATATTAATTTATGATTTTATAGACTTTTTCATTTTACTCGTTTTCTTTTTCGTTTGTTTGAAATCGATTGATACGAAGAATATTTTATGCCATCAAAAACATAACTTGTAAACCAAGCCTCGCACGCAACTCAGTTCTTCTACTGTAAAAAGTTGTGAGATCCATGTAATACCAAGTCGCTTAATTTATTTAGTCCCTTCTTAAGGGTCCTTTTGTTTTAAGTTATTACATAATTAGCTAATCTAACAACATCTTATACTGACCATATCAATATTAAAAATCTTATGTTTTAAATCAATAGATCGACTTGGCCATCGCATGAAAACACAATGTAACTCACAAGTAATACAATTAGTAATAAGTTATATCAAATGAGATTGTTTAGTGCGATTGCCAAGTCGATCTATTGATTTAAAATATAAGATTTTTAATATTGATATGGTCTCTATAAGATGTTGTTAGATTAGCTAATTATGTAATAACTTAAAACAAAAGGACTCTTAAGTAGGGACTAAATAAATTAAGCGACTTGGTATTACATGGATCTCACAACTTTTTACGGTAGAAGAACTGAGTTGCGTGCGAGGCTTGGTTTTTTACAAGTTATGTTTTGCCGTGCCCCCCGATACATTTTGCAAGTATAGAAAAATAAACTTACCTACTTGAATATGTCCATACCCACTGTTTACCTGAAGCCCACTACAGAAGAACAGTCTTATAGGTAAGTATGACAATATTATATTTACTTGCAAAAAAATTACTATAAAAAATTAAAATTTATAAAAACTATGTCTTTGCACTTATACATGTGGGTGTCTCGAAAGATTTTCCTGTTCCTTCTAACAAGCGCCGACAATACAACTAATTTTCAGGTCCTTCTTACAAGCCCCTGAAACAATACAACGAAATTACAGCATGAATTTGTGTTAGTTTTGCTCCCGAAGCCCAGTGATTCTACTCATGAAAACAAGTAACTTTCCCGAAGAAAAAAACCATTTTCACTTCTCATGCTCTGAAAGTGCTTATTTGTGCAGGATATAGGCTGCACAAAGTCGAATTTTGTGCACTAGGGCAAAAAAGTAATCTCGGTGGTGTTCGCCCTGCGCGCGGGCCTGCGGCACGCCGCGCCCCCGGCGACGCGCGCGCGTCAACATATTCTTCATTAAAGCAGAACAACTCATTCTTCAGTTACATTTAAGCTCGCGTCACACAGAGGCGGTAGCGGAAGCGTTCCGGTGCCGGTATCTGTTGTAAAGTATGAGTTCTTATGCACCCTGTCACATTGAAAAGCGGTCGCGGCGCGGTATTTTGTTCCCGCCAAACCGCCCCGGACCGCTTTCGCAATCATACCGCCTCTGTGTGACTTGAGCTTTAGAGCGTACTTTTACGTTTTATTTCCTCGCAATCAAAGTGAAAAGCAGAGTTTATAACTCGTCCACAAAACCATTTTATCCTCGACATTACTATCAGCCCTCGCCTTCGGCTCGGGCTGCTAAAAGTCTCGGAATAATGGTTCGTTTTGTGCACTTGTTGTAAAATCTACTATTTACTCGAAAAAAATTTTTCGTCTTCCCATACAAAATGACCACTTTAATATGGAGGCGATAAAATTTTTACTAGTAAAATTTTTTTTGTTTTGCTCCCGAAGCCCAGGGATTCTACTCATGAAAACAAGTAACTTTCCCGAAGAAAAAAAACTTTTTACTCGAAAAAAATTTTTCGCCTTCTCATACTTACAAAATGAGTCGATCACGTCACCACTTTAATATGGAGAGGCAATGAAAAATTTACTAGTAAAAATTTTTTTTCTTCGGGAAAGTTACTTGTTATCATGAGTAGAATCAATGGGCTTCAGGAGCAAAACCAATGAAAATTCACGCTGTATATGTTTACACATGTGCGACAGTCTAGGCTCCAAGGGCACAAAAAGATTCCATACGCTCCAGGCGAAGATACATTTCCGTCCCCGAAGCAATAATCAGTAAACAGCTTTGACATTGGCGAAATTGTCTTCGAATAGATGTTAACGCCATTTTCAAGATAATGTTAACGCCAAAGAAAGACCTCATAAGCAAGGAGGTTTTTGTTCTGAGGTTAACGCTATTTTCATAAAAAAATTAATAGAAGAGAATGAAATGGCTTTTACCTATGTGTTCTTTTTAGGGTTCCGATACCAAAATGGTAAAAAAAGGAACCCTTATGGTGCCGCTCTGTCTGTCTGTCTGTCCGTCCGTCTTTCACACATCTATATCTCAGCAACCACTTATGCTATCGACCTGAAATTTGGAATAGTTTTAGAATATAGTTGCCCAACTTTACTGCACAAGAATTTTTTTTGAAAAAAGTATGATTATTAATGTAAAGAGGGCCAAAATAGGGGGGCCAAATTTCAAATTGTCGCTACTAGGTCGAGTGGGGTATCATATGAAAGGACTTCACTTGTACATTTTAAAATATATTTTTGTATTTTTTTAGGTTACTTAGTGTTCAAGTTATGATGAAAAATGTCAAAAAAATACCATTCCCCCCCTTATCTCCGAAGTTTGAGTAAGGAAAAATCTGAATTAATTACAGTTGACAGAGGTTTATTTAAACTTTACAGCAAAAATAAAACGATCTTTTTAAGTTGCATAGTTTTTCAGAAATCTGCAAAAAACCATTACAAACTAATTTAGTTTTGCGGTCCTGAAAATGGACTTTATTGCTTCCAAAAATACTATAGGTACATCGGAACCCTCGGCGCGCGAGTCCGACTCGCACTTGACCGGTTTTTTTTATTCTTAGGTGAAGTATTAAAGAACTATGCAACATTCGGCAGAAAGTAGGATTCCCACCTCGAATCGGTCCCTTTCTCTTCTCGATGATTAATGTACTATTTCCGGGTTACGATTTCTATAAGGGGATGGTAAGTCCTTCTTATTATTCGTCCATGTTGCGACTTATAAAGTTGTAACTCTTATAGCCCTGTAAAAGTAAATAAATCACTGGTTCCGTCTTATTAGCATGAATCAATTTTTTTCTGATTTATAAAAAAACTAAAATAACAAGCAAAATAATAGTACATTAAGATTCGAGTGCCGCTTTGCATAAAGTGCTAGTGTCCAAGCTTCTCAGTAGAGGCACTAAGATCCGGATCTATAAGACCGTAATAAGACCAATATTAATGTACGGGTGCGAGGCTTGGACACTAACGCTTAAAGAGGAGAACAAACTCCTGGTCGCCGAGAGGAAAATTCTCCGTAAAATCCTTGGGCCAAAGTTAAGAAGTGACGGAAGCTGGAGGATTCTTAAGAACGCGGAAATTCAAGAACTTGTGGCTGACCCTAATATAATAGGAGAGACGAAGGCTCACAGACTCCGCTGGCTCGGCCACCTAGAAAGAATGGGGGAGGACCGCCACGTCAAGAAAGCCTTCGTGGGTCAACCGACGGGTCGACGCCCGGTTGGCCGCCCCAGATATCGGTGGATCGACGTAGTGAGCTCAGACCTGCGCGAGCTCCAGGCAGGCGACTGGCGAACCACCGCACAAGACCGGGACCAGTGGCGTATTCTCGTTTCGGAGGCCAAGACTCATTTTGGGTCGTTGCGCCAAAGGAGTAAGTAAGTAAGTAAGTAAGATTCGAGTGCGCTGTTTCGGATATTACGCCCGAGGCTCAGAAATTGCAGCCCGGGCCGCAGGCAAAGGCGTAATGGAGCCGAGGGTGTAATCACCAAAGCGCACGAGCTTCTTACGGCGTTTTTCAACACATTTGCGAATAAAAACAAATCAAATTTGCTTACCTTTTCTACCGAAGGAATATTCTTTTCACTTTTTCCTTACATTTCTAGGTTCACCCAATACTCCAGACTTGTTTTTTGTGTCTAAGTATTTTTGACGTTGAGGAACTACACTAATTACTGTTTTTTTATTTGTAAAAGTCAATAATTTTGAAAATAATTATAATAAACACAATAAATATTTGTTAAAATGGCGCGCGTATTACCTTTTCGGAAGACCCAGATTATACATACACCTTGTGACAAAAAAAAGAGCATTCGCGCGCTGGAGACAATGATTTTCTAAATATCCCAAACAGCCTATTCTTAAAATTATTTTAAAATAAAATATTTTTCAACACATTTGCTCATAAAACAGCTCTATTTGCACTGTATTAAGGTCCATAATCCAGCTTATTAAACACGCGTGTTTTTGTCATTAGATTACTTTACTTATTATATAGTCTAAGACTTTTGGGTACCGAGTGACAATTACTTTTTTTTATGGCTTGGTTACTAGATTGACTAATAATTGATAAAAGATTGATGGTGTAAGATAACATGGTAATGTTTTGGGGCCTCATGCGACGTATAATCTGTGCCCGCTGAAAAAGAAATAATGCGCGCCATTTACAAATATTTGTAGTGTTTATTATTGTAATTATTTCTAATAGTGTCGACTTCTACAAATAAAAAACTGTTCCTGAACCGTCTAAAACACTCATACACTAAATACAATTTTAAAAACTGGTAAAATTAAAGGAAAACATGAACATATGCAGGCGACAAAATGTTCCGGTGGACGTGCGGTGGATGTAAGGTTAGCAAAGTTTAGTATTTTTAAAGGTAACCAATTTAATTTGTTTTATTCGCAAATGTGTTGAAAAACGTCGTAAAAAGCTCGTGCGCGTTTGACATTACACCCTCGGCTCCATTACGCCCTCGCCTGCGGCTCGGGCTGCAATTTCTGAGCCTCGGCTGTAATATCCAAAATAGCGCACTTGCATTTTAATTACTATTATTACTTTAAAGGCAAATTTGTAGGTAGTTAGTTGATTTATATTATATAAATATTTTCATGTAAAAACGTTTATTTATCATCTTATCGAACATAGTTTCTTTATTCATGAAAATATTATGAATGTTATATATATGTGTAGAATCTCCTTGCACCTTGCCGCTATATGAAAAAAAAAACCGGCCAAGTGCGAGTCGGACTGGCGCACTGAGGGTTCAGTACCACCACATTATCATAATTGTATTAGTTGAAATTTCAGTAAGTTAATGTGCTAGATTTTAAACATACCAATTTTCAAGTTTGTAAGTGTTCCCGTTTTTAAAATAGAACTAAAACAAAAATCGCCTCCGCGACCATCCAACTTGACCCCTGTCTTATATGAATGTTCTTGAAACGGGAGCTCACCACAATTGGTTACTATTAGTTGTGAGTAAAGTTGTAATATTTAATGATTTCAGACTTTTCTCTTTATTTGTACTGTGGGACCTAGCTTCTTGCCAAATTTCATAATTTTAGGTCAACGGGAAGTACCCTGTAGGTTTTCCTTTTTTGCATAAATGTATGGAGATGAGGACATACAAAGCCATATCTTTTGATTACGTCGTTGTAAAAAATTTAAATTTTCAGATCTTGTGTGGTTCATGGACTCTAACATATGGTATTAATTTCAACCTGAAACCTTAACCCGTTCGTGAGATAAAGGGTATTGACCGACAGACAGACATACAGACAGACAGATGGACAACAAAGTGATCCTATAAGGGTTCCGTTTTTTTATTTTGAGGTACGGAACCCTAAAAAACACTAGTGCCGGTAATAAGTATAATGAAAAAAGCATGCGTGTTTAATAAGCTGGATTATGGACCTTAATACAGTTCAAATATAGCTGTTTTATGAGCAAGTGTGTTGAAATAGTACATTAAGATGCCAGTGCGCTGTTTTGCTTATTACACACACGAGGCTCAGAAATTGCAGTCCAAGCCGCAGGCAAGGGCGTAATGGAGGCGAGAGTGTAATGGCAATACGCACGCGCTTATTATGACGTTTTTCAACTCAATTGCGAAGAAAAACGAGTAAAATTTGCTTACCTCTTTTCCCGAAGGAAACTTCGTAGACAACAAGCTACTCGTACGTATTTTCCTAAGATTTCTACGTAGGTACACCCGATTCTCCAGACGTGTTTTTAGTGCCTTAATATTTTCTTGGTTTAGGAACTACATTAATTACAGTTTTCTTATTTGTAGGAGTCGGTTCTTTTGAAAATAATTACAATAAACACAATATAACCATCACAAATATTTGTAAAAAGGGCGCGCGCTGTTTTAGTGGACACATATTATACCAAGGAGGTTTTAACCCGAAGCGTGGGTTAAAACCTCCTTGTATATTATACACACATGCGCGTATTTCCTAAACAGCTTAGTCTTTAAATAATTTTAAATGGGATATTTAGTTGTTGTTACTAACTTGATTAAATACATATTTTCATGAAATGAATGTTTATTGATCATATTATCGAACAAAGTTTATTAATTCATGAAAATATTATGAATTTTATGGACATAAAAACTCCTTTCTAATTGCCGAAATTAAATAAAAAATTCAGACACGCCTTACATTTTCACCAAATTTTTTCCAGGTAACTAGTACCTGGAAAAAATTTGGTGAAATTGTAAGGCGTGTCTACGTAAAGGCGATATAAGACGTTAAGGTTCCCACGGAGTGATAAAATCCAATACAAACATTGTTTGGTATTAATTTTTAAACGGTATGACCAAACTTCACCAAATTTCGTAGACATAATCAAATGCAACATATCTAAGCTTATGATTAGTTTTGGTTTGAAAATATTTACCAAAAACAAAATTAGAGCGTACTTAATTTCAGACAAATTTCACGCAAAAAACGTGTCACTTTCAGCCAGGTATGACATACGTAATACAGTTTCAAATTAAATGGAAACCAATCGTAAGCATTGATTTAATAGTGTACTTGGAAAATAAACTAACAAAATATAAATAAATGAAAATGAAAACGAAATAACCAAAATGTTTCGATGATTAGCTAAATTTCGGCCCGTTCGCTGCAGCTTCTCTCTCGTTAGCGGGGATGTGCAGGTATAGAGCGGGGTCGGGGGAGGGACGTCTAGCAGGGCCTGTCTCCGCCTTCGATTTTCGTTCATACCCTTAGTATGTTCCTTGCCCGTTAGCTCTCCGCGCGTGCGACTGCACTGACCGTATTCATTTTACGTGCTTTTCGATACTTGATAAAGCTAAGATAGTTTTGATTATGAAGCATTATTTCACTATTGGTTGTTTGACAATTTTTTTTAGGGTTCCGATACCACAATGGTAAAACAAGGAACCCTTATGGGGCGAGTTTGTGTGTCTGTCTTTAGTATATCTCAGCAACCACTCGTGATATCGACTTGAAATTTGAAATAGTTTTAGAATATGGTTGCCCAACTTGATTGCACATGAAACAGGGGGGGGGGGGGGCAAAATTTCATATTTACTGGGTCGAGTGGGGTATCATATGAAAGGGTTACTTGTACATTCTAGAATATATTTTTGTATTTCTTTGCGACTCTTACTTTTCAAGTCATGATGACATGTAAAAAAAAATTACAATTCCCCCCCCCCCTTATCTCCAAAGTTTGTGAAAAGAAAAATCTGAATTAATTACATTCGATAGAAATGAATGTGAATATTACAGCAAAAATAAAACGATCTTTCTAAGTTGCACAGTTTTTTACTATTTTTTTTTTTAATTTGTGTGGTATAAAACGTTGCTTCATGCCAAATTTTAAGATTCTCTGTTGACTGGAAGTATCCTTTAGGGGTAGGGGGACGGTCCTTTCCTTTTGAGGTACGGCATCCTAAAAAAATTAGGGCACCATTGCCTAACAAATATAAAGGTCCTAATATTTTTTACATCTCTCATATTCGGTAAATAGGTCCTTATTACCCCCAAATGGGGCTTGTAGGTGACCAATTAGCGCTCTAGGGTAATAATGTAGCTAGAAAAGCCCTAGGGCGGTAAGTAATTGAGTTTTGAAAGAGTGAAGTGTTTTTCTTTAATTACTTACCGCCCTAGGGCCCTTTTCTAGCTACATTATTACCCTAGAGCGCTAATTGGTCACCTACAATTTGGTGGTAATAAGGACCTACTTACCTCACAATCGAGATGTAAAGCAGAGTAGTTAGCTCGGGTGTAAGCATCAATTGCACCCTCGAACTATAGGCGCCCTCGCTGCGCTCGTGCGCCTAAATATCTCGGGCTGCAATTGATGCCTTACAGCTACTAATCTACTATTATTTGATTTTATAATATAAACTGATTATTTTGTTGATTATTTTATGAGGTTAATTTTATGGCTAATAAGAGGATTGTTTCAAAATAAGTACATAGATATGAGTTGATTTTTAGGGTTCCGATACCAAAATGGCAAAAAAAGGAACCTTATTGTGCGACTTTGTCTGTCTGTCTATCACACCTGTATATCTCAGCAAACACTAATGCTATCGACTTGAAATTTGGAACAGTTTTAGAATATGGTTTCCTAACTTAATTCCGCATGAGAGAATAAAAAAAGTTATGATTATTAATGTAAAGGGGGCCCAAATTGGGGGGACAATATTTCAAATTGTCGTTACTAGGTCGAGTGGGGCTTCTCTTATCTTATGAAAGGGCTTTACTTGTACATTCTAAAATATATTATTGTTTTTTTTACGACTCTTAGTTTTCAAGTTATGATGAAAAATGTAAAAAAAAATACCATTCCCACCTCTTATCCCCGAAGTTTGTGGAAGGAAAAATCTGAATTAATTACTGTCCATAGAAATTTATGTAAATATTACAGCAAAAATAAAACCATCTTTCTAAGTTGCAAAGTTTTTTTGAAATCTGCAAAAAACCTTTACAAACAAACTTAGTTTTGCGGTCCAAAAAATGGAATTTATTGCTTCTAAAAATACTACAGGTACAACGTAACCCTCGGCGCGCGCGTCCGACTCGGACTGGACCGGTTTTTAGGGTTCCGTAGCTTAATGGCAAAAAACGGAACCCTTATGGATTCGTCATGTCTGTTTGTCTGTGCGTCCGTATGTCTTAGCCACTTTTTCCGAAACTATAAGAACTATGCTGTTAAAACTTGGTAAGTAATATTTTCACACAAAACTATACAAAAAAAAACAATAAATTTTAGGGTTCCCCCATACTTAGAACTGAAACTCAAAATGTTTTATTTTTCATCAAACCCATACGTGTCTTCAAAAATCATATTGAGGTTTTTAATATCACTTTTTTCTAAACTGAATATTTTGCGCGAGAGACACTTCTAAAGTGGTAAAATGTGTGTCCCCCCTGTAACTTTTAAAATAAGAGAATGATAAAACTAAAAAAATATATGATGTACATTACCACGCAAACTTCCACCGAAAATTGGTTTGAACGAGATCTAGTAAGTAGTTTTTTTAATACGACATAAATCGTAAACCGTAATTTACCTTTCATTCAATCAACTCAAATATAAATTTAAGTTACTTACATCACATAATAAAGTTTTTTTGCAATAAAATACCATAACTTTTACTTATATACGTACAGGTTTGTACGGAACCCTCAGTGCGCGAGTCCGACTCGCACTTGACCGGTTTTTTAGGGTTCCATTCCTCAAAAGAAAAAAACGAAACCCTTATAGGATCACTTTGTTGTCCGTCTGTCTGTCTGTCTGTCAAGACCCTTTATCTCACGAACGGGTAGAGGTATCAGGTTGAAATTAATACCATATATTAGGATCCATGAACCACACAAGATCTGAAAATTTCAATTTTTTAAAACGACGCAAGCAAAAGATATGGCATTTTATGTCCTCATCTCAATACATTTATTCAAAAATGCAAAATCTACAGGGTACTTCCCAACAACAACCAATTGTGGTGAGCTCCCGTTTCAAGAACATTCATATAAGAGAGGGGTCAAGTTGGATGGTCGCTAAGGCGATTTTTGTTTTAGTTCTATTTAAAAACGGGAACACTTACAAACTTGAAAATTGGTATGTTTATAGTGCATAAGCTATAAAATAACAAAAAATAATAAAATTTGGTCAAGCGCGTGTCGGACTCAAAAAATCTAGCACATTAACTTACTGAAATTTCAACTAATACAATTATGTTTATGTGGTGGTACGGAACCCTCAGTGCGTGAGTCCGACTCGCACTTGGCCGGTTTTTTAAATATTATACTGTGATTATTTTATAAGGGTGGTCTATTATATTCGATAAAGATTGTGATGTTATCGCTTAGAAGGTGATTTTATGTGTGATTTCTGATTTATAAGAAAGAAGCAATATGATTTTTTTTTAATTTTATGATTTCATTAAAATATTTTATTATGATTTAACTTTCGAATCGTCACGACTAAAATTATCAGTACGACTAAGTTATTATTATTTCTTCGCTACTCACCACACAGTTCATCATTCTTAGAAATGTAGAAAATACGCCGTTAAAAATGGGCGCAATGCAAGCAAAACATAAAAATTATTATTTAGCTAAATAGCTATGACTAGTTAGCCACCCGCCCCGTACACCGCGCCCGTCAAGACCCAAAAACTGGTTTCACGAGACAATATCGCGCTTCCGCTCTTTTAGCGCCCTGTCGCACTCAGGTGAGACAGCAACAGAAAAAATCACTCGGCGCATGATCCCAGCGCGCGATTTTAGGCGCGGTTCGTGGGCCTCTTAAGCGACTGCACAAGTAAGGAAAGATAATCAGTGCGAGATTATACGACCATTTTACTTATACGTCTGTCAGATTAATCACTTATTCTCATAGGCGTACCCAGGATTTGATTTCGGGGGGGGGGGGGGGGGGTTGGGGGGTTTAAGATTATTCTTCTATAAACAATGTTAAATTTCAAGCTGAATGACGTCCACTGCTGGACATAGTCTACCCCTAAATATCTCCAAGAGGACCAAGTCCTGCGATTCACTTCCACCACATCGATCCACCTTGTGCGGTCAGCCTGCCCAAGCTACGTCTTCCGGTTCGTGATGGCCACTCTACCACCCGATTGGTCATCGGTTTCTCCAGAGATGCAGTGGCGTATTTAGAAATATGGCGCCTCTAAATGGCCAAAAGCCGGCCAAGTGCAAGTCGGACTTTCGCACTAAGGGTTCCGTATTACCAAGCACGTAGATATAAAAAGTCTAAGTAGGGGGGCGGTTTGGAAATCGGAACGGAATCAGATGAAAACGCGAGCGCAGCGAGCGCGAAAAATCTCGTTAGAAATAATCCAAATTGAAAGACAATAGTAAACTTTGTGTACTGTCACGAGTAAACGCGAGCGCGAAATTTTTTGTTAGTAATATCAAATTGAAAGACAATCAATACATCGCAAGTGCGGAAAATATCGGTGTAAATATAGGTGTCGGTCCGTCCGTCGTCTGGTATACCAACAGGTTGGAGTCTTTAATTTTTCACAGTACGAGTATAAGCATGTTGTTGACTCAAAGCAATCCAAATTATTAAAAAACATTTTAAAAGGTTTATAAGGGGTTTTCCCATAGGTACAGTTCTCAACTATAATTTCATCGTTACTGGATGGCTTGTTGTTCTTAAGCTGTTTGAGAGCCATACTAACCTTTGTATGGTGTCGGGTTATACTAGGCCTTGGTCTTTGTCCAAGTTACTAACACCTTCTCCAGTAGGTCAGGCTTGGATGATACGGTTAAGTCTTAGATAAAATAAATCTAGTAATTATTAGCCGGAACGACGTAATAAGCCTTAATAACTGTCCACTCAAAGAATTTCACTTTTTACTCTCGCTACCTACGGGAACCAAAATAGATGCAAATTTCACAATATTTTCATAGAGATAAGTTCTTTTCTTCATTTCGGGGGGGGTTTGGACCCCCAAAACCCCTCCTGGGTACGCCTATGCTTATTCCTGCTTTTACGTCCTATGGACACCTACCAGCTTTAACTCCACTCGAGGAAGCGGTTCTGCTGCCGTCGCTGCACTAGCAAGTTGCGGGTGCCCACACAGGAAGATACTAAGTTACTAAGCGGGGCAGAGCTTGCTTCATGATGAGATTTTATGATTTGGCAACATCGTAATATGTGTTCGGCGCTTGGTCCGAGGTTCGGCGGTGTCTAAAAGACAATTTAACCACCTCAGTCGCAAACAGTTCAATCAGCTACAGCCGACATGTCTTTGGCTATTTTTCAGTTGGCTTTCGTTCCATTCAGGGTTTCGAATATTCGATGGTCGTGGAGTGTTTTGTTTGATGGTTGATGAAATTGTTGTTTCAGTTTATTTACAACTTTTTTGCATGTAGATCTCGTTTGCAGGTGCGTCTACGTTTTTCGTACTATATTTTTTCTGGTATTGTTCGACAGAGAGCGAAGGGCGTGTTTTTGCAAATTCCACACTGCGTATAGATGATTGGTGGCCTTTGAACTGGTCATAGTAATCATATGGTGCGGCGACTTCTCCATCAGATGAGAGTTTCTTGAATGATACGTTAAGCGATTCATCATCTTGAGTATTAGGTAATTTTCCAAAATAGTTTTTCCCTTTACGTAGTAACGGGCTTTCCTTAAAAATATCCGATGATTTGCTAATTTCTGATGTTGGCCTGAAATCATTTAAGCGAATGGGAGCCCTATTCTTGAATATCATCGAATGATAAAAAATCTACCAAACATTTCAAAATTAGAGGATTTTATTCGCAAAATAGACTGTGATATTACTTAGTTAAATATAGATTTAGAGTATGATTTTTAAATTTGAGGGCTTTTTTAAGTCTCGAAAGTCATTTTGTGACATACAAGAATTAGACTCCTGGGCTAAGAAATATTATTACCTATTTATTCTAGAGGCTTTATTTCCTTGTAACCTTGTGAAGTTGAAATACATCAAATTAAGTAATAAGTATGGGGGAAATTTCACATAAGACTTCCAATCCCAAATGAAACAAAGACTGTTTTATGAGTAGATACCTATCCCACCAAAAACATAACTGTTAAAAAGGGGGCCAAGTTCCTATCGGCTAATTGTTTGCCTAAAAAAGGGTTGAAATCCGATCCAATGCCAAGTTTAGATGCACTTTAATATCGATCATAATCGTCTTCATCAGCAGCCACGCAGGTACGTTGAAAATAATATCTAAAATGAAATACTTCTAAATTTTAACTCGGCAGGTTTTTGTGCTGTAAGTAACACTTGAATAATTGTGTAAATAGATTATTTATATAATTAAATTAACCTGCCAAGTTCAAATTCAAAAGTATTTCATTTTAGATATTATTTTCAACGTACCTGCGTGGCTGCTTATGAAGACGATTATGATCGATATTCGGCCTGTGCTTAGAACTTGGCCGGCGCACTGTCGTGCGCTTTGATAAATAAAGATAAATAACACCCAGACACAGAACAAACAACTACGTTCATTACAAAAGGGCGGGCAATGGTCATCGAATCCTCGACCTTGCAGAAGGGTCAGTACCAACCGCACCAAAAGTCTAGTCAGTCAGTTTAGCATATTAACTTTTTACATTCTAGAGGTATGTAGGCTATGTAGGTATGTGATAAAGGTCTCGGCTTATAAAAATATTTTGCTAAATATATTTTGTTATAACGACGACACGTCCATATTGTGTGCCACATAACGCGATTGTTTCGTGCAAGTAAAAGATAAACTTACTTGTACTCTTTAAGAGTGGGCGAGGCATCATCAAAGGCGGTTTCATCATAAAGCCGCATGAGAACGGAAGGGCGAACCGTCTTCGCTACTGCGTCGTCAGTCGTCTTGCGTTTACCCGAATTTGGCGGTGGAGTTGGTCTTGATGGGATAATCTTTTCAGTATTCTCTGATTGTGACGCTATGTGAACTGTTCCTTTGCTAGATATAGGGGAAAATTAAACATTTGAAATTTAACTCTGCCGTAATCTATTTAAAAAAAAAGCATGGAGATCCTATGGATAATGACTTTTACAAAGTTTTACTTGTTGCCGATAAAGGTCTCAATCATTTTCATTGGTCGTTTCCTGGTATGCGCGATTTTGTCGAGTTTGTTTAATTAAACTACGTCACTACGCAACATCCACAGCTCTCATATACGCGAGCAAAATGATATGGAAATTCGCCCCTAAAGATAGCAATTACCAATTAGCAATTACCTACCTGAAGTATGGATGGTTAATATGTGACATACAAGAATTAGACTCCTGGATACTTGAACCAAATGTAAATGTACCAAATATTCATATGACCTGATGAAAATGGAGCATCCTATCGGTTGAAATTTTTACAGCTTACAGACCACTCACAGGCTAGCTACTACCACAGATAATATAATGCTACTACACACAGCTTTAGCGGAAAGGCAGCCTAAGAGCTTTGAAACAAGTAGTCAGGTACTCAACTTTACATTTACTGATTGTTTTATATTGCTTTCCTTATCGATGTTTGTTAAGCTTTCCCTTCTGCGATCTTCCTCTTCTTCGGCTAGTTCATGTAATTTCTTCAAGACTTTAGGATAATATCCTGTCTGTTTTGTTTCGATTTTGTCGCTGCTGCTGGGGTCTGCATCCATCGACACCCTAGTGGAACATTATCCAGTTTTAAATCAAGTTGTAAATCAAGTTTATTCCAACGGTTACCAATCTATTTTGCAGCCATGACCTACGAATAAATAATAAGTCTAGACTTAAGTATGCCATGTAGTAGGCCACCGTAGGCCATGACCCTAAAACCAGAGTTTATTTGAAGGAAAGAATAACATTGTTTTACAAACTTGGTTTTTCTGACAGCTTTAGCCGATTGCTTTTGACTTAGGTAGCTGCAAAAGGTGTTGGTAAGCGTTGTAATAAACGAAAAAAATGGATTATAAACTAGTTACAGTGAAAAAATAATACAAGGTTATTCTTTGTACTGTAACGGAACGATGGTCCGCCACGGAATACCACGAAGAGTGGCTCTGCCGTCCACTAGCGCCCCTATCAGTAAAAAAAAATATTAGGTACTCGCCAAATACAAAACTTATCGAAAATCTGGAAAGACAGAAGAAGTAAAAATATCTTTGTTTATTTAAAACCTATTTACTCTGTAAAATTAAGTTCACTGTAAGTAGTTACAGATACAAAAACTGCTATAAGTGGCCGTTTTTGGCACTTTTTGTAACTGTAACTACAGTGAACTATATTTCTCAGAATTTATAGGTTCTAAATGAACTAGGGTACCTTTACTTCAATCTCTCTTTCCGGATTTTCAATAAGTTTTATATTAAGTGAGCAATAATTTTTTAACTGATGGGGGCGCTAGGGGACGGCAGGTAGCCTCTTCAGCTGTATACCTACCACCTTATATTCTCCACCTCTTCATCCTCCTCTTCTTCTTCTTCTTCCTCCTCCTCAAGGAGTTTTTTTATACTAGAAAGACATCCAAAGAATCCGGTTGGCCGACGTTTGATCTTTGATTCGTGGGTCTTCCACGGTTCAACAATTAGTGACACTTTTCTAAAAAATATATATCATAAAAAAACAAAATAATTTGAAAAAATTAAATAAATAAAAGGAAAACATAAAAATGAAACTACTTATTTTCGCGCGTTTTACATTCTTGTATAGCCATCCTGAAACAAGAGAAAATGCTATTACTTATAGTGAAGATGCCGCTTTAACGAAAAACGTAAAATGACGTGTCCCGTTGGACCGAAGATTCCTCCACCGACAACTAGTATCATTGCGTTCAGCATGATCACCCAAAGAATTATGGACTGGTTGTCGCACTCTATAGTGGTGGATGGGGGAGGAAGGGGAGGGGGAAGATGCGAAAACTGGGTATCAATTATAGTTAATATCTCATTAATCACTTATCCGATTTAAACAGTTATAGTGTCATACGTTAGGTGATAAAAATTAAGGTAACAAGTATATTTATTAAAGGATTAAACACATGATTACAATTTGAACATA
Source organism: Athrips mouffetella (assembly GCA_947532105.1). Classification (NCBI taxonomy): domain Eukaryota; kingdom Metazoa; phylum Arthropoda; class Insecta; order Lepidoptera; family Gelechiidae; genus Athrips; species Athrips mouffetella. The sequence goes on along the minus strand of OX383972.1, from coordinate 12,602,969 downwards.
AAATATAGTCATACAGATAAAAATCTTTAGTCTAGTACCCCGTCCCTGTTCGCATCGTACCCATGACGCTGGCCGGGTGATAAAATGCTTAATATAACATGCTTAACAAAGGTTTTGATAAATACCATAGTTTATTGAATATTTAGAAAAAGGCTGATTTTAAACAATAGACGTTATTGGTTTTGTTAAATTCAGGCAGTAAATGAAATCTTACAAAAGAGTAACATGACAAACAAAGAATTGGGCTTTACTCAGCTGTATTAATCTTTTTATTTTTTTTCATTTGGTTGAGAAACAGCAAAACTGTAACTGATTTTAGGGTAACATAACAAGTTCTGCACAATGGGTGCCCGCCACGGAGCACATTTTGCTCCGTGGTGCCCGCAGACAGTCAATCTTGATCGCGATGATGTATTTTTAGATAAAGATTCAGCTATAAGAAAGAAAGAGAAAGCTATAGGACCATAGACTAGGTGTATATGACTATTTCTTTCTTTCCTATAGCTAGAGGGGAAATAACAGATATTGTAAATATATTTTCACTTTTTTCTTACGATTTTCGTTTGATTTAGACGTTAACATTTCGACCTGTTACAGTCAATTCTTGAATTATGATAGAAAACTGACATGAATTTTAAATCTTTTAATATCATTGGTAAGCTAACAAAATTACCTTTCAAATGATATAACACAAGCTATAGTTTATTGGATATAAATGGTAAAACGTTGTCTTGAGCCACCCGCGATGAAGTGATTCCAGCTTATTGCTAGCAAGTGTATTGTATTTACCAAAACTTTTGTAAAGCATGTTAATCATTTTATTACCTATCATGTGACATTATATCTCTTTAAATAGAATAAGTGGTTGTTGAGATATTAGCTAAACTTGATACTCGGTTTTCGCATCTTTCCCCTCCCCTTCCTCCCCCCTCCACCACTTTATAGTGCGACAACCAGTCAATAATTCTTTGGGTGATCATGCTGAACACAATGATACTAGTTGTCGGTGGAGGAATCTTCGGTCCAACGGGACATGTCATTTCTCAGCCTGGAATCTCCACTATTACGTGAAGACCAAATTTTTGCGCAACAAGTGCTAATGATTGAGAACGTCCGCTAAAACTCGCGCGGGCGCCCGCACTCGTGTGAGACAGTATGAAAAAGCGCCCGCGCCGCCGGGTACGCTGTTCATACTATTGTGCGGGCGCCCGTGCATGTTTTAGCAGACGCCCTTAGTTAGTGATAAAATTATAATAATGCTAAAGTACTAACCGCAACCTCCTTACTTCTTCGTCATTCAATATTTCCCATCTGAAACACACAAAACATTTACAACAATTATTATTAAGAAGAAAATAGGTACAATGCCCGTCTGGAGAAGTACGACCCCCTTCCTAACCTATTTCTGCTGTGCAGCAGTGGTGCTTAGAGTTTTAAACTGCCCTTTCCTACTAATTATGCACTTTACCGTACGAGTATGCTATGCTAGGTCGTTAATCTGCAAATTACCTAGTTAATCTGCAGATTACCTAGTTAATGTGCGAAAAGAATGAATTTTAACGGACTCAGCCAGGTAATCTGCAGATTACCTGATTTTCGCACATTTACGGTAACAAATACACTAAATATCTATTCACACTTAAAAATTAAAAGTCAAAATAAAATTTACAGAACCGCAAAAACCGTCCGCCATCAACGAAAGTCTCCCGCGCTTTTTTTTTTTTTTGGGCCCACTCGACAAGCGTATTTGCCACAAACATATACATTTTATTTTATACATTTATTTGGATGATGTAAAAACGGGGAAATAGAAAATCAAGAAAATAAAATAATTTGGGACGAATTTGGAATATTTCGGAGGGAAAGGATCGGGTCAGTGTTACAGCTTTATATTCTTATGATATATAAATATTGATAAATACTTATATACATCAGGATTGTTATAGGAAAGGAGAACAGGAATAGAATTTGGCATAGGAACATGTAGGGACAAAAGGGAATCATATAGACTAGAATTATCATTTAATAGACAGGAAAGAAACAGATGATTTACATCAGCAATGCCACAGGCCACATTCGCAAGTCCCACTTTCTATGATGCCAATACGAGCGAGATGGGCAGGTGAACAAACGTGACCCAATCTCATTCGAATAAGAGTGCTTGTTACGCGTTTATCAAATTTTATTTTAAAAAACCACGGTTTTGAAGGAATCTGAGGTTGGATTTGAAAGTAAAATTTGCCCTTGGTTCTACCACTTTCCGACCACAATCCATTCCAGGAATCCTGAAGATGGAGTGCGGGCAGCGCTACCAAATCATGACAGTAATTAGTGTACGGGTATAAATCTCCACATTGTATAGCATCGTTCGCTAGTTGATCCGCAAATTCATTTCCTGGTATGTCAGAATGACCTGGTATCCAAGCAAGACACACCTGTAAGCCTTGGTGGCAGCATTTGACCAATAGTTCCCTAATCTTCAAAACAACTGGAAATGCATTACCTCTGCTAAAAGGAAACCTAGCTAGAGCCTGCAAAGCACTATTTGAGTCCGTAAAGATAATTGTTTTTCTGAGATTACAAATGGATGCGTATTCAATAGCTTTTAAAATACCATAGCATTCTCCAGTGAAAACTGACGTTTCCGGGGGAAATTTTATTTTTTGAACTATCTTAAACCTTTCATGATAAACACCCACTCCCAGGTTACCCGAGCGAGAATGCTTTGAAGCATCAGTATATATACAGTCCCATTCAATCCAATCTCGATTTTTAATGGACTTAAAGTTAAATTTAGCTACAACATCATTCTTGGCAACACCAATATCTAAACGAATGTCTGGTGAATAAACTAGGGAATCATAATCATTATGATACAACGGGAAAACAGGAAGCTGATAAGTTGGTGCTTGCAGAGAAAACAACTTTTGAAAACTTTTTACAATGGGAGGGGCAGATTTGTTAGTCCAATAAGAACATGATGAAATGAGATCTGTAAGTTTCTGTAATTTATAATGGAGGGGATGGTCAGAAACTTGAAGAGCACGGAATGTAAACTTGTCTGATAAGAACTGACGTCGTAAATGTAGTGGAGCATCACGGCATTCGACCTGTAAGGCGTTAATCGGACTTGACTTCATAGCTCCCGTAACAATTCTTAAAGCTTTAGATTGAACTTTATCTAATTTCGATAGCGCAGTGACGTTGCAAGGTTCCAACAAAAAAGAGCCATAATCAATTCTGCTCCTAATAAAGGCATTGTACAACAATTTCATACAGAACGGATGAGCGCCCCACCAAACTCCTGACAGGCATCGCAGCATATTTAGCGCCTGTTCACATTTACCCGTTACATACTCACAATGATTAATTCCAGTAAGTTTCCTATCCAATATGATACCCAAAAATTTTGCGTGGTTCTTAACAGGAATATCGCAATCGTCATAGGTAACAGATATAGGGGGAGGCAAACGTTTCCTTGAAAAAAAGCACCACTGAACTTTTACTTGGTGATAAATCTAAACCATTTGCATCCAACCAACCCTTCAGTCTAGACAATGAATTAATTAAAGTTTCCTGACACCTTTCAATATTTCGATCAATACAATATAAGACAACATCATCTGCAAATTGAAGTTTATTGATTCCACAGTTTAAGTAGGCATCTAAGTCAAAAGTGTATATATTGAACAGCAATGGACTCAGAACTGATCCCTGAGGCAGGCCCTTCCATACGACTCTTGTCTCAGTGGACTTTTCCAAGTGAAGTTTGAGATACCTTTCAGATAAGGAATTTATAATAAAGTTTATTAATATGGAAGGGACTTTAAGAATTTTTAATTTATTAATAAAAATACCGATCACAACATTATCGTAGGCGGAGCTTATATTGAGAAATGCGGCAATAACAGACTGATCTACTGAGAAAGCTATGTGAAGATACTGATACTATCCATTGTACTCCTTCCTCGCCTAAAACCATATTGGTTGTCACTTAGAAGTTTGTTTGACTCAACAAACCATTCCAAGCGGATTTTCACTAAGTGTTCAGCTATTTTCATTAAGACAGATGAAAGAGCTATTGGTCTATATGATGTACTATCTAATGGGGATTTGTTGGGTTTTAAAATTGGTATTATCTCCTGAGTTCTCCACGAAAGAGGAATATTGCCAGTAATCATAATTGAATTTATAAGCTTTAAATAATATAGCAGAGTATCATCACTGGCATGGGAGAGAAAAGAATATGGAATTCCATCCAAACCAGGAGCAGAATCCCTTACAGATGATAAAATTCCTTTAAGTTCCACCAAAGAGAAAGGAGAATTGAGGCTTGAACAGTCATGATCATGATTGACGGCGTCATAAAGTTGGAACAGGGTTAAGTTTTCTGGAACTGAAGGTGGAGCTAATCTATCCAAGAAAGAGCTTGCAAGGGATTCTGGGAGGAATGATGTGGCCGTGTCATTAAAAGAACATCTAAATCTCCTTATATTGCGCCAAACCAAAGAAGGGTGAACGTTTGGCGAAATAGAAAGACAAAAAGATTTCCAGCTATCAAATCTTTTTTGTTTGAATAACTTACGTGTTTCAGATAAAATATCAAGTAATCTACTAAAATTTTCATTGCTACCACATAAAAAGTATTCCAGTTCAACTTGCTTTCTACGTTTGATTGCTGCAGAACACTCACTATCCCACCAAGGCGGGGAAGGTAAAAAGCCCCGAGAAGAGAAAATCTCATCAGCAGCTGCTATAAATATCTTTGCTAAGGCCTCTGAATATTCATACTCCGAACCAACTACAAACGGAGGAAGGGCAGCAAGCTTACGATTTAAACATTGTTTGAAAGTGTACCATTCAGCCTTACTCAAATTATATTTTAAACGGGGCTTACGTTTAAATAAAGGTGTATTAAGAAACGGAAATGAAATAAGTAATGGAAAATGATCACTCCCAAACGTAGATTCCAATAATGCAGTCCAAGTAAGTGATGTTGCCAAATTAGGTGTACAAACTGTGAGATCAGGAGCACTTCTTCCTTGACTTGGAGAAGTACGACGGGTGATAGAACCATTATTTAATATACATAAATTATGTTTGTCTACGAGGTCTGCCATAACTAGTCCTCTATCATTAGTCAGAGAACTACCCCATGACTGGTGCTGAGCATTAAAATCACCAAGTACTATAAAAGGTCTAGGAAGGATTGCCAAAATATTATCAACTTCAGTCATTATCGAGGAAGAAGGACGAGGGATATAAATAGATACAAAACAGATATTGTGAACACTAACTGCAATTACTGAAAAATCGTTATTATGAGGGGGAATACTAAACAAAGAAAAAGGGAAAGAGTGTTTAATCAGTAAAGCTACGCCAGCATATTCGTCGAATCTATCTTCTCTTACACTAGCATAACCAGGAATTCTGAATCGGATTTCCGGGCTAAGCCATGTTTCTTGTAGGGCAACTATAAAAGGATCGAATTTATTAATTAAATAAATTAACTCTGACTTTCTGGCAACTGCACTACGGCAGTTCCACTGTAGAACTCTTGCTTGATTGTTGTTGTCCATATTGTATTGATGAAAGAAACTGATCGATGGTATCGGTCAGGGAGGCGGCGTTGGACGGTGACTTTGAATCATTCTTCAACAAACAATTGAGTGACTGCAAGATAATCTCCCATAGATGAGAGAGCACAACCGTTAGCAGATTGAGATACAGGGTCATTTACAATATTTCTGTGTGCCTCATGGTCATACCCTTTTGACTTTACTTGAGGAGTGCGGGGAGACTTTACAAATGTTTTTTTATAGGAAACAGACTGAGCATATGAAGGGGAACGTGGTGTTTGATTTGTAACGATAGGCGCTACATGCTCCTCATTAAGGGGCTCTGAAGATGATAACAAAGCGTCAACGTACGAGGCTCTAGAGATCGGAGGGTGTGATTTGCTCGCCTCTGCATAAGAGACACAACTGTTTGCCATCGTATCTTTTATAGCTTTTTGCCTACCAAATTCCAAACAAGACTTACTCGTAGCCAGATGATTACCCTTACAAAGGCAACAGAAATATTCTTCTTCAGGTACAGTGCACTGTTCACCTTCATGGCCTTTACCGCATTTGAAGCACCTTGAGCCCCACTTGTATCTGCATAGGGATTTAACGTGTCCATATCGGCAGCACTTATAACATTTTATGGTCGGGAATATGTATAAATCAACAGGTAAAGAGGTAAAACAGCAAAACACTCTTTTAGGTAGAATTTGCCCATCCAATGTCAAAACAACGGTTCCTGTAGCTTTGAGTGTTGCATTTCCATTTACGTTTTCTCTTCGTTTTAGTCGCCTCGCCTTTAGAACTTTGCCGCAGCCTATCGGAACAGATATACTTTCCAGAATACCTTCCTCTGATCATTCAATCGGAACACCCCTTACTACATGCGAATGACAACAAAGGAGGGAACAAATGCTTTGTATTTTTCAGCAGCAAGAATAGGGTTGTTTAAGAAAACATTTGCATCTTTATAATTTGCGAATGATATGGACATCTTATTTCTGCCTATGCGCTTCAAACTACCATTTACAATGTTATTAACATTGTTTCTTTTTAGGAAGCGACCGAAAGTCATTGGATGCAGTATGGCTGTGCTGTCATCAGAAGCAGATTCTTTTTGAATGTGGACTACGTAAGGTCCAGCATCTTCAGGTAAGTACTCGTTTCTGGCTATGCGTTGGAATGATGTGGAGTTATTTCCAGTGGTTTCAACATTCTCTACAATGTTATTATTTGTGAAAGTGTCGTGATTTGGTGTGGTAAGTGAGCTATTGGGAGTTTAGCGAGTCTGTTCCCTCGATCGAGAATGCGTAAGGGTTTTACGGGTTTTTTCCAAAATCGTATTATGTGTCGCGTTGGAGTCAGGTAACGTTGTCGGCTGGCATTGACAGTCATGTTCAGTGGGTTCTTGCCCATCAGAATGATGTTTGCGTCTTTTATGGCAAGTTTTGCAAATACGAATTTCACTTCGTCGTTTACGTTCGCGCCTACCATTTTCCTGTCCACGTAATGAAGAGTCTGTGTCCATACTGGATTCTCCAAAGGAAACAGAAACTTGAGCCAAAATTTCAAGACTAGATTGTCCACGTGGTGGAACCGGAGGAGGCATGGAGTTAGTTGAATTCCCAGGAAGGTTCTGCGACCCTCCTGGGTCATCAGGGTCGCCCGGGCGACCCTCCATGAGGGAAAAAAGTATAATCACTTACCAATATAATACAGCTTACTATTTACACTAAAACTAAGATAAATATATACAAAATCACTAAATGCAAATAATACACTGACTAACTGACCAATTCACACCGAAAAATAACTAAAATTTCAATAATAAAAGTAAGAGCAAAAATTTCGCGTCCGCCAAAGCCGATTTTCCGCGCTTTTTTTTTCCTCCCGCGCTTTTATTCGACGAATTGTTTTCACTTTTGACATGTCAACAACGAATGTTTCGTATCCAAGGAGGTTTTAATCCACGCTACGCTCTAGGATGGAGAGATGAATGGCCAAAAAAAGCGTGACGACGAGTATATCCAATAGTCGCGGTGGCATCTCTTTCACACAGTAGGGTGACCTTACTATTTTACGCTTGGGGATGTAATGTTATTAAAGCCCTCTGGAACAGCAGCTTCATTTTCAATATTTTATTTGGCAGGATATTATCCTTTAGTTTCTACCTGATAAGTTGTGCTTCCCTCGGCAACAAAGTGTTTCGTGTCTTTAAATCCTCGCAGCGCTGAGGATTCTTCTTTAGAACCACTCGCTTGGCTCGTGGCTCAATTATAGAGTCATAGAGGTAAATGAAGTCAAGTCCGTTTGGTGCCGGCAAAGTATAGTACCAACTACCAACCCATCTCCATTCGTGGGTATCGTAATGTACGTACAGTGTACGTTTCATGGGATGTCATGTACAACATGAGAATATTATTCAAGCATGGTATGTGCATGTCATGAATATTATTCAAGCATGTCATGTACCTTGGGCTCAATTCTTGAATAACACCGGATGATAAATAATTATCACCGGAAAAATTCAAAATTAAAAATGTTTCTTTACAAAAGAGCAGAATGATATTCGTTAAATTATAAAGTAGTGATTGATTGTTACTTTTCATGTATTATGGTTTACATTTTTATCTGTTAAAAATCTAAACCAATCAGGGTACGGTCAACCGCTTGTCGGTAGAAACTTTTTCGACTCTATTACCACGCCATAAGGTCCAAAAGTGTTTCTACTGATGTGCGGCCGTGTGTACATTTGATATTTTTTATGTTAAAAGTGAGCAAACGAGCAGGTGGGCCACCTGATGGTAAGTGGTCACCACCACTGCCCATAGCACCCACTGTCTTACTTGATGTCTCAAAAATTATATTTTATCACTCGGTAATATTCAACAATTGGGTCAGAGTTTTTTCAGCAGCAGCATTCTTTTTGTTTGTTTCCAAAATAAACCTTTTTTTATTTCTTTCTTCTTGCTTTCCAGAAAAGCCCAGGGAATTCTTGAAAATCACCGGGTGATAAAATATCACTTTTGAGACTTTAAAAATTCACATTTGCGCTGATAAACTGTTGAAAGGTAAATCAGAATACATGAAAATTAACAATCAAGGACTGTTTTATATTTTAAGAAGATCAATCTCAACTTTTGAAAACAAAAATCTATGATTTTTAATTTTTTGAGTGATATTTTATCACCCGGTGATATTCAAGAATTGTTCCCCAGGTACGTTGCATGCCTCATCATCAAGAAGCAAAGCAATTAATAAAATTTGACGTGTATTTTTTTTGTTTATTTTCAGGAAACAAACAGTTTTACATAAAGTACAGTAATTACTCAAATCAATTTCTAATAAACCTAAAGTTCCCTAAATGTTTATAACAGTATAATGGTTTCGTCTTTAAGAACTAGATAAGATTTTAGAATTAACAACCTTAAACAATTTCATTTTCATTCAGGTTTTGCTCTAAACTTATCATAGCAGAAAAGTATAAACCTAAACACAACTAATCAGATGATTTATTGTTTATTGATAAACAAAATTCATTATAGGTACGACATGTAACAAAATAATCGAACAAATATTAGATTTTATTTCTTATTTAATCGATTCAGTTCTGACTTTACATTTTTTTCACTTACATGGAATAACAATAATTTAAAAATATGAACTGGCTGTTGAACTTTGCCTCATTTATACGTTTCTAAATATTATGGCCAGAGGCGGCTCGTCCTAAAGAGCACTGGTGCAGTGCACTCCCTCTCTCAAAAAACTTAAACTTTACCTACCTAGTTAAGTTACATACGATTACATACCTATTTTCATAACCCTATACGTTGTAATTTATAATAGCCTAAGAAATAATTACGCAACAATTTACGTAGTCAAGTTGTACCAAGTGGAGCGCCAAGGATTGCGCTCCTATGAAAAAATCTTCAGTACAATTCCTAATACAGAATTCAATGAGTGTGAAAGAGAAACATCAACACGCTCGAGCGCGTGAAACAAAAGATTTTCTATGAGAAATTAGCCTAATCAGGAGCGCTGCTCAATGCTACGTTGCCAGGTCGTGATGCTCATGCAGTTCGGTGACAAGGCGCTGTTGCCGATCATACGTAAACAAATTTTTCGTATACAGCTTTCAGTTACTGTTCGCAATTTTGCTTGAAAATTTAGAAATAATTGTTTTTAAATAGTAGACGTGCCTAATTACTGTAAAAATGGACGAATACAGTGACGTTTACATAAAAAAATATGAAAAAGACTATACAAATACGACTTGAACTCAATGAAAAGGGGCCGCCACGACCTGAAACCGCGATAGTTCAAAAATGTAGTACAACAAATAAAACTTTTAATCGTGTGATCAAACCAGAACAATATTTAAAAACACCTTGGATGTGCGGTTGTAAATAAATTGTTTTGTTTCCCGTGTCTGGTATTTGGAGCTGGCGCTGGCTCGCATAATATGTAACAATAAAGCCATAAAAAATATTGCATGGCCCAAGTTTTTGTCACTATCTTTTTACTGAAATAAACTATAAATACTCACAAACATTAAAAGACTTAAAACCAATATGCTGTTCATTCTCACTACTTATTGAACAGCCCTCGTAACATTAGCTGTCTCTTCGTCCATCTATATTTGCGATCCGTCTGGCTGTCCGGGAACAACAGGTCGATACAGGTTTTTGTTGGTATTCTTCTAAAAACTCATCATCAACCAACTTCATTTGGGCCTAATTGCGAGCCACCTACTTTTTAACCGACTTCAAAAAGGCGGAGGTTCTCTATTCGATCGTATTTTTTTTATTATTATTTTTTTAAATGAATGAATCATTCTTACCTACCAAGTGACATCTGTCTACATCTGAAACTTTTTTAAACAAATTCCAACTCAAGGGCATCACATAAAATCTCTCAATAATGCCCGGCACAAAACTTTGATGCTGACCGTAAATGGCTCGAAATATCTATCGCGCAGGGCAGGCGTGTAAATCATTGGCTTCCCGCATGTCGTCAATAAGAACGCAGCAAATAACCGGCAGCATCAGATGTACTATTTTCCTATTATTGTACAACAGTACAGGTTCCGTTGTTTTGTTTGATTGTCTTTTAAAACTAATGCAAGCTGTTTTTCTCTTTCATGTTTAGATTCAGATATCTTCATCATAATGTTATTTCATCATAATATTCTTTGGGACAAGTTGTTCAGTTTTATGGGCAGATTCTGCAGATTCACATCCCACAATACTGATGTGGTTGTACGTTTTTAGTTTCCTTTGTGTTCAAATATCGTACATTACAGCCACCCTACTTAATACGTAAAACAGTTCGGCTTTTCCATAGAAAAATTAAAGGAATAATGCATACCCATAGAAGAATATTCCGCAAATAGCATAACTATCAATTTTGCAGCCAGTTACTCTACAATATTTCACTGTTTTTGCAGAAAAAATACGCGATTTTAAACAACATTTAGCATGACATAAAAATGTGTCAAACACGGGGATACCAGTAATGTATTAAAAAATATTACCAAAAAGGTTGATGACCAATGAAGAAGTACATAACCTGCTTGACCTTAAACAACACAATTAGATCAAAAATATTTTTGAGAGTTTCCTAGATAAATCACAGAACCAAAAGCACCCGAAAAATATTAAATTTTTAAGATTTAGCTCTAAAAAGGTTTTCTATATGAAAACCAAGCATAATGTCAAAATATGTTTTCCTACAAACCCGCAATTTCGTTTTGCTATGGCAACTGTGTGAGCGTGACACAACCGCGACTAATTGACCTCTCGCTTGGCACAATTTCTCTTCTTCGCGAATCACAGGAATTTATTCCGTATTACAATATACGATTGACTAAATTTGTGTAGCAAGATTTTTGCATTAAACACTCCTTCCTAGAGCGTAGCGTGGATTAAAACCTCCTTGTTCGTATCCTATACTCATAGAAAAATGAAGCAAGGAGGTCCGAAATCTTTGCCTATACTATTAAACGAGCAATATTTGTATATACCAAGGAGGTTTTAATCCACGCTACGCTGTGGATTAAAACCTCCTTGGTATATACATATATTTATCTACACTCATTTCGTAATCTTTGAATTATGATTCAAAAAGTTGATACATAAGGCTGAATATTACGCAGAGTATGTATAAAAAATTAAAAAGTTACCATTACGTAACGATTTTTGTATGAAAATTTTGCAAAGGTGTTACGTAATTTAACTTTTTAATCATTACATAACACTTGGATAAAATTCTTCTTGAACCTAAACCTTTTTAAAGAAGACTGAATATAAGGTCTTTTAGAGATCCGGTTATAAATTTAACAGTTTTTCTTAGTAGCTGTCAAATATCAGTAGCATATTTACGAAGTGTACCTTTTAAACAACCTATTAATTTGGAGCAGTTACAGTAACAGTTACTATAGTTACAATTATTTCATCTGTGGTGGAAAAGATGCGCGCGCAGCCTGGAATCATAGTAGGCCTTGGAGATAGGTATTAGATTTGCCGCCATTTCTAAATATTTACCTTTTTCAAGTAATTCGTGCCTGTAAAAATTTATTGTAAAAGTAGAAACAGCGGTACAGGCAGGGCACATGCAGTGACACCTAGAGATTCTCTTGAAGTGGCTACTAAAATAACTTACGATCTTTTTCCATAGAAGTCCATAAAATTGAACGACAAAACCTACAGTGAATTGGGAAATATCGAAAATCAAAAAGAAAACCACGTCACTTTCAGAAAATGTTTTGCTTGTTTATTTCAAAAACCTAGCAGACAAATATAAGGCGGCTTCTTTACACACATAACAGTAAACAGTAACTGAAACATGTATAGGTACATAATGTAAGTTGCCTTTTTTGTTTACTTACCTTTGTTTAATTTATAAGTAAGTACCTACCTATTGCATGAGTGAAGATAAAGTAGTATACGCAACTGCATATAATATGGTATTAAAACACTCGTTTTATACTATTATCTCGTGTTTTAATAACCTGTTTTATATGACAGTTGCATAAACTACTATTATATATATATTTGTAATCGGTTTCTCGAAAACGGCTCTAACGATTTTGATGAAATTCAGTATCCGGCGGTTTTTTGGGACGAAAAATCGATCTAGCTAGGTCTCATATCTGGGAAAAATCGTTATGCCCGTGTTTTTAAGCATTTTTTTTTAAATACCGCGTTTTAGACAGAAACCTACAGCGCCATCTGTTGGCGAGTAGCATAGCTTGCTCACCCGATAATATTTTAATGTTGAGGCGGCTATTATAGAGCGAAGCTCGGTCGACCAGGTACTATATATAAATATATGTATTTGTAATCGGTTTCTCGAAAACGGCTCTGACGATTCCGATTAAATTTACCATACGGGGGTTTTCGGGGGCGAATAATCGATCTAGCTAGCTAGGTCTCATGTCTGGGAAAATTAGGTTTCTCCATTTGCGTTTTAGACAAAAACCTACAGCGCCATCTGTTGGCGGGTAGCATAGCTTGCTCACCCGATGATATTTTAATGATGAGGCGACTATTATAGAGCGAAGCTCGGTCACCCAGGTACTAAAACCTTATTCTAATCTTTCGTTAGCCAAAGTCTATAGGCGGTGGCCCATCCGCTCGTTCGCTCACTTGTGAAAAAAAAACGGTCAAGTGCGAGTCGGCCTCGCGCGCCGAGGATATTCCTACCTATAGTATTTTTGGAAGCAATAAAATTCATTTTTAGGACCGCAAAACTAAATACTCGTATGTTTGCAAAGGTTTTCTGCAGATTTAAAAAAAAATTGTGGAACTTAGAATAATAGTTTTATTTTATCTGTAATATTAACATTAATCTCTATCGACTATAATTATTTCAGATTTTCCCTTTCAAAGATAAGGGGGAATGGTATTTTTTTGACATTTTTCATAATAACTTGAAAACTAAGGTTCGTAAAAAATCTATCTGGGACGTACTACAAAAAAAGCCTTTACATACAATACCCCACTCGACCTAATTATGCCAATTTAAAATTTTGCCCCCCTGTATTTGGGCCCCCTTTACAATAATAATTATAATATCTATATTTTTTTATGTTACAAGTGAGCAAACGAGCAGGTGGGCCACCTGATGGTAAGTGGTCACCACCGGCCGTAGCACCCACTGTCTCATTAATGGCATATCTTGACACTTATAAGACAGCAAAGCGCGTTGCTTACTTTGAGAACTAAGATGGTATCCCTCATGTGCCGGTAATTTCACTGGCTCCCTTGCCCTTCAAACCGAAACACAGCAGTGCGAACACTGCTGCTTCACGGCAGAAAAAAGCAAGGGGGTGGTACTTCCCCAGACGGACTTTCCACAAAAGCCCTACCACCTTCATTCTTAATTCTTTCATTTGCAATTAAGTTGGGCAATCATACTCAAAGACTATTCCAAAATTCAATTGGATAGCATGATAGAGTGGTTGCTGGGATACATAGGTGTGACTGACAGACAGACGAAGTCGCACCATAAAGCCCGAGTCACACTGAGGCGGTAGCAGAAGCGTTCCGGGGGCGGTATTTTTGGTAAAGTATGAGTTCTTATGCACCCTACATTGAAAACCGGTCGCGGTGCGGCATTTTCTTCCCGCAGGTCCGCCCCCGAACCGCTGGCGCAATCATACCGCCCCTGTGTGACTTGGGCTTAAGGGTTACATTTTTACCATTTTGGTTCGGAATCCTAAAAACCGTAAACGTAACCAGCATTGAGCTTCCACGAAACATTTGACATTGATTGTACTGGTCAGTTTTTTGCCATGTTTTGATTTGACCGGTTTTTATCATTTTGTTTTTCATTAGGCTAATATCACAGTTTTTATGACAAGTATAAATTGATTATAAAACAAGTTTAAAAATTATGATGATACTGAATAAAATAAATAGTACAGCAGCACTGCAGTTACTTTCTCGCAATACTCAAGGAAAAACTATCAACCACAAACTTAAGTTTTTAATGCCATACACATAGTATGGAAATACAATCTTTTATTTACGTTTTTCCAAAAAAATGTTCGAATAAAATATACAGATCAATTCAGAATTCAAATTTTTTAACATTAAAACAAACAACCCTCAAAAGATTTCGAGGAAATCACATGTTTAACTTTTGGTAGTACTGGAACACCCTTTATATGAATTTTCACAGATCAATGGATACTACCGTAGGAGATTGCATGGAGATTTTTTCAATTTCCCATCACATGTTCCTTATGGATAATTGTTCAGTTTAGTCTACTGAGCAAGCCCTTTCATGTTTTGGTACACCCTGTGTACTAAATTTTATTAAAAAAATCATAAAGAATATCCAGTCAGGTAGACAACCAATCCAGGATTAATATTATAGAAAATTTTGATAAACTCAATGGAACCAATTTTGGGTAAATCACATATTTACGATTTGGTGGTACAGGAACACCCCTTATATGAAATTACACAGATCAATTGATACTGGCGCAAGATATCTTACATGGAGATGCTTGGTCATGCAAAGTTTCATCAAGAGTCTATAAGCCATTTTTGAGAAAATTTCAATTTTTCATTTTCGTTGTATGATAGCTACCCTCAAAATGAGAGCCAGCAAGAAACCACTTAGAACCCGTCGATGGATTTGTATAAAACTCCTAAATTCAAAATATGGTGTCAATCGGACCATTCGTTTAGCCGCTAGGCCAAAGCGTGACGGACAGACCGACCGACCGACGGACCGACCGACCGACCGACCGACCGACCGACCGACCGACGGACGGACATTTTTGGGAGACTTGTTTTTTATTATGTATAAGTGATATAGAACACATTTTTGAGAAAATTAGAAAAACTTTTTTTTTCACGAATACAATACCTTTCTCGCTCCGCTCGAAAGTAAAAAATTAAAGAAACCTCATGTAACACCGTGAATTGTCATCCGTTTTAAACCTGCAGCCCATCCAGATTCTCATAATGAAAATGACAACTTTCCCGAAGAATTTTTTTTTTAGAAAAATTTTTCGCCATCCTATACTAAAGTCAAAAATTATTTTACTAGTATTTTTTTATTCGGGTAAGTTTCTTGTTATCATGAGTAGGTTTACTGGGCTTCGGGAGCAAAACCAATAAAAATTCACGCTTAATAGGAAGACTAACTGTCTCCCGCGATGTCGTCTGCGTAGATTGATGAGGAGGATGAGTTTGGCAACATCCTTACTTAGCGGATACCTATCCCATCCTTACTTAGCGGATACCTACGTCATATTGTAGGTGTCTGCGTGCCAAATTTCAGCCCCATCCATCCAGTGGTTTCAGCTGTGCGTTGATGGAACAGTCAGTCTCGTCTCGGTTTCCTTAAGGCATATAACTTTTGTAACTTACGGCTTTTTACGTAGAGGATTAGCATGAACGAATGTGTTAGCGATATCGTCCAACATTTTCCCCGAGATAGCGAAGCTCACCTTGTCGACAACCTGACTATAAAAAA
This sequence comes from Athrips mouffetella, assembly GCA_947532105.1. NCBI lineage: Eukaryota > Metazoa > Arthropoda > Insecta > Lepidoptera > Gelechiidae > Athrips > Athrips mouffetella. Next base: position 12,586,914 of record OX383972.1, on the reverse strand, counting down.
TTAAAATATTCATTGGTTCTTTTTTACTCATGAAAATCAATCTATACCTACATTTAGTAAGGGTGATGAAGGAAAAATTTCTATATGATTTGCTCATGTCTGCCTCTTTGACTGATGATAAGGAGCATCCTCTAAAAGATATAAAAAATATTGGCGGACATCCACACCCCTGCGTTTTTGAGGAATTAAGTTTTGACTATTTTGAAATTCGACAATGAAACGTACACCTGGCAGACTATGACTGATTAATACATTGTATTCTGATTAAGTACAATGTATAAAACCCCAGAAAAAAGGTCTGCCACCATAATAGCCGTAAAGTTAAAGCGCTTCAAAATGCAAAAATTCACTACTGTCCCATGATAATGCAGAGCCCAGCATGTCTGCCTCTTCGATTTTCTACATCTTCAGAAGTATTTTAAACAGGAGCCACAAAGGCAGACAAGAAAAACATTATTTAGTATCTTGTTTTTATTTTTTTTGCTTTAACTCAAAAACGCAGAGAGAAGACCAAATCGATGTGTATTGAGCTAATATATCATCCCTATTAATATGAATCATGAGAAAATCATATACCCAAATTGCAGCCAGCACCCTAACTATTTGTAGATTTATGAATAATGAATTACCTACCTCAAATAGTCTCGTATTTCTCTTTCATCTTCACTATCTAAATCTTCTGAAAATAAAATATTATTTTAAACATCATCTACAATTTACATTAAGAGCGTTTCAACATAACATCCTATGAAACGTCCACTTCTTCTTCTTTTCGTATCAATGGCAAATGATTTTATAGTAACTTAGCCCAAAATGTGGCTACAGCAATAGCTCTTTGGTTGGTGCAAGAAACTGAGGAGGTAGGGCACGAAAGCAAGTGTGTCATAGATTGCAAAATGCCGCATTCACACTTGTCGTTATCAGAGAAGCCCCACCTCAGGTCTTCTTCAGTTCTCCGCACCTGCCAGCGCCCGATCGCAGTCTATTAAGTGAATTCCATATGGACCAGGGAAGATCATGTCCTGGTAGAAGTTTTTCGGCAATGGGGATATATGGGCTTTCAGGGGGGTACCTTTTTGACCACAGTTCTATCCTAGCCTTTGATGGATCTGATTCGAGGGGTACGGTGCTTCTAATAAAACTGTGACGGCTTTTGAGGCGTATGGGAGGTGGAGTATGTCCGTGTAGTGGGTGTCTGCTATCTAGTTCTTGTTTATGTTTTTCAATGGTTCTTGTTTATGTTTATCAAACGTCCACTGTAGGACAGGGAGCTCCCTCCAGAACTCCAGCAAATACGCGTGGTACATATAAGATGGTACGATACACAGAAAGATGCTGCTGCCCATCCTCCGATTTATAAGTCCTTAGTCGCCTCTTACGACACCCACGGGTAGAGATGGATTGGTACTATTCTTTGCCGGCACCACACGGGCGCTTACTGCTCGAAAAAAAGCTCCACAGAAGTTCAAACCTAAAAAGTGTGGTTTATTTTGGAAGGGTTAAACGTACTGTCAAGAACACGTCAAGTTTGTCTCATTGGATTTTATACTGTTCTTATTTCAGGAGCTATTAGAGCTAAACTCGCGCTACGAGTGTAAAGCTTGACTGTCTTGACTGCGTCTACGCTTGTTACAAACAAATGCGCTACGGCGCGGCAGGCACAAATGGATTGCGGGGATTGGTGCCGTATGTTGTACCACAGATTAAATAATAGTAAACTGTAGTGCCTACGACACACAGAATGACGCTGCTGCCCATCCTCTGGTTTAAGATACCATAGTTTCCTTTTACTACACCTACGGTGGGTGGAAAACTGGAAGTGTGGTCCTATTCTTAGCCGGCAACAATCGCTCCAGGTTCTTTATACGAGTATTAATGCTTATTTTCATTATATGTAGTTGAAACATCTTATTTTTATCTAATGGTTGTCGAGTCAGTGATCATGGTTAAAATAGCGCAGCAGGTAGGCTAAGATCCCACGACAAGATTATGCACCTATCTGTTATTTATTCGTTTTATTTTATTTATTTTATTTATTTTATTTATTTTATTTATTTTATTTATTTTATTTATTTTATTTATTTTATTTATTTTATTTATTTTATTTATTTTATTTATTTTATTTATTTTATTTATTTTATTTATTTTATTTATTTTATTTATTTTATTTATTTTATTTATTTTATTTATTTTATTTATTTTATTTATTTATTTTATTTATTTTATTTTATTTTATTTTATTTTATTTTATTTTATTTATTTATTTATTTTATTTTATTTATTTTATTTATTTTATTTATTTTATTTATTTTATTTATTTTATTTATTTTATTTATTTTATTTATTTTATTTATTTTATTTATTTTATTTATTTTATTTATTTTATTTATTTTATTTATTTTATTTATTTTATTTATTTTATTTATTTTATTTATTTTATTTATTTTATTTATTTATTTTATTTATTTTATTTATTTTATTTTATTTATTTTATTTATTTTAATTATTTTATTTATTTTATTTATTTTATTTATTTTATTTATTTTATTTATTTTATTTATTTTATTTATTTTATTTATTTTATTTATTTTATTTATTTTATTTATTTTATTTATTTTATTTATTTTATTTATTTTATTTATTTTATTTATTTTATTTATTTTATTTATTTTATTTATTTTATTTATTTTATTTATTTTATTAATTTTATTAATTTTATTTATTTTATTTATTTTATTAATTTTATTTATTTTATTAATTTTATTTATTTTATTTATTTTATTTATTTTATTTATTTTATTTATTTTATTTATTTTATTTATTTTATTTATTTTATTTATTGTATTTATTTTATTTTCTTCGGGAAGCTAACAGCTAAATCAGTATAGTTTACAAAATATTGTTACAAGAGCCAATTATAAGCTTCCACATGTAACAAAGAATACAAATTAAAAACTTATGTCTATGACAAAACACAGTACTATATCTAAGTTACTAAGATAGAATAATGATTAACTAACAAAGTCTGGATGACTGCCTGCAATAAAGAAAACTACATTAGCGTGATTCTATATTGAACTTATTAAAATATTCGTTAGAAAGAGTTTTTTTAATAATATGATTACTGCGAAATTATTATTATTATTTTAAACGAAATGTGGTTTATATGAAAGGTTATACATGGGGTCATACAACGCCCTAGGGTTGCCTATAAATTTCTTGCCGCAAGTACCTCAAAAACACATATCAACATTGTGGTTGTATTGGAACAACCCTTTAATTAATTTTGGAAGAGCAATGGATATTGCCGTAACATACCTTGAATAGAGATTCTCGGTCATGCAAAGTTTCATCAAAATCGTTACAGCTATGTATCCGAGATAATTGCAATTTTTTAGGGTTCCGTACCTCTGTCATATGGCATTTTATGTCCTCATCTCCATACATTTATTCAAAAATGCAAAACCTACAGGGTACTTCCCGTTGACCTAAAATTATGAAATTTGGCAAGAAGCTAGGTCTCATAGTACAAATAATGGGAAAAGTCTGAAATCATTAAATATTACAACTTTTCTCACAACTAATGGTAACCAATTTGGGTGAGCTCCCGTTTCAAGAACATTCTTATAAGAGAGGGGTCAAGTTGGATGGTTACTAAGGCGATAAGGCGAAGCAGGGCCATAGACATTTTTTTTTGGTTTCATTCTTCCTTCCGAAAAGGCAAAGAGTACAAAGCCCATACAGCCATTTCTTATGTCTTGTAATTTTCTTCTTATATTCTTTTAAGGCCACAATAAAAAAACCGGCCAAGTGCGAGTCGGACTCGCGCACCGAGGGTTCCGTACCACCACCACATAATAATAATAATTGTATTAGTTGAAATTTCAGTATGTTAATGTGCTAGATTTTTTGAGTCCGACACGCGCTTGACAAAATTTAACTATTTGTTGTTATTTTATAGCTTATGCACTATTAACATACCAATTTTCAAGTTTGTAAGTGTTCCCGTTTTTAAATAGAACTAAAACAAAAATCGCCTCAGCGACCATCCAACTTGACCCCTCTCTTATATGAATGTTCTTGAAACGGGAGCTCACCACAATTGGTTACCATTAGTTGTGAGAAAAGTTGTAATATTTAATGATTTCAGACTTTTCCCATTATTTGTACTGTGAGACCTAGCTTCTTGCAAAATTTCATAATTTTAGGTCAACGGGAAGTACCCTGTAGGTTTTGCATTTTTGAATAAATGTATGGAGATGAGGACATAAAATGCCATATCTTTTGATTGCGTCATTGTAAAAAATTGAAATTTTCAGATCTTGTGTGGTTCATGGATCCTAATATATGGTATTAATTAATTTCAACCTGATAACTTTACCCGTTCGTGAGATAAAGGGTCTTGACAGACAGACAGACAGACAGACAGACGGACAACAAAGTGATCCTATAAGGGTTCCGTTTTTTTCTTTTGAGGTACGGAACCCTAAAAAAGAACAGACAGACAAGGTAAACTTATTAAAAATAGGGTCCCCGTTAGCACCTTTTGGGAACGGAACCCTAATAAGTCTCACCACTAAAGTCGTCATAATCGCTGGATGATGATGAGGAGGACTTTCGCCGTTCTAAGTAAGTATCAATAACACCTGCTACAGAGGTCAGGCTATCTACATTTCCCTTGGTTAACTTTTTGTCTTTTAGCTGAGCCAAATCTGATTCTAAACAGTAATCGCCTTTTAAAAACCTGTAATGAAAATAATGTATTAGTACGTATTCGGAAACAATCACAAAAGATATTTTTGCATTTGAATGCTTCAATCGATTATTGTAGTTCTTATACTGATATTTTCAACTCAAAATTCTTGCAGTTTTGAGTACCTTGAGTTAAGACCTTGCAAGAAAATGAAGTTTTATCTTAAGTAATAAGATTTTCTAAATTTGCAGTTACGTTCTAGGTTCAAAAATTATTCCAAATTTCAAGTCGATAGCATCACTGGTATAACAGACAGACAAGTCGCAAGGGTTCCGTTTTTACCATTTTGGTTCGGAACCCTAAAATTAAGGACTCTTTCAAAAGGCAGATAATACGTTTAGATGCATTTTGTCTTGTCCATTGCAAAAACTGTCAGCGGGTTTCAAATATTCATGTCGCAACTTGTCCAATTCCTTTCGGTCTTTTAGGTCCAGTTCCGCGAACGTCCATTTCCGTGAATGTCCATTTCCGCGAAAGTCCATTTCCGTGAAAGTCCATTTTTCGAAGTCCGTATTTCAAACGTAAACTTAATCTAGCCTCCACCCCTCTTCTACTACCATAAAGAAGGGTTTTAAAACTTCGTTGTTTTTGAAGATGGTGACTTAAAAATTGGTTTTCAGACGTACTAATGCAAATAAAATTATGTTTTAACATTTTTCGAAATTCTTCCGTTTTGGGGAACTTCGAGGGGTTAAGAAACAGGGACTTGAAAAATATGTTGAAATTTTTTTCACAGAAATGGACTTTCGCGGAAATGGACGTTCACGGAAATAGACGTTCGCGGAAATAGACGTTTGCGGAACTGGACCTAAAAGACCGAAAGGGTCCAATTCTCTAATTGATCAATTCTCAGACTTTCCAAACGTGTCAATTCGTAAGCTGTCCAGTTTTAAAATTGTCCAATCCACACTCCGTCCGCCCACACCTCTCAATTGCGCAGCAATCTTCTAATGTCTAATGCTCGTCGAGATGACACAATAGGGCAGATCTACTTACTTTTTCAAATCAAAATTGGAATCAGTTTCACCCGGATACGGAACATCGGTCAGCGCTAGATAGTATGGTTTGGTTTGTTTTATTTCTGACGTTGTTAATGACGTGTATAGCGGTGTTTCATGTTGGTATGGGTCTTCCTCTGATTCATACGAACGCTCTTCCACGTCAAAATCGTTGTTTACATCAGAACTGTCTTTCTTCGTGTCTCTGCTGGTCGTGGACTTACGATGGTAGTCCACCGAATGGTCCGCAACTGAATGATCGTCATAATCTTCTTTTTTGCGCATAAATCTGGTTTGAACAAAGAAACAGGGATTACTTTTACTGATCTTTATCAGGTTTAGTAATAAAATGAAAAACAAAAGTAGACATTACATTGAAATTTTGGAATCTAGTAGCATTTCATCTTTTACCTGCGCGTCGCTCGTATATTTTCTTTTATATAATTTCCCTGGTCGTCTACGGTCTCCCGAAATGCCTCTCCATATTCACCATTTTCAGCCTCTAATTTTTGAAGGAGTTTAAATTCCAGTTCCAAAAATACTTGTGCCAATAGCATCTGGAAAAGATTTCAAAAGTAGCCGTCTCATCTCTTTGAATGGATGTGGATTAGCCGTTAGGCGTAACATTAAGCGGCTAGCGTTTCTATTTTAAAGTTGATGTTTTAAGGCTGTTATGCACAAGGTCCTAAATGTAAAACCTAACGATACGAATTTCTGAATTAAAATTACCTCGAAGAACAATTCCCCTATAGTCACCAAATCATCTATGTGTTTATCGATGTATGCACAAGCGCCTTTATTGAAAGTAATATCTTGGCATTCAAGGTTCAATACTCCAGCGTCAAAGATTTTGATATCAGCCTTTGGGGATTCGTAGTATGTTTCGATGTCTTCAATTTGTTTGAGCGTTTCTTCTCCGTCAATAAGTTGACCAAAAGCGACGAATCTGTTGTTCAGCCATTCGTTTGGTTGGAGTAAAACGAAAAATTGCGTAGAGCAGTCAACGTGTCTATAAAATAAGCATATTAAGTATAAGTAGCGAATAAGTCAGTCGGGGCAAATTCGTCGCCGGAGTAAGTGTGTCAATAGTGAATATCTGAATGTATGAATAACACTCATACAGAAGACATTTTCAAACATCGTGTTTACAAAATGTGGACAAACGTGGGTCGGCGGAGGTAGGACAGGACATCTTGCGCCATGGTTAATAGAGTCATCTATGACTGCAACCGACACTGACATGAACTATAGTTCCTAAAGAATATTGGTAAGCAACTGTCAAATATGTATTTGTACATATTTGATTGACGCTAGTGCGGTCAGTTAGCTGTTTCACGTACCTAGACACGCCTTACAATTTCACCAAATTTTTTCCAGGTACTAGTTAGGTATATAGCTCTCAATTTTTGATAGGAGCCAATTCTTGAATTTCAAAAAATTTCCATAGAAAATTCAAGAATTGGCTCCTTAAATAGTACCTGGAAAAAATTTGGTGCAATTTGGTGAATTTGGCGATATAAGACTAATAAGGGACCGGACTACGCCATTTTGGCTTTGTGTTTACTTTATTGTTTGTATCGAAAGTATGTTTCACCCATAGACATAAGCTGCCGTTATTCATAATCTAAGGTTTCACCGGTGAATAGTATATCGATGAAAGATTTTTCGAAGTCAAGTAGGTTACCCCCTGTGTTGCTCTCATGAACACACACAGGGGATTTGACAAGGACACTGGTTTTTACACAGAACTACTATCATCTGACCTACGTGACCCAGATGGCGAAACAAACACAATCCTAAATAAGGATATAATATATCAGCATTATATATATATTCTTTATTGTGTACAAATTACATAAAATTGTAACATAAAATTTGTTTACAAACGTGAGCTTATCTCTATAAGACATCTCTTCCAGCCAACCTAGCTGGTGTGAAAGAATGACATGAAAATGGGCGCAGGAATGTGCATTTAGAAGTGTGAAAAGAGAATTAAAAAAATACATATGTTTTTAATAAATAGCAAAATAGCAAAAATACCTACTTATACTACACACTAATATACTTAAAATTACAATATAAATAATAAGGCATATATAAAGAAGGATAAACATACTTTTAAAATACATACATACATAACATAAATACTTACATAAACTAAAAATAGTATTATAATGGGTGCGATAAGTAGTGCTCTTTTACTCGAATCTTAAACGATGTTATTGAAGGACTGCTTTGTATAGCCTTGGGAAGTTTGTTCCATAGTTGCACAGCTTGGGAAGAGAAGGAGTTGAAAAAGAATTTGGTGTTCGCTCTAGGACACTCCAACATCGCAGTGATGCAGTCGCGCCTATATTAAACTCCGAGCGAAGCAAGTCTTTATTCTGAACTCCGACTGTAGTTGTCAAATGAATCTGCGAATGTACCTCTCTGCATTGGCCATGCCGAGCACGCCGCGCTTATCGTTCGGCACGATAAAGTTCTCGCAGTCCATGTCGAGGCGCTTCAAGCCGAAGCCGCCGCACTGTATCCACCCATCCTTCACGATGCGGTGCACGGGGGTGCCGCTGTATCCACCTCGTTTCGAACGACATAGACGTAAAAAGTTCTCACAGGTTTGAGGTACTATGTCTGCGTATAACTTGAAATACAAAATATCAAATTAAATAATTTAAGAGTTTGGAGCCTCAAATGTTTGTAGCTAAAATTAAATTGGACATGTATTTTAATTTTGTTTGGAGACTAAAGAAAAATAATTGTGAATATCCAAATGTCGTAGAAAAGGAGATGTTGCCTTGAAAGGTTTACACGAATTTATTTAAACCCTGTATAAAAATCTTTGGTGAAATACAAGGTGTAAGGGACGGTGTACCGAAAACTGAAAGGGCATGCCCAGTCAACGAAACTGAACAAATAAACATTCTTGGGAAATGAAAAAAAAATTACCTCTCCATCCAAACCATTCGATCAGAATGAGCAATTTGAATAAATAATAAATAAATAAATAATAATAATGTTTATTTGCTAGTTTGAGTTAGACACACATAATTATGACAGGGGTCCCCAAACTAGGACGCAGCCTGTATCTTGGGAGACCTAAGAAATTTACTAATTGCTGGGGCGAAGACCACCAATACCTGGCAGCCGCAAACCGACAAAAGGCGTCGAGGCCGACCAAGGCGCCGATGGCGCGATGAACTTGACACCTTTTGCAAGCTCTGGCAAGAGCGGGCTTTAGATAGGGACCAATGGAGGGAAGAGAGAGAGGCCTTTGCCCAGCAGTGGGACATTATAGGCTAGATAAGATAAGTTAAGAAGAAGCTAGTTAACATTCTACGTACTTATACAGTAAAAAAAAAAGAAAAGTAGTGTTTTCAGAAATCTAAGTAGGTAGGTAATAATTTTGACAAGACCAACAATTCAATTGAAAAATAAAATAACAAGCAAAATTTTGAATTAAAGTACAATATCAAGTAGGTAATAATATTAACAATAAAAAATGACAAGACCAACAGATGTATTCACAAATGGTGTAAAAAAAAAAAAAATTGGGGTTTTTAATTTGAAGTGGTTTGACCTAAAGGAAAGAACCAAGATTGACCAGACCAATAAGTTGAGTAAACAAGTTTTGAGTTGAATAAAAATAATAGTGAGATGAAAAATAATAATTAGCAAGACCAACAGAGGAATTTTATTGACGAGTAAAGTATGTAACAGTTTAAATTTTGAAATGACAATAAAAATTTGAGTGCTATTACGGGACAAGAGATTCAGTGATGTCATAATTTAGGTTAGACAACCATTGCCTCAATTTAACTTTGGATTCCTTTAATGTGCAATTTTTTAAGCTGCAAGTTTTGACCACGTTGTTGTAAATAGAGGGAAAGGCGTATGAAGAAAATCTTCTGGCAAAGCACGTCCTAACCGGTACTACAGGGATGCTATATATCCTTTTGGTGATGAGTTGTATTGTAGTTGAATGGAGAGGTAATTTTTTTTTTCATTTCCCAAAAATGTTTCTTTGGGAAAGTTGTTCAGTTTTGTTGACTGAATTCGCCCTTTCAGTTTTCGGTACACCGTCCCTTACAACTGTATTATTTTTTTCCTAGAAATGCTGAAGATTAGGTACCAACTCTTCTAAAATAGATCACGTTAAAAATATTGCTGTGTTTGGGAACTATGCCATGCCTACTAAACTTCTACGAATTCGTAGCAATGCTACGGCGTAGTCAATGTAACGATTACAAAATTGTAAATTGATTTGGTCTGTTCACTGTGCATTGAAGATATTTACAAAAAAATATCACGTAATGATATGCTATTTTGATGCCCCTGAATCCAAATAACTGATTTTTGGACTTTATGTCTGTTTATTCGTCAAAAGCGATTCGAGAATCGCTAAACAAAAGTGGCAGTGGGCAGGGCACATCGCAAGAAGAACCGATGGCCGATGGGGCGTAAGGGTTCTAGAGTGGCGACCACGTACCGGAAGACGAAGTGTTAGCAGGCCCCCCCACAAGGTAGACCGACGATCTGGTCAAGGTCGCGGGAAGCCGCTGGATGCGAGCAGCGCACGACCGGTCGTCATGGAGATCTTTAGGGGAGGCCTATGTCCAGGCAGTGGACGTCTTTCGGCTGATATGATGATGATGATTCGCCAAAAACTATTGAACCGGTTTTAATGAAACTTTTTTGTTTATTAGCTACTAGTTTGTCTTAAACACTGGTATGTATTTTATTTAACATAGGGATGAAGTTGCAGGTGAAAGCTAGTATTGTAATAAGAGCTTACCATGAATATCAATGATCCGATAGGTTTCTCGTCAACAGAAATATGGAGATAGGCACAGGGCCTCTGAAAATATTAAACGTAGACATCAACAGGGTATCAATTTTCAAATTTAATTATGCAAATAAAGTAAATTATTAAATAAAATAATTTTTTGAAGGCCCTTTTTCTGCATAATAAACCTACTTTTGATCAAAATATTGCAGACGCTTAACGTCTTATATATTGCGTTTATGTAGACTCGCTGGATTAAAGCACCAATGTTCTTCCAGGTATTAGTTAGGTACATAGCTTTAAATATTTGATAGGAGCCCCTTTCGTAGTCAGCCGTCTTGGATTTTATGGTGGCCTTTTTAAAATTTTGTTGTTTTATTCATATATCGGCTTCTAAATCACATACAACCACAAATTTGGTTTCTAAACGTACATAATTAGGGTCAAGGAATTTTAAAGGTGTTTGACAATATATATGCCGGAATATTTGTACCAATCACAAACTATTCTCCAATTATCTACCTGTATGAATATTTTGAAATTGTATGATAGAAGTTAAATGCGATATTCACTATACATAGTAATTATTAGTACTATGTATTTGTAAGCACTAGTTTAGTTTATTTCACTAATACAATCTTTAGATTTTATACTATCTTATTACAAATAAATATAGAGGTATGTACTGTGATTGTCATTCATTTCTGTACAATAATACAGATTATTATATCAGTATACATAAGTACAATAAATCTTTGTAAAGACATATTAATTAATAAATATTAACAACATTTTTTATATGCATTAACGAAGTTTTTTACACAAATATTCATTTACTGAGTACACGGAGAAAAAAAACTCCACCAGAAATATCAAAACTGTCTTGTAATAGAGGGAAAAACACAGTTTTAGTATTACTTATAAAAGTTTTGCTGTAATTGCAATAATTACAATTTTTTATCAAAGGCTTAGTATTACTAAATGTAATTTCTATTATACAGTTTTAGTAAATGTAAGATATTACAAATTTTAATGATTACCGCAAATCGTAGTAAATGTTGTTAAAGTTTAGTAATTCCTGCAAATCTGCTTAGTATTTCTAGAAAATTCGTTTTTTATTATCAGCAAGTAGTTTTAGTACAAGGCATCATTACAAACTTTAGTATTTTTTAATGACAACGTCCTTGTATTGACAAACAATTTGCTTGAAATTACTAAAATATTCTTATAGTAATATTACTAAATCGTTTTTGTAATTTCAAGCAACCATTTTTAAAATCTAGCGTGAGTTTTGCTTGTGCTGCGTTTGCGTCTCATACGACGCGCTTGGCATCTGTCATTTTGAGTGTAGACGCGCTGCAAGCTGGTTGTCTTGTAAAAAACGACGAAGCTCTAGGTTTTGATTGAGATCTAGGTTTTTGATTGTTTTCCTTAATGACTGTGAAGTGAACCGAGGAAAAAGTGTCTTTAGACGGCGCCGGCACGGCCGATTGCCAGTGGAAATGTGTGATGTGGTTAAATCGATTTTCAAATTCATCAGATGATGTTCCTTCCATCTTTAAGATATTACCATATTTAAGATATTTCTATTTGTGTAACTTTGTGTACTTGAAATAAGCTTCATTAAGAAAAAAAAATATTAATAAAAGTTAAATGAGTTTTTCATTGAAAACTAATTTTTTTAAAGTGTTTAAGTTTTGGTAATTTGTGTTGTTGGTATTAAAAAACCCATGCTTGCTATGGCGGAGGTGTATGAGGAGATTTTACAAGTCGATTCTATCTGTTATTATGAGCAAAATAACTTAGAATCATCCCCAAAATCTCTTGCGATACGTCTACTACAGCCAGTCTGTACGGGTTTTTGCTTATACCTACTTACTAAAACTAAAACACTTTTATTGAAATTACAAAATGAACACTAAAATAAACAAAAAATTAGTATTTACCTATGACGTCATCATTTCAGATATTATTACAGTACTCCTAAAATTACAAAACATTTAGTATTTACCTATGACGTCACTTCCGTAATGACTATTGTACTCCTAAAATCACAAAACATTTAGTATTACCTATGAGGGCCCCATTTTCGATTTTACTATTGCACCCTTATAATTACAAAACAGTATTTGTATTGAACATCGTAAATTACTAACACATTCTTGAAATTACAAAAATGTTACATGTAATATTTACTAACTGCATTAACAAAAATGAATTCATGGATATTACAGGGCATTTGTTGTCCTCGGATTTAGTAATATTTTAGTAAAAATTAATGTATTTTTGTTAGTTTTTCGCTCAGTGTAATATGGTTTATCCAACAAGAAGTTTTTTAATCGATCGGCGAATGTTTCGCAGCTATAGTAGTACCGCCTAAATGAGTCCTCGCCCGCGGGGTACAAGAGCAGGTGCGGGGTGCGGATGCGCGTAGAGAATGAGAATGCTCCGCCGCCCGCCGCCGCCCGCACCTCTTTCGTTCCCCCTTTGTCGTCTTACCCCCGCGCCCCTGTACCCCGCGGGTGAGGACTCATTTAGGCGGTTTATCTATAGGTTCATTCACGATGGTTTCCGGAAGGTGATTGTAGGGTATAAGAAACGGTGTACCGAAAACTGAAAAAGCTTACTCATACTTACTCAGTAGAAAAAAACCGGCCAAGAGCGAGTCGGACTCGCGCCCTAAGGGTTCCGTACCTATCTACCATATGATATACTAAAAGCTTTTGCTCTTTGATTTTAAAAACTCCGCGACCATCCAACTTGACCCCTCTTTTATAGAAAAGTTCTTGAAACGGGAGCTCACCTTACTTGGTTACTATTAGTTGTGAGAAAAATTGAAAATTCAATGATTTTAGACTTTTCCCTTTATTTGTACTGTGAGACCTAGTTTCTTGCCAAATTTCATAATTTTAGGTCAACGGGAAGTACCCTGTAGGTTTTGCTTTTTTGCATAAATGTATGGAAATGAGGACATAAAAAGCCATATCTTTTGATTGCGTCGTTGTAAAAAATTTATACTTTCAGATCTTGTGTGGTTTATGAACCTTAATATTCGTTATTATTTTCAACCAGATACCTCTTCCCGTTCGTGAGAAAAAGGGTCTTGACAGACAGACAGACGGAAAACAAAGTGATCCTATAAGGGTTGCGTTTTTTAGGGTTCCGTACCTCAAAAAAAAACGGAACCCTTATAGGATCACTTTGTTGTCCGTCTGTCTGTCTGTCTGTCTGTCTGTCAAGACCCTTTAACTCACGAACGGGTAAAGGTATCAGGTTGTAATTAATACCATATATTAGGATCCATGAACCACACAAGATCTGAAAATTTAAATTTTTTACAACGACGCAATCAAAAGATATGGCATTTTATGTCCTCATCTCCATACATTTATTCAAAAATGCAAAACCTACAGGGTACTTCCCGTTGACCTAAAATTATGAAATTTGGCAAGAAGCTAGGTCTCACAGTACAAATAAGGGGAAAGGCTGAAATCATTAAATATTACAACTTTTCTCACAACTAATGGTAACCAATTGTGGTGAGCTCCCGTTTCAAGAACATTCATATAAGAGATCAAGTTGGATGGTCGCTGAGGCGATTTTTGTTTTAGTTCTATTTAGAAACGGGAACACTTACAAACTTGAAAATTGGTATGTTTATAGTGCATAAGCTAGAAAATAACAACAAATAATAAAATTTGGTCAAGCGCGTGTCGGACTAAAAAAATCTAGCACATTATTTACTGAAATTTCAACTAATTCAATTATGTTTATGTGGTGGTACGGAACCCTCAGTGCGCGAGTCTGACTCGCACTTGGCCGGTTTTTTTTTATTTTGAGGTACGGAACCCTAAAAATGAACAAACTTCCCTAAGAAACTTGTGCTGTGTTATAATAAAAATCTACTTTTCCATATAAGCTGCCTGAATCAGGCAGTAATTTTGTATGGAGGTCGAATTTTTTTTTTTCACTTTCCAACACATGTTTCTTGGGGAAAACTGTTTAGTTTAGTCTACTGGGCTAGCCTTTCAGTTTCCGTTACACCGTCACTTACACCCTGTATACAAACAAACCATTCACAAATTAAAATAATACATAAAAAATACTTTAAATACATATTTTTTTCCGCGTCATACTGGGGGGTGATCGTGGTAATTTCAACGATATTACCAAAACAAAAACGTTTGCCTAAAACACTTAGTTAAGACTTAACATGAGTTTTGAGGCAAACGTTTTTGTTTTGGAAATGTCGTTGAAATTACCACGATCACCCCCCTGATCTTTAATTCTTAAATTGCAACTTTCGTTTTACGTTTTGAGTGTAGATGTTTGAGTAGATACCCTGTACATTTCCATAAGAAATCCACGATACAGGCATTGCCTACTGTGATTGCCATAGCTAACGTATTAAGTTCATAACACTATTTTGTGCAACATACAAAAATCTTAAATATTAAAATAGCAATAGCAATTACGGCTCCAAATATACAGCTTTTTATAGGAAGAGGGAAAGACAAACAGCGCAGTGGGTCCCGTTGGCACACTTTCAGTATTGGGTTCTAAATAGTGACTCACTCCAGACGCTCTGATAAAGGCTGCGAATTGCTTCATGCTTTCTTTTTGATAATGTAAGGCAAGATGGTAGACATAATGCATCCCAATCAACTCTTTTAGCTCTTCCTCGCCACCAAGTAACTTATTATTGCGTATCACGGCAACTGGGCCTTTAAAGCAATACGCCAACTCGCCATACTTATTTCTCAGTTCTTTTAATACCCAATTAGACCATTCTACACCAGTGCAGCCTAAAACAAGAATTATTTTTAAGTAGAATAAAAATACATAATTTTTACGAAAATAGCAACGATCATCGGCCAGAGCCGCCACTGAATGGGTTCCCGTCGATAGCCGGCGAGGAAGAGGAAGGCCTAGGAAACGATGGCGCGACGACCTAGATGCTTTCGAAGCCGATTGGCAAACCGTGGCCGATGATCGCGATCTTTGGAAGGAAAAAGGGGAGGCCTTTGCCCTGCAGTGGGACATTTAGGGCTACTTAAAAAAAAAACAAAAATGCAACGATCACGAAAGACACAAAAACAACAATAACACAATCCCATCGATCTCATAATACAATCCCATCTCTACCCGTAGGTGTCGTAAAAGGAGAGTAAAGGAGTTTGAACCGGAGGATGAGCAGCAGCGTCCTACGTAAAAAAAACTGGTATAAGCTTAACCAGCGCTAAATTGCTGGCCCATAGGTTCGCTCGTTGTAGTAACGAGGCGAAAATGACTTTATTTAAAGCTTATTGCCAGACGTTTTACACGAGTGCCCTATGGATCAGCTACACGAAAAAAGACTTTGGATGCACTAAGGGTGCAGTATTATAATGGTTTTAGGGTACTGTTGAGGCTGCCTCGTTTTTGTAGTGCGTCTGGGATGTTTGCGGAGGCTAGAACAGATGATTTTCATGCTGTTCTAAGGAAAATAACCGCATCACTACTACAAAGAACACGTAGCAGTTCCAACAGTATCCTAAAAATGTTGAGTGAAAAATTGGCTGAGCCTATGCTTAGGCACTTTGTTAGTCTCCTGGTTAGACAGGAGCAACTTAGTAAGTAAGTAAGTAGTAGGTCAAGTAGTGTGATGATTTAGTAGTTTAATTTTTGTGTTTTTACTAACAATGTGGACTGAGATTGTCTGAATAAATAAACTTTATTATTATTATTTCTAAAGATAGTTTGAAACTCGACCAGGGGTCGGTGGTTTTCAGTCAGGTACGGGCTTATGCCAAGTACACTGATTGGGGTGTGTTATGTGTGTGTGATGTATGTGCTTGAGTGTTGTGTTGTGTGTCGCTAATAACTGTTTTTGAATTTTGCAGTGTCAGTGTGGTTGGGTTTAGGAAACGGCGCCCGGCGGACTATGGAGCAGGTATCGATGACTATTGATTTTTGTAGTGGTATGTAGGTGTTTTTATGGAGATCCAGTTGTTTTAAAGCTGTAAATAGTGTTTTTGGTA
Source organism: Athrips mouffetella (assembly GCA_947532105.1). Classification (NCBI taxonomy): domain Eukaryota; kingdom Metazoa; phylum Arthropoda; class Insecta; order Lepidoptera; family Gelechiidae; genus Athrips; species Athrips mouffetella. The sequence continues at coordinate 12,570,360 of OX383972.1, read as the reverse complement.
CGACACCGGTAGACGAGATAATAATTGGGATAATCCTGACTCTTTGTTGGTGCCACATCTGTTTTATTTCGTCTGCTAGTGGGATGTATTTCTGGACTTTTTCTACGTGTTTTTGTTTTAAGTTGTGCGTGTTAGGCACTGCAACGTCTATGAGGACTATTATTATTATTATTACAAACGACCGAAACCAGAGACCAGCTCAAGGTCAAAGTGTTTGCTACGACGAGCGGCCGTGTGTACTATCTTACATATTACCTACGGTCACCAACAACCACAGCCCATAGCCGCAACGCTAACAAGCGTGGGAACTATGGTACTTTAGTCCTTGTTCTAAGCAGATTCGCACGCTGCTTAGAACAAGGACTAATTGTTTACACGAAACGAACTAGACCAGTCAAGATACGTGCAGGCAGGCGAGGGAAGCCTTACCTAGCATCAACAGTCGTCTGTCCCGCAAGCTGTTACGTCTCAGTAAATCCCAACTTAGACTGGCAACCGGCGCTATTACTGGTCACGGATCTTTTAACAAACATCTTTTTGTATTAAGTGTTAGTGACAGTTCTCTTTGCAGAGCCTGCTTGAAGATAGATGAAACAGCTGCTCACGTCCTTCTGGAGTGCACGGAGTTAGCCACATACAGCGCAAAGTACCTTGGTGTTCCCGGGGGCCTTCCTGAAGTAGCGAGCAACGTCACCGGCTTGCTGCGCTTTCTTCAGGAAATCGGGTGGCTTGAGTAAATCACTGTTCTACCCACACGCAAAATAGCGGAATGACGTCGCGTTGCGGAAAATAGCCCAACGCACAATTACAATGGTACTTCCCCTCCAAAATGTACCTCGTGTTTTGTACTAGAATTCTGGTGGGAGCAGATGTCCTGCAGTGGATGTTTCATGGGATGTTATCATGTTGATGATGTATGGGTGCATCTCGACTTCGCGCGGCAAACCATTTAATATTGACACGCGTAGCAGCTCGCGCATGGATACCAAGCTGACGCATGAGCACTCTCTCGCGCCAAGCTCACGATCTGCTCTGCGAATATTTCTTGACAGTGAGCGTCACTGCGTTGTTCTCGTATCCGTATTTTAGCCTTGCCGCGGTCGTATTTGATCTGAGTAAAGATTATTCTTTATTTTTTCCGTGCGCGAGCTGCTTAGCTGCTAAACGAGTCAATGTTTGATGGTTTGCTGCGCGAAATCGAGACGCACCTTATTATAAAATTAGTACCTCTAATAACAGGCGTGGCGTAATCCCGCGATCTGTATTTGTGCATGCCCTTCACCAAATTAGAGCAGTATATGAATTCCTTAGTGACCCGGTTTCCAATCACCGTAAAAGTGGTACGATCGGCACTCCGCGGCTTCTCTTTTGGCTTCGGATACTCTATATTATTAGCTGAATTATGCGCATACTTCATCCCACGAACATATTCAGACTTTATAGACCTTGCCCATGGGTGTTCTGATACAGTTTTCTCTTTACCCTCTACGGGTAACTTAAAAAAAGACATTTAAAAAAAATATAATTCTGTAAAAGTAGCAAAATATACGAAATATTTAAAACTTATTTATTATATTGTAGATTATTTGTAGACACAAATTATAAATATTACTAATATTTTTGTTTTGACGTGTAAATATATTTAAAAAATATTTTTTGATAATTTTAGTTTTTTTTTGTGTGTGCATGCGTCATGTCATGTCGTTTGTCATATAAAAAAAAGTTCTTAAACTGTTTTTAGGGTCCCGCACGAAAGGGTAAAAAAGGGTTCCGTCCCTATTGATATTATTATGCCTCCGATGTCTGGCTGTCTGTCAGCGGGCTGTACAATTACTATTATATATTCTGTGCCGTAATAGATAGACAGTTCATAATAAATACATAAAAAATACATAAAAAAATAAGAAGCTACAAAAGTGTTTTTTGTCGATTTTTTGTTTTGATCTATCGTAAAAACGTGATCACTTGTGAAAATTAGTAGGTACAGCGCGTTCAAAACAAGTCTGTCTATGACGGTTATTTTCTGCACATGCGTGACAGGCGGAGAGCCAATGCACGATTCCCTCGACCCCTGGGGGGAGCCGTGCTCACCCCGGCGACAATTTTTTTGACTTCTGCGCATTAATGGACCATCGTAGATGAGAAGGGCGATCCTTTACTTGACAAGAACCTTGTGTTACAAAGATGGAGACGTTACTGCCATGAGCTGTACAGAGTTAACATGGACGAAGCTTCGGAAGACAGGCTAAGCTTCTCAGAAAGAGAGCCCGACATATTACTTCATGAAGTGGAAGCTGCTATAATGAAACTTAAACTGAAAGCTAGTGGTGGAAACGGTATCACCGCGCAACTTATAAAGCGATTAGGGCCAATAGGCACTAAGCTAATGCACACAGTATGCCTTAAAGTCTGGAGGACTGGACAATGGCCAGAGGACTGGATGGAATCCATCATAATACCCTTACACAAAAAAGGATCTACCCAAAAGTGCGAAAATTATGGAACCATCTCCCTAATATCCCATGCAGGCAAAGTACTCCTACACATCATTAATAGAAGGCTAGAGAACATCATTAGCAGCCAGATAGCAAAGGAGCAAGCTGGTTTTGTGAAAGGCAGGGGCACCCGCGAGCAAATACTGAACATACGGCAGTTGATAGAAAAGTGCAGAGAATTCAACATACCAATGGCCCTATGCTTTATTGACTATGCCAAAGCATTTGACTGCATCAACTGGTCAAAAATGTGGGAAGTTATGATGGAGATGGGAATACCAGACCACCTTATATTTCTCGTCCAAAACTTATACCTAGACGGTCAATCAAAGATACGATTGGATGATGCACTATCGGAGCCCTTTGCAACGGAACGTGGAGTCAGGCAAGGCTGTATTCTCTCACCACAATTGTTCAACCTTGTAGGAGAGCACATCATGAGGCGAGTGCTACAGGATTGGGGAGGAGGTATTCGGATTGGAGGTCACCTCATTAACAATTTACGTTTCGCTGACGACACCACACTGATAGGCGCGAGCGAAGGTGAACTTGCCGAACTTCTTCGGAGACTTGAAAGTGCAAGTTTGGGATATGGATTGCGGATCAATCGGGATAAAACCAAACTGATGTTCGTCGACAGAGCGGAAGTCATGCAGAGATCATTCGAGATGCGAGACCTGGACACGGTACAAGAATTTGTTTACCTGGGGGCCCTTATTCGTAATGATGGTGACTGCGAAAAGGAAGTCGTCCGACGATCACAGATAGCAAAATCAGCTGTTAAACGCCTAGAGAAAATATGGAAAAATCGGAACATCTATCGCAGCACGAAAGTGAAACTCATGCGTTCCCTAGTTTTCTCTATTTTCTTATACGCATCGGAAACATGGACTCTGAAAGCTCGATTAAGATCAAGAATAGATGCGTTTGAAATGTGGTGCTGGCGCAAAATGTTAGGTATCCCATGGACTGCGCGCCGCACTAACGTCTCTATTCTTCAGGAGCTCAAAATCACTACCCGCTTATCGACAATATGCCTCCAAAGGTCACTCTCTTTCTTCGGTCACGTTGCCCGCCGGGAGCCGGAAAATTTGGAGAAGCTAATACTAGTTGGGCACGTGGCGGGAAGAAGGAGTAGAGGAAGAGCGCCTACCCGGTGGACAGATGCCATCTTGAAGTTTACCAACTGCAACACCCAGGGGGCAATCCACCTAGCCCAGAACAGAAATGATTGGAGAGCCCTAACCCGTAGGGCTACTTTTGGTGGTCACGACCCTCAGCCATGAGGAAACGACGAAGAAGAAGCATTAACGGTCACAGACAGAGTTATTTTGCACGCAGTATAACCTATATAGTGCGGCCGATTAGCTGTTTCACGTAGACACGCCTTACAATTTCACCAATTTTTTCCAGGTACTAGTTAGGAGCCAATTCTTGAATTTCCAAGTCGATAGTCCCCACGGTTTGCTTGCATCGAAGCTGAGGATTCTGTGTATAGCCTATGCCCATAATCCTCAGCAAACCGTAGCTATAACTCTAGAATTGTAAAGCAACAATTTTTTTCCTTATGGTGACTATTTATGACTTTCATGACAATTTTTTGGCATCATCAAAGTAATTTTTTATGCAGTTTTTTTCTCTGAGGATTCTGTGTTGAGGGACATTGAGATAAATGATTCACTGCGCTCTCTTTTATCTAAGATTTTACAACTTTATTGGCATGATTAATATGTATCACACCAAATTACAGCTTAGGGTGTTACAGTGAAGGTTACAGCTTTCTTTCTAGTGAGCTCGCCATGGACAGACGGACGGACGGACGGATACGACGAAACTATAAAGGTTCCTTGTTGATAACGGAACCCTAAAAAAGATGAAAACGATAGTGAAACTAGTGAATTGTAATTTATTTTTAATTTTCGACAGACGCAGAGTTACAAAGTCATTTAAATAACATAAATAGAGATTTGATCTAAAATATAAACAATAAATAAAAAAAAACTACTTACTTATTAAAATTAATAATTAGATTTAAAAACATAGGTATATAATATCAAATTATGGTTTGACGTTTCAACATCAAAATATCGTGACTTTTCCCATGAAAAAAATGCAACATTATCTCTCCAATTAATCCGAACCGAAGCACTAGCTACCTATAGAGTTTGAGGATTAACTCAGTATCGGATACTAAGAAACGTTCCCCATGGGACCCATATCGACATACATTTTAGTTTTTCACTTTACAGCTTGGTCGGTTAGTAAGCAAAAAAATCCCGCCAAGTCTGTGGCCAGCCACGCGCACTGTAGGGTTTTGTTTGATTTAAGATTAGTCTAAACCGGAACCTTAAATAAGGGTTCTTGAAATTTCGACAGGGGGTCCCATGGTGAAAGTAACTCTCAGTTTAACACCCTGTATACCGGTAATTACATTTATCAGTACATTTGTAGGTAGATTAGGCTCTTTTCCCTTTAGAACATTAGCAAAAATTATTTTTTATTAATAGAAACAATAAATAATAAACACCTTGTCAATTACTGACTGGCTGGCTAGCAGTGAACTAGTTGCTATTTTTGACCATTACTTTTAATTTTTCGTGCCAAGCCTGGACATGATAGCGTTTCTAGCCGAACTCATGTCTGATTTTGACTTTTTATTATCTTTATCAGTAACTGACTTTTTCGAGCCAGCTGCGCTCGTAGATAACTTTTTCGTGCCCGCAACTCCTGCTCCAGCCGTACTGAAAAAGGAATAAGAAATAGTACATTAATATGCGCATTAATATGCAACTACGCTATTTTGGTGACTACACACGAGGCTCGAGAATTGCAGCCCGAGCCGCAGGGTAATGGAGCTGAGAGTGAAACGACTAAAGTGCACGCGCTTCTTACGAAGTTTTTCAACACATTTTCGAATAAAATAAAGTAAAATTTGTTTTTTTCCCGAAGGAAAAATTGGTTCCGAAGTCAGGTATTTTTCCTAAGATATCTACGTACAACCGATACTCCAGAGTTGTGTTTTGTGTCTAAGTACTTTCGACGTTGAGAAACTACGTTAATTAATGCTTTTTATTTGTACTAGTAGATACTTTTGAAAATAATCACAACATAAGCACCACAAATATTTGTAAAAATGGCGCGCCATTGCCTTTTTAGCAAACACAAATTATACATGCGCGTGCAGGAGGTACGTTGACCAAACTGCCAAAGAACCTTATCCTTGAATTATTTAAAATTGAATATGTTCTTACATATAAGACATATTATTTATTGTTAGTAGGTTGATTAATTTAAATATTTGTATGAAATGTCATAAAATGTCATTTATCATAGTATCGAACACAGTTTATTTATTCATGAAAGCCTTAGGTGTAATGAGCAAGTTAACGCACTTGCATCTTAATGTACTATTTTTACTACCCTCTACTGTCTCACTGCTGGGCAAAGGCCTTTCCCTTACGTTTCCCTATTCATTGGTGTGGTGTCATCTCACCACGGCTTCTTGGGCCTTAGTATAGTTTCCTTTGATTGGATTAGGTAGGTAATCATTTTCAAAAGCCTATTTTATCATAGAAATTTGGGAAGTCTTCTTCATGCTCTAAATAACATCCTATATTTAGTCCACTGCTGGATATCGAAGCTCTCACTAGAATTTCAAAGCAAAAATGCATGATTACTATTGGGGGATGTAACACAGTGACCACGTTTTTAATAGTTGCTGCTGGCACCTTCGACCAATTTGGTCGAAGGCTGGCACAATGGACCGCGGTGGTTGGTGACGCCAATCGTCTAGTTCAAGCTTCTGTAGTCGTTTTTCGCGACACCCACAGAAAGAGATCGGTGGTACTTTTTGTAACAGGTACGTACAACACGGGTAACAACATCATTATTTATCCAAATCATACTTATCCATCCATAAGGATAATATAGTAGTTTAAGATACAAGTGCCGTAAGTAGGGTTATTACAAACGAGGTGACGTTTTTTAAACCCGAGTCGAAGTCGAGGGTTTACCATCGGCACGAGTTTGTCATAAACCTTACGGCCGTGTATCTTACGACGTTTTACAATAGGTACATTTGTGAGAAAACAGGTATAAGTAATACACTTGTTAAAGGAACATCAATAGTAGATTGTATCACAAGGCTGTAAAATAATATTTTTAAGGCGAGGGTGCTATTTTGTATCCAGAGCGAAATGAAGGATTCTAAAGTAGAATCCTGAACGCAGAGAGGGATTCAATAGGTCGCCCAAGGTAAAAATATTTTTCCAGCTGCGTAATACACTCTACTTTTCATCTCCCTCTATGAGAAAATAATAAGAGGCTCATTGAGACACACACTCGTCCTTAATTTTAAATATAAAATACCATTACAATATTATTACTTGATGAAATAGTACTAAAAATCATATTAAGTATTATTTGTTATTGCTAAGCAACTGATACAATCAAGACCAAAATTAAAATCACAAATATTAGTTGTTAAAATTAATAGTAAAATTCGAACAATTACTGAAATGCAATGCGTACTTTACACCCGGTATATGGTTACTGTCAGCCTCTTGTAGATTCATGTGTTCCTGGTACTTGAAGTGATTTCACTTTAAAGCGAGCCAACCAAGCGAGCCAACGATGGGACTCTTGCAGAATTATATTCCTTTCAAGAAGTCCAGTGAAAAGTCACCACTGTAGTATTTTTATGATCAGAGTGTAAAACTCCTTGGTAGTATACTTTTTTTACTTACCGCACTAGTTCGGTAACTACTTACGAGCAATGTTTACGTCCTTGTTAGTACGTTTTTAGAGCAAATGTTTTGAATTATATATACTTGAATATACACTAATACTTATACCTCAAGTAGGTACCTATGTTTTGGAGAATACAGAGGTGTGTCACCGGCAAGTCGGACCGAACCTGTAACATTAAATAAATTTGTATGACATAAAATTAATAAATTGAATTGTATTAAAATTGTAAATTGTGTTGTCATATAATTCCATATTTTAAAAAGTAATAAAGTAGATTTTTTATTAAAACAAATTAAGAATAACTTTTACCAAGTTGTCCAATAACGTATAGGACTAATATAAGCTGGCACGCAACTTTCAAATTCTAATTTTCAAATTCAAAATCGATGAAAAAGTTGTTGTTGTACAAAAGTTCTTGTTTAATAGAAAACAAGTTTAGTTGTGGGCAGAAGTTCGTATTTTATAAAACTCGATGAGGACCAATCGAACACAGAAAAAATCTAAACTGCTTTCTAAATTAGCTCCTGAAGTTTGGTAAAATCGATAAAAGAACGCTGCTTACCCATATGTTTGAAGTCCAGAGCCTTCGTCATTGCCTTGGTTCGTATTTCGTTTAACTTCTGGTATTCTGAAACTGACAGTGCAGGGCGACCAGTTACCACTTTGCTCCACTGTCGTTGTAGAGCATGACCATGGCCTTCACCCGCTTCACTAGCAGAGGTCCTGGGCGTACTCTTTATAGTGCGGAGTTTTTCAAAAGAATCCGTCGAGGATAACAGCCCTTTATGCTTTTCTTTTCGCAGAAAAGTACCAGAAAGCTCAGTGTCTGAAAGCATATAATTATTCTTCTTCTTGCCTTGTTCAGCGTGTGGCCTGGAAATAAAGTCAAAAGTGTACGTATGAATTTTTTAGTTTTTAGAATAGAAACGTGCTTACTTCTGTATATTTTTTTTATTCTTTATTGCACAACTACAAACAGAAAGGTACAAATGACAGGACATTTACAAAGGCGGGCTTATCTCTTTAAGAGATTTCTTCCACCCAACCCATGGTTGTGAGAGAATGTTCATTTGCAGGACACAAAAGTGCATGATAGGAAATGGAATATTAATAGATATTACAATACTACAACACAATAATAAATAAGATAATACATAAATAAAATATACATACATACATACGTATTACATACATAGAAAACACACAAACATAAGTATAAATAGATATTCAATTAAATACAAATCAGTATTATAGAAAAATTCACAATGATGACTACGAAGACGAAGTTGAGATTTGCTGAAGAAAATGTTCTAACATTGCGTTTAAAAGAGGTGATTGACTAATTTTTAGCTTTTTCTGTCCCACTGCAGGGCAAATGCGTCTCGATCTTTGTCACCCTTGCGTCAACTCCTTTCAGTTTCTCGAGTACTTACTCGAGGAGGATAAATCGATTACGATGACGTTTATTGATGTCGATCGTTTCGGCTATAGTTATGGCGGCATTAGCACGACATGGCCAGTTCCACTTGAGTTTCCTCGGCATCTTGTGTTTCGTCCAGCGTCTAGTACCTTTACTAAGGACAAAAATTAACAGTATTTTTTCCCTACAAGTTAAAACTGGCAACTCACTTAAAGCCTTTAAGCGTTGGTCCTTCTCCGTCTTCGTCATCGTTATCTCCGACTTCGTCAAAAAGACGCACGAGCACAGATTGCCTTGTTGGTTCAAAGACGTCTTCAGAGTAGTGTCGAGTATGTTGGTGTTTGGCACCCGGTTCCTGATGGACTTTTGTCGAACCATGTGGGTCCAACGTTATTCGCACTTTTCTGAATAATTAACATAAAAAGTTAAAAATTACATCATTATCATAATATCCCATTAAAAGTCTGGACAGTGAACTGGAAGTGACAAGACTGACTGACTGATAGTCCGTAAGGGCACTGCATGTTATCCTACGTCATCTAGTACACGAAATTTGCAACTTTGTAGCGATAGTAGTGGCCTAGTAGGTCCACAAAACGTCGGTCTGCCAATCCGAAACCTGGCAGGTTTTGTACAGATGGAGAGAAAAGTGGTTAAATGACAGATTACACGAATGAAATCTATTCGTAGAAATAGAAGGTACTGTGCACTTGCGGAACCCTAAAAAATTTTTAAATGCATAAAATACTATTTAGAGGAACTGTCAAGAAGTGTAACGAGAAACGGGGAGTAGAAAAATATGACAAGGCGTGACAGTCGAGACAGAGCCGGGAACAGAATCGGGAAAGGGGAATGCAGAAAAAAGGCATTTTTGCTGGAAAAAGGGAATAATAACTAAAAATAGAGTTGCGAGTCAAATTGTGATAAAAAATAGTTGCAAAAAATGTTATGGACGAAGCAACAGAAGAAAACTAAGAATCAGGTTTTGTTGAATAGTGAGGGCAATGGAGCTGAAATAGAATTTTAACGTGAATGCTTAGTTTCAGGTAATCCCGGAAAAACAAAGGTCCACTGCTGGGCAAAAGCCTAACATGCAAAATTGTGAAATGAAGTGATCTGCGGCTGTGTAAATTTTTGGAAGAATCTTAGGACCAATCAATATTCTTGGTAAAAAGGGAAGTTTTAATTCCAGACATCAGTAAGTCATTTTTATATATTTTTTGTAGCTCGTGGAGGAAGCTATCAAATAGCTGATGTGATGAATCTTTTGAAGGAGACCGTGATCCTTGATTTCGGATTCCTTCAATTGAGACAAAGATAGGCATTGCTCCGTGTAGGATATAGTATAGGAAGGTTTATTTGCGTATAATTTCAAGACGCTAACATTCGGGATTTGATTCCAAAGTGTATAGAATAAGTGAAGTGAAACTAGCGTTATGTAAGTATTCAATTTTGTGGTTTTCCATCTTTTATTTATTTTCGGTTTAAAGTTGTTGTGTGTATTTGAGTTAAGGTGAAATGTGACTTAATGAAATTTATAGTTTCTTCCAGGTTGTGTGAGCTAAATAACGTTGAGAAAATCAGATTTCAATGTCAAAGGAGGAAGAGTTGAATGGAGAATATTTGTAGCTTTACAGATCTACCTGCGGGGCCATAAGAGGCTTGTACTGTGTGATACTTTAAGTAAATTGTTATTCCCTCTTAATGATTTTCTTTTGTAAACATTAATAACTCTGCGAGAATTAAAACATACTGTGTTTCTAATCTGAGTCGTTATTTGTAGATAGTAATAAAGATTTCCTTTTCCCATAATTAAGAATAAACTAGTTCTGCAAATGTCTTTGTTCGCGTATAGCTAGGCAGGATAATGTTCTATTTCTAAACAGGTACAGGAATTACAAGGAACATTATAGACATGGAAAAGCAAACCACAAATGATAAAGCGTGAAGGCTAAAAAAAAGGTATTGCTTGGATTGTAAAGGTAATGTAAATTTCATTGTGATTAATTTTGTCCTTTACAGAGAAATTGATTAAAATAGTCCTTGGTGAAATCATAGAAACTGGACTCTGATGTATATATTGTCATCGTTTCAGGGTGGCTTTAGATGTTGTATATTTTGTCAACATTTCAAAGTGACTTTAGACGATGTATATTTTATCATCATTTCAAAGAGACTTTAGACGATGTATATTTTTTTTATACTTTTTTAGGTAGAATTGTCTATTTGACATTATTGTCAAATAGTCAACAAATAAATCATTTTTGATTTAGTTTTACTCAAAGCTAGACGCTATTTTGAAATCTTTATAAATTTTTTATCTCTTTAACTAAAAATAAATCAAAACCCAAAATCAAAAATGGAAGAAAATATTAATACATTAAATAATTACCTTTTTTAGAAAATAATATAAAATCTTTGGCCCTAAATCAAAATTCCAGTTTTTAATATACTAGTGTCATCATATTATAAAATTTAAAAATATTCCGTCAGATCAAAAGAATTAGAATGTCAACTCAAAATCTTAAAATAAAATATCTTCAAACTAAAACTTGGATATAATTTGTGACATTTTATTGTGAAATAAAGGGTAAGTTTAAGTAGAGTGAATATAATAAATAATATTATTTCAAATAATAATAAATTGTTTTGATAGTGATTTTGAATCTTTTGCCTCGATTTCCCAAAATTGGAACATGCTGAGAGCATTACTACATCTCAGTACTCAAGCTCATAGGAGGTGCTTATCTTTCCTTTAACTACCATATTTTAGGGGTCCCAGGTTTTGAGATTAAGAAATACTTGCTCTCAGGTTTATTTAGTTCGACCAAGCATGGATGGATGCCCTCGTGACATGTGTCCCCGATGTCCGCTATATTGGTTGTGGCAAATGTATGTCGCGTGTCACTGGTGTATCCGCCTAAGATTAACGGATAATATCGACCTTCGGATTTATTTATTTTAATCATTCTTGGGCCGGAGCCCTCAAGCCTAAAAGGGGCTGATACTAAAGTTCTTCTCTTTCTATTTGTGTGGGATTTCGCTGATTCATCCTGATTCACCCATCTGTATGTATGGGATGAATTGGTGTTACTCCAATACAAATGGAAGGATATTAGCAAGGTGTTTTAACGTTGGATTTTGGAAATAGTGTTTCTTGTGTTATGTGCTGACAACGCTCGCCCATTATTGGATGCGTCGTTTGAGTGGCATATACCACGGGAGGACCTCCTGATCTTTGCGTTGGTCTACCAAATGTAGAGTAGTTAGATAATTTAAAACCTTCTTCTTTTGTGTAGGGACATTCTAGTTTAGTCTAATGACATTAAATTGTTTATAAGGAATAAATTAGAATTGTCTTGAATCAAAAGGAAGAATATTCTTGATGGAGACATTACGTTCGTTCGTGGGTTGCTTCTTGTAAAGTGTGTTGACGACGTTCGCCCGTAAGGCGGCGACGGCTGTACGGCACTCTGACCTTGGGGGACCTCTGAACTTTATGTGTGTCATCCTAAAGTAGTTAAATAATCTATTTAATCTTCATTGAATCATACAGGAATCTAAACCTTATAAGATTCTAAGTTTTATTTTTCCTTAATAAAACTTGTCATAATTTATCATACTTAAAATAATACTTTGACTCGGTGTGAAACCACCTTTAATATTACTAAATAGTTTCTTGAAAACAATAATGGAACAGAAATTATAATGTTTAGTTTCTTTCATTGTAGATAAGTTCCGAATATTTAAGTATATACAATAATCCCATTTTTATACTTCTTTTGAGTCCTCTTTTAAAAGAACATCGAGTTTTAGCTAGTGTTGTTTACGCTAAATTCTCCCAGTGTTCTTGGTTTTGAATACTCGATGCTTTTGATTTTCCCTTAAGATCTTAAATCATAAATGTTTGGCCCAACCTAGCTTAGATACTACTATCCCGTATCTTCTTGGTTCTGGTCATCAAACTTCACTTTTATTTAAGGATTACCTTCAGTAATCTTTTATCATACTTACTTCTTATATGTTCTTCTTCGAAATATGCTGGGTAATCCCATTATAGTTTAGATGCAATTCATTTTATTTAAATGAGTGTTTAGACTGGGGTTACTCTACATAATTCTTGTCCTGCGTGGGTTGGTAACGGAAAAGAGATTTAGCTACGCATCACAAGTGAGAGCTATGAAGGATATACGGAGACCTTGTTGGTGCAATAAAGTCACTCAGTGACTGGGGGGAGGGAAATTGCCCTTCAAACTCTTTATGTCTCTCGTTATAAAACCGTTATTGATCTAGGCTGGCCATGCAAGCAATAATACTATACCCGTATCTAGTACAGACTTCACACTTGGACGTGTGGAGCTGGCTAATTATTTTCAGTTTAACTTATTTCAAAACAAACTAAGGGATTCGATGATGTCGATCATTGTCTGCCCGGAGGGATTACAGGAAGAGCTCATTTTGTAGGAGTGCCTTGTTTTCCTAAAGGAAGACTGTATGCTTCGTGTGCCTGGCGGGCTCGGTGACCAGCTCTGGTATGGGTGACTAAAAGAAATAGTCAATACCCTGTGAACCCTGGATGAGTCAGTGATCGTCCCTTAAAGGTGGGCCACGTGGAAGTCGGGTTTTGACGCGGGGCATGAACATACCGGGGGGAGACATCATCACCGTCTGGGTTGTACTGTGGTTAGTTAGTTCCACTCTCCACATACATTAACCCTAGTCTTTACTGTAGTTTAAGTTTTCGATGGGATTTCCAGCTCCGCGAGGATGATCAGAATCCTGACGATCCAGTTGGATTGTTAGGGTAGTTTAGCGTCATGTCATCGTGAGCTGGGTGATGATATGCCTCGGACCTAGGACTTAGGGTAGAGGAAGCCTAGGACGAGTTGCTTGGGGCGAAGGTGGTGCTCCAAACCTGGGGATTGTCCCCACATTATTTTTATTACTTCATTTATATTAACATAAGGTTTCTTTTCAGAAACCTAACGGCTCTAATATTGCATAGTAAATGAGAAAAGACTTTCCCTAAATTGATGAATCTACATGAATTCAGATGAGCTACACCAAACAATATGAGACTAAATTCAAATAAATAGTGATATAAAATAAAATAAATAACTCAAATTAGACATGTAAAGATTAGGTTTATATTCAAATATAAGTATTAAAATAACAAGTGTGTTTCTTTTTCATTCTTCTATTGCCACTTTCCACCGAGCAGAATCTGTAAATTACAAGATATTATAAATATATAAAACGGAATGACGTAGGATTCAGAAAAATTATAATATTCTTAAAGGATATTATTCTAGACGATCAACTTTGGCCAAAACTTTCACGTATCTGATTTGAGGATCCTATTGGAAGGGACTTCAGATCTGTACAGCTGGTGCCGTGACCAGGATATGCTGGTTTCAAGCGAGAGAGGTATTGAGGAGTGAAAAAAGAAACAAAATGAAAAATACACTAATTTCGAGTTTTTGAACTGAAGAAACTTGAGAGTAAAGTTCAAATGTAAAGTTGTTAAGCGGGACGTTAGAATTGGTTTTAGCTTAGGGTTATTTGTTTTGGAAACCATAGAAAATATGATGCATTCCTTGTTTCAGAATAAAGATGGGAAATTTTACAGTCTCAATAGAAGGAAACATAGGGTCAGGGAAGTCTACTTTGCTGGCAGCTTTGGGAGGCAACTCTGATTTTGAGATAATACCAGAACCAATTGATAAATGGACTAATTTATCTGGCGTTAATCTCTTCCAGTTATTTAAGGAAAATCCTAAGAAGTGGGGTTTCTGTTTTCAAAATTATGTTCTTCTAACAATGTTAGAGAGTCATACGAAAGAATCTAGCGCTAAGATTAAAGTTATGGAACGTTCCATCTATTCAGCCAAAAACTGTTTTATTAGGGAATTGCAAGAGAGTGAATTGTTGCACCCGGCTGAGTTTGCAGTTTTAGATGAAACTTATTTTTATTTCAAGGAACAATTTGTTACTCGAATTAATTTAGTAGTTTATCTTAGGACTTCCCTTATGGTTTCTTATCAGAGAGCCCTAAGTCGTGGTCGACCTGAAGAGACAGGGATAACGTTAGATTATATAGAGAGGATTCACAACATTCATGAGGAATGGTTATTGAACCTTAATATAAAGGAAGATTTTGACAGGATAGAGATTATCGATGGAGATCAAAATATTAGCTCCATAAAGCAACAGTTTTGGGAAATTAAGGAAAGAATATTAGATAAATTTTCTATTCTTTAATTTAAACAAAAAGTCCAACCTATAATTTGTAATAAACTTTCAGTATTCAAAGAAAAGAAAATGCCTCCTCGTTATAATCTTAGAACATCTCAGGGACAGGATGAATTAGAAAGGACAGGTCAGCAAGAAGAACGTCCACGACCTTCTTTACGCAACTCCACTATGTTTCGCCAACTTCGAAGAAACATGGGAATTCTGACACAGAAGGTGTCGAGTTTAGAGAATCAGCTGTCGCAAGCTCGGGAAACTAACGCTGCATCAGCTTCGTCTGAAAGGCATGAAGCACCGATTAATATTTGCCCGGTGATTGATACAAGAGTCGAAAAACCACGTTTTCCTGGAAGATTTGGGGTACATCCAGTGTCGTTTTTGGAGGATCTTCAGAATTATTTACGGAGGATGCCTAATGAAGATGCTACAATTGAAACTATAATCAGTTGTTTAGAAGGTGATGTTCGAAAATGGGCCAGAATTTATAGACAGAGATGGTTTACACAGTCGGATTTCAAAAGAGATTTTTTGGATGCTTATTGGGGAGAAGCCGAACAAAACACCTTGAGAAGAATGATTGTAAATGGCACTTGGTCTAAGGAAAATGGAACAATGCTAGAACATTTCGTTAGTTTAGCAGGGCAAGCAAAGATGATGTCTAGACCAATTCCTGAATGGCAAATAGTGGAGGATTTGATGAGACACTTTCCGAAGGATGTACAATATGCTTGGCGGATGAAGAAAGGAAATACTTTGATTGAGACAACGGAGTTTCTTCGTGAATTGGATGACGTGAATAAACAATGTGGATCTTCTTCCTTTGACTCCTCTATTGGAGCTGATAGGGGAACAAAACGTCAAAGTCCATTCGTATCAAATAAAGACAAGCCATTTTATAAAAAACCAAAAGTGGTGGCTCACATCGAGGGGGAGACTTCAAGGGGAAGGAACACTAATGAAATAATTCAAGAAGAAGATTTAAACTAGTTGGGGTCATCTCTAATAAGCAGGAGGTGGCCGCAGTTAACAAAAATTTAAATTATCTTTTTCCTGTAAAATATTTAATAAAACAAGGTTGGAAGCCAGGGGTAGGATTGGGTTGTGACCAAGAAGGGATCTTATATCCTGTTTCCCTGAACAATATTAGAACGAATTGTAATAGAGAAGGTTTAGGATATTCTTCAGAAGAATATAATAATAAACAAACAGTCTTAGATTTAATTAAAGTTTTTGACGTTTCCGTGATTAAACAAAATCAACCAATGTATAACCAGTTCATTAAAGAATATGAAGGTAATTCTTTATATGATGAAGAGGTTTGCTTTGAGAATGAGGGGCCCAAATTTAAATCAGAAATAGAGTTACAAATTTTGGGGCAATCTATAGTTCTCTTGGTAGACACTGGAAGTGAAGTAACTTGTATTTCGGAAGAAATTTTAGAGAGTTTACAAGGAGAATTAAAGTTAGAATTCCCTGCGTTACCAGTTAGACCAATATGTGTGAGGGGAGCCGTTGGACAAAAGAGTCTCCAAATTAAAAAACTAGTCTCTATACCTTTGACGTGTGGTTCATTTGATGTTGATACGGGATTTTTAGTGATTGCTAAGTTAACTTGTTCTGCTATCCTAGGGGTAGATTGGTTAGTTGCGCACAACGCTGTTTAGCATTTAAAAGAACCACAAACATTAGAATTGGGTATCGTTGGGAAAGGAGAAATTACTATTCCGTTTCGAAATCTTTCTAGTGGGTCTTTAGAAGAGAATCGAATAAATCTAATATCTGGAGTAGAGGAACAAAACGAAAAGGAAGGCGGTGAAGAAAAACAATTATTAGATCTGTTTAAAAGTATTCGGTTGGGAATGGATTTGTCTGATGTAGAGAAGGAACAAATTTTTAATGTTTTGAGAACCCATATGCAAGTTTTTACAAAGAAACTTGGAAGGGCAAACTGTTATACTCATGACATTAAGATGATTGAGGGTACTCCAAGGATACAACGAACCTATCCTATACCATATGCACATAGGGCAAAAGTAGAAGAAAAGTTGAGGGAGATGGAAGAATTAGGGATTATATCGAGAAAAACTACAAATTTTTGTAGTCCTCTAACTTTCACTGGAAAACCCGATGGATCTGTTAGAATATTACTTGATGCTAGGGAAATCAATAAATATATGGTTCCAGAAGTAGAAGCACCGCCTTTACAGATTGACATACTTAATGCTTTCCTTGGTGTAAAATTTATAACATTGATTGATTTAAATAACGCTTATTTTCAAATACCGTTGACTGAGGACAGTAAAAAATATACTGGATTTACAGTTAATGGAAAGTCTTACGTATACAACGTGCTTCCGCAAGGACTTAAGACGTCAGTTTTGTCGCGCAATGGACATTATATTGGGTCCTGGTGTTAGAGAGTTTTGTGTCAACTATTTGGATGATCTTGCAATCTTAACGAGTGGGACTTGGCAAGACCATTTGGATCATATTGATATAGTTTTGGATCGTTTAGAATTAGCTGGAATGACTTGTAATTTTGCAAAGTGCAACTTTTTCTGCAGTGAAGTAAAAATGTTAGGACATATAGTTACAACTTCGGGAATTAAACCTAACCCGGATAAAATAAAAGCTATAAAGGAATTCCCTATTCCAAAGAAACAAAAACAGTTAAGAGGTTTTTTGGGACTTTGTAATTATTATAGACGTTTCATTAAGAACTATAGTATTTTGACTGCTCCGTTAACTAGGTTATTAAAGAAAAACCAAGCATGGCTTTGGGATGAAGAATTAGATCGAGCTTTCAATAATATAAAGGAAGAATTTATTACAACGATTCTATTGAGCCATCCTGATCAGGATAAATTATATTATTTACAGACCGACAGTTCAGGGATCGGAATAGCCGGATCATTGTTTCAGATTGGAAATAATGGTGAGGTTAAAATTTTGGGATTCTGTAGTCGTGCACTACGGGGTTCTGAATTACGTTGGACTGTAACTGAACAAGAGTTGTTGGTTATTATTTATTCTGTGAAAAAGTTTGAGACTTATTTTAGAGGTGCGAAATTTGTTATTCGTACAGATCATAAGGCATTAACTTTCATGAAACAAATGAAATTATACAACAGTAGAGTCACACGTTGGATTTTATTTCTTGAACAATTTGATTTCGAAGTCGAACATGTAAAAGGTGTAGAAAATATTGGGGTAGATATTTTATCTAGATATCCGCCAGGGGGAGTTTTGCAAGAAGAGAAGGTGTGGTATCCAACTGTTATGTATGTAGGTGTTTCTACTGACCGTGACTTGAAAAATAAATTACAACGTATGATGGAATATCAACGGCTTGATAACGTCATATGTGGGATTAGGGAGAAAATAAATGTTTCTAGAGTTCCCGAAAGAACAGATAGACTTACACGTATAACTTTGCGCTGTATTGTCAATAATGATCTACTTTATTTTAAAACTGTACGTGGAGATTACGTTTTGTTTATGCCCAAGGTTCTACAAGAAGAGATTTGTAAACAGGTACATATAGAGATGGGTCATCTTGGCGCATATAAAACTTTGAAATATTTACAATTAAGGTGTTATTGGGTAAATATGGGTAAGACAGTGAAATCTTGTATTCAGAAGTGTCATGTTTGTCAGCTTTCTAGACCTGACTATATAAAAGGGGTAGGAAAATGTAAATCGATTTTAACTGAAAACCTGGGTGAATTAGTAATGGCTGATATCTTCGGACCACTACCTAAAACTGAGGCTGGTTATATTTACATTTTTGTAATACAGGATTCTTTTAGTAAATTTATTAAACTTTTCGGACTTCGTGGAGCTTCAGCAGACTCAGTGCTTTATTGTATGAGAGTGTTCACTGAAATAATACAACCTAAGGCTGTTATGACAGATAACGGAAAACAATTTATTAGTCACAAGTGGAAAAATGGACTCAGAGCTTTGAGAATTAAGACTTTGTATACTACTATTCGTAATCCTCGACCTAACACTACAGAACGAGTGAATAAAGAATTAAACAAATTCTTTAGAATTTATTGTCATGATGACCATACTAGATGGGATCATTACTTGTTGGAGATTGAGGAATTGTATAATAATACGTTCCATGAGAGTACGAAATTTTCTCCTAATGAAATATTATTTGGAAATTCAGAGAAACTTAAAGTAGACCGTTTTCTACCACGGGCACTCACGAATAAAACGTTAGACCAAATTAGAGAGGAAGTTAGAGAAAACCTTAGACTTTCGAGTCAGAAGCGGCAGGATAGATTCAATAGAACTCATAAGTTGATAGATTTTCAAGTTGGTGATTTGGTAAAATTAAGGAGGCTTAATAAATCGGATTCTAGTCGAAATAAAACTAAGAAATTTGATTTATTATATGATGGACCATATCGAATTGGAGGAATAAAATATGCTAATGTGTATATTCTTGTTGACCCTGAAACTCAAAGTGTCAAAGGAGTTTATAATGCAGTCCATTTGGCTAAATATTATACTTAGGATGTTAGCTACTGAGATTTTCACGGGACTATTTCTTAAATTTTAATTTTAGAGGAATTGAGATATTCCTGGTCACAACCTAATTAATATAATTTTATTAGTTTTAATTTAATAATTAATATTAGAAGACTATTTTGATTATAGTATATAGTGAGCCAATTTGTTAGTGAATTGACTGGCATTATTAAATTGACTTCGTTTTAAAAAAAAAAAATATAATGAACTATAATAATTTATAATTTAATACAAATTTAATTTGACTATATAATTAAAGTTGAACTAAATAAATCTAAATTTAGATAAACATGTTAAATAATTTTAATAATTTTGAATAAAAATTAATTTAGTTTAATGATTTATAATATTAGTAGTTTAGTTATTTGTTTTGTTTATTGTATTTGTGAATAAAAAATTTTAAGGGCCAATATAGGAGGTTTTATTTTAATAAAATAATAATAATAATAATAATAAAAAAAAAAAAAAAAAAATTTACTTAAAATTGAAAATTTTAGAATTCTCGAAAAAAAAAAAAATTGTTTTCTTAGATTTTTCGAAATAATAAAATTTTGGGGGAGGCTGTGCACTTGCGGAACCCTAAAAAATTTTTAAATGCATAAAATACTATTTAGAGGAACTGTCAAGAAGTGTAACGAGAAACGGGGAGTAGAAAAATATGACAAGGCGTGACAGTCGAGACAGAGCCGGGAACAGAATCGGGAAAGGGGAATGCAGAAAAAAGGCATTTTTGCTGGAAAAAGGGAATAATAACTAAAAATAGAGTTGCGAGTCAAATTGTGATAAAAAATAGTTGCAAAAAATGTTATGGACGAAGCAACAGAAGAAAACTAAGATTCAGGTTTTGTTGAATAGTGAGGGCAATGGAGCTGAAATAGAATTTTAACGTGAATGCTTAGTTTTCGGGTAATCCCGGAAAAACAAAGGTCCACTGCTGGGCAAAAGCCTAACATGCAAAATTGTGAAATGAAGTGATCTGCGGCTGTGTAAATTTTTGGAAGAATCTTAGGACCAATCAATATTCTTGGTAAAAAGGGAAGTTTTAATTCCAGACATCAGTAAGTCATTTTTATATATTTTTTGTAGCTCGTGGAGGAAGCTATCAAATAGCTGATGTGATGAATCTTTTGAAGGAGACCGTGATCCTTGATTTCGGATTCCTTCAATTGAGACAAAGATAGGCATTGCTCCGTGTAGGATATAGTATAGGAAGGTTTATTTGCGTATAATTTCAAGACGCTAACATTCGGGATTTGATTCCAAAGTGTATAGAATAAGTGAAGTGAAACTAGCGTTATGTAAGTATTCAATTTTGTGGTTTTCCATCTTTTATTTATTTTCGGTTTAAAGTTGTTGTGTGTATTTGAGTTAAGGTGAAATGTGACTTAATGAAATTTATAGTTTCTTCCAGGTTGTGTGAGCTAAATAACGTTGAGAAAATCAGATTTCAATGTCAAAGGAGGAAGAGTTGAATGGAGAATATTTGCAGCTTTACAGATCTACCTGCGGGGCCATAAGAGGCTTGTACTGTGTGATACTTTAAGTAAATTGTTATTCCCTCTTAATGATTTTCTTTTGTAAACATTAATAACTCTGCGAGAATTAAAACATACTGTGTTTCTAATCTGAGTCGTTATTTGTAGATAGTAATAAAGATTTCCTTTTCCCATAATTAAGAATAAACTAGTTCTGCAAATGTCTTTGTTCGCGTATAGCTAGGCAGGATAATGTTCTATTTCTAAACAGGTACAGGAATTACAAGGAACATTATAGACATGGAAAAGCAAACCACAAATGATAAAGCGTGAAGGCTAAAAAAAAGGTATTGCTTGGATTGTAAAGGTAATGTAAATTTCATTGTGATTAATTTTGTCCTTTACAGAGAAATTGATTAAAATAGTCCTTGGTGAAATCATAGAAACTGGACTCTGATGTATATATTGTCATCGTTTCAGGGTGGCTTTAGATGTTGTATATTTTGTCAACATTTCAAAGTGACTTTAGACGATGTATATTTTATCATCATTTCAAAGAGACTTTAAATAAAAATAAAATAAAATCAGTTTATTTCGGATTCGAATCCATATTTGGTTAGTACAACTTATAAAACTATGTTAGTATATATTTTAAATAACATAAATTAAAGTCAGAATAAAAATAAATAAAATCATAGCAAAATTACATCAAAATAAAAAATACATTAAAATTACAATTACATTACAATTACAAAATACATTTAAGAATTACTATTTTTTATTACAACTTCAATTTAAATATACAATTTTAATTTAAATACCTATCCACTGGGGCGCCGGGCACAAGAGCGTGAACTCTAACCCAATGCCCCAGTAGAGGGCAGTCAGGCTTGTCACTGAGGACTTTCAGGATGGTGTTGGCGCTCTCGCGCGCCCGGTGCATCAGCGACGCGGTGCGGCGTCGCAGCACGGTGTGAAAACCGTCAGTGTGTGCGTGCGCAAACATCGCCGATGCACTACAGTAGCGCGGGAGCCCCACCAGCACCCTGAATGCATTATTGTACTGTACTCGGAGAGCGTTGATAGCCCGCTGCGTATAGCTGACCCACAGATTGCACGTGTACAAAGTTTGGCAGAAGGCTTTGAAAAGAGTTATCTTCACTTCTATGCTACATCGTGCAAATCTGCGGGCCAACATGTTACAGCGGACTGCCATCGCCCTCCTTTCCCTCTCGATGTCACCATCGTCTTTCAAGTCCTCAGTGACCACGTGACCAAGGTACCTAAACTCTGTCACCCGGCCAAGAGGGACGCCGTTTAGCATCACGGGTGGCACATTCCCCAGCTTACGACCCCTAGCTTGAAAGATCAAGAGCTCACTTTTCTTTACATTATACAGGAGGCCGTGTGTCGCCGCGTATTCCTCGCACACACCCACTAACTCTCTGAGCGCAGCGATTGATGGGCTAAGCAACACCATATCGTCGGCATAGCTAATACTATTTATGCAGTGACCGTCAATGGAGCAGCCGACTCCTGTGTCGCTCAGCCCAACAATCAGCTCGTTCATGTACAGGTTGAAGAGTGAAGGAGAGGTTAACCCCCCCTGTCTCACTCCACACTCCAACCCATACTCCTCCGAGAGCTCACCAAGCCACTTGACCTGGTTTAGACGATGTATATTTTTTTTATACTTTTTTAGGTAGAATTGTCTATTTGACATTATTGTCAAATAGTCAACAAATAAATCATTTTTGATTTAGTTTTACTCAAAGCTAGACGCTATTTTGAAATCTTTATAAATTTTTTATCTCTTTAACTAAAAATAAATCAAAACCCAAAATCAAAAATGGAAGAAAATATTAATACATTAAATAATTACCTTTTTTAGAAAATAATATAAAATCTTTGGCCCTAAATCAAAATTCCAGTTTTTAATATACTAGTGTCATCATATTATAAAATTTAAAAATATTCCGTCAGATCAAAAGAATTAGAATGTCAACTCAAAATCTTAAAATAAAATATCTTCAAACTAAAACTTGGATATAATTTGTGACATTTTATTGTGAAATAAAGGGTAAGTTTAAGTAGAGTGAATATAATAAATAATATTATTTCAAATAATAATAAATTGTTTTGATAGTGATTTTGAATCTTTTGCCTCGATTTCCCAAAATTGGAACATGCTGAGAGCATTACTACATCTCAGTACTCAAGCTCATAGGAGGTGCTTATCTTTCCTTTAACTACCATATTTTAGGGGTCCCAGGTTTTGAGATTAAGAAATACTTGCTCTCAGGTTTATTTAGTTCGACCAAGCATGGATGGATGCCCTCGTGACATGTGTCCCCGATGTCCGCTATATTGGTTGTGGCAAATGTATGTCGCGTGTCACTGGTGTATCCGCCTAAGATTAACGGATAATATCGACCTTCGGATTTATTTATTTTAATCATTCTTGGGCCGGAGCCCTCAAGCCTAAAAGGGGCTGATACTAAAGTTCTTCTCTTTCTATTTGTGTGGGATTTCGCTGATTCATCCTGATTCACCCATCTGTATGTATGGGATGAATTGGTGTTACTCCAATACAAATGGAAGGATATTAGCAAGGTGTTTTAACGTTGGATTTTGGAAATAGTGTTTCTTGTGTTATGTGCTGACAACGCTCGCCCATTATTGGATGCGTCGTTTGAGTGGCATATACCACGGGAGGACCTCCTGATCTTTGCGTTGGTCTACCAAATGTAGAGTAGTTAGATAATTTAAAACCTTCTTCTTTTGTGTAGGGACATTCTAGTTTAGTCTAATGACATTAAATTGTTTATAAGGAATAAATTAGAATTGTCTTGAATCAAAAGGAAGAATATTCTTGATGGAGACATTACGTTCGTTCGTGGGTTGCTTCTTGTAAAGTGTGTTGACGACGTTCGCCCGTAAGGCGGCGACGGCTGTACGGCACTCTGACCTTGGGGGACCTCTGAACTTTATGTGTGTCATCCTAAAGTAGTTAAATAATCTATTTAATCTTCATTGAATCATACAGGAATCTAAACCTTATAAGATTCTAAGTTTTATTTTTCCTTAATAAAACTTGTCATAATTTATCATACTTAAAATAATACTTTGACTCGGTGTGAAACCACCTTTAATATTACTAAATAGTTTCTTGAAAACAATAATGGAACAGAAATTATAATGTTTAGTTTCTTTCATTGTAGATAAGTTCCGAATATTTAAGTATATACAATAATCCCATTTTTATACTTCTTTTGAGTCCTCTTTTAAAAGAACATCGAGTTTTAGCTAGTGTTGTTTACGCTAAATTCTCCCAGTGTTCTTGGTTTTGAATACTCGATGCTTTTGATTTTCCCTTAAGATCTTAAATCATAAATGTTTGGCCCAACCTAGCTTAGATACTACTATCCCGTATCTTCTTGGTTCTGGTCATCAAACTTCACTTTTATTTAAGGATTACCTTCAGTAATCTTTTATCATACTTACTTCTTATATGTTCTTCTTCGAAATATGCTGGGTAATCCCATTATAGTTTAGATGCAATTCATTTTATTTAAATGAGTGTTTAGACTGGGGTTACTCTACATAATTCTTGTCCTGCGTGGGTTGGTAACGGAAAAGAGATTTAGCTACGCATCACAAGTGAGAGCTATGAAGGATATACGGAGACCTTGTTGGTGCAATAAAGTCACTCAGTGACTGGGGGGAGGGAAATTGCCCTTCAAACTCTTTATGTCTCTCGTTATAAAACCGTTATTGATCTAGGCTGGCCATGCAAGCAATAATACTATACCCGTATCTAGTACAGACTTCACACTTGGACGTGTGGAGCTGGCTAATTATTTTCAGTTTAACTTATTTCAAAACAAACTAAGGGATTCGATGATGTCGATCATTGTCTGCCCGGAGGGATTACAGGAAGAGCTCATTTTGTAGGAGTGCCTTGTTTTCCTAAAGGAAGACTGTATGCTTCGTGTGCCTGGCGGGCTCGGTGACCAGCTCTGGTATGGGTGACTAAAAGAAATAGTCAATACCCTGTGAACCCTGGATGAGTCAGTGATCGTCCCTTAAAGGTGGGCCACGTGGAAGTCGGGTTTTGACGCGGGGCATGAACATACCGGGGGGAGACATCATCACCGTCTGGGTTGTACTGTGGTTAGTTAGTTCCACTCTCCACATACATTAACCCTAGTCTTTACTGTAGTTTAAGTTTTCGATGGGATTTCCAGCTCCGCGAGGATGATCAGAATCCTGACGATCCAGTTGGATTGTTAGGGTAGTTTAGCGTCATGTCATCGTGAGCTGGGTGATGATATGCCTCGGACCTAGGACTTAGGGTAGAGGAAGCCTAGGACGAGTTGCTTGGGGCGAAGGTGGTGCTCCAAACCTGGGGATTGTCCCCACATTATTTTTATTACTTCATTTATATTAACATAAGGTTTCTTTTCAGAAACCTAACGGCTCTAATATTGCATAGTAAATGAGAAAAGACTTTCCCTAAATTGATGAATCTACATGAATTCAGATGAGCTACACCAAACAATATGAGACTAAATTCAAATAAATAGTGATATAAAATAAAATAAATAACTCAAATTAGACATGTAAAGATTAGGTTTATATTCAAATATAAGTATTAAAATAACAAGTGTGTTTCTTTTTCATTCTTCTATTGCCACTTTCCACCGAGCAGAATCTGTAAATTACAAGATATTATAAATATATAAAACGGAATGACGTAGGATTCAGAAAAATTATAATATTCTTAAAGGATATTATTCTAGACGATCAACTTTGGCCAAAACTTTCACGTATCTGATTTGAGGATCCTATTGGAAGGGACTTCAGATCTGTACAGTACCTATACAAGTAAAAAACAACAGGTCCGACCAAATTTGTGGTCCGATCACATCCGACCACATTTGTGGTCCGACTAGCGAAACTGCCAAGAGGATGCAAGGCAGACCTGTTGTTTTTTACTTGTATAGGTACCTTCTATTTCTACGAATAGATTTCATTCGTGTAATCTGTCATTTAACCACTTTTCTCTCCAACTGTACTAGACCTGCCAGGTTTCGGATTGGCAGACCAACGTTTTGTGGACCTATTAGGCCACTACTATCGCTACAAAGTTGCAAATTTCGTGTACTAGATGACGTAGGATAACATGCAGTGCCCTTACGGTCTATGACTAGAAAGGGAGAATTCCACAGCAAAATTCGTGTATTTAAATTAAAATTAAATTGCGTGCCATAGCTTAGGTAGGGGGTGGTTCAGTAACGATAAAGGAACTCAAAAAAATTATAAAAAAAAATCATACTTATTTTTTTTTAAACTGCATTGAAACTAAACTAACGCGGGGGGCAATGACCTGGAGCACCGCACTATCAAAAGCGCGCGAAAGAGTTTCAGTTATGTATGTGCCTACCTTATCAACTGATTCTCACGCGCTGGCTCGGTGATAGCGTGGTGCTCCGCGTTAGTTAAGTTTCAATGGAGTTTTAGTTTTTTTAAATATTTTTTTTGTGTTCCTTTACGCAATTAAATTAACACCCTGTCTGTATGTATACACATTTTGGTGCTCCAAAATTAGTGACTTAATTTTTATATTCTTCCTTTGTCACTTCAATCTTTTACCGAATCATCAAAACCAAATCGGTCGACCCGTTTTCTGCACATAAATGAGCTTTTATTAGACAAATGTATCGGAAAGTTTCAATGAGTTTCAAAATTCCCATTGCACATTTTGCACAAGGATGATTCACACAATTACTTTACAATACAATACAATACTCTTTATTGCACACAGAAATACAAAATTTACAAAAAAAATACAAACATGAAATACGGAGCACAATAGGCGGCCTTATTGCTAAAAAGCAATTTCTTCCAGAATTGTAATACGGGGACGGTGCGCAAAGATAAACCATAAACTGAATAAATATGAGGTACATACATAGTATTATAATAGACATACATATACCTACATATCTTAACAATATACTACATACATATATAATTATATACTACACACATTTATAAAAAATAAAACACATAAGCAAGTGGAAACAAAGAACAACAACCAATATCAGATCACGGGACGTGAAAGAGAAAATAAAATAAAATAAGGTTAGCCAGAGAGTGAAAGGAGGTGAGCTTTAACATTCTTTTTGAATATATCGAGTGAGGGAGCTTGCCTCAACGTGGTGGGAAGTGCGTTCCAGAGTCTTATAGCTCTTACTGTGAAGGAGTCGTGATACAAGTTTATGGAATGGGAAGGTAAAGAGAGAGATAGGTCAAGAGAGGAACGGAGTGTACGGTCGACGTGAGAGGGATGGAACTAGAATCTTTGTTTGAGATAGGAGGGGGTAGTGGGTATGAATAAGACAGAATACAGAAGGGACAATCACAATCTCTTCGATGGCGAATGGGCAGCCATTTTAACTGCGCTCGAAAAGATGACACATGGTCATATTTCCGCAGCCCAAAGATAAACCTGATGCAAAGGTTCTGAAGACGCTCTAGTTTATTGAGCAACTCTTCCGTGAGGTCGGGGTAGGAAGTGTCAGCGTAATCTTGGAGAGGCAGTAGTAAGGATTGCGCTAGAGCAATTTTCGTACTGGTCGGTAAGAAATTTCGTAACCTTTTTAGTGAACCGTATGCCGCAAAAATTTTCCGACTGAGATCTGACACTTGTGGCCTCCATGAGAGAGTATTGTCAAAAGTGATCCCAAGGTTTTTGACAGTTTGGCTATATGGGACACAAATATCTTCAAATACAACGGGAGAGAGTAACCCAAAGTCGACTCTTGTGACAAACCATCGACTGCCAATAACTGTGACTTGCGTCTTATTAGGATTCACTCGTAATCCATGAGAGTGACTCTAAGCGGAAATGTGAGCTAGATCAGAATTTATGACAGATATAGCGTCGTTGAGCTCATTGATTCTCGCTTGGGAGTAGATCTGAAGGTCGTCTGCGTACAGGTGATACGAAGATTGAATAGGGAGGGTAATCGAGTTGATGAAGATTAAAAACAGGAGTGGGGACAAGACACCACTCTGAGGTACACCGGCAGAAGTTTCACACCACGAGGAGAAGGATTCTTCAACCCGGATGCGTTGCCGGAGACCAAAAAGGTAACTACGAAACCAGTCAATTGCCGTTGGAGATATGTTAAGAGAGTGCAGCTGGCCCAGTAGGATGTCAAAGTCAACGGTGTTAAAGGCGTTACTAAAGTCAAGTAGGGTCAGTACTGTCAGCTGCTGTCGCTCCATCCCCATGCGAATATCATCAGAGATCTTGACAAGGGCAGTAGTCGTACTATGACCAGGACGGAAACCGGATTGGAGTGGATTGAGTAGGTTATTCATCATCATCATCATCATATCAGCCGAAAGACGTCCACTGCTGGACATAGGCCTCCCCTAAAGAACTCCATGACGACCGGTCCTGCGCTGCTCGCATCCAGCGGCTTCCCGCGACCTTGACCAGATCGTCGGTCCACCTTGTGGGGGGCCTGCCAACGCTTCGTCTTCCGGTACGTGGTCGCCACTCTAGAACCCTCACGCCCCATCGGCCATCGGTTCTTCTTGCGATGTGCCCTGCCCACTGCCACTTCAGTTTAGCGATTCTCAGGGCTATGTCAGTTACTTTAGTTCTTCTGCGGATCTCCTCATTTCTGATTCGATCGCGCAGAGAGACTCCGAGCATAGCCCTTTCCATAGCCCTTTGGGTGACTTTGAGCTTTCTGATAAGGCCCATCGTGAGCGGCCACGTCTCGGTGCCATATGTCATCACTGGCAACACACACTGGTCAAAGACTTTCGTCTTGAGACACTGCGGTATTTTGGACGTGAAGATATTGCGGAGCTTCCCGAACGCTGCCCATCCGAGTCGGATTCGACGAGTAACCTCTTTCTCTAAGTTGGATTTACCCAGCTGGACTGTTTGTCCCAGGTATACGTACTCATCGACAACTTCGAGCGTAGAGTCTCCAACTTTGAGTGGAGTGGGTACAACAAGGGCGTTAGACATAATTTTCGTCTTATCCATGTTCATTTTAAGACCCACTTGTTGTGAAACTCTACTGAGGTTATTGAGCATCGTGCTGAGATTTTCCAGGGTCTCAGCCATTACGACAATATCGTCGGCAAATCGAAGGTGGGTCATGTACTCGCCATTGATGTTGATGCCAAGTCCTTTCCAGTCCAGGAGTTTGAAGACATCTTCCAATGCAGCGGTGAACAGTTTAGGAGATATGACGTCTCCCTGTCTCACTCCTCGCTGCAATTGGATAGGTTTCGAGTCCTGGTCCTGAAGACGAACTGACATAGTGCCGTTTTTGTACAGGTCCTTCAACACTTCAATGTACCGATAGTCGACTTGGCACCTCTGGAGAGATCGTAGCACGGCCCACGTCTCGATCGAATCGAAGGCCTTCTCATAGTCCACAAACGCTAGGCAAAGTGGCTGGTTATACTCTTCGGTCTTCTGTATAACTTGCCGTAGCGTATGTATGTGGTCTATGGTACTGAAGCCTTTACGAAAACCGGCTTGTTCGGGAGGCTGGAAGTCGTCGAGCCTGCGCGCGAGACGGTTCGTAATGACTCTCGAGAACAGCTTATAGACATGGCTCAGAAGTGAGATGGGTCTGTAATTCTTCAGCAGGGTCTTATCACCCTTTTTGAAGAAGAGTACCACCACACTTCTGTGCCATGCCTGTGGCGTTTTCCCTTCGAGTATGACAGAATTAAACAGCTTCTGAAGAGCTTTAAGCACTGGCCTTCCGCCTGCTTTCAGAAGCTCAGCCGTAATTCCATCGTGCCCGGGTGCCTTGTTGTTTCTAAGCTGTCTGAGAGCCATTCTAATCTCGTACAAGCTGACGTCCGGGATATCTTCGGTATGGTGTCGGGTAAGTCTAGCTCTTGGATCGTTGGCCAGACTGCTAACGGGTGGGCCGGTTGATGTGTATAACTGCCCATAGAACTTCTCGACTTCCCTCAGTAGCTCAGGCTTGGACGATACGGTTCTGCCATCCTCGGTCTTCAGCCTCGTCAACTGGCTCTGTCCAATAGACAGATCTCTTGCGAACACTTTGGAGCCTTTGTTCCGCTCAATCGCTTCTTTAATATGGTTAGTATTAAATAGCCGAAGGTCGCGAGTCAGAGACTTAGAGATCTGTTTATTGAGCCGCCGATATTGAGAAGCATCTTCCGGAGACTGCAGAACCATTTCGCGTCTTTCTTCCATTAGCTTGAGGGTATGGTCAGAGATCTTTTTGGTTCTTTTAGTACGGTGGGGTCTAAAGTACTTTGACCCAATTGTATGGACAGTTTCCACGAACCCGTTATTGTAGTCGTCCACATCTACGCATTCACCAAGGCATTCAAAGCGGTTTTGCAGTTCGAGCTGAAAGCCGTCGGGGTTTTGGATATTGGTGGGTACTGGTCGGAGCGTAGACTTCATCAGTCGAGTTCTTTCCAGCTTTACGTTGATATTCAATGTGCCTCTTACCAACCGGTGATCGCTTCCGGTTTTAACCGCATTGATCACAGAGACATCATTGAATATTTGCTTCTTCGTCGACATGATAAAGTCAATCTCATTTTTTGTAGCACCATCGGGACTGATCCAGGTCCATTTTCGGTTTTCCGACTTTTTGAAGAAGGAATTCATCATAAAGAGTCCTTCTTTCTCCAAAAAGTCGGCTAACATGTGGCCTCTGGAATTCCGATATCCAACACCAAATTGCCCCACCCTCAGCTCACCATCGCCTCGCTTGCCTAATTTCGCGTTGAAGTCCCCCATGACAACGGTATAGTGGGTCTTAGGCGTATGTATGGCTTTAGATATATCCTCATACATAGCCTCGACTTCATCATCAGAGTGTGTCGATGTGGGGGCGTATACCTGTATGACTTTCAGCGAATACCTTTTGGTGATTCTGAGTATAAGGTACGCTACCCGCGACGACACACTCTCGATCATGACCACGTTGTTCACGAGAGACTTGTGGACCATAAACCCGACACCTCCCTGGGACAGTTGGTCGCCCTCCCGGAAATAGAGCAAGTTACCTGATTTTAGGATTATCGAGTCCTCCCCCTCTCTTCGGACTTCAGATAGACCCAAGATGTCCCAGTGTAACCTGCTCAATTCTTCTTCGAGTTCTGCAACCTTCTCGTCGGTCCGCAATGTGCGCGTGTTATAAGTTGCCAGGGCCAGAGGTCGTCGTTGTTGGTAGCTCGACATCTGCCGGGGGTTATTACGATTTAGGAATTGGCTCAGCTGGTTATAGTACCTTAGAAAGGAATGGGAGAATGGATATAGGACGATAATCGGAGAAAGATGTAGGGTTAAATTTTTTGGGAATAGGCGTAATTTGAGCTTCTTTCCACGCTGTTGGAAATACGCCAGAGGTAATGGAGTTGTTAAGGATTTTGGTAAGGATTGGAGTAAGGATGTCAATAAGGGGTATGATCATATTACGGCTAATGCTGTACTTTTGTTATTTTATGAGAAAATTACAATAACAAGAAGCTTTTAGACGTTGTTTTTCAGGGTTTTCGGTACGTTTTGATTATAATTTGCCAAAATTTCGACGAAAGGCCCTTTTCCTGTCAACCGGATATCCCTCCACGTCCGGATCTGGTCCGGTCCGGACCATCCGCACTTCATAATTTCATACATTTTGCGTGCCGTCCAGAAGCGTGACTGGGACCAGCACCATCCGTACGGACCGTCCGTATCCGAAAGATCGTGTGTTGTTTTTAGGGTTCCGATACCAAAATGGTAAAAAAAAGGAACCCTTATGGTGCCGCTCTGTCTGTCCGTCTGTCTGTCACACCTCTATATCTCAGCAATCACTTATGCTATCAACCTGAAATTTGGAATAGTTTTAGAATATAGTTGCCCAACTTAATTGCACAAGAAAAAATTTTGAAAAAAGTATGATTATTAATATAAAGGGGGCCAAAATAGGGGGGGCCAAATTTCAAATTGTCGCTACTAGGTCGAGTGGGGTATCATATGAAAGGGCTTTACTTGTACATTTTAAAATATATTTTTGTATTTTTTTAAATTTCTTAGTTTTAAAGTTATGATGAAAAATGTCAAGAAAAATACCATTCCCCCCCCCTTATCTCCGAAGTTTGAGTAAGGAAAAATCTGAATTAATTACAGTTGACAGAAGTTTATATAAACTTTACAGCAAAAATAAAACGATCTTTCTAAGTTGCACAGTTTTTCAGAAATCTGCAAAAAACCTTTACAAACAAATTTAGTTTTGCGGTCCTGAAAATGGACTTTATTGCTTCCAAAAATACTATAGGTATATCGGAACCCTCGGCGCGCGAGTCCGACTCGCACTTGACCGGTTTTTTTATTCTAGCGCAAGTTACACGCATGCGTGTGTACATTCAAGTACATAAGATAGATAGATAGATAAAGCGTTTATTTGTGACACCAACACATGGGAGCGAGCACCACTTGTTATAAGTAAAGAGGCTAATAGATAAGTATTTTTATTATAACAATTTCTGTTTTCGGATTTTTCTATAAAGTGGAAAATCGTAAATTTATATTCGTATTCCGCTAACTTTTGATATATTCTTCCCAATAGCTCGTCAAAACAACGAATGGACATTCGAAAGCAATGCTTAAACTTGCCTTTATTGCTTCTCAGTTTTTGAGAATTTACATGAAACATTCCAGTAAATAATTTGGTTTCAATATAGGGGTCAACCCTGAATTGCTTTTTATTTTTATTTATCTTGAAAATAAGATACGCTATAATTAAGTTTTTTATGAAGTACATTTTTCTGCACTCAATGGCGATCCGGACAGAAGTGATGCGGAGTGACTCGTTGTTCTCCGGACGGTCCGCAACCGGTTGCCGTCCGGATGCGTACGAGGTCCGGATCCGGAGAGAAATCTTTTGAGATGTCAACAACGAATGTTTCTTTAGGACTAGGAATTTAGGACTTCTTTTAGATGGAGAGCAAAAATATGTTAAACATACGAGTATTAACGATAAAATTAGAAATGCATTTTTTAAACTCAAAACTCTTTACAAAATAAGACCTTACATCAAAGAAGAATTGCGTTTACTCTTATCCGATCTCCTTGTGCTTTCCTCTTTCAACCATTGTAGTACAGTTTATGGGCCTAGAATTAATGCTGATTTGAAAAGGGCAATACAGCGAGTACAGAACGCATGTATTCGCTTTGCGCTGAATGTGCCTAAAAAAGAATATATAACTCCCTATATCAATGAAAAGGGAATCATCAACATGCAGGCTAGAATGGAACTTCATTATACCTGTACTGTCAAAAAAGTTTTCTGGAATAAAAAAACCGGAGTACCTATTTGAAAAGATTATCTGGGTTAAGGACATTTCTCTTAGAAGCCTTAGTTCTGTGTCATTAATACAGATAAAAATGGCTAGCCACAAATCTACGCACTACAGAGGATGTTTCAAGTTTAATGCAGCAAGAATTTGGAATGACTTACCTCTAAGGTTAAATATAAAAAAAGCGTTGTTCCGAAAACAACTTGCTGCAGAAAACTTGAAACATGCTTATTGGGATATGCTAAAATTAAAAAGCTTCTTTTAGGTGACCCAAAATGGTTGTTTTTTGTTCTTAACAAAAACACTTAAGCACCATTCACTCTCATCTCGTTCATTTCAAACACACGTCCTCGCACACACCTACATTCAAACACACACACACACACCATTCACAGAAGAGTACCTACTTTCAGTTTTTGCTACCCAATTACTTTCTTTTAGTCTACCTATTGTTGTTATTTTGGTAATTTATTTTTAGATGTTTTAATGCCCTCCTCAGTACTTTTTTCCCGCCTAACACCTCAGGGAAAAGGGTATGACTGAAAACCAGCGCCGTGCGGAATGGCAACCTTTGGTGTCTTCCCGCACTGCACAAGCTGAGTCATGGCCTTTTGCCACATAATTTTTATTATTTCTTGCTGTAAAAATCCCTATTGTAATGAATGAATTTGTGGCAAATAAATGTATTTTTATGTTATGTTTTATGTTTCAGTGAAAGTTACATAAATATTGGGGTGGTTAGCTAGATTTTTTGAATAAAACCTTATTCTCATCTTTCGTTAGCCGGAGTCTTTTATTTGTTTTATTCTTCCCTTCGGAAAGGCAAGAAGTACAGAGCCCATACAGCCAATTCTTATGTCTTGTAATTTCTTCTTATATTCTTTTCATTTCTTCATATAGCCAGAGTCTAGCATCGCTACATTATTTCCTTTTTTTATTTCCAACAGTCTGGCCGTTATGTCTCTATTGCGCGCAAAATTTTAAATTTATTTTTGACTTGAGTAGAGAATAATAGATAAAAGTATGGTAATAGTGATTTACTCAGATAATAGTAGAAGATCCAAGGCTGAGCTTGTATGGGGTACCTTGAACAAAATCTGCTGGAATGAAACTTGGTACAATTCAAGTAAAGACTTAAAGGCAACATGTAACAAGTAGTGCTCGCTCCCCGGCAGGACGCGACTGAGACGCACAGTAGAGCATAATGTCGAAAATGTGTCGTGTTTTACTAGGTTGATAGTGGCATCTTTTGAACCGACATAGGTAGCTGGTTGAAAATTTCACAGTATATGTGTTTTTAAGACGAATACATTACCTAATAATAAAAACTACAAAAATATTAAATATAAGCGGGGTCGCCATACAAGAAACGTGTTTTGTTTGTTTTTGCTCTGTCGTCAGAACGGTAATTAAAACGAGCGTCAAACTTAGTATGAAATATAGATGACTAAAATGTCAATGAAATGACTGACTGATTGACTGACTGACTAACGCTGACCCGTAACTGCATTAGCTACGCGTTTGAAATTTTGTGGGCCAATTTAACGCATACCACAAACACCATATCAGAAAGAATTTTTCAAAATTC
Source organism: Athrips mouffetella (assembly GCA_947532105.1). NCBI lineage: Eukaryota > Metazoa > Arthropoda > Insecta > Lepidoptera > Gelechiidae > Athrips > Athrips mouffetella. The sequence continues at coordinate 12,535,467 of OX383972.1, read as the reverse complement.
TCCCCAAAGGGGGTGAAACATATTTTCACTTTTGAATTTTGTGCCCTACAGTATGTACTATCGCGGCTCGTATCGACGAACAAAACTATAATTCCTTACTTATGACATGTATGATTTTTATGAACGTTGCGCACATACTATATGTCGAGGGAGATAATAAAATAAGGGACTTAGTCAAATCCCTAAGTGATTTGATCGAACCCCGGGATATGATTAAGTCCCCAATGTCATCATATTAAGGTCTCTAGATCAAAAGTTCAAGTGAAGCTAGGTTTGGTTAAGTTAGGTTAGATCATAGATTATGTTCCCTTAGCTTATGTTTCTTTATGTTAAGTTAAATAAAGTTTACATACGAGTATATTCTCTGATTAAGGAAACATGTTAACTGTTATATTATATTCAGTGATTTAGGTTAGAAATAATATGGAGTTGGTAATTTTGTCTTCTCACGGAATTTAACCAAATCACTTAGGGATTTAACCAAGTCCCTAATTTCATCATATCCCTGAGATATATTGCCTTATTTCACTGTTTTACTTAGTGGTTAGCGACAATGCAAAATGGAACAGTAAAATCTGTTGGCCAGGGCACTACGGGTGCCTGCCTTTTCACCAAATAATATTAGTGTGTATTATTAATCAATACGAGTAAAAAGTAAAAACAGGAGACTATTTAAAATGCTTAACAGCATACTTAACTTATCTTATTGTAAATGATCTCTAAAATAAATATGAATAAATAAATAAAAAAAAACCCTTGTTTTTTATCTTGATCCTCTTCTTCTTCCTCTTCTTCTTCGTCATCGTCTTGACCCTTCTTTGCAGTTCCTTTTCTCTTGCCACCAGGTGTGTAACTCGTATCCTCTGAATCCCGTCCCCCCATAGGTAAAGTCCTAAAAAAAAAGTATTCGTTTATCATGATCTAGCCTATTAGACAAAATGATTCAAGAAACATCTTTCGAAAACCTTGTTTTACACCATGACATTGAACAACTTCTCCAAAGGAACATAGGTCGAAATACGAAAAAAATATGTACTGCTTTATACAGGGTGTAAGAGATAGGTTGGCAAATTCTAAAAAGGCATGATCAGTCGATGAAACTTAACAACTTTTACCACGAAATATATCACCGGAAACGTAAAAAAATCGGCCACTTCTCTATACAAAATTAAAAGGAAGTGTTTCATTTTTGGCCATCTCTATGTACACCTGCCAGAAAAAACGAAAAAAATATACTGTCACCCTCAAAACGTAAACATACTTAGTTTTACTCATCGACTCTTTACGTTTATCACCCGGTAGTTTTTACGAGAAAAATCACCAAAAATACGCTCATTCGTGCGATAGGGCATGGCAATGTTCATTCATGTCTCAGTGGTCCTACTAAGCGAAATAAAACTAAAAACATTTTGAAAATTTTAAATTTGGCCTTTTTCACTATATTGTGAGTAGCCAGTATGGTCGATTAATGACTAATTTATCAGAGTATTACGAGTAAAGTATGCCGGATAAAGAAAAAATCATAACATGTAGGCATTCTAATAATTTATTCAGAATCAACTGAATACTGTACAAAGACATGGCCGGGGTCCCATAGTAATCTGAAACGCCTCCTTTTATTGAAGTTTGTATGGAGAGGCCGATTTTTTTTTACGTTTCCGGTGATATTTTCTAGGTAAAAGTTGTTCAGTTTTATCGACTGATCATGTCCTTTCAGGTATTTTTCCCAACCTGTTCCTTAGGGCCTCGGCACGCTGAAGTGTATAATATACGCGCGTGTTCGACGCCTGGCGTTCGGTTTCTATGAACGGCGCAAGGTGAAGCGTATCGTACGGTGCGTCTCTCATACGCCTGGCGTCTGCCTGATTGTACAGTCAAGAGCACCTCAAGTACGCCGTAGTAGATAATATACAGCGTGATTTTTTACCTCCCATACAAAATGCGCTATCAGCTGATGCAGTTATATAGGAGGTCAAAAATTGATTTTCGTATTTCGACCTGGGAAATATGTTCCTTGTGTCCACTGTGGATTATCTGTTCCTTGGGAAAAGTTGTTCAGAATCATCCCTTAATTTTTTTCTTGTGAATAAAAAATCACGCTGTATATCTGTTTGTTTTTTGTTTGTTTGTTTGTTTCTTTTATGTTTTTTGTATATTTGTTTGTTTCTGTTTGTATGGTTTTTGTTTGTTTGTGTGGAAGTAAAGGCGAAAAAGCAACATAAAAAATACACAAAAGAAGTTAAAAGATTGCATTTTAAAACAACAATGCAAATAAAACCTTCATCAAAGCTTTCCCTTTTTAATTTTTAACAAGGGAGTCATCATCACATCATAACATCCCATGAAACGTCCACTACAGGACAGGGAGCTGCCTCCAGAATTCTAGCTTTTAGTGAAAAATTTGTGGAGGGGAAGTACCATAGTTACCTCGCTTGTTAGCGTTACGGCTGGCACCATGGACCGCGATTGTAGGTGACCGCAGTAAGTAAGATGGTATGATACACAGGAGGATGCTGCTTCCCATCCTCCTCTTCCTCTTACGACACCCACGGGTATGTATGGGTTGGTAGTATGCTTTGCCGGCACCACACGGGTTGGTACTATTCTTTGCTTTATTCTAATCAAGGTACGCACCGCAGCAAGCACGTAGAAACAAAACCAGTATAAGCTGAACCAGCTCTACGCTACCAACGCCCAAAACCAGATACCCGCTCAGGGTCTACCTCAAAGTGTTTCCACCGACGTGCGGACGTGTGTACATTATTTCAACTGTACCAGATTGAATGAATGAATGAATTAACTTTGGGAAATTTGTTCAGTTTCGTTGACTGAGGACGACCCTTACACCCTGTACTCGTATGTGGTCTATAAAAAGATAAAAATAATAATGGTACTGTAGCCCGTGGACATTTAAATTACAAAATAGGTTACAGTTTGTCTTTGTGAAATAGCTATAGATTTCACCATTTCACATACTTATAGCGAGGTCTTAAAGATCGTAACCCGCCCCGCCGTAACCATATATAGTGACGAGTGATGTGGTCCGGCCATATTGAAAGAGTTACCGTTTCAAATTTATGCATCTGTTAATAGACCCTCTGAACAAACCCTAAACTTACCTATTTTAAGACTGTTTCTGTGGCCGGTTCAGATTTTAAGACTCATTTGGTCTTAAATTTGTTTTTGGCAAATTTCCATAGTCTTACTATTACGTATGGTAATTCAACAAAGCTGTACAACATGACAATAACGAAACAATGCGGTAACCTACCAATTTATATAACTAACATATATGGAATTATAGTTTGGTTACTATATATGGTTACGGCGGGTTACGATCTTTAAGACTTCGCTTTTATTATGTGAAATGGCGAAATCTATAACAATTTCACAAGGACAAACGGTAACCTTTTTCGTAATTTAAATGTCCATGGGCTACAGTACTATAAGGATGTGTTTGATTAATCAGATAATAATATACTTATATATGATAATTCATACAATATTATACTTAGGTTTTTTGGTCGAATACGCCCCCCCATCCATTTCGTCTTCCTCTTCTTCTTCTTCCTCCTCCTCCTCCTCCTCACTGTCGTCACCACCGTGGTGTCGTTGAAACATTTTAATCTTTGCCATGTCTGACGGGAAGCCAGTCTGCCGCCTTTTGATCTGGCTGTGAGTCTCCCAAGGCGACACACTTACTGACACTTTTCTAGAATGGATATTAGTAGCTGACAGATTTACGAAAAAGCTTGCCAATGATTGATTGCCCTGTATGGTTAATCGTTAAGTTATTTAGAGGTACTGATACAACCTTGAATACGAAATAATTTATTTGGATAAGAATTAATAGGTACGAATACTGTGACCTATATAGTTTGTACCGGCGTTACTATTGCATATTTTAACATGAAAAAAATAGTTATTGTGACATAACTGTAATAGTTGGACATATGGTACCGCGGACTTTTTTGTAGATATTGATGTCTTCTATAAACCTGTAGTACATCACTTTGCTCTATTGTTAATAGTTTCGACAGCGTACGCGATATTTGGTATTTTTTTCACACCTTAGGTTACATTATCGAAGTTTTCATACGGAACCCTAACTTTTTTGAAAATATTTTATAGCCTATGTTCATCACGGATAATGCAGGTTTCTAATGGTGAAAGAATTTTTCAAATCGGTCCAGCAGTTTCGGAGCCTATTCGATGCAAACAAACAATCAAATCTTTCCTCTTTATAATATTATTATTATATTATAATTATAATAATAAGTGTAGATTCTATAAACCTGTAGTACATCACTTTGCTCTATTGTTAATAGTTTCGACAGCGTACGCGATATTTGGTATTTTTGTCACACCTTGGGTTACATTATCGAAGTTTTCATACGGAACCCTAACTTTTTTGAAAATATTTTATAGCCTATGTTCATCACGGATAATGCAGGTTTCTAATGGTGAAAGAATTTTTCATATCGGTCCAGCAGTTTCGGAGCCTATTCGATGCAAACAAACAATCAAATCTTTCCTCTTTATAATATTAGTGTAGATAAAATTTTACTTTACTTGTGCTCCCGAGATTTTAGGTCTTGAAGGGCAAGTCTGAAACAAACGTTTATGATAGAGTTTAAAATGATTTCATACAGTAGGTTTATTTCGATTACAATATTAATAGCACTTTTTCAAAATCGTTGTCGTTTTGCGCTGAGTTTATACAACTGTTGCAGTTAAAACGCGTTTTCTCTAGTTAAAACTAGTTTTTACTTAAAATGTGTAAAAAAAACCTGTTTTTGATAAAAAATACCGGAAGAATATAAAACTTGCTTTAATTTCCTTAAACAAATTTCGTTCAGTTTTGTGACAGCATCTATAATCTCAAAAGAATACATAATTAATTCGTTGTGGTCGCAAGAAAACCTAACTCAACCTAACCAATCCCGAACGGGTACGGGTTTTGTTGTGTTTGCCTTACCCAACGGACCTATGAGAGGAGCAATACACAATCTTTGGATATTGGTTATTACGATCGGTTAGGCTAGGTTATCTTGCGACCACAGTGCACAAGCCGAGCGAGCGAAGCAAGTGGGTCTTGGCAGCGACCGGTGAGGGCCAGAAAGGAAATAAACCTAACATTCCCCAAACAAGTTTAATTCTAATTTTTACTAAGTTCTAAAGTTCTAAACAAAGTTTAAGAAAACAAGTTTTAACTAAAATCGCGTTTTAATTGTAACATGTACACGTTCAATGAAGAGGACGTTAAGCTTGACAAAATAGACTTGGTAGTTAATAGAATCAGGCGTTACTTTGCGGAAGTCCATCTCAAAGAAATGAAACAAATATATAGCCACCTTCCGCAACAATGATGGATGCTATGTACTCACTGTGCACCGCCCGCCCGCCGGCAAATAAATGCGCATGCGCAGGCAACTGCAACACAGCAACCACCCAAAAACACTCTACACGTGTTTCGCCTCTACACGAGGCATCCTCAGGAGACTCGGTGTTTGGCACTGGTCGGTCTAACATCTCCTGAGGATGCCTCGTGTAGAGGCGAAACACGTGTAGAGTGTTTTTGGGTGGTTGCTGTGTTGCAGTTGCCTGCGCATTTATTTGCCGGCGGGCGGGCGGTGCACAGTGAGTACATAGCATCCATCATTGTTGCGGAAGGTGGCTATATATTTGTTTCATTTCTTTGAAAATAGACTTGGCTAGTATTAATAAAGTGACTGTGAGATTGTCCTTAAAGAGTGTTTCATAAATTATAAACAAAATACATACTCGCCAATCAATAATTGATATCAAACGGTGAAGATTCTTTTTGGCACTTCAAAGAATGCGTTTTATTTTAAGTAGTTATAGTACTTAAAGTTAGTTAAAGTACTTAAAAACGTATTTAAATGGGTGATATTCAGAAAAACAAAAATATAAACAAGAAATATTAGTTTCTATAATTTTTTCATTAAGAAAGAAGATTATTCAAAAACGACTAACAATGTTACTGCAAGAGGCGGACGCAGACATAATAGTACATTAAGATGCGAGTGCGCTATTTTAGATATTACGCCCGAGGCTAAGAAATTGCAGCCCGAGCCGCAGGCGAGGGCGTAATGGAGCCGAGGGTGTGATCACCAAAGTCACCTTCTTACGACGTTTTTCAACACATTTGTAAATAAAAACATAAAATATGCTAACCTTTTTTCCCAAAGGAAAATTTCCTTACATTTCTACGCAGGTACACCCGATACTCCAGACATGTTTTGTGTCTAATCATGTGAAGACCCAGATTATACATGCGCGCGCAGGAGGCAATGTCTAAACCAAGGAGGTTTCAACCCACGCTTCCTCTTCCTAAACTGCCGAACAGCCTACCTTGAATTATTTAAAATAAGTATTTTATTACTTTAGAGACAAATAAATTTGTTGTTGGTTAGTTGATTAAAATAAATATTTTCACGTATTTAACGTTTATTTATCATATTGTCGAATAAAATTTATTTATTCATGAAAATATTATGAATGCATTGCAGATATAAAAAACAAACAAAAATAAAACACTAGTGCGGTAACATGATGGAAAAAGCACGTGTGTTTAATAAGCTGGATAATGGCCCTTAATACAGTGCAAATAGAGCTATTTTATGAGCAAATGTGTTGAAAATTATATTATCTTATTTGACGTTTGACATATGCAGAAAAACATACGTCAAACGTCACATATGCGTCGTAATTGAGATTGATTAATTAGCATCATAGATTTATTACTTTGCGGCGCTTTATTAGCATCATATATTTACTACTTCGCGGTGCTTATTAGCATGATTTTGAGATGCTGATCGCAACTTGACAGCTGATACTTCTCTTTCCGGATAATGAGAACGATTTACCTATTAATACTGCCATTAGTATCGATCTAATTTCAGCAGTCGTAGGCAAAAATCGCGCTGCGAGTGTCATGCTTGACCTCCTCTTGACTGTACACGGCCTCTTATCGCTAAAAACACTTATCAACTAGAAAAAAACTTCGTATCCACGAAAGAATAGGGCACCACAAAATAACCTCAATTTACAATGTAAAAACTGTTCGAAAATTATATTTTTATTGACTAGGAAGGATATTGTTGTTAATGTGCGTGGATTATGGTTACAATAAATATCTTACCGCAACTTTCTTACATCTTCATCGGTAAACTTTTCATTTCTGTAAAATTGACAAAGATACACGTTAACAAAATAAGCTATCAAAAATGAGGGCCAAGGTGTTTATGTTGTCATTCTTTAAAAAAAAGTCTTATGTTAAACTTTGTGTCGAAACATAAAAGATGTAAGTGTAGCAATTAAGACGATAGGTAAAATGAGCACTTTTTCCTGTTACTAGGTAATGTATGATAATTATATTAATTAGTATAACTATTTGAATATAATGGTCCATTTCATACTTTACCTATAATCAGTTTTTTTCGTTTATTGCAACGCTTACCAACAAATTTTGCAGCTATGACAAAAGCAGTCGGTTAAAGCTGTCAGAAAAAACAAACTTTTAAAACAATGTTATTCTTTCCGTCAAATATACTCTGGTTTTAGAGTCATGGCTGCAAAATAGATTGGTAAGCGTCGGAATCAACGAACATAAATTGAGTTTAGATAATGTATAACCTAGGTATTGTACTTATACTATACTTGCTGGTCCATTCTCGGTTGGATTTTAGTCTGTATTTATCAATGTTCGGTTAGACCAGGTTAGGTATTTCATAAATTCAGAATGCCTAGACAAAGTATACCTACACGTTTTAGACACTCTAGAGTGTGCCTAGGTATTGTATACAATTCCTAATTTTTTTTTTTTGACAAGCCCGATGGTGTGGTTGGTAGTGAGTCTGCCTTTCACGCCGTGGGCCGCGGGTTGAATTCCTGCCCGGGGCAAACATTTGTGTGATGAACACAAGTATTTGTTCCGTATCTGGATGTTATTTATCTATTTATGTATTGACTCTGGTCTCTGGTTCCCATAGTACAGGCGTTGCCTAGTTTGGGATCAGATGACCTTGTGTGAAATTTCCTCTAATTAAATTGCCGGTAATATATATACTTTATACGAATCAAAGAACAAAGAACTTACGGTCTCTTATCCTGGATAGGATTCGACTTTAAGCCCTTCTTGGCAATTCTTGTTACTACTGGACCAGTAAAACTCACATGTTCCATGTACGTCCTGTAAATAAAAAACATTTTATTATAGTAACAATGCGAATGAAGTCGATTCGGCGGCTGTCAAACGAATGACAGGGTATCAAAACTTAAAAAGGACAGGTCCAGAGGTCAGATTTTTATGATTCTTTTCATTTCTTAAAAGTGCCTTTCCCTACCTGTTTGTTTATCTACTCTTTCATGTTCCAAAGATCCCATTATTTTTTATGCATTGGCCTATTTTTGTAAATATAATGACTTCAAACTTTAATCTGTTATTTATTTATATTTTCTGTATTCATAATTGCAAGCTTTTCTGTGCTTTTTTTTTATTAAGTTCTTTTGCTCTTGCTCTCTAGCAGTGATACTCTTTTAGAGTAATTGCCATTAAAAAAAAATAAGGCAAGAGCTTACAAAACCGAGGGTCGTAGGTTTGATTCAAGCCGGTTCAACCCATGGATATTTTGTGATTTATAATTTGTTTAGAACACAAGTAAATGTTTAGAACATAACGAGAAAAAAATCTTCTGGGCAAGCTCGTTCCATCTTCGCCCTCGTCTCTGTCCTCAAGACTAGAACGAGGTCAAGAGTGAAAATAAAAAAAACCGGCCAAGTGCGAGTCGGACTCGCGCACCGAGGGTTCCGTACCACCACATAATCATAATTGTATTAGTTGAAATTTCAGTAAGTTAATGTGCTAGATTTTTGAGTCCGACTCGCACTTGACCAAATTTTATTATTTGTTGTTATTTTATAGCTTATGCACTATAAACATACCAATTTTCAAGTATGTAAGTGTTCCCGTTTTCAAATAGAACTAAAACAAAAATCGCCTCAGCGACCATCCAACTTGACCCCTCTCTTATATGAATGTTCTTGAAACGGGAGCTCAACACAATTGGTTACCATTAGTTGTGAGAAAAGTTGTAATATTTAATGATTTCAGACTTTTCCCATTATTTGTACTGTGAGACCTAGCTTCTTGCCAAATTTCATAATTTTAGGTCAACGGAAAGTACCCTGTAGGTTTTGCATTTTTGAATAAATGTATGGAGATGAGGACATAAAATGCAATATCTTTTGATTGCGTCATTGTAAAAAATTGAAATTTTCAGATCTTGTGTGGTTTATGGATTGTAATATATGGTATTAATTTCAACCTGATACCTTTACCCATTCGTGAGATAAAAGGTCTTGACAGACAGACAGACAGACAGACAGACGGACAACAAAGTGATCCTATAAGGGTTCCGTTTTTTTTTTGAGGTACGGAACCCTAATAATGAACAAAGATCTGAAAAAAAAGAAAAAGAATGTTCTGGATCGAGTAGCATCGGTATTTATAAATCGGGCCACCTAGCCCCCAGGTGTAGTACAGTGGAAAGCGATATGAAGAAAGAAACAAGTAGAAGAAATAATTAGAAGAGGTCTTAAAGAAGAGGAAGCCTCAGAGGGACCAAGATAATTCGTAGGGAAGACTCCGTAGAAGAGGCCCCCAGAGGGTAGAGTGCTCTGAGGTGACTCTCAGGGAAGAATCCGTCCAAGAAGTCCCAGAGGCAAGAATGCTCGGACGGAAGACACCATACAAGAGATTCTAGAGGGAAGAGTGCTCAGCGGGAAGACTCCGTAGAATAGATCTCAAGAGGTTTTGCTCCCAAAGCCCAATGATTTTATTCACAAAACCAACAACTTTTGCAAATGAAAAACGTTATTGCCAATTTTTTTTTATTTACTTCCCAGTGGTCACGTGTCCGAAGAAGTCGAAAAATTTCTATGAATAAGGTTTTTTTTATTAGGGACCGACATTGCAACAAGCAACATTCGGTCCCTATTATTATATAACGGGAGCAAATCCATAGAAAATCTGAAGCTCTACCATTTCACCTCTGCCTGCAACCCAAAAGTTTTATTTTCCTGTGAAAGTTTTCAAGCCGCCAAATGGCTTCTGACTCGACTTAACGACTACTATCAGTGAAAGCAGCCGGCATCAACGACTTAACGTACCTTCCGAACTACGGAAAAAGCTCTAGTTGTTTTACTATTAGCGATCAACTATCTGGAAGAATCCAGATAGTTGATCGCTAATAGTCAGAAGACTACGGCAAATTTTGCTTAACAATCGTGATTAGAACGAAAAGCTCGAATCGCTCAATTGCTTTGATTTTTTTCACTCTTCGCTCACATTCAGCAGCTTTTGTAGTTTTAAATTATAAAACACGGTCAAGAGCGATGATGGATTGAATATTTGCATAATACTTGATAATCGGGGTGAAATCTTAACAAATCAGGTGGGGGGTTTATGAGGGGATCACGAAAAACGATCTATCCAGACCGAAGCTTGATTTTCAGAAGGCCTTTTTAGATTTTCAGCCTGTCTGTTCAATGTTTTTATAATCAGTATAAGCTACTCTATCACTAGAGGTAAGTGTATGCTTAGCCTCTCCGTCATCATTTACTAGGTACCTTTATGAGTACCCCTGGCTTGTGTATAAATTTGTAAACTATAATAACAAGTAATAAAATACTTACATAATATAATGTCGAACTTCTCTTTCTTCATCAGAATTTGATGAAGAGGATTCTGAAAAAGGAAAAAAACAGAATAGAAGGGGTGGTGTTGGCACTCGGGGGCGTTCCTATTGCAAGGCTGTCAGAGTGGGAACGCTGCTCACGTACTTGGCACCTTTACACCGGCAACTCCCGCGGGTCTTTTTGAATAACGAAGTCTTAACTCATTTTTAATTTACCTAATTGACCTAAATTTTAAAATTATATTTATTTTAAGATGACTATCATAGTGTTCTATAGTTTGGATATAAATTAAATACTAATCTGTAGTACATCGCCTCTCTGTGACTGTAAAATTCTGGGAGGAGGTCCTTGTTCAGTACACAATATACAGCGTGAATTTGTATTGGTTTCGCACCCGAAGCCCAGTGATTCTGCTCATGAAAACAAGCAACTTTCCCGAAGAAAAAAAATTTTCGCCTCCCCATACAAAATGAGTCGATCACGTGACCACTTTACTATGGAGAAGCGAAAAAATATTACAAGTAAAAAATTTTTTTGCTCGGGAAAGTTTCTTGTAATCATGAGTAGAATCACCAGGCTTCGGGTGCGAAACCAACACAAATTCACGCTGTATATGGCATGGCATGTATGTACGAATGATTATGAGGATGAGTAAAGAAAAGAAAAAAAAAACATCTTACCCATAGAGGAAGATTCCGAGGACAGAGAATTAAAGCTTATACATTGGATACCTCCATATGAACTTATTATAGTTGCTACAGCTTCGTTTCTGCGCTCTTGTTTTGATTTCTGTAGTTTATGATGTATTAATTTCTCCAAATTAGGGTCCAGGTCTGATCCCAAGCAAAAGTTGCCTTTTATAAACCTGTTATTGAAAAAACCAGCGATTAAAATTTTACTATCTTTCCCAGCAGTATTGTATCTAAAATAAACAAGCATCTGTCTCACTCAAGGTGATTAGGGTTTGGTCAAGTAACTCAAAGTAAAAAACGTTCATAAAAAAAATAAAAGTAGGTACATACTTTTTCAAGTCATAATCAGAATCAATTTCTCCGGGATAGGGGACATCGGTTAAGGCTAGGTAGTATGGTTTTGTTGCCACTGGTAAACTCGAGCTTGCGGGCGCGGTCACTTGAGGGTACGTATACTCCTCAGGTTCGTACACGTATTCATCCACATCAAAGTCGGTGTTAACATCTGCAGGTGCACTTGCGCGGCTCTTCGGTGATTCAGAACGTTTCTTTCTTTTCTTTTTCTCACCAGCTTCTGACTGCTGGCCTTCGCTCAACATCTTGTTCATTTGATCCATCTTGCGCATGAATCTGTTAATTTCAATACAATTAGTCAAATTGTGTTTAATTTGTCTGGCTATGATATCTGTTTAAATATATTTTTTTATGTATTTATGATTGAGTACCTATCACAGTATTATTAGGGGTACAGAAGATTAAACCTAATCAGTTCATGAAACCAAGTGAAAATCTTTATTAGCACCTAAAACTAAAGTTGTTTGGGTCACACCATCATACTTCACTCCTCTGCGTATCAAAAGTATTTTTGTCAGGCATAATGCACAAACAAACATACTCCAAACGACCGCTAAACCTATCCATTCAAATACCTGCGCGTCGCATGAATATTCTTCTTTATAATGTTTCCGGATTCATCCACGACTTCGCGGAAAGCACCTTCATCAACTTCTTCATATTCGCCTTCAAGAGCCTGTAGTCTTTGAAGTCTTATGAATTCTAGTTCCAAATAAACTCTGTCTATTACCATCTGAAACAAAATATTGCTTTTTAGTTTTAACATCAGGCTGCTTAGACAAAGATATTTCTTCGTTTAGGGTCAGCGTCCGTTTGAACGCCTCAGCACCCAACTAGAACCAGACAAGCACTGGTTTGTACTAAAAAGAGCGAACGGCGCACGGTACCCACGTTTACCACTATTATCTGACCGTTTTAACCTTAGTAGCGAGGCGAGGCGGTTAATGGACGCCGACGACGCCGACCCTTAAGTCTCAGAGTGGTTTTCCACCAGTGCTGTGCGAGGAAGCTAAGCGGAGTGCTGGAAAATTTCCAACCAATAGGATTGCTCCAGTTTCCTAGCTTATCAAATATGCTTGCAGAGGTGCAGACTTTGGGCAAGCGAGTACCCACATTCACTGTACCCCCCCAACGAAAACCTGCCTCCTGGCTATAAGGAACCTTGGCCAACGTGGAGAAGTCTAAATAGGCTAAGGACCCAGGTTGGCCGAAGCAAGGATAACCTGTGCCGGTGAGGGTTCCTAAGTAGCGCAGACGCCAGCTGTGAATGTGGAGAACTCCTGCAAACCATGACACACCTCACCAATTGTCCCGCGTGCCCGACCACCTGCTCGCGTGAGGACTTACTTGATGGTAACCAGAGGGCTACCACGGTAGCCGCTTTCTGGGCAAGTAAGATTTAGCCCGTGTTCTTGCCGACACGAAAGAAGAATCAAATGTGCTGTCAAATAGAGCAAACTTATTAGTTTGAATTATCCTACTTACAACTTAGTTACCTCGTACCTACACTTCTGGTGGAAAACCGCACCCTCAGACCCTTAAGGCGCTGGTCTAATCTAAGCGGTGCGATGCCGATGCGCGCAACCTGCACGCCGCCTGTCACTTCTGTTTCATACAAAATGTATAGAAGCGACGCGGCGCCGTTCTAATCCAGGCAGTGCGGCGAGGGTGGACGACGCCGCGTCGCTTCCATACATTTTGTATGAAATAGAAGTGACAGGCGGCGTGCCGGTTGCGCGCCGGTTGCGCGCATCCGCATCGCACCGCTTAGATTAGACCAGCGCCTAAGTCTTAGACGGTTTATGGGCGCCGACACTTAGGGCCAGCGTAAGCTGAGGGGCAGGCCTCAGGCCGCAGGCCACAAATTTTGCAGGTAAGGCTGGTGACGCAGACGTAGGTCAGCAACGCAAGCTGCGACGCAGTTACTAAACACATGCGCGCACAGAATACTATCGCTGTTATTCACCTACGCTGAGAAGAATGACAACATAAAGGAGGTTTTACTACGCTTCGCTTTAGTAAGCTCGGGTTAAAACCTCCTTGTTATTCTCTGACTCGCAGAAACAATTGCCGGCAGAAACAAGAGGCAGAGCAGAACAGACACATGTCTGCAGTCTACGTTCATATGTCTGCGTCCCAGCTTACGGTGCTCTATGAACGTTCATACATTACAAAAATCTGCTCTGCTCTGCCCTGCCCTGCGCCATCTGCGTGGCAGCATACGCTAAGCCTTAATATCAATACACGCAGCCCACTGACCTCTATATATACGCGTTCTTGTATATACAGAGGTCAGTGATGCAGCCTCATTAACAGGGTTATCACAAACTTTGCTAAGTTATAGAACATCATATTGTTTCAAACATACCGCATAGAACAAGTTTCCTATGTCAACCAAATCATCAATATGTTTGTCTATGTACTGATTAACACCCTTATTGATAACTATATCTCGGCACTCAAGATTGAGGACTCCAGCATCGTATATGATGATATTGTTCAATGGAGCTTCGTAATGTGTTTTCACTTGTTCTATTTTGTTGAGCGTTTCGTGTCCGTCTATAAGTTGTCCAAAAGCAGTGAAGCGTCCTTTCATCCATTCGCTAGGCTGCAGTAAGACATAGAACTGCGTTGAGCAATCTATGTGCCTAGAACGTAACACACAATATTATTTTTAGGGGAAGCATTGGTTTTTGCATGGTGATTTTTACTAGAAGATAATGAAGTGCGGATTATTCATAACAAGAATATTATGATTACGTTATGTCTTGAATGTAATATAAAAACAGGGTACGACCTAATCAACTGCGTTACTTTGAGTATGTTACTCGGACCATATAACTAAACAACTGTCCCTGAGGAAAATAGGTCGAAATTCGAAAATGAAAATTTGACATCCAAGAGAAGATACGCTATCAGCTGATGCCAGGGACTAGATAAGTACTATATACGTACAACGCTGATGCAGTTTCTAACTTAAAAATTTGTTTCGTATTTCGACCTATTTTATTTGCAATAGGTACAATTACAGACAACAGAGTAAATTACAGAACATAGTAGCACATCGACAAAAACATTATAAATCTGGAGTCCTATTAAAATTGTACTTACATGAGTTAGTAATTACAAAAAGATCATACGAGTAAATTGGTACTTACGAGTATAACAAAAAGGGACTAGATACAGTTAAATAAAATTACTTATTATTAATTATTTTAACAATATGTGATTTAAATATATGGAAACTACAAGTAGAAATATCTATCTGAGCACAGATGTCGTTAAAAATTCTACACATTCTTATTAACGGATTGTTATGAGACACATAATTTTTTTGTGCCTTAGGGAAAGTTGTTCAGTTTTATGGTCCGACTATCATACTCAAGAGGAACGAAGTTGATTAGCACGCACTCTATGGTCCACTGCACAAAGATATCAGTGCTCTGAAGATAACTTCATTAAAGGTATTTCTTAAAAACCGGTTAAAATTGAAATAAAAAAATATTCAAATTGGTTTAGCGGATCATAAGTTATTGAGAATATTCAATGGTACCGACCGGGACTCGCGCTCCGAGGGTTTCGTCAAGTTCCGTACTGCTGCCTTTTATAAAAATTTTGCCCGCGTTGCATCTATGGACCTATAAAACCTGACCCCCCTCTTTTATATGAATGTATTTCAGATTGGAGCGCACATTAAATTGGTTAAACTTGGTACTGAGAAAAGTTCCAAGACTTTATCGTATTAGACGTTGTTAGTGTTTGATGATAATTTCAATTTGATACCTTTTTCCATGTCCCGTGTGGTGCCGGCAAAGAATAGTACCAACCCATACATACCCGTGGGTGTCGTAAGAGGCGACTAAGGTTTATACACTTGAAGATGGGCAGCAGCATCCTCCTTTGTATCTTACTTACCGGTCACATACAGCCGCGGTCCATGGTACCAGCCGTAACGCTAACAAGCGAGGTGACTATGATACTTCCCCTCTACATTTTTCCAGCAAAAGCTAGAATTTCGGAGGGAGCTCCCTGTCCTGTAGTAGACGTTTCATGGGATGTTATGATGATATGATGATCTTTTTCCATTGAGGTATGGTGCCTTAAAAACAGTTGTTTACCTGCCAGCATTGGCCATGCCGAGCACGCCGCGTTTATCGTTCGGCACGATAAAGTTCTCGCAGTCCATGTCGACGCGCTTCAAGCCGAAGCCGCCGCACTGTATCCACCCATCCTTCACGATGCGGTGCACGGGGGTGCCGCTGTAGCCGCCTCGTTTCGAACGACATAGACGTATGAAGTTTTCAGATGTACATGGACATATATCAGAATACAGCTTGAAATAATAAGTTAACTTTATACTTCTCGATTTTATGCGATGCTATTTTAATGGCGTGCGCAAAGCTGAGCTTTTCTATTTCAACCAGGAAATGGATTCATATGATTAACCAATTCAAACAGTTACCCACAAAACGGTTAACAGATTACGGTTAGTAAAAAAACGGTCTAGTGAATTCGGGTTAGTAGGAGCGGTAGTGATTAAACTTGTCAGTAAGCTAAACGAATGAAAATTACTAGCATCCTTTGTTAATAAAAAGAAAAGGCACAAACGACCTTTTTATTAGGGTTCCGTAGTCAACAAGGAACCCTTATAGTTTCGTCATGTCCGTCTGTCTGTCTGTCCGCGGCTTTGCTCAGAGACCCTTAGTACTAGAAAGTTGAAATTTTGTACGGATATGTATTTCATCTACGTCAAGAAAGTGGTGTAATAAAAAAAAATTATGGTACCTCCCGTACAAGTATAAAAGTGGGTGTGAATTTTTTTTTCTTGTTTACCCCATCGTGTGGGGTATCGTTGGATAGGTCTTTTAAAAATAATGTTAGTTTAGAAATGTCATTTTTCGATTTAGGGATCCGTTTTCGAAATATTGAACTTGAAAGCACCATTTTTAGTGGAGTCGAGTGTCCCCCCCTGCCAGCTAAACGGTAGTTAATGGAAACGTGAAAAAATTCACAGTAGTAGTATATATGATGAAATTAAAAGAAAAACTATCACAGCTAAGTAGGCTTCACAGGTTAATGAGCTAATGAGCCGAAAAACTGGAAATTATGTAAATAGCATTAGCAATCAGGCGTTAGGAACTCGCTGAGTATTAGGAGGTACAAATGTTATGTTATGTTAAGCACCGTTCTTCTTGGATTACCAGTAAGTGACAATTTAAGTAGTTTTTTGGCGCTGCGCATCGCAGCCCAGTGTCATATATCAGACAAGGTCTGCTGAAGAAACCTTCCACTGCGCCTGTTAAATTACTTCCCAACAGGCTTGGTTAGTTTATGATACAAAACTCTATAAATAATACCTACTTCACAAAATAAGTATCAAATAACTTAGACAGTATTTCTTATTTTCTTACCATAAAGATTAATGACCCGATGGGTTTTTCGTCTATAGATATATGCATGTATACACACGCTCTCTGAAAATTAAAAAAACAAGGTAAAAAACGAAAACCCGACTACTGAAAAATATGGCAATAAAACTCTCCCTCTTAGCAGATTTGAATGTGGGCGAGATTACCTATTGACTTTTCAAAAGTGGACAACTGGGCCGCGGACCAGATATTATAGCGGGCGACATGTCCCCTAAACCAATATACCAATGTAATCTAAAATTGTTCTGTAGAAACTATTGTATTTAATAAATATTTATAGTAATGTTCAGATAATAGCCGTGGTAGGTCATATTATTATGCCTTTAGCGTGCTAATGATCGCTTTTTTTAGGGGCAGGTGGCATATGACCACGGCTATTATCTGGACATCACTATAAATATTGGTTAAATAGAACAGTTTGTACTTAACAATTTCAGATGACAATATTTTCTTGTTTCATACTTTTTATAGTAATATTTTTCAGTAGTCGGGTTTTAGTTTTTAAACTTATTTTTTATTTAAATTTTTTTAGCTAGCAATATACCTATATTTGAAATGCGATAATTATGCCCTTTTATTTATTTGATTTAGTCTCACAAGGCTCGTTTGGCTGTTCATGGGGGAGTTTTGGTACCAACACTGATGTATGGCAGTGAAAGCTGGGTATGGCAGAAGAAGCATGAAAGTAGAATTAATGCAGTGGAAATGAGAGCGCTAAGGAGTATGATTGGTGTTAAATTGAGTGACAGGATTAGAAATAGTGTGATAAGAGAACGGTGTGGCGTAAAAGAAGACGTAGTGACCAAAATCGAGAAAGGGATGCTGAGATGGTTTGGTCATGTAGAGAGGATGAATGAACGAAGATTGACGAAAGAGATCTACCAGGCGAGAGTGACTGGAAACGTTGGAAGGGGAAGGCCTAGGCGAACGTACCAGGACCAAATTCAGGACGTTCTGAATAAAGGCCAGGTTAAAAGTACCCTAAACCGACGAGCATGTATGAAAGAATTGATGAAAGTACAGGAAGCAAGGGAAGTATGTCAAGATCGTAGCAGGTGGAGGACTGTGGTCTCTGCCTACCCCAACGGGAAAGAGGCGTGATGTTATGTATGTATGTATGTATGTATTTATTTGATGCCCATCATATCAGCCGAAAGACGTCCACTGCTGGACAAAGGCCTCCCCTAAAGATCTCCATGACATGATCTCCTCCCTGCATCATTAATACGAAATAAATAATAATTCGATCATAACTTAATAATAATTAAATTAATTTATTATGGCCCATTTGTCACTATGACAAGAAAACTTATATCTATGAAATATACCAAAATAAGAAATATAGGTTACATTTATTGTGATTTACGAAATATAATGTCAAAAAAAATTTTGATCAGGATTTACTATGCCCTGTCTCAGTCGCTTCTGTTATATGGAGTTGTAGCATGGGGGCTATGTGGTTCTAGCATCATAAAAAAGTTGGAAATAGCTCAAAAATTTAATCTAAAAACTATACTAAACAAACCAAGAAGATTCCCTACGGATCAGTTATTTTCTTTGTGCAAAGTCCTAACACCACGTAAGATGTTTATTTGGCAAGCGATGATAGCGATGTCAAAGCGTATAACGGAATTTCCGCTACAGCCGAAGACACGTATAACACGAGCAAATACCGCTATACGCAAGTATAGTGTACCATTTAGATGCAGTGTATTCAGTCGTAAACATCTGACTGTGCTAGCTCCAATAATATATCATAACTTACCGGAAGAAATTAAGGCACTTATTGATAATCCGAAACATAATAATACTACACTGAAAGAAGCTTTAAAAACTTATTTAACAAGCTTGAGTCTTGAAGAGTTTGACTCTCTGTGGAGAAATGTAGACATTTAAAAGAATTTAGCTATTTATAATATATATATATACTTTATATTTTAAAGTACCTATTCGGGTTATATATAGAAAATATACAACTTATGTCCTTCTTGTATGTATATAATTATATATATTTTGTATATACTCGTATACCTACATATTTATATATTCAAAACCTAGAAATAAATGCATGATTTCGTAAAATTAATATGAATGTTTTTCATAATATTGGTCCGCGGATGACGCTATATTTGTCATTTTTGAAGAAGTAGTTAGCCCTAGCACAGACCTCGGTCTATTTGGGCTGCTACGGTCTGTAGGCTACAAAGTCTTTCACCAGCTTCTGCATTATTTGTCTATTATTTATCTTGTATGCTTTTTGGTTTATGAATATAGTCCATTGTAATTATTTGTCTAATAAAATTAATAATAATAATAATAAGCCCGCAGGGCAGCTTGTGGCGAGCTGTTGGGGAGTAGCGACCCCACGGACCCGAGTGCTCCCGGGGCAAGGTCCTGTTCCTCATCTCCGGCTTGCCTTCACCGGCCGGCTGGAGTGAACACTGACGAGTAACAGATCCCCCACCTTTGGCTTGCCTTGGTTGGCCGGCCAGAGTGGAGTCGCAAGAGCTTTATGCTCGAAGGGTGGACGTGCCTGCGTAAGTGGCGAGTGGGCACGTGATGCTGGACCCTCAGGGAGCGCGTGATCGTCGTTTAAAGTTCAGGGGCATCTCTCCACCCTTCAGCCGCTCAGCAAATGTTGCCCCCTTGCAGCATCGTGCGTGCAGCCGTTTTCGGGGGCCCATTGATTCGAGTTGGCCAGTCACCGTCTGCCCATTTTCCCGTGTTATTAACATTGGTCGGGCAGGCGCCATAGTACCTTCCACAGTCCCAGTTACCCAATCCACGAGCCCCTCAACCAAATAACCCAATTTCATTTTCGTCCAATTCTTGCAATAGTCCTACACTTACCGGGGATTGTCCTTGGATGCATTAGTATTAATGTAGACAGGGATAATCGCCGGTTGGTGTCACATCACTTTTGTAAATTAAACTGTTTAACGGGCCTCTACGTGTTGGCTTCGGCCCCACGCACGCCTTCCAAAGGTCCGGGACTTAATTGCCCGAGATTCAGGAATGGTAAACAACATAATAATAATAATAATGTTAGTATTTCCTTTAATGTCCTTTAGAGGGCGCCATATTCAATTTAATTTGACGCGTCTTATATGTATCTTATTATAACCAGTGGATGATTAAGACGTCTCTAACGAAACTTAATTTGTCAAATAACGATAAATCGTTTCATCATACATACATAAGGGTCAAAATCATAACCCTCCTTTTTGCCATAGTAAACTATAGTACGAGTAGTAACGCCTAAATGAGCCCTCGCCCGCGGCGTACAAGAGCAGGTGCGGGGGGCTGATGCGCGTAGAGAATGAGAATGCCCCGCCGCCCGCCGCCGCCCGCACCTCGCCCGTTCCCCCTTTTTCGACTTACCCCCGCGCCCCTGTACCCTGCGGGCGATGACTCATTTAGGCGGTTTATCTATATAATAGCTGTAGCCACGACTTCATCCGCGTGAAGTCTGGGGTTTTCAGAGAACACAATCGACTGGAGTGATACAAATGGGGTTTCGATTATGTAAGCTTGTTTTGCTGCAATATTGTAATAAACTTTGATTGATCGCAACCGTTTGCCACAAACAGAAGATATGCAAACGTTATTTGAATCGCGTTTGAATCGGTCCTGGGCATCGATGTCACTGACTACAAATATATCACCCAAAGCAAAATCTTCTTAAAAAAATTAAGAATATAGTTTTCATCAGGGCTTATTTTAATTTTTAAAATATAAAAGGTGATAATAAAAAATTATACCGTCCCGTGTAGTGCCGACAAAGAATAGTACCAACCCATCTCTACCCGTGGGTATCGTAAGAGGCGACTAAGGGTTTATAAATCGGAAGATGGGCAGCAGCGTCCTTCCGTGTGTCGTACCATCTTACATACTGCGGTCACCAACAACCGCAGTCGATAGTGCCAGCCGTAACGCTGACAAGCGTGGTGACTAAGGTACTTCTCCTCCATATTGTTCCAGCAACAGCTTGAATTCTGGTGGGAGCTCCCAGTCCTGTAGTTGATGTATTATGGGATGTTATGAAGAATCAAAATTTTTGTCCCAGTAGTTCTTTATGGAAATCGTTACTTACCCCAGAAGCTTTGATAAATCTTTTAAAGTTGTTAATGCTTTCTTTTTGGTAATTCAGTGCCAAATAGTAATCATATTTAAAACCGACAAAGTCTCTCAATTCTACATCACTGCCGAGGTAGTTGCCATTAGAGAGGACCAACACATGGCCATCTAGGCAGAATGCTTTTCCACCATATCGAATTCTTAATTCATTTAAAAACAATGGCCACTCTACACTAGTGAAACCTGTAAAATTTTAAAAATCTTTACTAGCGATCAACCACAGTCTTTCAGCGATCCTACTCCGGATCATTGGCTACGAAACTACTATGAATCCGTAGCGGTTCTACGGCTTTTGGCTGTTTCGTCGCCTGCCCTGTTAAGATTTTCTTTGTCTCAATCCTGCGCAGGCCTTGAATCACTCCTTTTTCTAAGTTTATTTTGATAGCAAGCTATCTATGCTCTTTGATCTGTCCAAGGGTACCAGGGCGGGGATAATAAGAGTATTATTTTTCGAGTGCAAGCAGAAATGAGTTTTAATGATATATTCAGCTAATGTTTGTACAATATGTACATTACCTCTGATAATAGGAGCGTCAAATTCCTTGAACCTGTACTTATACAAGCCTAGTACAACATTGACGCAGTAAATAAACTCCCTCGATACCCTATTTCCATACACAGTCAACTTCAATCGGTTCTTA
Source organism: Athrips mouffetella (assembly GCA_947532105.1). Taxonomy (NCBI): domain Eukaryota; kingdom Metazoa; phylum Arthropoda; class Insecta; order Lepidoptera; family Gelechiidae; genus Athrips; species Athrips mouffetella. The sequence continues at coordinate 12,513,492 of OX383972.1, read as the reverse complement.
TTCCGTTTTATTTCTTTTGGCTTTGGATAGACTACATTATTTATAGAATTATGAGCTCGCGTTATCAAATGAGCATAATGATCCTTTATTGTCCTGTCCCATGGATGTACTGGAGTAGGTTTCTTTGGCTTTCCTTCTACTGGTAGATTGAATAATGACATTATTTTATTCAATGAAATTATTTATTTATAGTTGCTTAGCACGGTTTTTGTAGATCGTGGGCAATAATATGGAACAATTTTATTAGAAAAGTATCGGGAACAAATCGGGAATATAAGAATGTCGAATGATTGGAAAAATTCCAATGTCACAATTGATTGATGACAAAGAATGACCATTTAACTTTTTGGTAAATCTTAAATCCCACCAAAAACATAACTGTTAAAAAGGGGGCCAAGTTCCTATCGGCTAATTGTTTGCCTAAAAAATGGTTGAATTCCGATCCAATGACAAGTTTAGATGCACTTTAATATCGATCATAATCGTCTTCATCAGCAGCCTGATCCACTAGTAAACATTTGCCATTCCCAAGACTCGCCACCACATCCAGTCCTCCGCCTTCCGCATTCAGCCACTATCCGCCACCTTATTCACGTCAACGGTTCATCTGGCCGAAATTCACTTTACCATACACCCAACTTAAAATATGGTATAGCTGTGAAAACACGCAGGTACGTTGAAAATAATATCTAAAATGAAATACTTCTAAATTTGAACTTGGCATGTTAATTTAATTATATAAATAATAAATCTAATTACACAATTAATCAATTAATCAAGTGTTACTCGTGTGGTGCCAGCAAAGAATAGTACCAATCCTTACATACCCGTGGGTGTCGTAAGAGGCGACTAAGGGTTATAAACTGGAAGATGGGCAGCAGCATCCTCCTTTGTATATTACATCTTACTTACTGCGGTCACCTACAACCGCGGTCCGTGGTGCCAGCCGTAACGCTAACAAGCGAGGTGACTATGGTACTTCCCCTCTACATTTTTCCAGCAAAAGCTAGAATTCTAGAGGGAGCTCCCTGTCCTGTAGTGGACGATTCATGGGATGTTATGATGATGACCATATTTTAAGTTGGGTGTATGGTAAAGTGAATTTCAGCCAGATGAACCGTTGACGTGAATAAGGTGGCGGATAGTGGCTGGATGCGGAACGCGAAGGACTGGATGTGGTGGCGAGTCTTGGGAATGGCAACTGTTTACTAGTGGATCAGGCTGCTGATGAAGATGATTATGATCGATTTAAAGTGCATCTAAACTTGGCATTGGATCGGATTTCAACCCTTTTTTAGGCAAACAATTAGCCGATAGGAACTTGGCCCTCTTTTTAACAGTTATGTTTTTGGTGGGATTTCATTTCATTTTGTTCAGTTTGCTATATTATATTTATAGTAACTATCGCAACGTTGTTCGTATTTTCATAGTTTCGTTAAAACATAGGTACTTGTTTTCATGCATGACTTAGTCTGACCTTCTAGAAATACTACCTTTTTAATATTTGGTACATTAATTGTAGTCTGACTTGCACTTGACCATTTTCCATTTTCCAAATTTTTCCTTTACTTTAATGCTAACGACTACACCGATGCCAAATTTCAGATTTGTAGGTCTCACAGAAGTATGACCAACAATTTTATGCATAGTAATGACTATATCTTGACTTGCACTTGAGCAATTTCCAATTTTAAAATTTTTGATATACTTTTTTAAATGGTAACGACTATCCCCATGCCAAGTTTCAGATTTTCAGGTCTTAGAGAAGTATTACCAACATTTTATACATAATTTTGACTAACACCCGACTCGCACTTGACCAATTTCTAATTTTTGAATTTTTCCATTACTTTTATCCTAACGACTACCTAAATGCCAAATTTCATAACGCTAGGACAATTGGAAGTGGCCTGGAGGTTTTGATTGCCGGTCAGTGAGTCAGTCAGTCAGTCATTAAGTGCCAAAATTAGCTATTTTCACGGGGTCATATTTCAGGATCTGCTGTAGATATATCTATGAAATTTGGCAAATGGCTTCAGTATTACTATATGATTATGAAGGTACAGTTTTATCTCTGTAACTGCAATAGGCACTGAGCTACAGTGGGTTCAAAAGTGGGACGAAACGGTTCGTGTAAATAGTGCACGGCATGCGCGTGGCCTGTTGCGGGAACTTGGCCGGCGCGCGCACTGCCGTGCGCTTAGATATTTATGGCAGCATGGGCTCTGCTCATTTGCGAAGTTTGATTATTTGTGTAGAAGCGCAGCGTTTTTCTTACGTCAATACTCTGCCCTGATTTTGGAACGCAACAACGTCCCTTTGGGATTTTGTCTATTGCTCAGCACTTGCAATTTCTACCGAGCTTGCTATCGTTTTACTGTACAATACTAATCTGGGTGTTTTACTGTCTTGGAACAGGCCCGCAATTTTATCACCGCATATGTAATTACTAGCTGTTGCCCGCGGCTTCACTCGCGTGGTTTTCGTATTTATGTTGTTACCGGTTTTCCGAAGCAATGAGATATTTTCCCGTCATTTCGGGGTCATTTTAAACTAAGGAAAAACGGGACTAACCCTGTGCAAATCAATGAGTACAAATACTCCAGTAAAAATACGGTTTTGCAAAACATTAAATGTTAATACCTACTTTTTTGTGTATATCGTATTTAAATATGATGTTAAGACGCAATATTTACGAATCCACCTAAAATTTAAAGCGGAATATTTTTTTCGAATAACAGCTAAGGCAAAAATAGTAATAGACAATTATACACTTTATATCATAGATAAACGTATACTTTACATATAGGCATCAAAATCCACCATAAATATATTTTAAAATATCAATTTATTTCAAAATATAAAATCTCCACTTATTTTTACATATAAGATCCAATAAAGTCGAGGAAAAATAAAAGAAATAAACTGAGCTAAACTCAACCTTTTTAAATGTAAGTGATTCTTATATATATTCACAAAAATGCCATACTAAATAAAAAAAAAAGTTTTTTGTAATCGCTGGTTTACAATGATTTTGTAAACATTTATGTTGGATTTGCCAAAAATGTGATTATATAGCACTATTTAAATTATTAGAAAGCAAAACGGATCTATTACTATTTTTGGTTGCGAAGATAAGCTTTATTTAAATTTCGTGCTATAAAAGTTAAACAATACAAAAAAGCTAATATTTTTAGGTGGATTCAAGTATAATAGGAAATTCTGAACATATAGCAAGCCGTAAATAGAAAAAATAATCTATTAACATTTTTTTCCGAAATTCCATATTTTTTTTAATGTTTGGACGGCAAAATAAATAAATAAATGAAGTAAATTTAGGCGGATTCCATTAAAAAGCTTTACACAGAAATATAATCTATCGATCTGAAAAAGAATCACGGCTATTATCAATTATTTCCGTTTCGCCATACAATGCTCTCGTAATTTTACTGGAGTAAAAGTTACTCATAAATTACTCAGAACAGATGAACTTAGCAGCAGTATTATGCCTTAAAGTTGTCACTTAACCTAACAAATGTAGAAAGAGAGATGAGAGACACCTTTATGTAATCTTTCAAAACAGAGCCAATTCGCAAAAGTAATTGAGAAAAACTAAAACCCTCTCCCTCTCTCCCCCCTTCCTCTCCCCCCTCCCTCCCTCTCCCCCTGCCCCTTTCGCTCCCCCTCCCCTCCCTCCCCTTCACCCTCCCCCTTCCCCTCCTTCTCCCCCTCCCTCTCTCCCTCCCTCTCCCCCTTCCCCTCATTCTCCCCCTGCCCCCTCCCTCTCTCCCTCCCTCTCCCCCTTCCCCTCCTTCTCCCCCTCCCTCTCCATCTACCTGTACGTCTACCTCTCTACCTCTCTACTTCTCTACCTATCCACCTCTCTACCTCTACCTCTACCCTATCCCTGCTCCTATCCCTACCCCTAACGCCAATTTAACCGCTATCATTAACATAGAAATGACACCCATATTGATTTTTAGACATTTCAAACCTATCGCACCCCAACCCCAACCCCAGGGGATGATGGTATTTCACGTCCATCACGTTGGATTTCAAAATTGTTGTAGTTTTCGTAATCAGCGACCCGATAAACCATACAAACGATACCCATATTGATTTTTAGACATCGCACCTCAACCCCATCCCTAGGGGATGATGGTATTTCACCTCCACCACTTTGGATTTCAAAATTGTTGTAGTTTTCGTAATCAGCGACCCGAAATACCATACAAACGATACCCATATTTGTTTTTAGACTTTTTCACCCCGTTTCCCCCTTTCAGGGGTTGAATTCTGAAAAAACCTTTAACATCTATTAATAGGAGTACTTCTGTGAAGTTCCGATCAAAATAGTTTAACTAATCTTGTTTCCCCATACAAAATATCAACCCCTTTTTCACCACCTTAGAGGTTGAATTTTCAAAAACCCTAGGACACGTAATTGTTTATTTTTAATCGTTAACCTAAAAACAGAGTTTCAAGCTTCTAGCTCTAAAAATGACGGACTTCCATACAAACTTTTAACCCCTTTTTCACCCCTTTAGGATGCGAATTTTCAAAAATCCTTTCTTAGCGGATGCCTACGTCACTAAAACTATCTGTGTGCCAAATTTCAGCGAAATCCGTTCAGTAGTTTCGGCTGTGCATTTATTTTATTTATTTTATTTTATTTTATTTTATTTGGGACAATAACAGCTTATGCTTAATTTCTAAGAAATTACGGGATACATATTTTGTAAGCCAATAAAAACTGTCCACGTTTTACAGTCAGTCAGGTTTGCCTTTTATATATCTATATATATATAAAAGAAGAAGGTGACTGACTGACTGACTGACTGACTGACATATCAACGCACAGCCCAAACCGCTGGGTCTAGAGATTACAAATTTGGCATGTAGGTTCCTTATGAGGCCTAGGGGTGCACTAAGAAAGGGTTTTACAAAATTCCACCCCTAAGATAGGGGATGAAAGTTTGTATGAAAGTCCGTCAAGTTTGAAGTTAGGATCTTAAAAAATTTTATTTAGGCTGACGACTAAAAATTAATAATTACGTGTCTCAGGGTTTTTGAAAATTCGACACCCTTAAGGGTGAAAAGGGGGATGAAGTTGAAAATTCTTTGTTTTTAAAGTGAAATCCAAATTATTTATTATTTCATCATCCCCCTGGGGATGGAGTTGGGGTGCGATAGGTTTGAAATGTCTAAAAATCAATATGGGTGTCGTTTGTATGGTTTATCGGGTCGGTGATTACGAAAGCTACAACAACTTTGAAATCCAACGTGGTGGACGTAAAATACCATCATCCCCTGGGGATGGGGTTGGGGTGCGATAGGTTTGAAATGTCTAAAAATAAAATATGGGTGTCGTTTCTATGTTAGGGATAGCGGTTAAATTGGCGTTAGGGGTAGGTATAGGTAGAGAGGTAGAGTGGTAGAGAGGTTGAGAGGTAGAGAGGTAGAGAGTTAGAGAGGTAGAGAGGTAGAGAGGTAGAGAGGTAGAGAGGCAGAGAGGCAGAGAGGCAGAGAGGCAGAGAGGCAGAGAGGCAGAGGCAGAGAGGCAGAGAGGCAGAGAGGTAGAGAGGTAGGAGAGGTAGAGAGGTAGAGGTACAGGTACAGGTAAAGTAGAGGGAGAGGGAGAAGGAGAAGAAGGGGGAGAGGGAGGGAGAGAGGGAGGGGGAGGGGGTGAGGGAGAGGAAGGGGGAGAGGGAGGAGGGGGGGGGAGAGGGAGGGGGAGGGGGAGAGGGAGAGGGAGAGAGATGGAGAGGGTTTTAGTTTTTCTCAATTACTTCTGCGAATTGGCTCTGTTTTGAAATATTACATAAAGGTGTCTCTCATCTCTCTCTTTACATTTGTTAGGATACTGCTGCTAAGTTCCTCTGTTCTGAGTAACTTATGAGTGACGTCTGTATATTATATAAAATTCAGATGGATCTTGAATTATACTCATTGATTTGCGCAGAGTTAGTCCTGTTTTTCCTTAGTTTAAAATTACCCCGAAATGACGGGAAAATATCTTATTGCTTCGGAAAACCGGTAACAACCTAAATACGAAATCCACGCGAGCGAAGCCGCGGGCAACAGCTAGTTTAATAATATAAAATAATTTATAATAATATATATATAAGAAGATAGGTAATAGCTATAATTCAGTCAATAATACACGCGCTTGTGATCTCTTTTATCCAGACTGTAGTCACCGCACCTCTCGGTACTATAGGTACCTACACCCTCGCCACGGTTCAAGCACGTTCGCATAGACGGTTATTCTTACTGACCAGGGCCGCCAGTTTGAGTCCGCATTATTCAACCGCCTCTTGGACATTGGCGCTTCCAAACGTGCGCGAACTGCTAGCTACCACCCACAGGTTAATCATATGATCGAGCGTTTTCATCGCCAGCTTAAGGCCGCCCTCATGTGTCACAATGAGACACTTGGCACCAGGCTCTACCATTAGTCCTGTTGGGTGTTCGGGCCGCCCTAAAAGAGGACCTAAAATGTTGATCTGCGGAGCTTGTATACGGTGAACCGCTGCGGTTACCTGGTGAACTCCTGATACCCAGCAGCCCTCAGCTGGAACCCTCGGACGATTTCGTGAGCCGATTTCGTCCCTGGGTCTGCACATGCTACACCTGCAACTTTCGTGTTTAAGAATCTTAACGATTTAGATCACATTTTCCTTCTCGACGACTCTGTTCGGAGAGCTCTTCTACCACCTTACACTGGCCCATACACAGTCGTTGGTCGCTCCCCCAAAACCTTAACCTTGGATTCTGCAGGAAAGAAGGTTGAGGTCAGTATCGACCGCACTAAGCTGGCTTTCATTCGGCCTGACCCTGAGATAGTCATCCTGCCCGCCTCTCCCGCAGCTGCTGCAGTGCCCTCCGCGCCACCCGTGGGTCCGCCCGCGCCGGCTCGTCCTTCAGCTCCTCCTGTTGGTTCCGCACCTGGTAAACACTCAGTTCCAGCAGCCTGGTATCACTCGGTCAGGACGAATTGTTAGATTTAAAAATGTTTATGACGTGTAGCTGTTAAAGATAAAACGTTTTTGTAATGTGACTTCAAATCTTTGTTTAATTTGTATGCATTTTCTGCATTTGCGAAGTTTGATTATTTGTTTTTTGTTATGTTTTGTTAATTATTTTGTGTAAATATAGTAAAGAACATGGAATCAAACCATCGTAGTTTCCAAAATCTTTGGTTCAAACCATTTACGTAAAAAAACGCTCCGCTTCTCCGTGCGCGTAGTTTCCAAAATCTTTGGTTCAAACTACTTCAAACCTGAAAATAGGTGTGGTCCGTCGTGGGACAGTCGGTAGCTCTAACTTCTCGCATACCAAAGCAACCGATCTAATAGGTTACTATATTTTTGAAAGGTACTTCTAAATCTCAGAATAAAGACCTCCTAGATTCGCTCGGTCTTAATTAAATAAATGGACAGGGTTGCCTGGGCGGAACTTGGAACAGTTTGTACAGTCAGCAAAAAAACTGTATTTTGCACCTTTCAACCGACAAATGTTTGGCATTTAAGTTAAAGAGAAGGGAAATCACCAGGTATAATCCTCCAGGTACTTTGTGAAATGATTGACGTAACATGAAGGAAATGACATTGCGACTCGCGAAAGTACCAGAAACGTACAGTCAAGAGCACATCAAGCTTGACACCTTGGACTTTGTACCGTTATTTCATCAGACGTACGAGCTAGAGTCGCACTGCGAGTGTCAAGCTTGACCTGTCGTTGACTGTACCAGGATATCCTGTTTATTTTGGATTTTTTTACTGCTATTGGCACCACTGACGTAAGAAAATCGCACACTCCGTTCTTTAAATTTAATGGCATCACATCTCATTACAAGTCGTATTTCGCCATTGTCAAATTAAAGAAATTGTTACAAAAATTATGGCGAGATCGCTAATGTCCAGTGAAAGATTTGCACAGGAGGACGAGGGCCTGTGTACTATGATGGCTCCGATAAGTTTATAGGGGAAATTGTTGAAGTCATGATGACATCCGCTCTTTTGCGCGTTTCCAAAATCTTTGACACTTTTTTAGACACAAAAACAGTGTCATGTCTTGTGATTGAAAATAGAAAATATATTTGCAGACTGTACAAAACTTGGCAAGCTGTACCCATGCACACCTGTTTAAAAAAAATTTACTCGTTTTAATATACTAAGTAGAATCTACGAATTATTTATTCGTAGACTAGAATATATTATTATTATTGGTATACTTCCTCTCCTTCTATCATAAATGGATGTTACAGAGAAGACAAAACCACCAAGAAATTCAATTAATGATTTTATTAACTACTTGCAGCAAAAAAAAAAAAAAAAGATCTTTTAAAAAAGATGGCGAAAAAGTACACATCAATTATTTTTCTTCTTTTCAGGTCTTTGTTTCGAAACAGCTAATAGGTATTGAATCATCGTTCTCAGAATAAATAAAAAGCCGACAAGGAGAGCTATTAGATCGAGGTACATCCTCTCATAGAAGGCTAGTTCAAGTGCAGGTGAGCGGAGATGCTTCGCGCCGCGTGTTCGTACCACGTGCTCTACCCAGTGCACCAACTCCGCACCAGGAGATACAGGCCGGTCGTGGTAGATCATAGACAGCTCTTTCGCTCTTTCCATGTACCTTAAAACAAAATCATAATTGAATACAGAGAAAAGTTGACCTCTTCGTTGAAGTTGGCATCGCATACTGCAAACTTTAGTCTGCTGATCGCGTTTGTAGGTACACACGGCCGCTCATCAGTAGAAACACTTTTGGACCTTATGGCGTGGTAATAGAGTTGAAAAAGTTTCTACCGACAAGCGGTTGACCGTATACAATGCACATTGCACACACAGAAGCATACCAACCTAACTTTAGCCGGTTACTCACAAAAGGAATTGATGTGCCTGAAGTTTGCATTATACGGTGTCTTAGGTTTCTACACGGTGTAAAAAGACCATAAAACTGAACAACTTTCCTGAAGACATTTTTTGAAAAAGAAAAAAAAAATAACTCTCTGTACAAACTGTTCGATCAGAGTGAAAAATTTGTGTAATTTATTTTTTTAATTTTCCAAAAATGTTTCTTTGGGATTGTTGTTTAGATTCTTTGAGTGAACACGTCCTTTCAGTTTTCGGTACACCGTCCCTTACACACTGTATATGAAAACATGAAATAAATTGCCTTCCCATACAAACTGCATTACGGAGCTATTCATAAAGTCCTAAGTAATAGTTTTTTCTACGAGTATCAACTTATTATATTCCTCGGGAGAGTTGTTTAATTTAAAAAAAAAATCGAAAAAAGTATTTTTTTACAAATATACCTTGACCCTGTACAGCGCATATATAGTCCTTATGCCGGCCAAGATATCGGTATAATTTAGCGGTACCCATATTCCCGTTTATCACAGTTTATATTTTATTTTTCTTCTTGGTACTCGTGCCACCACTCCTCTCCAGACCGCCTGATCTTTTGGGCACAGTGAATATTGGCGATGCTCCAGTCCTCTGCCCGGTTTAGCCTCCATTCGGCTAGATAGGTTTATTACAGGTTTTTCAACATCATTATCTAACTTATGTGAAAAGTAAAATTAAAACCGTTAAACTATAACAATATTGGGTTATATCTGGACTCTTCGATTGGCTGCTATATTTTGGTCAGCTACCTCTTTGAGATAGCAACCTTGTTCATTGACATCCTAATAAACCAATCTAACTGTGGTTAAAAGGAAAATGGAATCCTCCCAATTATACAGTTGTCTCATTTTTGGTTAGGTGGCCCATGTAGGTACTATAACAAAATATCAACCCAGCTTAGCTGAGATCAATTTTGAAAGAACAATATGATAGCAACTTTTGCATCTTTTGTCAATGGAAACCTGAGCATGGCGTTTTTCCCAATTTATGTTTTACGAATTCTAAGGAACACTTCACGTTGGATTGTATATGTTACCGTTAATGTGCGTAAATCAGTTAATCTGCAGATTACCGAATTAATCTGCTGATAACCTGGCTAAATCCGTTGAAGAGAAAAAAAAAATATTCAGTTCGCACATTAACTAGATAATCTGCAGATTATTAACGACCAATCATACGGTAGAGTGCATAATTAGGTTTTAAATTGGTAAGGTTAGGTGACGTTTGGTTTGGTTAGGTTAAGGGATTGGGTTCAGACACCTGTCGTAATCTTTTTAGGGTTCCGATACCAAAATGGTAAAAAAAGGAACCCTTATGGTGCCACTGTGTCTGTCTGTCTGTCCGTCTGTCTGTCACATCTCTATATCTCAGCAACCACTCATGCTATCGACCTGAAATTTGGAATAGTTTTAGAATATAGTTGCCCAACTTAATTGCATATGAAAAATTTTGAAAAAAATATGATTATTAATGTAAAGGGGGCCAAAATAGGGGGGGCCAAATTTCAAATTGTCGCTACTAGGTCGAGTGGGGTATCATATGAAAGGGCTTTACTTGTTCATTTTAAAATATATTTTTGTATTTTTTTAAGTTTCTTAGTTTTCAAGTTATGATGAAAAATGTCAAAAAAAATACCATTACCCACCCCTTATCTCCGAAGTTTGAGTAAGGAAAAATCTGAATTAATTACAGTTGACAGAAGTTTATTTAAACTTTACAGCAAAAATAAAACGATCTTTATAAGTTGCACAGTTTTTCAGAAATCTGCAAAAACATTTACAAACAAATTTAGTTTTGCGGTCCTGAAAATGGACTTTATTGCTTCCAAAAATACTATAGGTATATCGGAACCCTCGGCGCGCGAGTCCAACTCGCACTTGACCGTTTTCTTTTTATTTAGATTTGCAGTTTGGCTACCGAGACTCGGGTAGATCCAGGAGGTAATCTAAAGCGAATTAGTTAATCTGCAGAGTTACTTAGTTAATGTGCACATTAACGTATTCCGCACTTTACATATACATTCCACGGAGCAAAGGTCAACTGTGGTCAAAGAGGACATTATGTTAGTGACATCATGACCTGATTTATTATCACAAGATCACATGGCCCGTCTCCTCCCCTCACCCTTCCTTGCTCATCTCACCTCGGCTGATTAACCATTTCATTGACGGCAGCTTTCAAATCTTCTACTAAAGAGTAAGAGAGATCTACTTTCTTCATGTAGCCTTTGAGAGCAGCGTTCTTCACATTTTGGAACTGATCACCGAAAACAGGAATTCCTATAGCAGGAACTCCGAAGTGCACTGTTTCTGTGGTTGAGAGGAGTCCGCCGTGTGTGATGAATAGAACGCAGTTTGGATGAGCTGAAAGAAAAAATATAATTGCTTATAATCCCCTAGTTTTCAACCAAGTCAAATGAGCTACTCTTATTGAAGGTCAAAATAAAAAACCGGCCAAGTGCGAGTCGGACTCGCGCCCTAAGGGTTCCGTACCTATCTACCATATGATATACTAAAAGCTTTTGCTCTTTGATTTTAAAAACTCCGCGACCATCCAACTTGACCCCTCTTTTTAAAGAAAAGTTCTTGAAACGGGAGCTCACCTTAATTGGTACCTTAACAACTTAACTATTAGTTGTGAGAAAAATTGAAATATTTAATGATTTTAGACTTTTCCTTTTATTTGTACTGTGAGACCTAGCTTCTTGCCAAATTTCATAATTTTAGGTCAGCGGGAAGTACCCTGTAGGTTTTGCTTTTTTGCATAAATAATGAAGATGAGGACATAAAAAGCCATATCTTTTGATTGCGTCGTTATAAATAATTTAAAGGAGATGTTTCACAAATATATGGAGACTGGGCCTGCACATTGTACATTAGCTATATAGGTAGCTATATAAGTGGAGAATCATTTCTATCTTTTAATTTTCTATAATTTGGCTTTTTTTAAATGTACAAAAATATAAAGTTTGTCAACAACATAAACACGATAATCAAATATGACGGACTATTGATGGTTCTAGGTCGAAATTAAGTGCACTGTGTTTTATTAAAGTATATAGCAATTTCGTATTTCTGGTTGTTTCTGAAGGTTGTCTTAAGTCTGCCACCAAATACCAAAAAATGTTGCCATCTTTGTCACACAAATCTAGAATAAAATATTATATTTGTACCTTTTATATCTCAATCAAAATAAGGTACGAGTAATTTTATTGAATTCCTTTAATTTTTATCTATTTTTTCATTTACTGTACAATGTGCAGGCCCAGGCTGAAACATCTCCTTTTCAGATCTCGTGTGGTTTATGGACCTTAATATTCATTATCAATTTCAACCTGATACCTCTTCTCGTTCGTGAGAAAAACGGTCTTGACAGACAGACAGACAGACGGACAACAAAGTGATCTTGTAAGGGTTCCGTTTTTTTATTTTGAGGTACGGAACTCTAAAAATATTCAAATGTTTTTTTTATGAAATTCCCCAATTTGACAACATTTTGATGGTGGTAGGTCTATTGCCACTCCAATACCACTCCCTCGCCAATTTCTGACGTAACTGTGTTTCGGTTCGAAGGAAGATTCGGGGAGCTAGAGCTTATCAAGCTTTGCTTCCTTATTATGCTAATATGCAAACGAACACTTATGACATAAAAAAAAACAATTTGTTCTCATTGTTTACAATCAAAAAGACTTGAACCTCACTGCGCTCGGTTTACGATTATCTAAGTTGATAATAAAAAAGATCTACCAGGCGAGAGTGAATGGAAACGTTGAAAGGGGAAGGCCTAGGCGAACGTACCAGGACCAAATTCAGGACGTTCTGAATAAAGGCCAGGTTAAAAGTACCCTAAACCGACGAGCATGTATGAAAGGATTGATGAAAGTACAGGAAGCAAGGGAAGTATGTCAAGATCGTAGCAGGTGGAGGACTGTGGTCTCTGCCCACCCCAACGGGAAAGAGGCGTGATGTTATGTATGTATGTATGTTATTATTTTTTTAATGTCACAAGTGGGTTAACGAGTAGGTGGGCCGCCTGGTGGTAAGTGGTCACGACCGCCCATGACACCCACTGTCTTATTGGTGAAATAACAAGACAGCAAAGCGCGTTACACATCCTGAGAACTAAGATGGTATGTCTTATGTGCCGGTAATTTCACTGGCTGCCTTACCCTTCCAACCGCACAGCTGGAGTGCAAACACTGCTGCTAATCAAATATAAAGTAGAATTATTTCTTGGATCAAAATCGTATTGAATTAAAATTTTGACCTGTCAACTGTATGTGAAAAGCAAATCATCAAATAAATGTCCTTGTAACTTACCTAGAATGCTAGGTTGAGGTGCCCATTTCAGAATATGTACATTTTTGGGTAACTCTGGCAACACTTCTTCAAACTTCCACAATACTGTTTGTTTTAGACCGCCAAACATTTTTATTAAACCCTTTTTGATACTTTCGGGAAGATATTTACTTTGCAGGTTTGAGCCCATGCTGAAGTAAATGACACCATCCTTTGCGTTGTCCATGATTTTCTTTAAATCCTGTTGTAATAAGAGATAAATATTAGTGTTAACTCATTAAAGACAGACAAACGAACAAGCCTATAATTGTACCGCTCAAATGAGTCCTCGTCCGCGGGGTACAAGGGCAGGTGCGGCCCGCACCTCTTTCGTTCCCCCTTTGTCGTCTAACCTCCGCGCCCCTGTACCCCGCGGGCGAGGACTCATTTAGGCGGTTTATCTATACTATGCAGCATATTTTAAAAAATGCCACAAACAATGTCAATTTATGTGCAAACATCACATTTTTGCTTTAGCAATAGTGTACGTACAGGGTGTAAAAAAAATTGTGAATGAAACTGAACAACTTATATTAATAATACAAAATACAAAGCACAAAATGTGCTATCAGCTGATACATATTCTATGGGAAGTTGAATTTTCTCGCTTTTCTAACTTTTTTTTTCAGAATCCCAACCAAAACGGTAAAAAACATCGTCTGTCTGTCTGTCACATCTGCATATCTCAGCAACTACTCATGTTATCGACTTGAAATGTGGAATAGTTGTAGCATATGATTGCCCAACTTAATTGCAAACGAAAGAATTAAAAAAAAAATATTATTGTAAAGGGGAGCAAAATTTTAAATTGTCGCTACTAGGTCAAGTAAGGTAAATTACCCTATAGAGTGTAAGAAAAATGGTATAGCAACCCTGAAGGATTGATTCTGCCCATGAAACTGAACAACTTTCCCCAAGGAACATATGTCGTATTTTACAAAAAAAAATTGCCTATAGGAGGTAAAGTTATTTTTTCGTGTTTCGACATACGTTCTTCACGGAAAGTTGTTCAGTTTCATAGGTAGAATCACCCTTCCTGTTACACCTCGTAGTGGTTACACCCACTAATACTTCGTTCAGAAATATCGTTATATCGCTGTTTTCCATTATTACTCTAAAATAAAATATAACCCAGTGTTTAAGACAAGCTGTTCGCTATGAAATAAAAAAGTTTTATTAAAATCGGTTAAGTAGCTTTTGCGTGATGCTCGAACAAATAAACAAACAAACAAACTCAGAATTCCGACTTGGGGGAATCAAAAGTGATATTATTTTGTAAATATCTACAATGTACAGAAAAAATCTATTTACAGTCTTATAAAGTGTTTTTAAAAACAATAAAATATTTTTTATATGTATAATAATAGAAATGAACATCAGCTTTACCTCTGGCAAAGGTTTTACAGCAGTATCTATGTGATAACCGCCTATGTTGATATAGCTGTAAGGTCTTTTCAGTGGCAATCCTACAGAAATATGCGAATTGATTAGAGCCAGGGAGATATTAAACCTCTGTTCCTCGAAAAGTGGTAAAGCTCGTCCTCGCTTTGATACAAATGGTTCGAATCCTTCATATACCCTGGCGTGGTCCTTTTCATAGAACCTGAAAATTATAATAAGTATGTAAGAAACAATAAATGTCACAAAAAGTAACATTGAAATGAAGGTTGCATATGCCCCCCTTTCCTTAAATGCAACAAGGTTTAAACTAAAAAACCGGCTAAGTGCGAGTGAGATGCAATGAGGGTTCCCCTACCACTACGGTAAAAATACCGCCTTAGTTATGGACGCGCAGTCACGCAGTACTTAGTGTATTAAATTCGCGCGAGTCCGACACGCTCTTGACAAATTTTTATAATTTTTTGTTATATTATAGCTTATGCACCATAAACGTAGGTACCAATTTTCACGCTTGTAAGTGTTCCCGTCTTTACGATAAAGCTAAATCAAAATTCGAGCAAAAATCTACTACAGAAGAAGTTTTTGCTGGGAAGCCCCCATTAATTTATACCTTTTTTATTACTTGTTGTTATAACGGTGTTGAAAATCACGCATAAATGGCTATTACGGATTATTTACGCTTTCGTTCTTAGTATTAATGATCAATTCACAAGTAAAAAAAGATGTATTTTTACTTTCGCAAACAAAGAACATTAGATTTTTAAAGATTTTTTGATTTTTGTAAAACAACTGAGTTTTTTGACCGACTATTATAGGCGACTGGGTTACGCGATACACTTATACAGAATATGTATATGGCGGACTCTACAGTTATTTTACTCTGAGTATAGTATACGACGCACAAAATAACTTTGGCCCTGTCATTGATGCGCAGAAGCAAAAAATGGTACATTTTTGACTTCTGCGCATCAATGACAGGCCAAAGTTATTTTGTGCGTCGTATACCTACTTATCTAGTCTCTGTATTAACCTCCTTCCTTGCGTAGCATTGCGTGGCCATTCATTTGGTTGCCATAGTTACGCGGTTGTCAACATTTTGCGCATTTCGTATTGTGTTGTGTGTCAAACAATCAAAAAAACAAAATAATTCTGTAACTCGTTTTATAAGCAGTTATACGTGGTTTCTTATTTAGTGGTTAGCAGGTTATTTTTGTCATTAAGTTACATTATAAAATGGATTTTAATATAATGGACAAACTGCGTCTGCTCAAGATCGACACGGAATTGCGTCCCCAAATTAAAATGAAACCCATGAGTCGATTCTACTTCGCGATCCCCACCAACCCTGGCGAACAGTTTTTTGTATTTGCTTCTGTCGCTGCGTGGCTTATTAAGAAAACCGGCAAGGATTTAGATCTGCCCAACGAAGAAGATGATCCAAACTCTACGATCGCCAATATTCTGGATGTGCTCAGAGAAAAAAATGTTGCTGTTGATTTTTCGTCACACAAACTCAAGCAAGGTTATGGTGAGCAAGTATGCTATATCTTAAATACGTTAGCTGATGAAGCTCTGAAGAAAGGGGGCTTTGAATGGCAGAAGCCTGTTGTAGATTTTTCAGAATCTGAAGAAGCAACAGATGATGTAGATCAAGTGGAAGACGAGACGGAAATAATCTTGGACAAAGTAGAAGAAGAAATGGCAATATACTCGGAAGAATCTGAAGGAGAGTTCGACAATGAAGAAAAAGAATCGTCCACTAACATAACAAATAAAGTTCACGATTGGGAAGCTTGGAAATTGGAGCTAGAAAGAGTTGCTCCCGCGTTACGACTTAAGATAACCGCGGATGGAAGGGATTGGAGGGCTAGACACGTTCAAATGAGAACGCACAGGGACGAACTATTTGATAGATTCAAAATAACGGGAGCACAGCTAAATAAACTCCATATTAGCATTAGTTCTGTTATGGATAAAGTCACGGCAAGAGAAAATATATTAAACGAACAATTCGAACCATTAGTTAAAGAATACGGTGGGCTGTTAGATGAATTGAGCAAAGTTACCAACGAATACAAAGAGGTCAGTGTAGGAGTGACTGAAAGACAGGAAATGCTGAACGATTTGACTGCTAAGGTGGAAAATATCAAGCAAAGAACAGAATCTCGCGGGTCTTCTATGAATGACAACTCTCCCTTAGTAACTGCGAAGAAAGCTGTAACTAATCTGAGGAAGGACATTCAGGAAATGGATTTCCAAATAATCGTACTACTTTGGCTGTTAACTACTAAAGAAAATCCTAATACCAACAATTATTTAGCCAATGCTGAATCAAGAATGGTTGCTAATGAAGCATATTAAGATAATAGAATAAAATGTAATTTCTCTATATTAAAATTGACTTTTATTATGAATATTCTTTATAATTAGCGCGTGACTCCGAGACTCGTTAGACTCGTTTTTAGGGTTGCTTAGTCAATAAGAAACCCATATAGTTTTGTCGTGTCCGTCTGTCCGTCCGCGGCTTAGCTCAGACACCCTTAGTACCAGAAAGCTAAAATTTTGTATAAATATATATGTCACAGGCAATGTGTCAAATCCAGCATTCGATAGAATACCAATAGTCATTCTATACAATGCCTAAAACGTTGAGGCAAAGTATGAAATAAAATTTATTTTACAGATTGCCTATACAATTATAGAATTGTATAATGCCCAATGTTCAGCCGGCAATGTATAGAATACGCGGTAAGTGGGATGTAAGTGGGGGTTAGGTTAGGTTAGTTAAAAACACATGTTATTTGTCTTATTTCATAGTTTAGCTGATCTCCACATGGCATTCTATACATTGACTAGGCAATGTGCACAATTATAAACGATAGAAACAATATTTTATACATTGCCTAGACGAGCTCGGCATTATATAGAATGCTAGGCATTGTGTAGAATGCCGATAACATATACATAATTATATTTCATCCACGCCATCCCGATCGTAATGTGAGTTTGTATAAATCATTTTTCAATTTAGGGATCCGTTTGCGAAATATTTAAATTGAAAGTGCAATTTTTTATTGATTCGAGTGTATAAGCGGTTGTTAGTGAAAATGTGAAAAAATTCACAGTAGATACTTATATGATAAAATAAAACGAAAACTATCACAGAAAAACTGGAAATAATAAAAATAGCAATAGCAATCAGGCGTTAGGACATCGCTGAGCGTTAGGAGGCGAAAAGTTTATGTTATAACGTTATGAAATACTTAATCAAAACCTGATTTGCTATAAAAAGATCCTACAAAGACTAAGGGACCCTAAACTGCGCTAATGAGACTTTTTCCCTATACTAGTGGGCATTAGTGTTGTACGCATTTTCAGACTAGTTTATAACAACAGTACTTGACGAATTAGACTATTTTAATTACGACCCTATACTGATTGTATGTATGAATGTAGTACAACTTTGACCAAAGTATTTTTTAACAAATTAAATAGATGGTGGCTAATTTAATTTGTTTGATAGCTGGTCCACACGCAGCTGGTGCGGTTGGTAGTGACTCCACCTTCTGCGCTGTACGTCTCGTGGTAAATCCCCGCCCAGGGCAAACATTTGTGTGTAATACAAGTGTACTTATCTAATTAGGTATGTATATTAGTCTTTATTATCAATAGTGCTTACAGGCTTTGCCTAGATCTAGACCAGATCTTGTGTGACATGTTCCCCACGTTTATTATTATTACTTACATCATATTTAAAAGCTCGCCCTTGGCATGGTGCCACAGTGACAAAAATCTTTGAGTAAATGAGTATGGTAACCCGCTGAATTGTCTATAGTTAGGCGTGTATGCCGGATTGGGATATTCGTCTACCAAGGGAAGAATCGCAGAAACGTCTTCGAACGGGAAGAACCAGATTAGTGGACAGTCAAACACAGCCGCAAAACTGAAGATAAAATTAAACAATTAAAAAACAATTTATTATAATTAAATGGGAAAAATAAACAAGTGAATTAAATATACTTTTAATAATAAATATAATTATAAATACAGAAGATATATATACTATACATATACAAAATATCTACATATAAATACCTATATGCACACGTACTTACATATATTCATAAAACTACAGAAAGTTATGGAAAAAAATCACAATGATAACAACGAACACGAAGCAGTGTTTGTGAAAGAAAATGCTCTTCAACTTTTACTTTAAAATATATAATTTAATATAAATGTAACGCCGTGTACGCAGGGCATAACGCTATAATCTACTGTTGCAGCCAACTGGTTTAAAAAGGCAGTTAATTAAATGCCTAGGAGCTTGGTTGACTGCTGGCATTCAATGGAATGCCTAGGCCGATCGTTGACTAAACTACTGTCGTTCAATTTTTAACGAGTTGGCTAATCGATAGCTGGCCCGATTGAGACGGCCAAACTTGAATCAGTCTTGAGATTAAATTCAAGTTTGTCAGCAATTGATTGATTAAACCAGTTGGCTGCGACATATACATATAATAAAATCGTTAACTCGCCGATTCTGTACATTGAAAATTCACATAAAATCCATTCGAGTGATTTTTGGAATTTTTGTCTGTTCGTGTGTGCGCGATAAACTCGCAAGTCGCTGAACCGATTGAAACGGGGTTTTCGATAATATATTAAGCTTACTTTCATGCAACATCTAAGCTTTGTTTCATTGCAATCGGCCTGCGCACCAATAACTCACAAACTACTGAACAGATTCATTCAAACAGAAGATACGCGAAGTTTCAGGTGGCGGCGCCAATAAAAAATCACAAACTACAGAACCGATTCAAACGAACTTTTCAATAACTTATTTAGCTTACTTTCTTGTAAAATAAGTTAAGTTTTAGGTTTAATTAAAGTTTTGTTTCATTGCAATCGGTTGGTTGAAAACCCATTTGGGATGTTTGAATTGGTCCAGTTGTTTGCTGGCTTGCAAACTCCACGCGAACGAAGTCGTGGGTACAGCTAGTCCACAATAAATAGAAGAAGGTATTTCTTACCCCGAATAAACATCGGAAAACATCCTCTCAATAATAACCGCATCAAACTTCTGCTTAGAATCATCTAAGAAATTTCTCAAAGTCGTATCTTTGATAACGTTAGCTGTCGTATTTATGATCATTTGATGAAAAAAATCCTGATCGTCAACGTTGATTTTTTTGTCCATCAGTACTTGTATATTCAAAGCGTCTGTGGAATATAAAAAAAATTACAGGATTAGAAAATTGAAAAACTTATAACTGCACCCAGGGTTTGAACCTGTGTTTTCTGCGTAAGTACCGAGGAAGCTTTAACCAAGTATTATGGTCCAACTAGCTGTTGCCCGTGACTTCGTCCGCGAGGGATTCTATCTATACGACCATCCATCCATCCACCCTTCCGTCTATCTGTCGTCCGTCCGTCCGTCCAACCATCTGTCCAACCGTCCGTCAAATCATCCCTGTCCCTGCCCCTCTCCCTCTCCCCCTCCTTCTCCTCCTCCCTTTTCCTCTCCCTCTCCCTGTCTCTCTCCCACTCCCTCTCCCTCTCTCTACCCTTATTCCTACCCCTATCGCTACCCCTAACGCCATCTTAACCGCTATCCCTAACTTCATATAAATAAAGAAACGACACCCATATTGATTTTTAGACATTTCAACCCTATCGCACCCCAATTTCACGTCCACCACGTTGGATTTCAAAGTTGTGGTAGTTTTCGTAATCAGCAACCCCCATATTAATTTTTAGACATTTCAACCCTATCGCACCCCAACCCGATCCCCAGGGGATAATGGTATTTCACATCCACCATGTTGGATTTCAAAATTGTTGTAGTTTTCGTAATCAGCGACCCAATAAACCATACAAACGATACCCATATTGGTTTTTAGGCTTTTTGGTTGAATTTGGGTTGGAACCTAATGCCTAAATAATAAATACATACATACATAACATCACGCCTCTTTCCCGTTGGGGTAGGCAGAGACCACAGTCCTCCAGCTGCTACGATCTTGACATACATCCCTTGCTTCCTGTACTTTCATCAATCCTTTCATACATGGTAATTATGTGGATTTTACTTTAAAAATAAAGGATTTTTAACTTCATCCCCCTTTTCACCCTTTAGAGTGTCGAATTTTCAAAAACCCTGAGGTACGTAAATATAAATTTTTAGTCATAAGCCTAAATACAAAATTTTACTTTCATCCCCTATTTTACTCCCTTAGGGGTGTAATTCTGTGAAACCCTTTCTTAGCGCACCGTTAGACCTCATAAGGAACCTACATGCCAAATTTGGAATTTCTAGACCCTGCGGTTTGGGCTGTGCGTTGATATGTCAGTCAGTAAGTCAGTCACCTTCTTCATTAACATAAAATGCGTTTTCTCTGGGAATAAAGTGTTTTCCCGTGGTAAAAAGTAGCCTATGTGTTATTCCAGGACCTGAGCTATATGTGCCAAGTTTCATTAAAATCCATTCAGTAGTTTTTACGTGAAAGAGTATCAAACATCCATCCATCCATCCATACTTACAAACTTTCGCGTTTAAAATATTATAAGGATGTAGTAGTTTGCCGGCACAGAATTTGTCCTGACATTTTCTATTGCAACTGTAGATACTTGGACTAACTTCGTTGTTCTTATTTTGTAGTAATATTGAACCACTGGAAGCGTTAAATTGATAAAAAAATATATATGAATAGGGTCTTATGTCGTGTGAACCTAAGGACTAATTCTGGAAGCTTAATGAAACATAGTTCTTCTAAACAACCTTATATGAGAACTCTTGGCCATTATATATTAAATCAAAAAGAAAGAAGGCCCCAAAGAGATTTGAACCTCGCTGCGCAGAAAGCCTATATTATATTGAAGTTTAATATTTAAGTCATTAGGTTACCCTTTTGCTCTGACGAATATTCTAAATTATTAAGCTAGGCAAGTCGTCAAGCGTTTGCCCTTCTTGATTTGTTTTGAGTCACGAAATTAGTTTACTTGTTTTTAGTCAACAAATAACTATCATTTATTCTGTTTGAAGCAAGTTTCTTACCTATCTCGTGAATATTGTTGGCTTGACTAACATCCACATGTTGCAAATTAGGATTTGAATTTTTCTTTGGGAATGGCGTGATGTAAGTAACCTGTAAAAAAGAGAAAAACATCATGCCTGTATACAGTGCGTAAGTGCGTAAGCAAATGAGTAAGCACTATTTTAGCATGTTACTTAGACCATAAAACTGAACAACTTAAAAAAAAACTCCTTCCTCCCCACATGAAACAGAATAGAATAGAAAATGTTTCACTTAGTAAACAATTTAAATGTTAACTTACAATTTGATAAAATTCGATAAAGTTGTTGAACTATGCTCTTTCCAGTTCAGTTTTGAGGTCAAAGAAACAGGCTAAAATAGTGCTTACTAATGTTTTTACACCCTGTGTTTTATACAGGAGCCGATTTTTAAGTTCCGTAGTCAACAAGGAACCCTTATAGTTTCGTCATGTCCGTCTGTCTGTCCGTGGCTTAGCTCAGAGTCCCTGAGTACTAGAAGGTCTGTTATTTTGTATTGATGTAAATTTAATCCATGCCGACAAAGTAGTAAAACAAAATCTTATAAAAGATTTGTATATAGGCTGTGTCCCTTTATAAAAGGGCGTGAATTTTTTTTTCTACTCCAACGTGTCGTTCGATCCAGCCAGCTTAACGGTAACTAATAATATTACAAATACAAATATTCTTTATTTTAAAAACGGTACATTATAATGCTTGTGGCCGGTGTCTCCAGTTAGGTTTATCGCCTGTGTTTGGAGACACCGCTCTTCATAACAAACTAAGTAGTTTTAAACAAAACAAAGAATCAGGTTGCATACTGATTTAAGACAAATCTAAATCTAAATAACAATATATTGTGTGTGTTTGTGACTGTGCGTGTGAGTGGGTGTAAATTACAGTTTTCAAGACTCTACGGAATATTCTTGAACCCAATTTACTAAAGCAGACTTATCTCGCCCTGTGCCAGACGGTAATTTCTTACTGCATATCTAGTTGGGGTGGAGCTCCAAAAACCACCTTAAAACGTCTTGAAGTCGCCCAGCGCGCAATTCTCAAAGTCAGTACCTGTAAGCCTTTTTTGTTTCCCACAACAAAACTTTACCAACTTTGTGAAGTTCTTACGGTGAGACAGTTATTCATTTTAAGCATAACACTACAGCAACATAAACTTTTGACCTATAATCCAGCTATAACTATGAAACGCAGGGCATATGATGTTTGTCAGAATAACAAAGCTTTCAGAACAAAGTTTGCACAACGTTTCTTCTGCTTTAGGGGACCATATATTTACAACAAAATTAATAAAATTCTAAACATATATAGCCTCAATAGTTATGAATGCAAAAATAAAGTAGTCAAATGGCTTTTATCGCTAAACTATGATGCCACGGAAGACCTTCTTAAAATCTTGTCTTAAATTTTTGTAATCTTTATTATCCCACTTAATTTCTGTTTAGTATACCTAGTCTTTCTTTTACTCTATCTTTTACACACCCTCTCACACACATGCATTTCATTCTCACAATTACACAAAGAGAGGATCTTAAAGCATCCATTTTGTATGTTTTTGTATGTTTTTAGTTTTAGTTTTAAAATAATTCTATACAGTTTTGTAACAGTTTTTCTTATATTTTTGTGAAAATAATAACAACCAGTCAGATTCGAGGAGAGGCACTGAATGCTGAAACACAGGTTTTTACCTAGTTCGGCAGCAGATGGCTCAATGTTTACCCTTTACATATAAGCTTATGCTTTGTATAAATAAGATCAATTTGTTACCAATTTATGAAATAAACCATTATCTTATCTTATCTTATGTAATATGTATGTGCGTATTTGTACGTATGAGTGCTTATACATGTGGGTGTGTGCTGGTCCTAATGTAAGTCAATGTGTATAGAATTGTGTATATTTATGTTTATGTTCATGTATGTATGTATGTGTGTATGTATGTAAGTGTGTATACAAGGTATTAGTTCATATTCATATTCATGTTCATATTCATTTAATTAGTATTAAACATACATTGTCAACATTTTTTGTCATTATTACATTATTGTACTTATAATGTACTTATAATGATAAATGTAAATAAAATTATACTATACTTATAACTATTACAATCAATCAATTTTATAGATTGCTATGAAACTTGAGGTGTTTCATAGGAGAGGAACTCTGTCACTGAGTAAAACGCTTTTTGCAATAGAAAGTTTTTAAGTTTATAAACAAAGGCACGATCCGATTTGGCGGACTTAATACTGTCGCTAATTACATTGTAGATACGGGGCCCTTTGTAATATAGGGAGTGACCAGTCTTAAGTAGCCTGTGTTCAGGGTTTTCTAATTCTTGCCTTCTAGCAGCACATTGCCTTGTCCCGAACCATTTCTGTTTAGGAAATTCTTCTATATTGAATCTAACATATTTAGCTACCTCAAACACAAAGAGAGATGGCAGAGTTAGAATACCTACTCTTATAAAGTATTCTTTGGCAGTTCAGTAAGTTATTAATTATTCAGTAAGTAATTCCTCTACTTCATCGTAGGATTTATCTTCAAGCCATTTGTGTATATATGTCTTACACTCATATAAGGTTTTAGAGTGTGCATTGGTCCGACTCAACGTATTTATTGCAGCTATGAATTTGTAAATTAAAATCATTACTAGGCTGGGTATCATTAGATATACTAAAACATATATAGTTGGTTTTTTCAGCGTTCAGCGTAAGAATATTATTCATTAGCCACTTATTCATTTGCCTGATACCAAACTCAGCACTGCACTTGACGCTATCCCATGAGTCCTCAGTAAACACAATTGCTGTGTCGTCCGCGTATGAAAATATTTTTGCATTCTGGACCTGCATATCACAGAGATCATTTATATAGATTAGAAATAATGTTGGGCCCAGAATGCTACCCTGTGGCACGCTGTACGACACAGCCTCGCATTCACTGGTAAAATCACCTAATTTTACCTTTTGTCTCCTATTCATCAAATAATCTTTAAAAAGAAGGAGAGACCCCTTATGCCTATCAATTCAAGTCTGTGTATGAGAATGGGGAGAAAGACCGTGTCGAATGCCTTTTTGAGGTCTAGAAATACTGTAATGCATTTTTTACGTTGATCAAGTTGTTCAACAACTAAAGAACTTAAGGCCGTCACTGCGTCCTCTGTTGAACTGACTTGTCGAAAGCCAAATTGACTATTTGAGAGTAATCTAAATTTATTAAGATAAATAATTAATCGTTTATTAAGTAGCCTTTCTAGTATTTTCGACAAGGCAGGCAACACTGATATAGGTCTGTACTACGTCTCTGTCCAAGTATATTGGATCCTTACCTATGAGATTGGCGAAATATTTTTGCAGATTAATCTATTTGATTTATATTTGAAAGTTGATTTCAAGGTCCAATCTACGCATGAAATATTGTTTTTATTTTTAGTTTGATATCTAAAATTACAGGTTCAAAAATTATTCATTTTTTTCTCACAGTTAATAACTTAATAAGCTACTGTAAGCCGAATGTCTTCCCATTCTTACATAAGAGAAAAAAAACGGATTTGTAAACAAATAAATGATACAGCAACACTCAAAGATTTTGGAAACTACGCCAGGGGGAGCGTTTTTCTTACGTCAATGGCAACACTGCACCTTTCTCGCGACTTGCGAGACAGAGAGAGTGTGGCTTGTGAGATCGATGACCGACAAAGCAAGGAGGTTTTTGTTCTGAGATGACCGACCTCATAAGGCCCGCCCCTCCGCCGCGTGAAGCGTTTTTGCCGGCGTTCGACGCCTGGCGTTCGTGTTTCTATGAGCCCCGCCTCGTGACGCGGATCATACGGCGCGTCTCGCAAAACGCGCGCGTTCGACGGCCGGCGTTCGTGTTTCTATGAGCCCCGCCTCGTGAACCGTTTCGTACGGTGCGTCTCTCATACGCCGAGCGTCTGCTTGACACGCAGCGTTCGAACGGCGCGCTTTATGTACACCTGCGCACCTTAAGTACCGCCATAGTAGATAATATATACCTGTTTTTTTTTTGTTTTTTATTCTTTTTGTTTGTTTGTGTTTTTGTTAGGGTAAGTATACAGGGTGTTAGATTAGGATAAATACACAGGGTGTTATGGTAAGTATACAGGGTGTTAAATTAGGATCACTATATGTACAGGGTGTTAGGGTAAGTATACAGGGTGTTAGGATAGGATAACTAAACAGGGTGTTGGGTTAGGATAACTATACAGGTGTTAGGTTACTAACACTGTATAGTGAGTTATGTTATTTAAATACAGGGTGTTACTAAACAGGTTGTTAGGGTATGTATACAGGGTGTTAAGATAGGATAACTACACAGGGTGTTGGGTTAGGATAGCTATACAGGGTGTTGGGTTAGGATAACTATACAGGGTGTTAGGTTAGGATCACTATATGTATAGTGATCGTATCGTAACACTGTATAGTTATGTTAGTTATATACAGGGTGTTACTGCACAGGGTGTTGGGGTAAGTATACAGGGTGTTGGGTTAGGATAACCGTACAGGGTGTTAGGTTAGGATCACTATACATATAATGATCCTAACCTAACACCCTGTATACTTACCCTAACACCCTGTATAGTGATCCTAACCGAACACCCTATATAGTTATCCTATCCTATCACCCTGTGTAGTAACACCCTGTATACTTACCCTAAGACCCTGTACATATAGTGATCCTAAGCTAACACCCTGTATACTTATCCTAACACCCTGTGTAGTAACAGCCTGTATACTTACCCTAACACCCTGTATAGTAATCCTAACCTAACACCCTGTATACTTACCTTAACACCCTGTGTAGTAACACCCTGTATACTCACCCTAAGACCCTGTACATATAGTGATCCTAAATTAACACCCTGTATACTTATCCTAACACCCTGTGTAGTAACACCCTGTATACTTACCCTAAGACCCCATACATATAGTGATCCTAATCTAACACCCTGCTCTAAAACCCTGTGTATTTATCCTAACCTAACACCCTATTTACTATTCTAGCCTAATACCCTGTATATTAACAAATAATGACCATTAGAAGCATTTTGTAGTCAGTATTTGTTTATTTACGAGTATTTACTGTGACCTGTTCTTGGCTGTATAAAGTATACCACAAAGACGAATTTGTACTGACGATGACGCCGCCGAGTGAAGCGTTCGAACGCGACGTACGTACGGTCAGTATGGCAGGAATGAGTATTTGTACTACGAGTAGCAGCGCCGCGTGGCGCGTGTGTGTGAGGCGTTCGAGCGCGGCGTGAGACGCGCGCGTTTGACGCCGCGTTCGAACGCTTCACGCGGCGGCAAGCCTAAATCCTAGGTGTCAGACTGTCAGAGATGTTGAGCCGCCAAGCCCTTTGACATGGCTAATCTTTGGCTAATCTTATACGTTAGTATTATATAGTCTAAGGGCTAATCTTACCAACGCAACGTCGTAACGTTCCTTCAGATGCACGGAATCATCCACCTTACTTTTCGGACAGTAATTTTCACTCAGCAACTTTTTGAATCATATTTCAAAGATTACGACATCAGTGTAGATAAAATAGGTTACATAACGAGATAAATAAATGAATTTTGAAACCTGATCTTGCGTTTATCTTATCATTAGCTCTTCAAGATTAACTTGAATTTTATCCGGTCTCTATTCTAATATTCGGCTTATTCAAAGGTTCATTTTATCAGCAGAGCATCGGTTCCTGAGATTTAGAGTGAATTTTCATCAGCTATAGTTAAAATGTTATCTGATACTGTACACATTACAAGTCCTTACTTAGTTTTATTAGTGATCTGTGGAAAATGTCGTTGGTAGTACCATAAACTATGTTTTGCAAATATTTTAATTTAGTAATACACATTGTACTACTGATTGTTTTCCCAAATAAATAAAATAAAAAATAAAATTATCAGCATAATATATGTGGTGCCAGCTATTAGTACCCAAGAGCACGTCAATAGTAAAACTGGACTTTATCGCATGGTAATAAAGTTACAAATGTTTCCACTGTCGAGTGGTTGACCGTACCACCCCATCTCTACCCACGAGTATCGTAAAAGGCGACTAAGGAATCTTGGACATAAGCGTCCTTTTGCATATCGTACCACCTCACTGTAACTACCACGGTCCATCCATTATGCGCCAACTAGAGTGGTGTGTAGTGGAGCGAGGTGGATCGTGTCGTCAACTTCAAAATATACTACATTGTATGTACTCGTACATATATTCGAGCTTTCCGTTCCCCATCCGCCCGGTGAAGCTGTGATAGCCAATAAGACTAGACTATTATCTAGGGTGGGCAAGCAGCCGGCTGCAGGGTACCTTTTGTTATGTTACAAATTGGCAAAGCAGCCAGCTGCAAGGTACCTTTTCTTATGCTACAAATTGGCAAAGCAGCCAGCTGCAAGGTACCTTTTCTTTTACAAAGTAGAAAATCGCAAAAATTCACAACCACAGGCAGGATTCGAACCTGCGTCTTCTGCGTAAGTACCGCAGACGCTTTACCAACTAGGCTACTGTGGTCCTGCCCGATGTTGTGAAATTTAGCGACCTCTATACGCATTCCAACGTTGCGTTTGTGCTGCCACCTAGCAAGCATTTTTGCTGTACTAGCTCAACTAGTCCATCATTGCAGACAGATTTCGAGTTGAAAATTGGTAACACTACGTATAATTGAAAATGATGAATAAAATCATTTTCAATTATACGTAGTGTTACCAATTTTCAAATGATGAACAAAATCATTTTCAATTATACGTAGTGTTACCAATTTTCAACTCGAAATCTGTCTGCAATGATGGACTAGTTGAGCTAGTACAGCAAAAATGCTTGCTAGGTGGCAGCACAAACGCAACGTTGGAATGCGTATAGAGGTCGCTAAATTTCACAATATCGGGCACGACCACAGTAGCCTAGTTGGTAAAGCGTCTGCGGTACTTACGCAGAAGACGCAGGTTCGAATCCTGCCTGTGGTTGTGAAATTTTGCGATTTTCTACTTTGTAGATTTATCCGAACACAGGAAGTGTTAAAATAAAATCATTACCCTTTCTTTTGTTACAAATTGGCAAAGCAGCCAGCTGCAAGGTACCTTTTGTTATGTTACAAATTGGCAAAGCAGCCAGCTGCAAGGTACCTTTTCTTATGTTACAAATTGGCAAAGCAGCCAGCTGCAAGGTACCTTTTGTTATGTTACAAATTGGCAAAGCAGCCAGCTGCAAGGTGCCTTTTCTTTTGTTACAAATTGGCAAAGCAGCCAGCTGCAAGGTACCTTTTCTTATGTTACAAATTGGCAAAGCAGCCAGCTGCAAGGTACCTTTTCTTATGTTACAAATTGGCAAAGCAGCCAGCTGCAAGGTACCTTTTGTTATGTTACAAATTGGCAAAGCAGCCAGCTGCAAGTTACCTTTTGTTATGTTACAAATTGGCAAAGCAGCCAGCTGCAAGGTACCTTTTGTTATGTTACAAATTGGCAAAGCAGCCAGCTGTAAGGTACCTTTTCTTATGCTACAAATTGGCAAAGCAGCTAGCTGCAAGGTACCTTTTCTTTTGTTACAAATTGGCAAAGCAGCCAGCTGCAAGGTACCTTTTCTTATGTTACAAATTGGCAAAGCAGCCAGCTGCAAGGTACCTTTTGTTATGTTACAAATTGGCAAAGCAGCCAGCTGCAAGGTGCCTTTTCTTTTGTTACAAATTGGCAAAGCAGCCAGGTGCAAGGTACCTTTTCTAATGTTACAAATTGGCAAAGCAGCCAGCTGCAAGGTACCTTTTGTTATGTTACAAATTGGCAAAGCAGCCAGCTGCAAGGTACCTTTTTTATGTTACAAATTGGCAAAGCAGCCAGCTGCAAGGTACCTTTTCTTATGTTACAAATTGGCAAAGCAGCCAGCTGCAAGGTACCTTTTGTTATGTTACAAATTGGCAAAGCAGCCAGCTGCAAGGTACCTTTTTTATGTTACAAATTGGCAAAGCAGCCAGCTGCAAGGTACCTTTTCTTATGTTACGAATTGGCAAATGGACAGGTAGAAAGGGTGCTGACGGACAAAATTTTTATTTGATTTGCTCATGTCTGCCTCTTTGACTGATGATAAGAAGCATCCTCTAAAAGATAAAAAAATATTGGCAGACATCCACACCCCTATGTTTTTGAGGAATTAAGTTTTGACAATTAAACGTACACCTTGCAGACTATGACTGTCCGATTAAACACAATTTATAGGACCCCAGAAAAATGGTCGCCACCATAATAGCCCTGCTTTGTAAAGTTACAGCGCTTCAAAATGCATAAAAACACTACTTCGTCCCGTGATAATGCAGAGCCCTGCTTGTCTGTCTCTTCGATTTTATACATCTTCAGAAGTATCTTAAACAGCATCCACAAGGTCAAACAAAAAAAAACATTATTTAGTATCTTATTTTGCTTTCACTCAAAAACGCAGCGAGCGTCGCACAGAAAAACTTGTAAGGACCAAATCGATTCGTATTGAGCTGATCGAGCATCCCTATTAATATGAATCATGAGCAAATCATTATACCCAAATGGCAGCCAGCAAGATGAAAAAAAAAAACAACATTTCAACTTATTTAAGGTTTCATATTATTAATGTTTGTGAATGCAAAATAATGTAAAAAATGTTTAAGAGATCACTTCCTGCGTGAATGATCGGTCACAGTACCTATTATAATTTATATTAGTGAGTGAGTAGGCAACCACTCATGTCTTGGATAAACCCTAACAGGTTTTTAGAGGTGTGATTAAAACTTCCTACGTTTTTTTGTTAAATTGTTTTGAACAATAAATAAAAAAAAAAACATGCTTCTGTCAAAATTTATCAAGGACTGGGTGAGATGTTAGCCGTGTAGTGTAAAACATGACGTCTTCGGAAACGACTGGATTTCATCATCTTGTAGACTGGGATGATGAAATAATTTTACAAAGAGTTATACTTGTGTCTTAATTTCTTGCTTAAGATATAAAATAAACGGCCAAGTGCGAGTCGGACTCGCACACCGAGGGTTCCGTACCACAATGGTAAAAATACCGTCTTAGTTATGGACACGCAGTCACGCAGATATTTAACAAAAACGCGCGAGTCCAATAAGCACTTGACCAGTTTTCATTATTTGTTGTTATTCTATAGCTTATATGCACTATAAACATACCAATTTTCACGCTTGTAAGTGTTCCCGTTTTCACGAAGGAGCTAAAACAAAAATCGAGCAATAATCGCCTAAAAACACTTTTTTACTCGTAGTAGGGTTTTATTGTGATTTATTTTATTAATTTTATTTTATTTAATTTATTATTATTTATTATTTTTATAATTTGTTGTTATAGCATAGCGGCACCAGAAAAGCATAATCTGTGCAACTGTATACCTATTACGGTACATGAGATACTGCCCGCTGACAGACAGGCGGACAGACATACATACAGACATTGGAGGAATATTAATAGGGTCCCGTTTTTCACCCTTTGGGTATGAAACCTTAAAATGACGAAACTGTAGGTTTTGGTATCTAATGTCGATTTTTCTAGCATGGGCATTAAGTTTTCTAGGATGGGCACAGCCCACCCTTGCCGCCCCTTAGCTACGCCCATGAATAAGACTAACATAAGACTAACAGCAAGGTCATCTTCAAAGAAAAAAAAACCGGCCAAGTGCGAGTCGGACTCGCGCACCGAGGGTTCCGTACCACCACATAATCATAATTGTATTAGTTGAAATTTCAGTAAGTTAATGTGCTAGATTTTTTGAGTCCGACACTCGCTTGACCAAATTTTATTATTTGTTGTTATTTTATAGCTTATGTACTATAAACGTACCAATTTTCAAGTTTGTAAGTGTTCCCGTTTTTAAAATAAAACTAAAACAAAAATCGCCTCAGCGACCATCCAACTTGACCCCTCTCTTATATGAATGTTCTTGAAACGGGAGCTCACCACAATTGGTTACCATTAGTTGTGAGAAAAGTTGTATTAGACTTTTCCCATTATTTGTACTGTGAGACCTAGCTTCTTGCCTAATTTCATAATTTTAGGTCAACGGGAAGTACCCTGTAGGTTTTGCATTTTTGAATAAATGTATGGAGATGAGGACATAAAATGCCATATCTTTTGATTGCGTCATTGTAAAAAAAAATAATTTTCAGATCTTGTGTGGTTCATGGATCCTTATATATGGTATTAATTTCAACCTGATACCTTTACCCGTTCGTGAGATAAATGGTCTTGACAGACAGACAGACAGGCAGACGGACAACAAAGTGATCCTATAAGGGTTCCGTTTTTTTCTTTTGAGGTACGGAACCCTAAAAATAGAGATTTTCAGTGATTTTTATTGTTAATTTCCACGAGAATATAATGACTGATATTTTTTTGGAGATTCACTATAAAACAGCACTATAATATGGGTAAAACGAGTAACGGAAAGGTGTAATAATACTGAAGGGTGTGAATCTGCCCTTGAATCTGAACAACTTTTCCCAAGGAATATAGGTCGAAATACGAAAAACCAAATTTGACTTTTCATACAAAATGCGCTATCAGCTGATGCAGTTTCTATGGGCGGTATAAAAATTATTTTGTTCTATGACCTATGTACCTTGGGAAAAGTTGTTCAGTTTCATAGGCAGATTAAGTATTATCACATCTTTTCTTTACACGCTGTAAACACCCGTCCTGGTTCTATAGGAAAGACAGATCAAAGTATAATAATACAGGATGCAAGGGATGTGCCGAAAACTAAAAGGGCGTGTTCAGTCAACGAAACTGAACAACTTTCCCAAAGAAACATATATGAGAAATGAAAAAAAAAATTAACCTCTCCATACATACTGATCGATCAGAGTGAGCAATTTGTATGGAGAGGTAAAAAATTTTTTCATTTCCCAATAATGTTTTTTTGGGAAAGTTGTTCAGTTTCGTTGACTGAGCATGCCTGGGGGGTGATCGTGGTAATTTCAACGACATTTCCAAAACAAAAACGTTTGCCTCAAAAGTCATGTTAAGTCTTAACTAAGTGTTTTAGGCAAACGTTTTTGTTTTGGTAATATCGTTGAAATTACCACGATCACCCCCGTTCAGTTTTCGGTACACCGCCCCTTACACCCGGTATACTCCTCATCACAGCCATCAATAACCTCCTTTGGCACTTGGAAGACCAAGTTATAGATTGTTGGTGGAGCTCACAAAATTACGTGGAACCATGGAACTCTATGTAGCCCTTTGTCTTAAAAGGGTTTCTTAATTAACTTCCAATATTTGAGAATAATCCATTTTTTTTCGTTTAATCCAACGATAACCTTCACATTTTGCAGCCATGACACTAAAACCAGAGTATATTCATTGTTTTACAAACTTGATTTTTCTGTAAGCTTTAATCGATTGCTTTTGACATAGCTGCAAAATGAGTTGGTAAGCGTTGGAATGAACGAAAAAAATCGGCCAAGTGCGTGTCGGGACACGCGCAGTATTAGGGTTCCGTAGTTTTTTAAATATTTTTTTATCGCAAATCGGGTTTTAAGTAAGTATTTTATAACGTTTATAATACAAACTTTTAACCTCCTAATGCTCAGCGAGGTCCTAGCGCCTGACTGCTTATTTTTAGTTTTTCGGCTACAGCTCATTGACCTGTGAAGCCTACTTAACGGTGGTAGTTTTCCTTTTAATTTCATCATATATGCTACTACTGTGATTTTTTTCACATTTTTAGTAGTAACCGTTTAGCCAGCCGGGGGGGGACACTTGACTCCAATAAAAAATTGCCCTTTCAAGGTTAATATTTTTCAAACGGATTCCTAAATCGAAAAATGATCGTGGCAAACTTACATTATTTTTAAAAGACCTATCTCACGACACCCCACACTATGGGGTAGACAAGAAAAAAAAATTCATCCCCACTTTACTTGTAGGGGAGGTACCCTAAAAAAAATATGTTTCGAAATTTTATTCTACCACTTTGTCGACGTAAAAGAAATGTTTATTCGTACAAAATTGCAGCTTTGTAGTACAAAGGGTCTCTAGCTAAGCCGCGGACAGACAGACAGACCGACGGACATGACGAAACTATAAGGGTTCCTTATTGACTACGGAACCCTAAAAATGGAACGTACGTTACTCGGACCATAAAACTAAATAACTGTGTCAAAGAAACACGGGTTGAAATATAAGAAACATTTTTGGTCGTCTCTGCTGCCGGTCGTGCGTGCTGGTATTGATAATTGTATACAGGATGTTACGGACAGCTTTCCGAAAACAGAAGGCGCATGATCAGTCAATGAAACTGAACAACGTAACAGTATTTAAAACTTACAGGAAAAGAAGAAAAATATCGCGCATTTTTCCTTGCACCCAAAGGTTGCCTGTAAGAAAATTGCTTTTTAGCAATAAGGCCGCCTTATTGTGCTCTGTATTTTATGTTGAGCTATGTTTTTATATTTCTTTTTATCTGTGTGCAATAAAGAGTATTGTACTGTGTATCGATATTTTTTCTTTTCATTTTCTGAAAGTTTCATTTACCACAAGTTGTTCAGTTTCGTTGACTGATCATATACTGTCACTTTACAGAAAACTGTCCCTAACATCCTGTTTTACAATACACGCTATTTAACTTACAAAATGATACATTGTTTTACTAACCTCATGGCTTCCCGCCAACAAATGTCTGACTAGTCCATCTCCTAGAATACTATGACTTTTGTTTGGAAAAGGAAACACGACTAAAATTTTGTAAGTACTACAACTCACTCCTAATAACGAAAGTACAAGTAAATATTTCAACACTGCCATTGCGACTACACTACTTGTAAATGATATTATGAGAGATAATACAACACAACTGACTCGTAACAGAAGACTTATTTAGTCTTAGAAATAGACTGATTCCCAGACTAGTGGAAAAACAAATACCACTTCAGCTGGTTTGCTTATCAGTTTTATCTATTGCCGTATTTTTGATATCAACAGAATTGCTATCAAGAGATCAAATCTTGAATATCACCTAGTGACTAAATATCGACATAATATATAAAAATACTGATTTTTAGGGTTCCGTAGTCAAAAAGGAAACCTTATAGTTCAGTCATGTCCGTCTGTCTGTCTGTCTGTCTGTCCGCGGCTTAGCTCAGAAACCCTTAGTACCCCTTAGTGACCCTAAATATACATTTCATCTACGCCGACAAAGAGGTAAAACAAAATCTTGAAAAAATATATATTTAGGGTGCCTCCCCGTAAAGTGGGGGTGAATTTTTTTTCTTTGTTTATCGTTAGATAGGTCTTTTAAAATTAATATGAGTTTGGCTACATAATTTTTGGATTTAGGGATCTATTTGCGAAATATTTACCTTAAAAGCGCAACTTTTTGTTGGAGTCGAGTGTCTCCCCCCTCTGCCAGCTGTACGGTTGTTATTGGAAATGTGAATAAATTCAAAGTAGTAGTATATATGATTAAATTAAATGGAAAACTATCAGAGCTAAGAAGGCTTCACAGGTTAATGAGCTATAAACGAATAACTAGAAATAATAAAAACAGCAATGGCAATCAGGCGCTAGGACCTCGCTGAGAATTAGAAGGTAAAAAGTTTATGTTATGATCGTTATGAAATACTTTATCAAAACCTGCTTTGCGGTAAAAAAAATATAAAAAGAACTACGGAACCCTATACTGCGCGAGGTCCGACGCCCACTTGACCGGTAATGAAAAGCGAAAAATTTGATGCTCAACTGTAATTATACCTATAATTCTATAGCCATTTTCATTGTTTTACATATGAAAGTTTATTTCAAGGAATCTATGCATTTATATATTTTTTTATGTTTAGGTTATTAAAACATAGTCTAGATTTCGTATGTTGATAACTTGATACGTGATTTAACTACAAAAAAAAAATAATAAACTAGGGTTAGAAATTTAATTCAAGAAATAAAAAACAAAATTATCACGTCTTATTAACGAAAAATAAAAATAAAACATTTTCTTTTTTAAATTCACATTAAACACAAAGCCTTAAACCT
Source organism: Athrips mouffetella (assembly GCA_947532105.1). NCBI lineage: Eukaryota > Metazoa > Arthropoda > Insecta > Lepidoptera > Gelechiidae > Athrips > Athrips mouffetella. Next base: position 12,477,731 of record OX383972.1, on the reverse strand, counting down.
AAAACTAAAGTAAGTACATTTATGCCTCCTACGAAAAAGTGATGCGTACCTGTCATAAAAATAATTATAAGTTAAACGTAATGACATTAATAAATTAGTTAAGTATCATGAAAATACACTATACCCTAGCATCATTTCATTTATTGTTTCCATTTTTCAGAACTAAAAAACACGAAATAATATAAATAAGATATAAATAGATTAAGTGCAAAATAAATGCTTAGACTTCGTGTGGTCGGGGTTGTACTAATAATAAAGAGCTTGTTTAAAACATTTAGCTCAAGTGTAAGGGTAGTTTTCCACCAGAGCTTTGCAAGATGTTAGCTAGAAAAATAGAGCACTCCTTTTGATGGAGTTTTTCAAATTCACAACTGGGCCTAGAGACAAGTGGCTTTCTATATAATAGAAAACGTCAGTAGAATAGAATACAAATGACGTATGAAATCGTAATAAGCTAACGAAACGATGCGTGCGTGACCAAGGAGGTTTTAATCCACGCTACGCTCTAGGAAGGAGAGATGAATGGCCAAAAAAAGCGTGACGACGAGTATATCCAATAGTCGCGGTGGCATCTCTTTCACACAGTAGGGTGACCTAACTATTTTACGCTTGGGGATGTAATATTATTAAAGCCCTCTGGAACAGCAGCTTCATTTTTAATATTTTATTTGGCAGGATATTATCCTTTAGTTTCTACCTGATAAGTTGTGCTTCCCTCGGCAACAAAGTGTTTCGTGTATTAAAATCCTCGCAGCGCTGAGGATTCTTCTTTAGACCCACTCGCTTGGCTCGGGGCTCAATTATAGAGTCATAGAGGTAAATGAAGTCAAGTCCGTTTGGTGCCGACAAAGTATAGTACCAACTACCAACCCATCTCCACCCGTGGGTATCGTAATGTACGTACAGTGTACGTTTCATGGGGTGTCATGTACAACATGAGAATATTATTCAAGCATGGTATGTGCATGTCATGAATATTATTCAAGCATGTCATAAGTACCTTGGGCTCAATTCTTGAATAACACCGGATGATAAATAATTATCACCCGAAAAATAAAAAAATAAAAAATTTTTCTTTACAAAAGTGCAGAATGATATTCGTAAAATATAAAGTGATTGATTGTTACTTTTCATGTATTATGGTTTACATTTTTAACAGATTATCAGGGTACATTTGATATTTTTTTATGTTTAAAGTGAGCAAACGAGCAGGTGGGCCACCTGATGGTAAGTGGTCACCACCGCCGCCCATTCTTATTTGATGTCTCAAAAATTATATTTTATCACTCGGTAATATTCAACAATTGGGTCAGAGTTTTTTCAGCAGCAGCATTCTTTTTGTTTGTTGCCAAAATAAACCTTTTTTCATTTCTTTCTTCTTGCTTTCCAGAAAAGCCCAGGGAATTCTTGAAAATCACCGGGTGATAAAATAACACTTTTGAGACTTTAAAAATTCACATTTGCGTTGATAAACTGTTGAAAGGTAAATCAGAATACATGAAAATTAACAATAAAGGACTCCTTTATATTTTAAGAAGTACAATTTCAACTTTTGAAAAAAAAAACTATGATTTTTAATTTTTTGAGTGATATTTTATCACCCGGTGATATTCAAGAATTGTTCTCCAGGTACGTTGCATGCCTCATCATCAAGAAGCAAAGCAATTAATAAAATTTGACGTGTATTTTATGATTTATTGTTTATTGATAAACAAAATTCTTGTTACAAAATAATCGTACAAATATAAGATTTTATTTCTTATTTCATTGATTCAGTTCTGACTTTACATTTTTTTCACTCACATGGAATAACAATAATTTAAAAATATGGACTGGCTATTGAACTTTGCCTCATTTATACGTTTCTAAATATTATGGCCCAAGTTTTTGTCACTATCTTTTTACTGAAATAAACTATCAATACTCACAAACATTAAAAGACTTAAAACCAATATGTTGTTCATTCTCACTACTTATTGAACAGCCCTCGTAACATCAGCTGTCTCTCTGTCCATCTATATTTGCGATCCGTCTGGCTGTCCGGGAACAACAGGTCGATACAGGTTTTTGTTGGTATTCTTCTAAAAACTCATCATCAACCAACTTCATTTGGGCCTAATTGCGAGCCACCTACTTTTTAACCGACTTCAAAAAGGCGGAGGTTCTCTATTAGATCGTATTTTTTTAAATATTATTATTTTAAATGAATGAATCATTCTTACCTACCAAGTGACATCTGTCCACATCTGAAACTTTTTTAAACAAATTCCAACCCAAGGGCATCACATAAATTCTCTCAATAATGCCCGGAACAAAACTTTGATGCTGACCGTAAATGGCTCGAAATATCTATCGCGAGGGAGCGCAGGGCAGGCGCGTGAATTATTTATTGGCTTCCCGCATGTCGTCAATAAGAACGCAGAAAATAACCGGCAGCATCAGATGTACTATTTTCCTATTATTGTACAACAGTACAGGTTCCGTTGTTTTGTTTGATTTTCTTTTAAAACTAATGCAAGTTGTTTTTCTCTTTCATGTTTAGATTCAGATATCTTCATCATAATGTTATTTCATCATAATGTTCTTTGGGATAAGTTGGTCAGTTTAATGGGCAGATTCTGCAGATTCACATCCCACAATACTGATGTGGTTGTACCTTTTTAGTTTCCTTTGTGTTCAAATATCGTACATTACAGCCACCCTACTTCATACGTAAAACAGTTCGGCTTTTTCATAGAAAAATTAAAGGAATAATGGCTACCCATAGAAGAATATTCCGCAAATAGCATAACTATCAATTTTGCAGCCATTTACTCTACAATATTTCACTGTTTTTGCTGAAAAAATACGCGATTTTAAACAAAATTTAGCATGACATAAAAATGTGTCAAAGACGGGGATACCAGTAATGTATTAAAAACTATTACCAAAAAGGTTGATGACGAATGAAGAAGTACATAACCTGCTTGACCTTAAACAACACAATTAGATCAAAAATATTTTATAGAGTTTCCGAGATAAATCACAGAACCAAAAGCACCCGAAAAATATTAAATTTTTAAGATTTAGCTCTAAAAAGGTTTTCAAGCATAACGTCAAAAGATTTTTTCCTACCAACCCGCAATTTCGTTTTGCTATGGCAACTGTGTGAGCGTGACACAACCGCGACTAATTGACCTCTCGCTCGGCACAGTTTCTCTTCTTCGCAAATCACAGGAATTTATACCGTATTACAATATACGATTGACTAAATTTGTGTAGCAAGATTTTTGCATTAAACACTCATTCCTAGAGCGTAGCGTGGATTAAAACGTCCTTGTGCGTGACAGATAATGTTCTGTTTACGAGTACGATTATAGAAAGCCAATCGTCTAGGTACACACGGCCGCTCATCGGTGAAAACATTTTGACCTTGAGCGGGTCTCTGGTTACGGGTGTTTATAGCGTAGCGCTGGTTCACCTAATACTGGTTTTGTTTCTACCTACTTGCTGCCGTGCGTGTCTTGGTTAGCTATGTACCCAGCACAGCTCTAGAGGAACGACAACCTAAGTCAACAAAATTGACATCGTAAAAAACAAAAACAACAATATTCTCAAAATTTACAAGGTGAAACAAAAAGGGTATTAACCGTGTAAAATGTGATTGTACTCATGAATGATTTATAGCTCGTCCATGTCAACAATGCAGTGAGTCATCGCTTTCCGCCGCTGGTAGCCAATCAAGTCGCTTAAAATTATAAAGTCAAATGCACAATGACCAACTGAAGGCTTCGAAAGAAGCGGTTGTGTCCTTTATACCTAAAAAACTAATAAAAAAAATAGTCAAACTTTTTTTTTTCTTTTTAACTTAATTGTAAATACACCTTTTCCCCGAATTTGCATTAATGACTTAACGCGGACGAACTATATAAAAATAAGTATCGAAATAGGGAAAAATATTTTTAACCTCTGTACAAAATACGCTACCAGCTGATGCACTTTGCAAGGAAAGCTTTTTTTTTGTATTTTGACCTTCCTTACATGGGAAAAAATTATCAGTTTCTGGGGCAGGTTAACATCCTCCAAGGTCGTTGTACCCTTTTTGTAACCCGTTATAAAGGAAAATAAGGGCGCGTCCCCATTAGACTCGCAATGAGGGGCTGACTGTCCGCTGACTGACTCTGAGCGCTCAGTAAACTCAATGTTTAGTGAGCTTCGAACTATAGCGTATTAGCCGCGAAGCGCTTGCTAATTCTTGGGAGGTAGGGTAGGGTTAGTATATATGACCGCGTGACGCTGCGCAGCAAGCCGGCGGCGTAGTGAGTTGACTGAGACGCCGACAACGAGCATCGTTCGCAGCAACTCAGTTGCTCACTGAATGAATCGGCAAGCGAAACGCCGCAAACTGCATATAGTACGCGCTGAATGGATACTCCGTGTAAAATACATAGGGAGGCGAACTAGAGACAAACAGTTAGCCGCTCACTGTGAGCCTAATGGGGACGCACCCTAAGACAGAAACACACATTAAAGACTTCAAACTTATAGAAACCGCTGCATTTAGTTGGAAGCTAAAACTTAAAAACGAAATGAAAAAACAAGAAATAACCGCAAACTAACACGTTCCATCAATTATTATACTTACTATCATCAAGAACACACAATACACACATGTCGTAAGAAGCAACGGTAAAGTTCCTATAGCGACACGCACCCTTATTGTATAAGGATTACCGACTCTTTTGGGCAAAGGGTAAGCCCTATTCCGCCACTTTGAGCGCCCTTCGAACGATGTGCAGTCATTATTTTTGATGTCAAGCAAGTAATTTCTGATATGCAGTTACATAAGGACCTAGCAAGAATTATCTGCGATAGGTACATACTTATAAGTATCTTAAAAATTTAGTTTAACAAAATTGGCATCGCAAAAACTCACACATTTGTCCTTGTAAATTAATAAAGGAAGCGAAGATATACAAACAGACACACTTATGAACTAGGCACTCTTGTTTTTTATGTTGAGCTGTGGCTGTGGTTTACTCTAGCAAAAAAAAACAGTTATTGATATGAGAGTTCTAACTTTAATGCACTTAGCCATCTTCGTGTGTGGCGAAACCACAGAATGCAGTTTTATTTACTGAAAAAGAAACTGGCCAAGTGCGAGTCAGACTCGTGCCCTAGGGGTTCCGTACCTGTCCACCATAAAGCTCAAGTCACACAGAGGCGGTATGATTGCGAAAGCGGTCCGGGTCGGTTTGGCGGGAACAAAATACCGCGCCGCGACCGCTTTTCAATGTGACAGGGTGCATAATACCTCATACTTTACAAAAAATACCGGCCCAAAACTTTACAAAAAATAACGCTTCCGCTACCGCCTCTGTGTGACGCGGGCTTAAGATATACCACAAGCTTTTGCCTTTTGATTAAAAAAAAACTCCTTGTCCACTCAAAACTGAGAACCTCAAACTGAGTTCTGCTTAATTAGTTGCAAATGTGGCATCAGATATGGGAAAAGTTGTAGTTATTTAATGATTTTCCTTTTTTAGAGTTCCGTACCTCAAAATAAAAACCGTCCAAGTGCGAGTCGGACTCGCGCACTGAGGGTTCCGTACCACCACATAATCATAATTGTATTAGTTGAAATTTCAATAAGTTAATGTGCTAGATTTTTTGAGTCTGACACGCGCTTGACCAAATTTTATTATTTGTTGTTATTTTATAGCTTATGCACTATAAACATACCAACATTCAAGTTTGTATGTGTTCCCGTTTTTAAAATAGAACTAAAACAAAAATCGCCTCCGCGACCATTCAACTTGACCCCTCTCTTATATGAATGTTCTTGAAACGGGAGCTCACCACATTTGGTTACCATTAGTTGTGAGAAAAGTTGTAATATTTAATGATTTCAGACTTTTCCCATTATTTGTACTGTGAGACCTAGCTTCTTGCCAAATTTCATAATTTTAGGTCAACGGGAAGTACCCTGTAGGTTTTGCATTTTTGCATAAATGTATGGAGATGAGGACATAAAATGCCATATCTTTTGATTGCGTCGTTGTAAAAAATTTAAAATTTCAGATCCTGTGTGGTTCATGGACATTGATATATGGTATTAATTTCAACCTGATACCTCTACCCGTTCGTGAGATAAAGGGTCTTGACAGACAGACAGACAGACAGACAGACAGACAGACGGACAACAAAGTGATCCTATAAGGGTTCCGTTTTTTTCTTTTGAGGTACGGAACCCTAAAAACGGAACCCTTATAGGATCACTTTGTTGTCCGTCTGTCTGTCTGTCAAGACCCTTTTTCTCACGAACGTGTAAAGGTATCAAGTTCAAATTGATAATAAATATTAAGGTCCATAAACCACACAAGATCTGAAAATTTATTTTTTTTACAACGACGCAATCAACAGATATGGCTTTTTATGTCCTCATCTCCATACATTTATGCATGCACTAAAACAAAACATACAGGGTACTTCCCGTTGACCTAAAATTATGAAATTTGGCAAGAAGCTAGGTCTCACAGTACAAATAAAGGGAAAAGTCTAAAACCATTAAATATTAAAAATGTTCTCACAACTAATAGTAACCAATTAAGGTGAGCTCCCGTTTCAAGAACTTTTCTATAAAAGAGGGGTCAAGTTGGATGGTCGCTGAGTTTTTAAAGTCAAAGAGCTAAAGCTTTTAGTATATCATATGGTAGATAGGTACGGAACCCTTAGGGCGCGAGTCCGACTCGCACTTAGCCGTATTTTTTGTGTTACGAAACCTAGCTTCTTGGCAAATTCCATGATTCTAGATCAACGGGAAATACCCTATAGGTTTTGTTTTGGTTCATAAATGTATTGAGATGAGGACATATATGGGAGCATCTTTTAATTGTGTCGTCGTAAAAGCTTGAATTTTTTACATCTTCAAGGGTCAAGGGTCTTTCAAGTTTGATGTTATTTTCAATCAGACCGACAGACAGACGGGCAACAAAGTGATCTTATAAGAACTTAATTTTTTTTCTCTTGAGGTTTGGAACCCTAAAATGAAAGAAATGTTTCCTTCAATTGACATTTTCTTTGTATGTATTCAGTACTTTTCTACCAGGGGTATTGAAAATTTCCAATCTGTATACCACGATGCATGCGTAACGCAGCGGACGCTGCTCATAGGTTACATTTTAATGTTTATAGTTTCCTATGTATTTAAAGGGTGTTTAAGCTAAGAACAAATAATTTAACATTGTCGAATTGGGTCTTTGCCTGTTATGACTAATGTATTAGATATTATAGTAAATAAATAAATAAAATGAAAATGAAAATTTTGCCAATTTTTTTTTTCGTGGAAGATATAGGCTTTTCTACGAGCTAAAACTTTAAGTAAGCGTAGCTCAGTTCCATCCAAGGATTCAGGCAAATAGCTTCTTAACTAAGTACCTAATATCAATAACTATACCTAATTAAAAAAAAATTGATTGTAAAATATCTGATTAGGTAAAATACGCAACAGCTCGGCCATACATTTCGCCTGCACTCCCAAACTGTCGCGTACTAATACGATATATACGACAAGTTTTCTTACCTTAAAACTGAAATAGACTGTGCCCGTACCCATAGTCGGTGATTGTTCGCTGCGCTGTTTTGGTGCAGTATCTAAAAATGTTTTGAACTCTGTATTAAAATCCGGTCAAGTGCGAACCGGACTCGCGCGCCGAGGGTTCCGATATACTTATAGTATTTTTGGAAGCAAAAAGTTCATTTTTAGAACCGCAAAACTAAATTTGTTTGTAAAGGTTTTTTAAGGATTTCTAAAAAACTGTGCAACTTAGAAAGATCGTTTTATTTTTGCTATAATATTTACATAAACTCCTATCGACTGTAATCTATCTATATATATAAAAGAAGAAGGTGACTGACTGACTGACTGACATATCAACGCACAGCCCAAACCGCTGGTTCTAAAGATTCCAAATTTGGCATGTAGGTTCCTTATGAGGCCTAGGGGTGCACAAAGAAAGGGTTTTACAAAATTCCACCCCTAAGGGGGTAAAATAGGGGATGAAAGTTTGTATGAAAGTCCGTCAGTTTTGAAGTTAGGATCTTCAAAATTTGTATTTAGGCTGACGACTAAAAATTAAGTTTTGCATGTCTCAGGGTTTTTAAAAATTCTACACCCTAAGGGGTGAAAAGGGGGATGAAGTTGGAAATCCTTCATTTTCAAAGTAAAATCCACTAAATTTATTGTTTAGGCATTAAGGTTGTAATTCTGTGGAACGAACCCCAAATTTCACCCCAAATTCAATCCCTAAAAGAGGGAAATGGGGTGAAAAAGTCTAAAAACCAATATGGGTATCGTTTGTATGGTTTATCGGGTCGCTGATTACGAAAACTGCTGCAATTTTGAAATCCAACGTGGTGGACGTGAAATACCATCATCCCCTGGGGATAAGGTTGAGGTGCGATAGGGTAGAAATGTCTAAAAATCAATATGGGTGTTGTTTTTATGGTTTATCGGGTCGCTGATTGCAAAAACTACAACAATTTTGTAATCCAACGTGGTGGACGTGAAATACCATCATCTCTTGGGGATGGGGTTGCGATAGGGTTGAAATGTCTGAAAATCAATATGGGTGTCGTTTGTATGGTTTATCGGGTTGCTGATTACGAAAACTACAATAATTTTGAAATCCAACGTGGTGGACGTGAAATACCATCATCCCCTGGGGATGGGGTTGGGATTTGGGATGCGATAGGTTTGAAATATCTAAAAATCAATATGAGTGTCGGTTGTATGTTTATATAAGGAAAGGGATAGCGGTTAAGATGGCGAAAGGGGTAGGGATAGGGGTAGGGGCAGGGATAGGAGTAGGGTCAGGGGCAGGGATAGGGAGGGTGTGAAGGAGGGATAGGGGAAGGGTTAGGGGGGAGTGGGAGAATGAGGGGGAGATAAAGAGGGAGGGAGGGGTAGGGAAAGGGGGGGTAGAGGGAGGGAGGGGGGAGAGGATGGAGATGGGGAGAGGGAGGGAGAGGGGAAAGGGTAGGGTATGGTGAGGGGAAGGGGGGATAGGGAGCGGGATGGGGGTAGGGGAAGGGGGGATAGGGAGCGGGATGGGGGTAGGGGAAGGGGGAAAGGGAGAGGGAGGGGAAAGGGGGAGATCAAGTGTTGCTGCTGTTTTTTTTTTTTCATTTGTTGCCGGGAAAAACATTTTGCTACACGAATGATTTAACTGCAGATTTGAATTGCTGCACAATTTTTTTTAATGGCTGAAAACAATTAAGTTCGTGGCCCCTCTACCTATAGTCACAGTGGATTTCAAGAAATCAAAATTAATACCATATTCTTATTGGACATTAATTTTGAATGTAAAAACAAAAGCCGGAAAGAGGTTGACAAACGTACACGTGGCTTGTTTGTCTCGACAAAAAAATTCTCGACTCCAAATGGAATGGATTGGTGGAGTATGCCTTGCCTACCTTTGCTTTCTTGAAGATGACCTTCTTTTTTCAATTTCTCATTTCTCTCTGCATTCTTTTTCCGGTATTCTTCCACAGACATGTGAGGACGCCGTGAAGAATACTCCAACTTTCTTATGGAGTGTGGCCCAGGCTTCTCTCTTTTGTGTAAAGTATGCACATATTCCAAAGATAATCTTTTAGGTACCATTTCGCTCTCTATTTTTTCAAACGTAAGACTTGTGATTTTTTCCAACGAATCACTATCTAAAGAATATCTTACAAGTAATTCGTTACTGCTTGAAGGAGCTGCCTTTAATTTCCGCTCACCCTCGGATGGAAGTAAGAGAGTCTTATTCAAAATACGTGATCCGGTCCTCTCAGCGAGTGGTCTGAAAAGAGATTGGTTCTCAGTACAAGGAAAGGATTAATTAAAGGTTGGAAGGTGATGAGCTACGAGTATATTATACTTACTTAGCTATAAAGATAATATCACACAGCGCCGCCTAGCTCGGGCGTGACGCGTGTCGTATTATCGTCTACGGGCGGTAATACAAAGGAACTGCGGAAGTCCGGGGCGGCAGAGGGACAGCATCGGGAGCATTTTATTGTATGATATGATATACGATTTTAGAAGTCAACCATGATCTTGTTTGAAAACGCTCGAGAAATTACATTGAGGGTGACGGGAAGTCAACGGCACGTTAGTGGGGCTATATGTCACGCTGCCATCCTGTCACCGTCCTGCGTCGTCCCGCCTCGCCGCTGTGTGATCCGACCTTTAGTACTTTTTAACACCTGCAGTATCTAAATCTGTTCATTGGCTCTCCGCCTGTCAACCATGCGCAGAAAATAACCGTCAGGCACAGAATTCGTCAGGGCTAGAGTTACATTGTAAATAGTATATCAGTTTTGTTACTGAAAAATAATTCAAAAATCTGCATACCTGTAGGTTTTGAGCGTTGGGAGTGGTTCATCTTTTCCTTCGTCAAGAAAAGCGGCTTCGTAATCACGTAAAAAGGCAGATTCCTTTATCCCCTTTTCATATTGTTCCTCATCGTCTTCATCATTTTCTGGCCCCCGTACAAAACCAGTAGCTCGTCTATTTATGTTGGACTCCTTTACAGGAGCACTCGGATCTATCTGCACTTTTCTACAATGTTTATAATGAATTAAAATATATTCAGAGTAATTTTTTACTACTGCTAAAAAATTTATATACAGGCTGTAATCGTTTAGTGTGTCCAGGCGATTATTCCATAACTATTACAGATATTAAAAAACTTTAAACTGATATCGAAAGTACGTTACCTAATGAGTAAAAAAAACATCAATAACCCTATAAAAATAAAACGAGAAATATGCAAAATTTTGACACTAAACACTCCCATTCATTTAGTATGAAAAAAAGTCGTAGAACAAAAGTTGTTGCTTTTGACCTCTGTAATAACGTGGGCATACGGAAATCAGGTCCAAAAAAATAACCTTGTACCTTATAAAAAGCACAAGTTCGATCCTGCATGGAAAATTGCTGTCATCTTTGGGATGGCTAAGCCAAATATCGACTAGCCGCACTTGACTCGATAGATCGCAGAGCCAAGAAGCTTGTTGCTGATGAGATGCTGGTGAAAACCAAGTTTTAAAGTCTGGCCCACCGTCGCAAGGTTGCATGTCTGTCGGTCTTTTACAGATTGTACTTCGGAGCTTGTGCTCAAGAGCTCCATCAGCTCCATGACCTTATTCCACCACCCCCCTTTTACCATTGGGAGTCCAGACGCACCGCAGGATATCACCCACACTTGGTTGATATTCCAAACATTCGCACAAAGCGCGTTGAAACATCTTTTATAATGCGCACCGCCAAAGAGTGGAATACTCTGTTTGGGTCTGTGTTCCCAAGTTCATATAACCCATCAAGTCGCGAGTAAATAGGCTTCTTCTTGGCAAGCTCGTCCCATCGTGAGTAAATATGCTTCTTCTGGGAAAGCTCGTCCCATCGTCGACCTCATCTCTGTCCTCAAGACTAGATCGAGGTCAAGAGTAAGCCCGTAAAAAAAAAAGCTTAAACCGTAAAACTGACCAACTTTCTTTAACCAACATAAGTCAACAATAATACATTGCTCACCGAGAAGATAAAGGGACCGATTGCCAACGAGGTTCGATTCCATTTTTATTAAAATTGCGTTCACATATCTTTTTTCGTCAATGTCATAGCTTTTCACTGCAATAATTGCTTTTTATTAAAGTACATGGGCGACCGAGGCTCGCTCTTAAATAGCCACCTCAACATTAAAATATCATCGGGTGAGCTTTAGGTATTTGTCAAAAACGCGATACTTTAAACATTGTATTAGTTGAAATTTTAGTAACTTACTGTGCTAGTTTTTTGAGTCCGACTCGCACTTGACCAGTTTATATTATTTGTTTTTATTCTATAGCAAGCACTATAAAAATACAAAACTTTCACGCTTGTAAACGTTCCCGTTTTTACGATAGAGCTAAAACAAAAATTCAAGCAAAAATCGCCTAAAACACGTTTGCAGTAAGGAAGCCTCACTTATTTTTTTTTTTTGTATTTGTTGTTATAGCAGCAACAAAATTACAAAATCTGTGTAAATTTCAACTGTCTACCTATTATTACTATTCAGTATCTGGGCGACCGAGCTTCGCTCTGCAATAGCCACCTCAACATCAAAATATCATCGGGTGAGCAAGCTATGCTAACCGCCAACAGATGGCGCTGTAGGTTTTTGTTTAAAACGCGGTACTTTAAAAACACGGGGAAAACGAATTTTCCCAGACATGTCACCTAGCTAGATCGATTTTTCGCCCCCGAAAACCCCCGTATGGTAAATTTCATCGATATCGTTAGAGCCGTTTTCGAGAAACCGATTACATATATACAAATATTGCTCGTTTAATAGTATAAGATCAGCCCAAACAACATTTAGTAAAAAAGTTGGCTTTGGCGGCATCTTATTCCTTAGTTTTTTTTTTTAACAAAAATGCAATAATTATCAACGAGCTCTAAACAACGATACCCCGCTCGATGCGGTAGGTCAATTTTTTTTTCGCGTCCCCTTTTATCTGTTCGGGAGCCCCATAATTTTTTATTTTTATTATTTGTTGTTGTAGCGGCAACAGATATACATACAGGGGGAACTGAACGTACCGCTGAATCGCTAACAACTTGCTGCTGTTTTAAATATTAATTTTGTGAAAAATACAACTAATTTCTGACCTTTGTTGTGATAGTGTTGAAGATCGTCTTTGGTTTTGAAGATTGAAGCATTAAGTTCTCCACAAATAACAAAAGTAACTCACTTTTACACCAAGGTACGACTAAAAATTTCAGTTAAAAGTTGCAATTTGAATTATAAATAGCACAAAAACAACTAATCACAGAAAGTTCAATTCAATTCAATTTTTGATGGCTATGGCTCCATCGCTACTTGCGGTGATTCTGCCAATGTCAGAGTTAAATAAGACATGTGATTTTTTAAAACAATGGGCGGTAGGTACACAATAGGTACATAACACAAGTCAATTCCCAGGTGAACTGAAAAGAGGACAACACAAACATTTAACATCACAAATAAATAGATACAAGCATATATAATTGTTATTATGAGGGTAGGGTAGACATGTAAACATCATACAATAAAATAACTCTTTATAGTTTTAAATTATTAATTTGAATAAATTTCCCTAAAGTATATATTAAGGGGGAGTGGGCTTGAGACAAAAGAAAGTTAATGTTAACAGGACGGGGAACCTTTAAGGGAAGCAGGTCATATAGGTGAGTGGATATTTGGGGGCAGCGGAAAAACAAATGTTCGATAGTTCCCTCCTCAATACCACATTCACAAATTGAATTGTCACGCACATGAATTTTGGCTAAGAAAACTGGAGAACAAACATGACCAAGGCGTAAACGGATAATAATAGAAGTTAACAGTTTGGGCATTTTTGTAGAAACATTTATCAGCTGATTGGACAAATATCGCATTGATGTATGTGTGTATCTGTCAACGTCACAGTGCTGCCAACGAAAGCTAACCGTTAAAGGCTGCGTTCACGCATAAAATTTAAGATTTATGAGTGAGCGTTCCTTTCAACGCAAGTGATTCTAAATCAAGTGCAAAGAGCAGTAATTGAGTGCCAAGAGCAGTATTTCGTGGACAGTCAACTGGGTGTTTTGATTACTACCTATATTTTTAGCACTCCGGAAGTTTTTCTATAATAATTAAATGGAGTCGTTAGTGCCTAAATGTGCTGGTTGTTTAGCGCCAATAGAAAAACGGCGTAGCCTGATATGTCTTCTATGTGAACAGTATTGGGATCTCGAATGTGCTAATGTTCCTGAATGCCGTTATTACAACACTATGACCCTTGAACACAAAAACAACTGGAAATGTCCAGAATGCATCTGCAAACAACGTAAAATAGGAGATAATACGAACACTCCAGTGAAACCGGCTACTGAGAATATAGAAAACCAGCATGACAAGAGCCCAAATAATTTTAGTCTGGAAAATTCAGTTTCAACAGTGACAACAAACTCAGCTCTTGACTATGTAAACAAACGTCGAGGCGGCACTCGAGGAATTCCTGAAGATAGCATATTGGAACAAACCAATTCTGAAATGTGCCCTAACATGGACTACCTTGACGGTGTTCGGACCATTGTACGTGAGGAACTATGTGGTACTAGTGCCGAATGGCTGATTAATACAATTTGTAAAAAGGTATTTGATCAATTCAAACTGTCAATTGTGAAATGCATGCAAGAACTATCCGACAAAATAACGTTACTTGAAAGTAACCTAAACCAAGGCGGTAATAACATCCACCAATCCAACCACGATGATTCGCTGAATGCAAAAGTTGATATCGCACCTAAGACTGTTAATAAAAATACATCTTATTTTGCGACCCAAACCAGCAAATCAGATAAGGATCCACCAAAGAGAACCTACAAGAAAACCGACCAGCTGCTAACAAGACATATCAAGCCGTCGGGTAATGAAGATGCAGCGCAAAGGACGAATGTCTCTATGCAGCCAATTGTCGTTTCACCTACGGTAACTAAAATCCCTACCATTAATCTGACAACTCCTGACCCAACTAATACAGGCGATGATAATACCTTCAATGATAATAATCAGGGTTGGATTGAAGTCAAAGCAAAACGTAGAAACACTCAAACTCGACCAATAAAAGTGCTCCGAGGAAGTGCGTCACTGGGCTCAACTTCTCTCGAGGGAGCTGAAAGAATGAAATATTTGCATGTTTACTATCTCAAGGTTGGAACCTCTGCTGAACAAGTCCAAAAACATCTTCATTCTATTAGTGGCAGTCGGAACTGTACGGCTGAAAGTCTAAAAGCTCGCGGTAACTATGCGTCTTTCAAGCTTAGCGTACCATCCAAAATCTCCGACAAAGTTCTTGATACAAATAATTGGCCAAGTGACAGCTGCATTAAGTTTTGGAACCAGCCCTTTCGTTCAGCGAGAGGACCCACCAGCAACAGTAAAAAATCTGATTAGGCCGCCCAAAGTGAAAACATCTGAGGTATCTTTGATCTATCAAAATGTACGTGGTTTAAAGACCAAGCTTCGCAAATGGAACGCGTCCGTTTATCTCTTGCAACAAGACATTATTGCAGTAACGGAATCCTTTCTGGATAGTTCTGTCGAGGACGCTGAGCTAGCTTGCACTGGATGGAGCATTCTACGAAGAGATAGAGCTACTTGGGGTGGTGGAGTCCTGCTTGCTGCCCGTCCAGGGATCATTCTTCAGCGTAGGCACGAACTTGAAACCGATTCCTGTGAAGATTTGTGGGCATCATTTCAATCGAATGGGACTGCAGTTTACGTGTGTGTAGTTTATATAAATCCAACAGCATCTGATGCTGTTTATCTTAATTGGTTCTGTAAGGTCGAGAGTTTTATACATGAACTGAAAGGAACAATTATAGTTACTGGGGATCTTAATTTATACAGTGCCTCTGCCAATGTTTGCAATTATTATTGTTACTTTTTGTCCTATTGTAACTTTTGTGAAAGGAACCAAGTTTTTAATGCACACGGTGGCAAACTTGATGTTGTTTTAACGCAGGAGTGTGTTGATGGCGTCTCTGTATCTTGGGCTGAAGGGGGCGGAATCGTTCCTATAGATAAATACCACCCTCCTTTAGACGTAGTAGTTGCAATCAGAGCAAAACGTCAGCAAGGCGGGGTTATCCCACCTAGTAATATTGACACCGAGAAGGACTGGAACTTCTCAAAGGCAAACTTCCCTGGCATGTACCAAGCAATTTATAATGTTGATTGGTCGCCAGTCTTTAATTCAACTAGCGTGAATGAGGCAACAAAACATTTTTATAAAATTATGTATGACATATTTGAACTATTTGTGCCTAAGAAAAAAAGGCAACTTCATAAGACGAATAAACGTTATCCTACATGGTTCACGCCAGACATCATTAATGACATTAAATGCAAATTGACACTCCATCATGCATGGAAAACCACAAATTGCCCAATTACTTACTCGCAATTTTGCAGCCTGCGTGAAGAGTTGAAAATACGAATCCCAGCAGCTTATAACTCCCACATGAGCCAACTGGAACGCAACCTTAAAGCAAACCCGCGTGCTTTCTGGCAGCATATGACAAGTATTCGATCCTGTGGAGGGTTCGAACCGACAGTACAATACGAAGGAGGGGAATATACGGGGGCAGAAGCGGCCACTGCCTTTGCTGACTGTTTCTCCAAGGTTTATCTCTCTATGGCCCCTTGTCTTGATCCTTCTGCTTCCTCGCAAAAATTGCCGACAAATAACTATGTTAGTGTATCTGACTTTGCGGTTAGAGACATCGAACGCTGCATCCTTAATTTAAAATCCACCTGCTCTCCTGGTCCGGATAATCTTCCTGCCTACATCATAAAAGACTGTAGGAAAATTTTGTCTAAGCCTTTAACCTTCATCTATAACCTGATTCTCAAAACAAGTATCTATCCCGAGCAATGGAAGCACTCCAGAGTTACTCCTATCCCCAAGAGTGGTAGAAAATCAGCCGTAGAAGATCACCGTCCAATTGCGGTGCTCTCCTCACCAGCCAAAATATTTGAGAAGCTCATGCATAATGCGATATACACCCAAGTCAACATATGCGAGGAGCAGCATGGCTTTAGACCTGGTAGATCAGTTGACACCAATTTACTTTTACTGGTCGACTTTATATCAAGCAGCATGGATGATGGATTTCAGGTTGACGTATTATACTTCGACTTTAGAAAAGCTTTCGACAGAGTCGATAACGACATTCTTTTGGGTAAATTAAAAGCCCTTGGTTTTGACCGCAAGCTAATCTGCTTGTTTGCAGACTATCTCCGAGATAGAATGCAGTATGTTAAGTATGGTTGTTATGCGTCTCAGCCATATTATACCAGATCTGGTGTGAACCAAGGGTCTATCCTTGGGCCTCTGCTCTTTCTGATTATGGTTAATGACATAGTCAAAGTACTAAAATTTTCAAAAAGTCTACTTTATGCAGATGATTTGAAAATATTTATGAAAGTGACAACTGCCGAAGACTGTGAGCGTCTTCAGCACGATATAAATGCAATCCTCAAGTGGTGCAATGAAAACAATATGGATCTCAATGCAACCAAATGTTATGCTATGAGTTTTGGACGTAGGAAGCAACAGATAATTTATCAGTACAAACTGGATGACAAAATTATTCCTAGAACTGCAGTTATCAAAGACCTTGGAGTAACATTTGATCAAAAACTTACCTTCAACCAGCATATATCTGCTCTTGCCAAGGAATGTTTCAGACGCCTCGGTTTTGTTGTGCGTAATATGCGGGATCTCCAAGATCCTACTATTATGAAACTTATATTTTACAGTCTGGTGAGAAGTAAAATGGAGAGCAGTTCTTGCGTTTGGAACCCTCATGAGGCCTTATACACATTAGTGCTTGAAAAAGTCCAAAAAGCTTTCATGAGGTACTTGTACAAACGAACTAATGGTTATTATCCCTTTCTATACCCATCGAAGTTTCTACTCGGGGCTTTAGGTATGAACTCCTTGGAAACTCGGCGCAGAAAAGCAGAACTTTTGACTGCATTGAAAATTATTCGCGGACTAATTGATAGTAATGAGCTCCATAACCTGCTGTGTCGGCTTTTTGTTCCGAACAATTGCATAAAAAGACGCGCTACACGTAAACTTTGCTTACTTGCCGTTCCTCACTGTAAGACTGTCTCTCACCAGCAGTCTCCAATCTCCCGGATGCTAGAGGGCATCAACTCACTCCTTATTCATGCCCCTGAATCTGATATTTTTGCTTCAACATGGAATCAATTATTGAAAGCATGCTCTTCTTATAGTGATTTGACGTAATTTTTGACATATTTTAATTAATTTATTGACATTTTTTACTATCACATTCATGTGTTTTAGTGTATATTAATTTGTTTTGTTTTTATACAATTAATTAATTAATTACTGTAATTGGGTATACCGTTGTGATTAATAATAATAAATAATATGTGGAAATTTCAAATTTCTACCTGTCACGGTTCATTATTTTTTTTTATTTTATTAAATTATTACACTTAATAAATATTAAAAATACAATAAAACAATGCCCCGCAAAACTGTTTCAACAGATACAGCCCGCTGACATACAGACAGACATCGGAGGCATATCAATAGGGTCCCGTTTTTCACCCTTTGGGTACGTAACCCTAAAAAGGATTTAGGTACTTTCAGAGAAGGTGAAGTATAAAGGAGTTTTTAAGTATTTATTATTTGTTATTTGTATATTGTGCACGACGTAAAATTATAATAATACTTTCGACCCGTTTCTTTAGAAAAGTTGATCAGTTTGGTCTGCGACAATGTCTGCCTAAAATGACTGCATGAATAAAAAATTAAGATCTGATGAAGTAATATTAATTGAGATTATGTAAAAAACAGTGAAGTATATGGAATACTAGTATTATATAGTCTAAGTGGAATACGTTGTTTCATAGTTTTTTTTGAATCTATGCATTGTGGTCATCACCACACCACGTAAAAACAAACACGAAAATTGACCTTTGCACCCAGAATTATCCATAAATAATGTAATAAATAAGTGAATAATACAGATTTTTTTTTAATAATGAAATTTGAATTAATGAAAGCTATTAATAATGAATGATTGAATGATATTGTAATATTAATGTTTTAAATTCATTGAATAATGTAATTTACTCTGTAATATTGTTACTGTATTTTTTTTATTATTATTGTTATTTTTTGTAATACGTAGATTTTAACCTGTGCAAATATATATATATATATATATATATATATATATATATATATATAGATATTTTCTCTTTTCTAATTTTAAGACCTAATTAATTGAAATATCTATTTTGACATTTTTAAACAATTATTTTCAATATTCCATTGGTAAGAAGAAGAAAATATTGATGTAAGATTATCGCATATTTTGTTTGTTAATTGTATATTTGAACTGCATGTAAGTAAGTGCTCTCTCAATATTTGCAGTGCTCCGACGGAGTGTTACATGCTGGACTTGTATCGTTATTACACCTATTATGTACCATGTAACTGTCAAATAAATAATTATGAATTATGAATTATCCACTTAAGGCCTCATCGACTGTAGACCAGATTACCCAAAATTATTGGCTATCATTTTATAAAGTGATGATAGGACAAAATAAGAATAAATTTTTAAAGAAGCTTTTCTTTCGATACTACTAGTTAAGTTACTATTGCAAGCTACAACATACAGCTTAGCTTCATCAGATAGAGAACGTTTTGCCTCCCACTCTTTGAAATCATCATCGCCTTCATAGTCTGAGATCCTCTTCGGCTTTGCCCTAGAAAAGTAAAGTTAAGGTTAAGGTAGGTATTGATAAATCCCTCTCAAGTCAGAGATTGCACTCAAGATGTACAATATGTATACATGTTAATGGAATAAGCGAAACCCTCATACACCCCAACATATTTTTATTAAAATGAATCCATACCCGTAAAAAAATCTTAAATAATTTAATTTTTCTTTCAAATATTGTTATTTTAAAGTTTCATCGTTGTTCTACTAGATTTTCAAGGTATCATGGCGCGTCCGCCTCGCGTCCGCGCACGCCACGCCCACTTCCCTCCCCTCCTCACCGCTCATGAACCGCGCAGCGCTCGTAGCCACAGAAATATATAGAAGCGGTAAAAATTTAACTAATGAAAAAAAAAATACCCCTATCAAAAACCCGTGAAAGTACTCCTACTCGCGATTCTGAACAAACTATTTTCTCAGTTTCGCTTATTCGGAAAGTACACCTAAGAGCAATCTAGTATTCGATAGAGATTTAACTATACTGAATTTATTACTTCTACATTGAGTAGGATCGAAAAATGTGGTGAATTTTCATTTCTGATACGGTTTTTCGTCCGTTTCGCTAATGGTCAAAAAATTCATCGGGAAAGACAGATTACTTGTAAGTTACTGTCGTACTCAGAAGTTAATCTTCGTGAAATGTCATGCTTTATTTTTAGTCTCTGAATGCGGCAGTAAAATTGAGTTTTGGCTACTGTCACTTATTTTAGTCTTTAAGCCTAGTCAGAGGCCATTTGGTGACTCTACTGTATGGTCTCTAAACTGACAAAGCGTAATAAATAAGAAATAAATATGCTAGGTACTTAAATGCGAAGAAATAATAGATAGAGAGCTGATCGCTATCAATCCTAACTCATTGCATACCAAAACGCGGTCTATGTACTCGTAGGTGGGTGCACAGTATGAGTTTAAAAACAGGGTTGCCTGGACGCAACCTGGCACATTTCATACAGTCAGAAAAAAAACTGATTATGTTTACTAAGTATAGGTAGGTATATACAAAATAACTAATTATTAAGTAAGTACCAAAATAAATTATAATAGCCTTATCCTAAAGTACACGTACACACTTGACACTTGCAGCGCAACTTTAGTTTTTGCGGTTATTGGAGTAACAATACAACGGTAGGAGGTCCAATGTGTTAAGCTTGACGCGCTCTTGACTATTCTATGTACTCACTTGATACACAAATAAAAAAAATAAACAGGCTTTTGCTGACTGTACAAAACGTGACAGGTAGCGCCCAGGCAGCCTGTTTTTTTTAAACTCACCTTTTTGTTGTGCACAAATCTGCGGTCCTGCCTGCTTAGCACGCTCTCCGAGAGAAAATATATCTCGGAGAAACGTCACTTTAATTGAGGAATTATGTCATTTAATCTATCACCTCCAAGTGCGAAGAAATGTCAGTGGAAGATAAATGTTTAGCAAATTCACAAATTACGTTTTTGATATTTTAGACAGAGATAGCTTTATACACTAATACATGTAGCCGTCCTTGTCTTTAAAAATGTGTCGCACTGCTCGGATGTCAAAAAAACGTGACCATGCTTAAACTCTTTAATCTATGGGCCTAGATAAACTGACAACTGGAGCGTGCTAAGCCGGCTGGTATGCTATGAGGAAGGGTTGCCATCAATCAACTATTAGTCTATAAAGAGTGTGCCTCGTGTCAATCATTCTCCTAAGTAAGTAATATAATTATATGAAGAAAAATAATCTAATCTAATCTATCTACAGAGTATTTCAGGCTTAAACATACATCGAGCTGGGTTTTGGGGTTTGAACTTTCTTTGCTCTAGAAAAAAGACAAAAATAGTATCGGTTAGTCTATCAGCTTTATGTACTTGGTCTTTATTCAGTACTTAACTGAATTAATGTTAAGTAGATAATGGCTTATTTTGAATGTTAAATTCGAAAACATTGTAAATTTTCTAGATTTTTTTAAATTGAAATTTTTTTCTTCCCTTAGTAATGAAATTGGACTAAATGGCTGAATACTTCAACTTTTACCACCCTAGGAACAAGTACAAAATATTTTGAATTATCTGCTTTCCTTCCATAGAAACTGCATAAGCTTATATGTGAGGCTGCGAGGACAATAATTTATTCACGATTCACGTAGTACATAAATAACATCACCCCTCATTCCCGTCGGGGTAGGCAGAGACCACAGCCCTCCACCTACTACGATCTTGACATACTTCCCTCGCTTCCTGTATTTTCATCAATCCTTTCATTCATACGTGCTCGTCAGTTCAGGGTACTTTTAACCTGGCCTTTAAACGTCCTGCATTTGCTCCTGGAACGTTTGCTGAGGTCTTCCCCTTCCAACGTGTCCATTCATGCTCGCCTGCTACATTTCTTTCGACAATCTTTGATCATTCATTCTCTCTACATGACCGAAACATCTCAGCATCCCTTTCTTAATTTTGTCACTAAGTACGAGTATGCACGTCTTTTTTACGTTGATAGGTATTCGAAATCATTCATTTTATTTTTGTACATGTTATAAAGTATAAAGAGTGTAAGGGACGGTGTAACGAAAACTGAAAGGGCGTGCTCAGTTAACGAAACTGAACAATTTTCCCAAAGAAACATTTGTTGGGAAATATAAATAAAATTTTACCTCTCCATACAAATTGCCCACTCTGGTCGAACAGTTTGTATGGAGAGGTCAATTTTTTTTTCATTTCCCAACATATGTTTCTGTGGGAAAGTTGTTCAGTTTCGTTGACTGAGCACGCCCTTTCAGTTTTCGGTACACCGTCCCTTACACCCTGTAAACTGAAAAACGTTGATCTAAAGTCACGTGCATTTTTTTTGAGTTGCATAAACTATTATTATAAATCTAAAAGCACTTTGGTGTGGTTGTTAGTAAGCCTGCCTTTCACGCCGTGAGCCGCGGGTTCGATCCCCGCCCAGGGCAAACATTTGTGTGATGAGCACATATGATTCTTTTGTGTCTGAGTGTTATTTATATATTTATATCAGTATCTGATACCCATGCCTAGTTTGGGATCAGATGACCTTGTCTGAAATGTCCCCCAATATTTATTAATTTATTCATTATACTTAATTTATTTATTCTACTTTATTAATTTATATTATTTTTATATTAATTTATATATTAATTTATTCTACTTTCTAGATTGAAAATTTTTCGCTTACTGTTCCTCGTCTTCATCACTGGCAAAATCTTTCTGGTAGCTTTTAATTCTCGCTAGATCCTCAGCAAAAGTCTGCCGTTGTTTTCTATTGTCACTGAAAAGATTGGTTTAAAAATGAATGATAAAATTTAAGTGAAAAATACCGGTTAAGTGGCAATTGGACTGGATCACACAAGGTCGGGGTGGCGGTGGTTAGCTTCTTGGCCAGAAGTCTTTGTTTGTGTTGGGGCCCCGACCTACTTAAACCTTTTTTATGGCGTTTGGGTCCCGTACTGAAGGAGTCCCCCCGGTAAGGTTCCGTGATGAGGGTCGAGTGATAAGAACGATGTTTTGCTTGAGCGAGTCTTCCTTCCTAATTCAATATATTTATTAGGGCCATCACTAACAAGCAACAGCTTATGTACTCTAGTGGTTGGAATGCTCGGCTCTCATACCGGAGGTTCTGAGTTTGACTTCTGGTGGGCACATTTTCAAACAAAATTACTTTGTGAGTATTCTCCAGCATGTCTTTGAAGAGCCATTTCAGAGTCCTTTGCCGGCTAAACCCTGAAACCGAGTTTTTGAGGTCGGTCATCAATCTTGCAACTCCTACAACGCTGATGGATGACTTACAGGCCCCTTAAAATCTACTTGTAAATAAGGCTATACCTTCCCTAAAGTTAGCAGCTACACGCTCGTCAATATTAATTTCGACCTCACTTACACGTCAATAACGTTCACATAAGCGTGCCTTGCGACGTGGCTGTTATGTTACGACCTTACGACCAACGGTGACCCCGAAATTCAAAAAAATGTGAGAAAATATTTTTTTTTCTATGTTATTTCAAATACTTATATGAAAAAAGTAAAACGACAACATCATTAAATATTTTTTTGTCTAAAATATTGTAAATTTTCATATATTTTTGATAAAAATGTAGCAGTAAAATGATTACAAATGGACAAAATAATGGTCATTTGAGAATTACTTTTCTTCCGTTTTACAAATTAAATTAAAATTCTATCTCGACCACATCACTTCTCATATCTTGTTTGTTACTACGTTTTTTTACTGTTAAGATAAATGCTACATTTAATGTAAAATGTGGTTACGAAGTTATCATTCTCAAGTTAATTCAGGAAGGTATACCCTTAAAGCCAGATTTCGAACCTAAAAGTGAGGTAAGTTCAGACTTACATTGTACCAGTAGAGGCTCTGGAAGCATCGTCTTCGTCTTCCCTAGAAAAGATAAAAAAAATAACTTGCTGTGACCCGCAACTTTCAGGTATGGAATTTGTTATTTCAAAATTAATTATTTCAACTAAAGGGGATCGTGCTGCCGCTGCTGCGGATGCGCCTACGCTTCGCTGTTGCTACGTCACTTGCGTCTAAATCGAATAACACTCACGAATAAATTATATTTTTTAGTAGATCAACACATACATTTAAATAATTTAATAAAATGACATGTCCTGACTGATTGACTGACTGACTGACGCCGACCCGTAACCGCTTTACCTACACGTTTGAAATTTTGTGTGCTAATTATACGCATATCACAAACACCATATCTGAAAGAATTTTCCAAAACACATCCCCCAAGGGGGTGAAAAAAGGGATGAAAGTTTTTCCAATTTGACTCGGATCGACGCAAATCTCCGCGACGGAAAGTAAAACGTATGAAGCCTATAAGCCATACAGTGCATTGCGGAGCGGATCGAGAGCGGACTCCGCATTGGACTGAACGGATTGTAAACGCTTCATAAGTTTAACGGTCACTCGCGGACATCCGCGTCGCACTGATCCAGTCCTTACTATATCAATAACAAATCATCTCACTCAGGCGAATAGGGTGGACTGGTTCAACCACCCTAATTATTCGTCTATGTTTATGCTAACGACCAACGTTTGATTATATTGATTCTAAATTGAGCAGCTCAGGCAGCAGCAGCAACATCAACAAAGATAAGATATAAAATGGTGAGATATACTCGAAATCACATCATCAAGGCTCATTTTCGTTTTCTACAAGTCTTCTTTTGTCATATCACCAGTTTGCCGTCTTTTGAATTTCTTCATGTACCCCATGCATCACTGGCGTAATCACAGTGCGGGTCGTTGCGGGTTACAGGAACACTATTGCCAAGCCACTGGGCGCAGTGTTTAGGCTCTTATTACATGTTGATAGGCAAAAGGTATGTTGAAACAGTGAATGCAGTGAATTTGCTGTTGCTATCCTACGTCAGCGTAGTGATAGTAGACCGTCGTTGCCAATATTGCCTTATTCGGTATTTGTGTGGTGGATGGTCAAGTGGTTGCTCGCTTGACATCGGATTTGGCGGTAGTTAAGTTATTATTGAATAGTCTTAGGTCAGCATATTACTGTGTTTGTGATGCGACCTAACTAAACGCCTTTTCATTTGGATCTCGTACAAGGAAAGTCGGTTGATGAGGTCAAGTGATAAAAACGATGTTTCTTAATACTAGTCTGTTGGTCATAACACGTAGGATAACGCATAAGTGGCCACATAAGCGTAAAAAACTACTAATACCTTACTATTTACTCACATGTTTAAGACGTAGCGTTTTCCTAACGCATTGATTACGGATAATATATCGAAATGCCCGATGCCTTCCCAGTGATTCGATATAATTGTTTGGACTGACACTAACAGGCAACAGCCTCGGTGGTCAAGTGGTAAAAGTATTCGGCTTTGGATCCTGAGGTTCTGGGTTCAATTCCTGGTCGGGACATTGTCAAACAGAAAATATTTTGTAAGACTTCCCCAGCATATCGTTATGTTATGAGCCATGTCAGAGGCCTTTGGCGGCTCAACAACTCTGAAATCAGGGTTTTTTGAGGTACCCAAGTGCTTTCTACGTATCTACTTGTAATTAGAGTCAGAATTTTATCCCCATTCAAGTAAGTTCAGACATACTTTTTACCAGTAGCAGCTATGGCACCAACGATCTCCTTTTCCATATCCCTAGAAAATATAAAATATTATTGTAATGTTTTCGTTACCTATATCCAACCCTTTAAAATCTGATTAAAAATAAATTGTCCACCCTTGTCCTTTCTGAAGCAAGACAGTAAAAGCTTTTTTTATAACTAAGATCAAATGACCTTTATAGACTTATAATATACAGCGTGTAATTCTAAATACGCAAAACCGCTCGGGTGGTAGGTAGTTCTACCTATTTTATTATATTACCTGGTCAATTTGTAGAGATTCTTATTTTAATTTCCAAAAGTTGTAGAACAAAATTTGTTCAGTTAAATGTGTAGAACTACCCCCCGAGAGGCTTTGCGTATTTAGAATTACACGTTGTATAAAGAGCAAATGGACCGGAGCGCCGAAAAGGTATTTGTCACGTTATAATCAGGGCGAAAACAAGATGTCTTAGTAAGTAAAAGTAATAAAAGGATCACAAAAAACCATGTGAGGCCTTCAGATTTTTAAACTGGTCTATTTTAACAAAAGCTTCCGGCTTTCTTGTCCGGCAAATGTTTAAGTATCAGCATAAGCTCCTCCATGACCGGTACCCACTTTTGTTCGCCTTGAAAATCACCATGACATCACAAAGAAATTGTCTATTTCAGATTTACAGGCTCTTCTGTTTGAATATAATGACGATATTCAGGGCGAACGAAGATTGCCCATAATGGAGTAGCTTATAGTGAAATTAAAATCAAAGGTCGGATAAGAAAGCTAGAGGCTTTAGCTAAATCAGGCCAGCCAGAAAATCATAAAAAGGCCTCCTCAACACCGGGCTACGGTTTGGAAGTTCGCACTTTTCTTGATCTTGTCATTGTCCCCCATCAGATATCTCGTTTTCGCCCTGAATTACGGGAAAAGCCAAGAAAAAAAGCGTCTCGTCTCCCGAACCAAACAATTCAATTTTGCGCGCAATTGTAAATAAAGCGTTTTTTTACAGTCGAAATAATTTAGCTTGATTAGAATAACAGCAGACGGAGCAATGCGTAAGATAGGGTCTCATGCCACAGAATAAAGTAATAGTACTATCATAAAGAACCTTAGATTATGAATAACGGCAGCTTACTACAGAACGGACACTCTCCGCCCCCCTTTGCAATCCACCCCGCACCCCCGCGCGCACCCGCCCGCGCGATTAGCGTATAATCCACTAAATAGAGATTAAAAGTGAAGGGTTAGCTTACAAAGGGTGCAACGACTCCAAATTTTTGATATGTTGTCTAGGATGGTTAGTAAGTGTTTAAAATGCAAAATGCACAATTCTCCCCCCTTCGCGCCCCCCACCATATTTTTCGCTTATATCTTCGGTTACATAAATTTTAACTAGAAATGTGTTTTACACAGTGTTGTAGAGAATTAAATATCCTATAATTTGTTGTTTTAACTCTGCCATTACGGGTCTCTTTTGGAGGACCAGGGGGGTACAATGGAATCCGTAATGCCGGTCCCAAGCCCGGATAAAAGAGGAGGGCACCAAGGGCGCAATGGTAATAGCTACTTCAGTTTCTATTGCCACTGTGACCTATAAACCCAGCGGCCCACCTAGGCCCAAAACTAGGAAACATGAGTGCGCCCAGCAAAAATAAACTACCCCAGGAGGGTACCGGCTCTGCCGGAGAATCCCTCCCCGGAGCACGCCCGGACCTGGCCTCGGCTGGGAATGGGAATGCTTCGGGCAGCCCTTCGTATTCTGGGGGGGGCAACTGTGCGCCAAACCCAACCAATGTTGGTGGCCTTCAGGGGAAACCCGAAGGCTCGAAAAATGCTATGGTGCCTGGGGAAACCCGTGCCAAAAATTTTACAGAATTTGAACAAGCCTGGCATTGGGCAGGTGGTACTGGGAAAGCGCCTCACGGCCTCCCCGAGCATGCTCAATGCCAGAGCAAACAACAGGCTGAGACGCCGTTCCAGGAGGTGCGGCGTAAGAAGCCAAATAAAAAACAGCGACTCAATGCTCGGCAACGCGCTGAGCAAGCTGCGTCGATGAACGAGCCCAATCTGCCGACAGTCCCGGCCTCCACAGGCCAGGGACCGAGTGCTGGAAGCGGGCAAGGCGCTGGCGTAGGGGCAACTCAACGACCAGTACCGCGCTCTGTGTTCCGTGCCGGTAGAGGGGGCACAGCCGCCTGGAAACAGAGGGCTGCTGTGGGACACGGGAAGGCAGACGAAACCGCTGTTGCTAAGAGGGCTCGTCTCGATGAGAGTAAATCCCCTCGAGGCGAGGCCAAAAAGCAACGTGTGGCGGAACCTCCTCGGGTCACGCCGCCATCCTACGTTTCCGCGGCGAAAACGGACATCGGCGTAGTTATACTCGCTGAAGGAAACAGGGTCATGGACGCCGAGGCCACGACCTGGATACAACGGCGTCTGCAATACCAGTTGGTGCAGGAAGCGGTGGGGCAGGCACGGGCACCGTCCGTGGTCAGCAAGGGCCCGGTTTTCAGGGGTAAGCCAACGCGGGTGGAGGGTGCTCTGAAGCTGTGGTGTGCTGATCAACGGACGGTGGACTGGGTGAGGTCGGCCATCTCCGACATGGCCCTGCCATCCGGCGAAAAGCTGGTACTCAGGAACGCGTCGGAGATGCCGAAGAGGGTACGCGTAGGGTTTCTGGTCCCAGACGCCGAAGGTATGTGGGGCAGTCCAACAGACATCGGTCATGCGCTCATGTACCAGAACTCCTGGGCAGGCTGTGACAAGTGGCTGGTTCTGCCTACCACTCAAAGACAGAAGGAGGGGTGGTTTGTGATAGCCTCCGTGCCGGAAGACATGGTTCCGGCCATCATGGCGGAAGGACGACGCCTGGCCTGCGGACTTGGTGCAATATACATCAAGTTCCAAGGGCCGGGAGGTAAGTTCTACGAACTCCCCCCTGGCGATACAGGAGCCGGTACATCCGAGCTCGTGCAAACAGGTACAAATGTGCCTAATTTACAAGCGGCTAAGGAGAAGACTGCTGGACTAGAGGAGGAGCAGTTACTCCTTAGCTCTCCCTGCCCCGACACCCGGGAGAGCGAGATGTTGGACAGTGAGCCCAACACCCCGTACTCGCTGGGTGAGGAGGCGGCGAGGGCGTTTGCCGAGATGGAGTTGGAGGTTGGCCGGGGGGCGGGGGAATCATCACCCAATGATGGCGATCCCCTCGTCGGCTAACCTCCAAATCCTCCAAACAAACCTTCACCACAGCGAAACAGCAACGGCTCAAATGCGAAAATGGGTGGAGGTTCACACTACAGCGATCGTACTGATCCAAGAGCCGTGGATCAGAGCAGGCCGAATAAGAGGCCTCTTCAATCTTGGAGGTAAGCTCTATACTACAAATGATCATGACATTCCTCGAACATGTATTTATACTACCGACAACGTAAGAGCACAACCACTCACGGAATTCTGTTCCAGAGACCTGTGTGCCATACGAGTACAAACTGAAGACGGGCAGCACTTGTCAGACTTGGTCGTTGCTTCGGCATACATGCCTGAGGGCGAGGACCCGCCGCCACATGACTTGACAAGGCTAGTCAGCTTCTGCGAGCACAATGGAATCGAAATCATAGTGGCAACCGACTCCAATGCACATCATACCTTATGGGGGATGGAAACATGCAACAACAGAGGTAAGACTCTTGTCGAATATCTGTTTACTACAAACCTTAACTTAGTGAATATAGGTTCAGAACCAACATTCGTCACGAGACGCAGTAGAACAATAATTGACCTAACGCTAGCATCTGACAAAGCGAAGTGTTTTATCGAGGGATGGCACGTATCCCCTGAGGCGTCGTGCTCAGACCATAGATGGATACGATTTCAATTACGAGTACATATTCCTCCCATACCGCCCCGCAGGAATCCTCGTAAAACCGATAGACTCAGGTACGCCAAAGCGTTGGACCAGAGACTAGCAAGGATAGACATTCCTGAGCGGCTGGAGGATGTAGCACAAATAGAAGCTAAGGTAAGCTCTCTTACGAACACATTAACTGATAGTTATGAAGATACATGCCCCCTAATCTCTCCACCACAGCACCCCCCTGGCAGCCAAGCTTGGTGGGGTCCGGAGTTACAGCGTCTCAGACAAAAGGTTAGGCAGAAATTGAATAGGGCTATGAACACAACGGCAGACAAAGATTGGGACGCATATACGGCGGCAAAATCTAAATACAAAAAACGATTAAGATACAGGAGTACTGGATCATGGAGGAAATTCTCCAGCAGTATTGAAACCTTCGAACAAGCTAATCGGGTAAGGAAAGTCCTGGCTCAGCAGCCGTACTCCGAAATAGGAAGTCTCCGAAAACCCGATGGTACTTTTACAAGGTCGTCTGAGGAGATCCAACAAACCTTGCTTGAAACACACTTCCCAGGGTGTCAGTTGGTAGACGAAATAACATGGCAGGACTCAATGGTAACACCAACGGAGGACTGCTGGCAATACGCCCAGGAAATAGTTTCCTACGACAAACTAAACTGGGCAATACATAGCTTCCAACCGTATAAGGCAGCCGGACTAGACGGCATCTTCCCGGCTCTCCTTCAGTGGGATAAGGGAGGTAAATTACTACCTATACTACTGGCCATCCTAAGATCGTGCCTGGCACACAGATATATTCCCAAAGGTTGGAGGGAAGTCAAGGTAACATTCATCCCTAAGCCAGGTAAGGGTGATTATACAAACGCTAAATCTTACAGACCCATCAGCCTGACCTCGTTTTTATTAAAGACTCTGGAAAGGCTATGTGAAAGAGAATTACGAGACCATGTGCTCTTAAACATACCTATGCACAGCAACCAACACGCCTACACCTCTGGTAAGTCAACGGAATCTGCGTTACACATGGTGGTAACGCGGATTGAAGAGGCAATAGGTGCAAAAGCAATCTGTCTGGGCACCTTTATAGACATTGAAGGTGCTTTTGACAAAACTAATTTTACAAGTATCGCAGAGGCCCTGCAGAAGCACGGAGCCAACCCGGTAATGACAGAGTGGATAACGAACATGCTAAGCAAACGAACGGTTAGATTCGCTGGTAACGCCCAGGCGGCGATTGTGGTAAGGGGCTGCCCCCAGGGAGGCGTCCTGTCCCCGCTGCTGTGGAATCTGGTTATCAACGACCTCATAACCAAGCTAAACGCGAACCACTACTACACCATAGGGTACGCAGATGACCTGGCAATACTGATCACAGGTAAGTTTGCCAATACAGTATGCGATCTCACTCAAACAGCCTTGCGTATTGTGGAGAGATGGTGTACAACCTACGACCTTTCAGTCAACCCAACTAAAACCGAAATGGTAATGTTTACACACAAACGAATACTGGGCAACTACCATTTACCCAGGCTGTTTGGCGCAACACTACAGCTTTCAACCGAGGTAAAGTATCTAGGCTTAATCCTGGACAACAAACTCAACTGGAGCAAGCACATTGATAACAAATTAGACAAGGCCAGCATCATCTTCTGGCAGTGCCATAGAATGATTGGTAAGCGTTGGGGTCTCTCACCGAGGATTGTTCTATGGCTCTACTGTATGGTGATACGCCCTATCGTCAGCTACGGAGCTCTGGTCTGGTGGACAAGATGCGAACTCAGCACATGCATCAACAAATTACAAAAATTCCAAAGATTAGCTTGCATGGCGATCACGGGCTGTATGAGGACTACGCCTACTGCAGCCCTTGAAGCCCTGCTAGACCTTCCGCCGCTGAACCTGTTCATTAAACAGGAGGCAGCATGCTCTGCGGTACGTCTTAGAGCTCTGAACCTGTGGAACAAGAACAAGGTCCTGCACACGAGCATTCTTGAGAAAGCTTTCGTGGACATCCCGATACTGATGGCCACGAGTGACAGGATACCGAAACAGTATGTATTCGATAAAAAGTACAAGATCCAGCTGCATGAAGACGATAGCTACGAGGGCTTAAATCCCAGGGAGCTTAGGATCTTCACAGACGGGTCAAAGACGAGAACAGGTACTGGATCAGGCGTTTTCTCCGAAGACCTAAACATAAAAATAGCTACACCATTGGGCGCCTATAACACAGTTTTCCAGGCTGAATGTTTGGGGATATCAATGGCAGCTACAGCCATATTGTCTAGGAAGGTAAAAGAGAAATCAATACGAATCCTCTCGGACAGTATGGCGGTACTCCAAGCCCTGAGTAGCAACACCATGACTTCAGGGCTCATCTACCAATGCCATCAACTACTTGCTGAGGTATGTACTAGCAACCATCTGACCTTACAATGGATCAAAGGTCACAGTGGCTGCCGAGGTAACGACGCGGCGGACGAATTGGCTCGCAGGGGGTCGGACTCTAAGGCTATTGGACCTGAACCCATTATACCCATACCGGCGAGGCAGATTCGCACGCTGCTTAGAACAAGGACTTATTGCTTACACGAAACGAACTGGACCAGTCAAGACACGTGCAGGCAGGCGAGGGAAGCCTTACCTAGCATCAACAGTCGTCTGTCCCGCAAGCTGTTACGTCTTAGTAAATCGCAACTTAGACTGGCAACCGGCGCTATTACTGGTCACGGATCTTTTAACAAACATCTTTTTGTATTAGGTGTTACTGACAGTCCTCTTTGCAGAGCCTGCTTGAAGACAGATGAAACAGCTGCTCACGTCCTTCTGGAGTGCACGGAGTTAGCCACATACAGGGCAAAGTACCTTGGTGTTCCCGGGGGCCTTCCTGAAGTAGCGAGCAACGTCACCGGCTTGCTGGGCTTTCTTCAGGAAATCGGGTGGCTTGAGTAATCGCTGTTCTACCCACACGCAAAATAGGCGCATTGACGTCGAGTTGCGGAAAATAGCCCAACGCACAATTACAATTACAATTACAAATTTGTTGTTTCTAGAACTGGTAGTAATGGAGATGTGCGCTTTTAAAAAGAGGAAAAAATCTAATTTCCCGGATATTTGGGAAAATTCTAACTTTAGATCGCTGCAATTCAAATGTAATTTGCACAGTGTTGTAGAGAATTAAATTTGCTATAATTTACGCTCTAAATTTTGTTTCTGGAACTGATAGTTATGGAGATATGCACTTTAAAAAACCGGTCAAGTGCGAGTCGGACTCGCGCGCCGAGGGTTCCGATATACTTTTTGTATTTTTGGAAGCAATAAAGTCCATTTTTAGGACCGCAAAACTAAGTTTGTTTGTAAAGGTTATTTGCAAATTTCTAAAAAACTGTGCAACTTAGAAAGATCGTTTTATTTTTGCTGTAATGTTTACATAAATTTCTGTCAACTGTAATTAATTCAGATTTTTCCTTTTACAAACTTCGGAGATAAGGGGGGGAATGGTATTTTTTTTGACATTTTTCATCATAACTTGAAAACTAACAGACGTAAAAAAATACATAAATATATTTTAGAATGTACAAGTAAAGCCCTTTCATATGCTACCCCATTCGACCTTGTAGCGACAATTTGAAATTTGCCCCCCCCCCCCTATTTCGGGCCCCTTTACATTAATTCTTTCATGTGCAATTAAGTTGGGCAACCATATTCTAAAACTATTCCAAATTTCAAGTCGATAGCATGAGTGGTTGCTGAGATACAGAGGTGTGACAGACAGACGGACAGACAGACAGACAAAGTCGTACCATAAGGGTATCCTTTTTTTTACCATTTTGGTATCGGAACCCTAAAAAGAAAATTAATCATTTCCCGCGGAAGTTTCTGAAATTTCTAACTAGCGCGCGAAGGGGGGAGAATTGTGCATTTTGCATTTTAAACACTTACTAACCAACCTAGACAACATATCAACAATTTGGAGTCGTTGCACCGTTTGTAAGGAAGGCCCCCCCTCTTTTCAGTAGGCTGTTCGTAACGAGTATGCAAATAACCACGCTTATCGGTGCGATCTAGTCTTGAGTCTGGTTAGGGTTGACACAATAAAGTTTTAATTATTTATTTCTGTTATTTTTTTTTGTTTAAACATGCTTATTGTTCTTTATTCTACTTATAGAATATGTGGTTTAAAGCAAATCGGTACTTTTCCTAACACCCTGTTTAAGTACTAGATATTTTGTTAACAAACATTTTGCAGAAAAGACAAGATTGATGTTCGAGGT
Source organism: Athrips mouffetella (assembly GCA_947532105.1). Classification (NCBI taxonomy): domain Eukaryota; kingdom Metazoa; phylum Arthropoda; class Insecta; order Lepidoptera; family Gelechiidae; genus Athrips; species Athrips mouffetella. The sequence continues at coordinate 12,444,142 of OX383972.1, read as the reverse complement.
TTAGAGTTCACTTACACGAGGTATTCTTCGTACAAAATAAATGTGGCTATGATCGTTAATGCGCAGAACTCAAAAAATTAATCGCGGGGGTGAGCGCGGTATGTGGGGGGAGGCGAGAGAATCGTTCATTGGCTCTCCGCCTATCCCCCATGCGCAGAAAATAACCGTCACAGCCAAACTTATCCTACGCAAGCTATAGACGTTTGTAATCAAATCACAATAGACAGACAGTAATCCGCTATCTATATTTTTTAAATACATCTCACATGATGTTGATGTTACTATTTTGTATACAAAATGTCACGTTTTTTCTTGAACTCTGTTTTACGCTAAAATTATAGCAATTTAAAACTTTCGAATTGGCACGCAAAAGCTGTCATGGTTTTGGAGTTTTCCAGTCATGCTGATACTAAATAAATGGTACAGCAGCACTGCACTTACTTTCTCGCAATACTCAAGGAAAAACTATCAACCGCAAACTTAAATTTGTAATGCCATACACATAGTATGGAAATACCAACTTTTATTTACGTTTTTCCAAAAAACTGTTCGAATGAAATATACAGATCAATTCAGAATTCAAATTGTCAAAAATTAAAACGAACAAACCTCAAACGATTTCGAGTAAATCACATGTTTAACTTTTTGTAGTACTGAAACAGCCTTTATATGAATTTTCACAGATCAATGGATACTACCGTAGGATATTTGCATGGAGATTTTTTAAATTTCCCAACACATAAGGAAATGGATAATTTCTCAGTTTAGTCTACTGAGCAAGCCCTTTCAGTTTTTGGTACACCCTGTGCACTAAATTTTATTCAAAAAAATCATAAAGATTATCTAGTCATTCGTTTAGCCGCTAGGCCCAAGCGTGACGGACAGACCGACCGACCGACGGACGGACATTTTTGGGAGACTGGTTTTTTATGATGTATAAGTGATATAGAACACATTTTTGAGAAAATTAGAAAAACTTTTTTTTCACGAATACAATACCTTTCTCGCTCCGCTCGAAAGTAAAAATGGCGTTTAATTTTATTAATTAGAAATTGAACAGCTCAGGCAGTTCAAGCTGCAGCAATATTAATAGAAATAGCTAGGAAATAGAGAAATATACTCGTCATCATCATCTATGCTCATATTCATTTTCCTCAAGTCTTCTTTGGTCATATAACCAGTTTGCCGCCTCTTGATTTTCTCATGCGTTTCGGCAGCCCCAGGTGGTAGCTTTAATGCCACTTTTCTACAAAAGAATCACAAATAAGAAACCTCTCAAGAGCGAGTCAGACTCGCGTACTGAGTTTCGTAGTGATAACCCTATTGTTTGTGTGTGGTGGATCGAAAACACACATTATTTATAAAGCTAGTTTTCATTATAGTTATTATTTCACTACAGTGTACATACTTACTATATAAAATTAAGTAAAAATTGATACGGCCGTAAGTTTTAGATGGATACGTCTATGAGGTACAGTCTCAATCAATCTCTGCCTGTGGGTGTCGTAAGAGGCGACTAAGGATTAATGAACCAGAGGATGGACAGCAGCATCCTTCTTGAAAACGTATCATCTTAAATTCTGCAACAACCGCGGTCCATTACTCCAGTAAAATTACGAGAGATTGTATGGCGAAACGGAAATAATTAATAATAGCCGTGATTCTTTTTCAGATCGATAGATTATATTTCTGTGTAAAGCTTTTTAATGGAATCCACCTAAATTTACTTCATTAATTTATTTATTTTGACGTCCAAACATAAAAAAAATATGGAATTTCGGAAAAAAATGTTAATAGGTTAATTTTTTTTATTTACGGCTTGCTATATATTCAGAATTTCATATTATACATGAATCCACCTAAAAATATTAGCTTTTTGTATTGTTTAACTTTTATAGCACGAGATTTAAATAAAGCTCATCTTCGCAACCAAAAATAGTAATAGATCCGTTTTGCTTTCTAATAATTTAAATAGTGCTATATAATCACATTTTTGGCAAATCCAACATAAATGTTTACAAAATCATTGTAAACCAGCGATTACAAAAAACTTTTTTTTATTTAGTATGGCGTTTTTGTGAATATATATAAGAATCACTTACATTTAAAAAGGTTGAGTTTGGCTCAGTTTATTTCTATTATTTTACCTCGACTTTATTGGACCTTATGTTGTCATGACAGATATTCTGATCTTCAATATTATAATATTTAAGTCACCAGTGTTTACTAACTTTTCATAGCTTTACGATATTGTTCATAAATGGTTGTTGTATTGACTCCTTTGTACGAACTGACAGAGCGCGGCGGCTTTTCGACCAATCCCAGCGTTTTATGGAAAGGGTAATATTGTGGTGGGAGAGGTCTCTTGAACGTTCGAGCCAGCCTCGCTCAGGCAGTCGTATTTTGTTCTTCAAACTGGGAGATTCTACCTTTAAAGGAGTAATCACGTATTGTGTAAAATTATGAAGACTCTTCTTCATATGTATGGTATTGTGTTAATGTACCCATTTTAACACTGTGTAAAGTGAATAACTTATTACAAAACGTAAGTAGACTTCGAGTGTTTTATTTAACATATTTCTCAACTCCCCTCTCATTTGTTAACACTTATATGTAAAAATAAGTGGAGATATTATATTTTGAAATAAATTGATATTTTTAAATATATTTATGGTGGATTTTGATGCCTATATGCAAAGTATACGTTTATCTATGATATAAAGTATATAATTGTCTATTACTATTTTTGCCTTAGCTGTTATTCGGAAAAAATATTCCCCTTTAAATTTTAGGTGGATTCGTAAATATTGCGTCTTAACATCATATTTAAATACGATATACACAAAAAAGTAGCTAATAACATTTAATGTTTTGCAAAACCGTATTTTTACTGGAGTACATGGTGCCAGCCGTAACGCTAACAAGCGTGGTGACTATGGTACTTCCCCTCCACATTGTTTCAGAAAAAGCTGGAGTTATGGAGGGAGTTTCCTGTCCTGTAGTGGACGTTTCATGGGATGTCATGATGACCTATTACGGTTAATAAAAGAGCAGCTTTACATACTAAAGCCGCTATCTTAACAAACCAAGTCTAGAGCCTGGCTAACGAAAGAAGAGTATAAGGTTTTATTCAAAAAATCTAGGTGACCACTCCAATATTGACATAACAGTCACTGCAACATTATTCATTACCATGTCATAAGGTGTAAACAAGTCGTTGCAATTTCAGTATTTTTTAATCGAAATGTGCCGTTTCCCCTGAAAACCAACGTTCAACCTGGTGGGTGTCGTAAGAGGCAACTAAGGGTTATAAACTGGAGGATGGGCAGCAGCATCCTCCTTTGTATCATCTTACTTACTGCGGTCACCTACAACCGCGGTCCATGGTGCCAGCCGTAACGCTAACAAGCGAGGTGACTATGGTACTTCCCCTCTACATTTTTTCCAGCAATAGCTAGAATTCTGGATGGAGCTCCCTGTCCTGTAGTGGACGTTTCATGGGATATGTTGATGTATACGTAGAGGTTTCCCCCTATTTACTCACTTTCCCTCGCTGTCAGATGAGTTCTCATCGCTGGCAACATCTTTCTGAAAACTTTTGACTTGCTCCAATTCCTCTGCAAATACGGTAGTTCTTTCTTTTTTACCTCTCTCTCGATTGCTAAAATAATAAGGTTAACTTTAAGTTTATACAAGCCTTTGCGGGCGACCTCATCCGCACGTGCTATACAGGCTGTAAGGGACAGGTTTGCGAAACTTGACAGTGCGCCTTAGGCATGCCATCTCGTCGCCTGTTCAAATCACATGCATACAAAATGTAGAAGAACGACGCGGTGCAAGCCAGACAGAAGAGGTGCGCTGAAGGCGTGCCGTGCGGCGCACCTCTGCTGTCTGGCCAACGCCTAAGACCTAAGACACATCACCGGAAATAAAATAAATGAATGGTACAGCAGCTCTGCACTTACTTTCTCGCAATACTCAAGGAAAAGCTATCAACCGCAAACTTAAATTTGTAATGCCATACACTTAGTATGGAAATACAAACTTTTATTTACGTTTTTCCAAAAAAATGTTCGAATGAAATATATACAGATCAATTCAGAATTCAAATTGTCAAACATTGTAACAAACAAACCTCAAACGATTTCGAGTAAATTACATGTTTAACTTTTAGTAATACTGGAACACCCTTTATATGAATTTTCACAGATCAATGGATACTATACCGTAGGATACTTGTATGGAGATTTTTTTAATTTCATAACACATGTTTCTTACTTCGTCCACGTGGATCTTATAAATAAAAACAGAACTCGAACTTAACTGAAATACTTTTCGCGAAATGCTTCTCATTCTTGATTCCTACGTAAAAGATGCATTTGTACCATGGAGCGCAATAGCCAACTTATCCAAGTTGAATGCTATCTTAGTACAAATTTAATTAGCTTTTGAATTTATTTAACAGGTGGGTAGTGAGGATGTATCTGTAAAAGTCATATACATTTTCATCTTTATTTACTATGTTATGAATGTAAGACGTGTAATCAGTATTGTGTAAGATTCGGCAGTTTTTTTCCATGGGGCGTTGTTTTGGGGTTAATCTAAGGAAACAATTTTCTGTGTCTATCTTTCGTGGCGTGGAAGTATTCATGAAAGTCATGTAAATTTACGGTGAGTATGTATGTTATGAGTGTGTATGGATAATGTTATGAGTGTCAGACATAATTTACCCGTTTTGTGTAAGACTTTTACATTTTTTTTTCTAAGTGAAGTCGTTTTTGAGTTGCCTGTAATGACGACAGAGGAAGTTTTTATAAAAGTCATATAAACTTTTACCTTTATTTCCTATGTCATAAGTGCCAGACATGTGTCTGTGTGTGTAAGAATTTGCAATTTTTTCCAAGTGACATAATATTGTTTTTGTGTTAATCCGAGTGTCAATCGTTACAGGCAAACCTAAAAAAAGCAATGAAAAGAGGGAATGAGTAGAGAGGAAGTATTCATAAAAGTCATGTAAACTTTCACCTTTATTAACTATGTCATGAGTGTCAGACAAACGACCTGTGTTTTATAAGAATTTGGCATTTTTTTGCATGTGAGCGACTGGTTAGCGAGGAAAAAAATTAGTTTAAACTTTCACCTTTACTAACTATGTCATGAGTGTCAAACAAACGACCTGTGTTGTATAAGAATTTGTCATTTTTTTGCAGGTGAGCGACTGTTTAGTGAGGAAAAAAAAATCGTTTAAACTTTCACCTTTATTAACTACTAGCTGTGCCCGCGGCTTCGCCCGCGTGTTATTCAGACAATGTGCAGTCTCTCCCCCTCCCTCACCCTCTCTCTCTACACCCATCCCACTCCCTCTCCTTCTCCCTATCCCTGCCCCTAACCCTACCCCTACTCCTATCCCTATCCTTAACGCCGTCTTAACCGCTATCCCTATCCTTATATAAACATAGAAACGACACCCATATTGATTTATAGACATATTAACCCTATCGCACCCCAACCCCATCCCCATGGGATGATGGTAATTTACGTCTATTACATTGGATTTCAAAATTGTTTTAGTTTTCGTAATCAGCGACCCGATAAACCATACAAACGACATCCATATTGGTTTTTAGACTTTTTCACCCCATTTCCCTCTTTGAAGGGTTGAATTTGGGGTGGAATTTCAATAACAGGGATGTATGTTCCACAGAATGCCCAAATAATAAATTTTATTGGATATTACTTTAAAATTAAGGAGTTTCAACTTTATCCCCCTTTTCACCCCTTAGGGTGTAGAATTTTCAAAAACCCTGAGACACGTAAAACTTAATTTTTTTGTCGTCAGTCTAAATACAAATTTTGAAGATCCTAACTTCAAAACTGACGGACTTTCATACAAATTTTAATCCCTTATTTCACCCCCTTAGGGAATGAATTTTTAAAAATTCTTAAACACGTATTTCTCTATTTTTTACCAAAAGCTTAAAGTTAAACAAAGGACTCATACAAACTTTCATCCCTTATTTCACCCCCTTAGGGGATGAATGTTGAAAAATTCTTAAACACGTACTTTTTTATTTTTTACCATTAGCTCGGAACCAAATTTCTATAGTTCTACCTTTAAAAATGAAAGACTTATAGACCAACATACGGAAAAAAAGTCATCCCCTTTTTCACCCCCTCGAAGGGTGATTTTTAAGAAATGCTTAAACACGTGTTTCTTTATATTTTACCATAAGCTTAAGTTCAAATTTGTGTCAATCTAGCTCAAGAAACAAAGGACTTTCATACAAACTTTCATCCCTTATTTCACCCCTTTGGGAGATGAATTTTCCAAAATCCTTTCTTAGTGGGTGGTTTTGACGTGCATAGAACCTGTGTACAAAATTTCAGATCTGTATCTATAGCGGTTACGGCTCGGCGTTGATGAATCAGTCAGTCAGTCAGGACATGCTCTTTTATATATTTAGATGTCATGAGTGTCAGACATACGACCTTTATAGTGTAAGAATTTGACAATTTGTTGCAGATGAGCGACTGGTTAGTGACGAAAGAAATTCATATAAACTTTCACCTTTATTAACTATGTCATGAGTGTCAGACATACGATCTGTGTTGTGTAAGAATTTCGAATTTTTTTGCATGTGTGCGACTGGTTAGCAAGGAATTTTATTAATTTAGACTATCTCCATACAAAATTTCATCAAAATTGGTTCAGCGGTTTAGCCGTGAAAGCGTAACATTAATTATTTAATAGATTTCCCATACAAACTTTCATCCCCTATTTCACCCCTTTTCAGTCTTATTTTTGGAATCAAAAGTAGCTTATGTCCTTTCTCATGGTTTAGACTATCTTCATACCAAATTTCATCAAAATCGGTTCAGCGGTTTAGCCGTGAAAGCGTAACAAACAGACAGACAGACAGACAGAGTTACTTTCGCATTTATAATATTAGTTTGGATTAGTTTGGATGTCATGAGTGTCAGACATACGATCCGTGTTGTGTAAGAATTTCGAATTTTTTTGCATGTGAGCGACTGGTTAGCAAGGAATTTTATTAATTTAAAACTATCTCCATACAAAATTACATCAAAATTGGTTCAGCGGTTTAGCCGTGAAAGCGTAACATTAATTATTTAATTTATTTCCCATACAAACTTTCATCCACTATTTCATCCTTTTCCAGTCTTATTTTTGGAATCAAAAGTAGCCTATGTCCTTTCTCATGGTTTAGACTATCTTCATACCAAATTTCATCAAAATCGGTTCAGCGGTTTAGCCGTGAAAGCGTAACAGACAGACGGACAGACAGAGTTACTTTCGCTTTTATAATATTAGTTTGGATGGATTGTTCAGTTTAGTCTACTGAGCAAGCCCTTTCAGTTTTTGGTACATCCTGTGTACTAAATTGTATTCAAAAAAATCATAAAGAATATCCAGTCAGGTAGACAACCAATCCAGGATTAATATTATAAAAAAATTTAATAAACTCAATGGAACCAATTTTGGGTAAATCACATATTTACGATTTGGTGGTACAGGAACACCCCTTATATGAAATTACACAGATCAATTGATACTGGCGCAAGATATCTTACATAGAGATGCTTGGTCATGCAAAGTTTCATCAAGATTCTATGAGCCGTTTTTGAGAAACTTTTAATTTTTCATTTTCGTTGTATGACAGCTACCCTCAAAATGAGAGCCAACAAGAAACCACTTAGAACCCTTCGATGGATTTGCATAAAACTCCTAAATTAAAAACATGGTGTCAATCGGACCATTCGTTTAGCCACTAGGCCAAAGCGTTACGGACAGACTGACCGACGCGACGGACCGACCGACCGACCGACCGACAGACGGACGGACATTTTTGGGAGACTTGTTTTTTATGATGTATAAGTGATATAGAACACATTTTTGAGAAAATTAGAAAAACTTTTTTTTTCACGAATACAATACCTTTCTCGCTCCGCTCGAAAGTAAAAAACGGCCACTCCATACAAAATAAAAAAATATTAGACAGCTTGTTTGAATGGAGAAGGCGATTTTATGCACGTGTCCACCGATGTTTCTTGGTGAAAGTTGTTCAGTTTTATTGACTGAATATGCTCTTTCAGTTTTTGCCAATCTGTCCCTTACAATGTAGTATTTTTGACATCTAAGTTGTTGTGTCTGTACATTAAATTACTAATCTGGGTTGTTGTGGTTGTCAAACTCTATTCGCACGTCTATTTTATCTAGCTTTGTGATTTTGACAGGCACGATTTTGGTAGTCCATACTGTTATCTCCAGTACACACGGCCGCACGCCCGTGGTAACACTTTGTCCTTGAGCGGCCTCTGGATATAGGCGTTTGTATATAGCGTAGCGCTGGTTTAGCTTATACTGGTTTTGTTACTATATACGCTATCGTTCGTACTATCATGTCACACCTGTACTGTACATACATACATACATACATACATAACATCACGCCTTGTTCCCGTCGGGGTAGGCAGAGACCACAGTTCTCCACCTGCTACGATCTTGACATACTTCCCTTGCTTCCTGAACCTTCATCAACCCTTTCATACATGCTCGTCGGTTTAGGGTACTTTTAACCTGGCCTTTATTCAGAACGTCCTGAATTTGGTCCTGGTAAGTTCGCCGAGGTCTTCCCCTTCCAACGTTTCCATTCACCTGTACTGTGGTGCAACTAATTACTTGATTACATAGAAAAATCGTTGAATTGATAAATTGTGAACGGATAGGTCAAGAGCATATTAAGTTTGACACTCTCGGTGCGACGACATTGGCTCCTATGTCGATTGAAATGAGAATAGTGTCAAGTGGAATATGTCAAGTTTTTCGTGGCCGACAGTACATACAATTTTAAGTCTTAATCTAAAAAATGCAAGAAGAGATGAGATAATGACATAAACAAAACTAGAGTAGAGATAGACAATAAGTACGAAACTAGACTATAGATAAACGGCAAAATCGCCGCATTAGGTATTTTATTTACCAACGTATTTACTTACTATTCTTCAGTTTCGCGAATCTCACGCGCACTTGCAGTAGAATCTCGATCTGGCCCAGGTCGAGCGGATTTGCTTCTGTAAAAAATAATTCTTCAATTTAAGTATTGTTATAAACAGAAACAACTGCAAACTGAGCGAGCATGAAGCAAAACAGAGGGACGAATTCTTATAAGGAGAGGTATATTTTTCTGAGTTCAGCAATGCCACTTGGTATGAATGTTATACACGTCCACCCTAGCCCAAAACACCCGGGAGCCAGACTGAACTCCGCGTCAGGATTTGTTTGGACCTTTGAGTCAAGTTTGGTGTCATTTTCAAATAACTAGATGATGCCTAGTTGTAAATATTCTAGAAACAAAACGAACATCTGTTATTTTTAAGGTGTTTTTAAACCAATATGACCCTCCTGAATACATATATGCTCAAAGATTTCGGACCTCCTTGCTTCGATGCTTGTTACCTAAATGACATAAGAACAATATTCAAGATGGCGGCCAAAAACCGTAAATGAAATCGACGAGGAAGACACGGTGAGGGCCGCAGCGGTGCGCGCGCTCGCCAATGATATTACAATTATATAACCGACGTAGATACGTTACTAGTGCTTCAAAAATGAAGCTCAAAAGTTGCGCCACATGGCGCAACCCACTTCAGTCGCTCTCGAACAAGGAGACTATGTGCACGTCCTGTCATATTTGAGACCTTGTTTACTTTTTTGTATTATTTATACAAAATGCCAACGTGTGTAGTGCGTAAATGTAAAAATAGATGGGCAAAAAAGAAAATAGTCTACGGGATCACATATCACAGGTAAGTTAGACAAATTTGTTACATTTTATTTGGTTTATTATTTTATTTAAAAAAATAAGACGCCATAATGACGTAGTAGAGGTAACGTGAAAGAAAAAGATAACCATATTCCTTTTGAAACTGGAGTGATAGGGACATAATACATCAACATAGAGCAACTAACAGAAGCGCCATTCTTATTAACTTCGAAAAACTTTAGTGCCTAAGGGAAGCTGAAATACGTTTTATGTTTTTTTTTCGAGAATGTTATGAGAACATTCACTGGGCTTAGGTTTGAACCTTCAACAATGTTAATTAAAGCGGGCTCGCTTAAAATGTGTGGCATAAAATGAGTATAATAGCATTTAATTACGTAAAATAGGAAACTTTTATCTTCTTGCGCCGAAAATCTTTTCAGAAACCGACTGTTAAAATACTTAAAGTGAGAATCAAATAAAATTTTCGAAACCAGCGTTACGCTAAAATATAAAACCAAATACTCGTTCAAGGTCATAGTGTCACTATTATCGTGCGGCCAACTATAACAAACTGCAGGAATGACACCTTTATAATTAGGTTTATCTACACTCATTTCGTAATCTTTGAATTATGATTCAAAAAGTTGATACATAAGGCTGAATATTACGCAGAGTATGTATAAAAAATTAAAAAGTTACCATTACGTAACGATGTTTGTATGAAAATTTTGCAAAAGTGGTACGTTATTTAACTTTTTAATCATTACATAACACTTGGATAAAATTCTTCTTGAACCTAAACCTTTTTAAAGAAGACTTCAAAGGTCTTTTAGAGAGCCGGTTATAAATTTAACAGTTTTTCTTAGTAGCTGTCAAATATCAGTAGCATATTTACGAAGTGTACCTTTTAAACAACCTATTAATTTGGAGCAGTTACAGTAACAGTTACTATAGTTACAATTATTTCATCTGTGGTGGAAAAGATGCGCGCGCAGCCTGGAATCATAGTAGGCCTTGGAAATAGGTATTAGATTTGTCGCCATTTCTAAATATTTACCATTTTCAAGTAATTCGTGCCTGTAAAAATTTATTGTAAAAGTAGAAACAGCGGTACAGGCAGGGCACATGCAGTGACACCTAGAGATTCTCTTGAAGTGGCTACTAAAATAACTTACGATCTTTTTCCATAGAAGTCCATAAAATTGAACGACAAAACCTACAGTGAATTGGGAAATATCGAAAATCAAAAAGAAAACCACGTCACTTTAAGAAAATGTTTTGCTTGTTTATTTCAAAAACCTAGCAGACAAATATAAGGCGGCTTCTTTACACCCATAACAGTAAACAGTAACTGAAATATGTATAGGTACATAATGTAAGTTGCCTTTTTTGTTTACTTACCTTTGTTTAATTTATGAGTAAGTACCTACCTATTGCACGAGTGAAGATAAAGTAGTATACGCAACTGCATATAATATGGTATTAAAACACTCGTTTTATACTATTATCACACTCGGCTACGCCTCGTGTGATAAACCAAAACTCGTGTTTTGATAACCTGTTTTATATGACAGTTGCATAAACTACTATAAATCTATCCACTTGTTACCTACCTTGGTCACACAAATATCTACATCGTTTTTTTTGTTAATTTTCTAATATTGTAACTGTTTTAGATTTCCATGTGATATGCTGCTTCGACAAAAATGGACCAAACTAGTTCGAGAAGAGAGAAGTAAAGAAGATTGGAGTCCGTCAAATGGCAGCACTATTTTCTCCGAACATTTCGTTGCTGACAAAGGACAATATTTTCCTTAAAAAGCGGCCGTTTCTATGTATCTATGGAAAATGTTATTTCCAAAAGTTTTAGAACAAATGCCATTCCATAAGTGGAACGTTAGTAGAGTGTCATGTTGTAGGTGTTATTATTTTTTAGGGTTCCGTACCTCAAAAGAAAAAAAACGGAACCCTTATAGGATTAGGGACAGGAATAGGGACAGGGATAGGGTCGGGGACGGTGATGAGGGCGGGGAAGCGGATGGGGACAGGGACGGGGTCGGACACGGTGATAGGAACTGGGATGCGGACGGGGACAGGGACGGGGTTGCGGACGGGAAGCGGATGGGTATGCGGGCGGGGATGCGAAGGGGAATGCGGTCGGGAATGCGGACGGGGATGCGGACGGGGATGCGGACGGGGTTGAGGACAGGGATTCATTCATTCATTTATTTATTTATAATCTAACAATTATAAGTCAGTAGGTATTACAATATACAAAGTCAATAATTAATTAGTCATCAAATAATTAATTAATAATAAAAAAAACTACCTTAAAGCAAGCCAAGGTATTTTTATCTATACATAAATTAATACTCATAGGTAATTTAAGCCTACATCACGGTAACAAAGTGCGCATGATATAACTAAAAATAATAGCCTAATAGGATGCGGACGGGGATGGGGATTGGGACAGAAGTAGGAATAGGGGACGGGTTAGGGTAGGGGTAAGGGAAGGGGTAGGGAAAGGGATAGGGATAGAGGTAGAGACAGAGGCAGGGATAAGGGTAGGGATGTAGGGGTAGGATGGGGTTGGCAAAGGGTAGAATTTTTGTATAAGTAAACTGAATTTGGTTTATCTGTTAAGAAATCACAATAATTACGAGTATAACAAATTGTTCTGACCAACCTAAAGCTTCATATATCGTTTTTTTTTATCAGCCATAGTTGTTCCATCCTAGACAATAGTTTTAGTTTTTCTCAATTATTACTTCTACAAATTAGCTCTATTTTAAAATAACATAAAGGAGTCTTTCATCTCACTCTCTACATTAGTTAGGTTAAGTGGCAACTTTAAGGCATAATAATACAGTTAAGTTCCTCTGTTTTGAGTAATTTAGAGTAACGTCTGTAAATTATATAAAATTCAGCTCGATCTTGAATTGTACTCATGGACTTGCGCACGGTAAGGCCCGTTTTTCTTAGATAGATAGATAAATAGAATACCTCGCGGACGAAGTAGCGGGCAACAGCTAGTTTAATATATCCTAAGTATCCATCAAGGTAAACAACTTAACTAATCAGACATAACTTCATCGCTTTCAACAAGCACAGAATCATCGGCATTGTCATCTTCAATTTCTAACGAGGCCACATGAATCCACGGTTGCATTCTGTCCGAGGCAACAGTAGTCTTTTTTTTCTTTTTCATACCTTCGAATCCCGCAATGGGAGCCACTTTGTATCTATCATTGCCTAAGACTTTGGCTACCCTATAAGGGCCCTCGTAAGTAGGCATAAGTTTAGTGCTTTTGCCATTGTTTTGAAACGCCACTTAGCCACTTTCGTGATCTTAACTAGATCACCGAGTTTGTATTCTCGAGCAGGTCGCCTTCCTCGATCATAGTATTGTTTCTGTGCCACTTGGCATTTATCTGTTCTGGTTTTTACTTCTTTACGAATGGTTTGCACATCCGAATCTTCCCGCACTTTTTCTGTAATTTCATTCATCGCAGAGTTCTTTTCACAATTCATCTTTGTCCCAAACATTACTTCTGCCGGCGCTCTTCCTATAGTTTTCTGAACTGAATTATTCAACCCCCATTGGATGCTGCCTAATTTACCATCCCAATTTTTATCGTCATCTCTGAGGTTTAGTGCTGTCAATGAGTCGAGTATTGTTCTGTTATATCGCTCAACTTGTCCGTTGGATCTAGGGCTTGCAACGGCGTTGAGCACATGCTTTATTCCCCGTTCCAAACAAAACCTCCTGAATGAATTAGAGGTGAAACACGATCCTCTATCACTGATCAGACGATCAGGAGCTCTAAATGTATCGAAGATATCTTGCAAAACTTTAATAACATTTTGCGTATTGGTGTTACTCACTGGTTTAATAAAAACGAACTTTGTAAAGGAGTCAACTACCGTAAGTATATGAGTATTAGTATTTCCCCGCTTTGACTTTACAAAGGGCCCAAGATGGTCGATGTGCAAAGTGTGAAAAGTTATTTCCACCTTTTCGATCGGATGAAGTAACCCTTCGCGAGAAGTTGTAGTCTTTTTAGCGTACGCGCAGTCGATGCACGCCGCTACGTACTTTTTAACGAAACGTTTCATTTTGGCGAACCAGTAGTATTTTTTTATTCACTCGTATGTTTTCTCGTAGCCGATATGACCTAAATCATCGTGATTCATTTTGCACACCTGCCATCTTGCGCCCTTTGGTACTACAAATCTAACACGGTCCTTCTTTTCCTCCACACATCTGAACAGCTTACTATCCTTTAGAACGTAATTATTCTTGATATACTCTAATCCCTTAGGATCTATGTCACTGCTTACGATATCGCGAATCCGACACAACTCCGAGTCCCCCAGTTGGAGAGTAAGCAGCCAGTCGTCTTCGCTGATAGTCATGACTGTGGGATATTGTTCGGGAGATTGTGTTTCTAAATCTTGCACAGGGTTTCTGGAAAGTGCGTCAACGTGAGCCATTTTTGCACCCGCTCTATACTCCACAGTGCAGTAAAATTCCTGCAAAGCGAGCCACCATCGAGCGATCCGAGGTATAAGATCGCGTTTTTCGAAAGTGGAGCGAAGAGCACTACAATCAGTGACCACTTTGAACTTCTTTCCTAAAAGGTACACCCTGAACTTTTTCAAAGAGCATATCGTCGTACCCTACGAATAAAGGCGCTGTTGCAAAATACCAACTTTTCAGGGGGAAGTTTTTAGTGTTTTGTTTCAACACTATAAGACTTTTTTGTTATGTTAATATTTCAAACATAGCCTTACTATTTCGGGGTATCTATTTTAATGCAAATTCGACATTTGATTCGCTATTTCTTATAAATTTGTCCCGTTTTTTGTAATTATGTCTTTATTCGCCGGAAAAATATTGGTTATACTAGATCTATGTGACATTACGCCTTTTTTCGCCGGAATATAACAGGTCGTAAGAGCATTAGTGTCTTTTATTGTTTTAATTTAAGCAATGTTTTCAAGGAAAAGAAGGATTAGGGTATACAGCAAGTAAGGGACAGCCTTCAGGAATGATCAGATCAACGAAAGTGAACAACTTTCAATGAATGAAACTTTCAGGAAATTAAAAAAGAATCGATTTTTCAATGCAAAATTCTATACTATTAAACAAGCAATGTTTGTTTGTATACACATAATCAGTTTCTCAAAAACGGTTGTAACGAGTTTGATAACATTTTGCATAAGGGGGTTCCTGGGAGCGAAAATTTGATCTAAATAGGTCTTAAAGTCTGGGAAAACTAATTTTCTCAGTTTATTGAGATTTTCTTTGCTACCATTGCCCCCGTAAAGTTTGTAAAGAGCAAAGCTCGGTTGACCAAGTACTTCCAAACTTAATAGGACAGTTTGTATGGCGAAACCGATTTTTATTGTTTTCTGAAAGTTTCACTCACTGAAAATTGATCAGTTTCGTTAGCTGTACCCTTTCTGTTTTTGGATAAATATCCCTTATACTGTGTATTAAAATAAATATACTCTAGTATTCTCAAACAGTGAAAAAAATATCAATCATATAAACCCGCTTATTTTTTATCTTTTCATTGCGTTTATTATTTGTGTGGTAAATCGCAATAATAACACGTATTCTTTGAAAAAATCGACTATACTATATGGTGACTTTTAATTAGTTCTTGATAGCAAAAGATGCATGTACTCATGATACCGAACAACTTTTCCCAAGGAACATAGGTCGAAATACGAAAACCTCCCATACAAAATACGCTATCAGCTGATGCAGTTTCTATGGGAGGTCAAAACTTGATTTTCGTATTTCGACCTTTGTTCCTTGGGGAAAGTTGTTCAGTATCATGAGTACATGCATACCTTTTTCTATCAATAACTAATTAAAAGTCACCCTATATAGTTACTTCGGTTCAAAAGATAGTCGTCAGACAAACATACTATGATGATTAGTCACTTCCAGAACAGCTAAATATAAAAAAGTCCTTGTTGGCTGTAGAGCACGTCAATATTGTCTTACATTAAGTACAAAGAAAAGACACACTGCGAGTGTCAAGATTGACCGGCTCTTTAAAGTACATGACCGGATCATACTCTTCTACTTGCATTCCCAATGCCCCCCCTCACCGCCCATCACTCCCTCACCCTACGCCCAACCATGGCCCCCCTTCCCTCACCTCTTGCCCTCTCCTTAGCCTCGATAAAGATAGTGCCAATTACTGCTTCGATGAAGCACCAACATTCTCCTATTCACGAAGTGACCCCTTAAACGAAAACTTACGCGTATCCACGTCAAAAATGCATTTTTTTTAGTTCCGTACGCAAAGGGTGCTAACGCACTAAAAGGGTGACCCCATACCAAATTTTTTCCTTCCATCCAACTGTCAGCTTAAAATAGTGCCTAAATAAGTGGAGCAAAATTTTACGGTACCCTCGGTGTATGAGTCTGACTCGCACTTAACCGTTTTTTTTTATTTACTCAACTAAATACCTCCCACCCAACGTTTAAAAAGCCACAAATGCCACAAGGGCGTCCTAACTAAATTCTTAGTAAAAGTCACAAACTATGCATTATATCCAATATTTATTTTTATTTTATAACCGACAGTGAAGTTGATGTCAGTAAGATCACTTATTTTATAATACGCATTATAAAATGTGCAAATAAAGGACATAGTAATAAATTTCCGTGGAATAAAGCCACAAAGGCGGTTAGGTATAGCAAATCTTCATAGAAGTAACACAAGGGCAAATCCGTGGAATAAGGCCACAAAGTGTAATAGCGTCTTTTTTTCGTCGGAGTAGCTCAAAATTATATCGAAGATAATGAATTAATTTAACAACGTTATACTAGCTATGAAAGCTAAAGCTTTTTGCATAATGTTATCATAAAATTTCATTCAGTAGCGTTCTTTTTCAATACAATCACAAAATAACAAGTTTAAGCCAATAAAACTAAACAATTGAGTCACTTGCTTCCCCGCGCATCCGCGAAGAAATTAGACACTGTGGCTACAGTGGCGGTCTTCGTCGGGAAAAATGAGAGAATGCAATTGTGGCTTTTTATAAAAACTTATTTTTTTTGTTGTTATAGATTGATTTTTTGTGATTTCTCGAACTCAGATGATGTAAAATGGGCTGCAGATTCTATATAACTAATAAAAATAAAAAGCCACTACGGCCATAGTGCCCTTTTTCGTAGGATACGACGATATGACAGCTAGGGTCTCCAATTCATAGGAGTGAAAGTTCCTCT
The DNA here is from genome assembly GCA_947532105.1 of Athrips mouffetella. Lineage (NCBI taxonomy): Eukaryota > Metazoa > Arthropoda > Insecta > Lepidoptera > Gelechiidae > Athrips > Athrips mouffetella. The sequence continues at coordinate 12,427,102 of OX383972.1, read as the reverse complement.
CTTCCAGCGTCGTTTGGCGACTGAAATAAGCCACAGGGTTAAAGGGACCTTCACTCCCATGAGGGCGCTGTAAAAGGATGCCCCCTACACCTAATCTACTTGCATCTGTGTGCAGTTCAAATTCAGCCGAAGGATCATAAATTCCTAGCACAGGCCTATCAATCAGCCTTGCTTTCAAAGTTTTAAAAGATTCTTCTTGTTCAGCTGTCCACTGCCACAAGGCATCCTTTTTAAGCAGTTTAGTGAGGGGATGGGCTAGTTGCGCAAAACCCTGAATGAACCTTCTGAAGTAACTCACGAGACCTAAAAATTGTCGAACACCATGAACGTTCTCAGGACGGGGGAACTCAGTAACACTCTGAATCTTGGCCTTTCCCGGTCGCATACCCTCTGAACTAATCTCGTATCCCAAATAGGTTATTTTATTTTGTAAGAAGCTACATTTAGAAAGGTTTCAGGTTTCAGGTTTGCTTTTTGTAGTAATCCTAAAATGTCCTCCAGACGGTTCATACATTCAGTTGGATCCTTCCCGAAAATCAATAAGTCGTTTATATACACTGTGGCCTTGTCAAACCGAGCTGGCCCTAGGACATGGTTCATCATCCGTTGAAACACAGCTGGCGCGTTTGCCAAGCCGAACGGCATACGGTTGTATTCATATTGTCCGTCCGGCGTGACAAACGCCGTCAGGTGCTTGCTTTTCTCCGCAATTGGGACTTGGTAGTAGCCTGACATTAGATCTAGGGTGATGAACCACGCCTGTCCAGAAAGTCGAGCAATTTCATCGTCTATAACAGGAATCGGGTACCTTTCTTTCACAGTGATTGAATTAAGAAGCCTGTAATCCACGCACAATCGAAAGTTGCCGTCCTTCTTGCGAACTAGGATAATCGGACTTGCGTAGTTAGACACAGACTCCCTAATGATTCCTGCTTGCAACATCTCCTCTATCATTTCACGTACCTTCTCACGCTCGTGATGTGAAAGACGATAAGGCCTTAAGACGACTGGGCGTTGACTGTTAAGATCAATCTTCATCTCCGTGGTAGTTGTACATCCTAAATCGGCCAAACTGGATGCAAAACATTCTTTGTGTCGTCGCAATAATTCGATTAGTTTTATTTTGTCACTATCTGATACCGAGTCTCCTAAGTGCACTTCATTCTCTTCAAAACATTTGCCTAAAGAACTCTCAGACTGTTGGACTGAAATCGACGAAGATGTTTCTACTTCCGCAAGCCTATAGACGGCTTCCACCTTCTCTGCTCGTGAAAATATGAAATTCTCTTGAACACAACATGGAGTCGAGCAAGGTGTCACCGTCACAAAGAGAGAACCATCCTTCACATCGTAGACACCACCACATACCATGTATTGTTCATTTGGCTTCCCTACAATTTTAGTGTTTAATATAACGTTGCCTGTGAACTCTGTGTGTGCTGAGGCTCTAATGCTAGCTGGCCCAAATAAGTCACAACAAGCTACTGCCCTAATCCTCAAGTGACTATCGTCTTCTTCGATGATATCGAAATTTTGGATGTCGCCACTCATATGAAAGAATTGTAATTTTTGTGCATCTTTATACACTACTATGTGCGGCTGCTCAGAATAAGTTTGCCCAATAAGCATTGGCTTTTCCAGGAATCTATCTTCGATAACTCTGCAAACAACATCAGCGTCTACACCATCTATGCTCAATTTAAGCTTAGATGAACCCAAGGAATGAACGAGATTATTGCCGAAACCCTTCATAGTAGTCGAAATATGATCATGTTTGAGTCCAAGCTTCGAAAAAGTAGATTGTCTAATAAGTGTGACTTCGCTACCTAGATTAACGAAAGCCTCCACAGTTTCATTTTCAATATTTACTTGTTTATTGAATTTTTTATTCATATTTGACGTGGAAATACGCATTGTTTTAGGTACTGTGTCAGCCTTAGTTGTCCCCGTTTCTGATTTGGATCGACAAATTTCCGACTTGTGTCCAATTTTACTGCAAAGGCCACACTTCACTAAAGGTTTCGGGCATTTAGAAAAAGGGTGCCCCTTCTCTTTGCAGTTGTAACAATACACATTGGGGTTACCCTTGCTGCTCGATCTGGAGTTTTGTCGATCTTCAGAGAAACTAACATTCCTTTCCCTGTTGAATGGCTGTTGCGTAGATAGTTCTTTGTTATTACTTAATAGAAATTTCAACAACTGATCTGGCTCATCACATCTCAATGCCAAGGCACTTGACCTCATGGTTTTGTCACTGATACCGTGGATGATGCAATCAACAGCGCGTCGGCCACTAATATCGCACTGATTAAGGAGGGCTAATTTCTCGTAATAGTAGTTTTCAATTAATTCGTTAGGACGACTTTTCCGCTTAAGCATATCTTCTAGCATTTGGCCGTAATTTTGCTCACAGGGAAAGGCACTCATTAATTTTGCCTGCCACTCCTCCCAAGAGAACAATATTGAATTAAGGCTCTCGTACCAGGTTTTCGCAAGTCCGGTAAGTTTCTGCATTGCGAAGTGCACTATTGTCCTCTCATCCCAGCCGTAAACCGTTGCGCATTCGTTGACCTTTTTTATCCACATATCCATACGCTGGTTTTTTTGAGTAGGGTTAAATTCTGGAAGTATATTTTTGTAATGTAAGCTTTTATTATTTGACGTTGCACTCTGGTTTGACGGCTGCGATGGGACGACATCCTTAATAGACTGAATTATTTGAACAATGTCCTTAGCGGAAAAAGAAGGGCTACATGACCTTTTGGACATCAACTTGTAACTTTACTTTATCGAACCAATTAACCAGCCAAAAATAAGAACACTTATTTCACTCTGAGACATCCGTTCGGTGCGACTGTCACAACTCGACTGCCGTCCCGAACGCTCGGCCCCCCGTTCGCCAAGTTTCCCCCACCAAATAAAAATGAGTGTTGCCAGTATTGATTCCAGAATATTGATAACTTCATATCGATATTATCAACACTGTAATCAATTCAGCAGTTATTAAAATTTAAAAAAATATCAAACGAATGAAAAATTATAAAACCTTACACTAGTACTCGTAGTATAGGATAGGAAGTAGGATAGGATAACTTGGCCTCATGTACCACGGACTTGCATGGTATTATTTGATCTGTAACTTATTCTGAAATAATTGTTTAACTCCACTGCGCATAATCCTCAGGATAGGTTATTAGGATACCGATGGTTGATTGGACCTTGAGGTTATTTGAGGTTATAATAATGGCACACGTGTGTTTGAAAATTTGTTGATTTTGTTTCAATTTCAATATTCGGGAGCCTGCAGCCAGGCTTACTGGAGCAATTTGAGAACCCCATATCATTTTCTTGGTAAAATTGTAAAGTTTTTATAAAAATTAAAAAATTGTTTCTCGAAACGAAACGAAATCCTATTGCAATTGCTTCCCGTTGACAACTTAAACTTTGTTGAAGTTACTCATTGTCATCATAATCTATACCTTGTCTTGTAACGCCCGCAGGGGCGCTACGGAAGCCTATAAGAGCAAGAAAAGACGGTATCTATATATATAAAAGAAGAAGGTGACTGACTGACTGACTGACTGACTGACTGACTGACTGACTGACTGACATATCAACGCACAGCCCAAACCGCTGGGTCTAGAGATTCCAAATTTGGCATGTAGATTCTTTATGAGACCTAGGGGAGCACTAAGAAAGGGTTTTATAAAATTCCACCCCTAAGGGGGTAAAATAGGGGATGAAAGTTTGTATGAAAGTCCGTCAGTTTTGAAGTTAGGATCTTCAAAATTTGTATTTAGGCTGACGACTAAAAATTAAGTTTTACGTGTCTCAAGGTTTTTGAAAATTCTACACCCTAAGGGGTGAAAAGGGGGATGAAGTTGAAAATCCATCATTTTCAAAGTAAAATCCAAAAAATTTATTATTTAGGCATTAGGGTTGTAATTCTGTGGAACGCAAATCACTGTTATTGAAATTCCACCCCAAATTCAACCCCTAAAAAAGGAAAATGGGGTATAAAAGTCTAAAAACCAATATGGGTATCGTTTGTATGGTTTATCGGGTCGCTGATTACGAAAACTACAACAATTTTGAAATACAACGTGGTGGACGTGAAATACCATCATTCCCCTGGGGATGGAGTTGGGGTGCGATAGGTTTGAAATGTCTAAAAATCAATATGGGTGTCGTTTGTATTGTTTATCGGGTCGCTGATTACGAAAACTACAACAACTTTGAAATCCAACGTGGTGGACGTGAAATACCATCATCCCCTGGGGATGGGGTTGGGGTGCGATAGGTTTGGAATGTCTATAAATAAATACTCGTATGGGTGTCGTTTTTATGTTAGGGATAGCGGTTAAATTGGCGTTAGGGGTAGGGATTGGGGCAGGGATAGGGACAGGTAGAGAGGTAGAGAGGTAGAGGGGTAGAGAGGTAGAGAGGTAGAGAGGTAGAGAGGTAGAGAGGTACAGAGGTAGAGAGGTAGAGAGGTAGAGAGGTAGAGAGGTAGAGAGGTAGAGAGGTAGAGAGGTAGAGAGGTAGAGAGGTAGAGAGGTAGAGAGGTAGAGAGGTAGAGAGGTAGAGAGGTAGAGAGGTAGAGAGGTAGAGAGGTAGAGAGGTAGAGAGGTAGAGAGGTAGAGAGGTAGAGAGGTAGAGAGGTAGAGAGGTAGAGAGGTAGAGAGGTAGAGAGGTAGAGAGGTAGAGAGGTAGAGAGGTAGAGAGGTAGAGAGGTAGAGAGGTAGAGAGGTAGAGAGGTAGAGAGGTAGAGAGGTAGAGAGGTAGAGAGGTAGAGAGGTAGAGAGGTAGAGAGGTAGAGAGGTAGAGAGGTAGAGAGGTAGAGAGGTAGAGAGGTAGAGAGGTAGAGAGGTAGAGAGGTAGAGAGGTAGAGAGTTAGAGAGTTAGAGAGGTAGAGAGGTAGCGAGGTAGAGAGGTAGAGAGGTAGAGAGGTAGAGAGGTAGAGAGGTAGAGAGGTAGAGAGGTAGAGAGTTAGAGAGGTAGAGAGGTAGCGAGGTAGAGAGGTAGAGAGGTAGAGAGGTAGAGAGGTAGAGACGTAGAGAGGTAGAGACGTAGAGAGGTAGAAGGAGAGGGAGAGGGAGAGGGAGAAGGAGGGGAAGGGGGAGAGAGGTAGAGAGGTAGGGAGGTAGGGAGGTAGGGAGGTAGGGAGGTAGGGAGGTAGGGAGGTAAGGAGGTAGGGAGGTAGGGAGGTAGGGAGGTAGGGAGGTAGGGAGGTAGAGACGAAGAGACGAAGAGACGTAGAGAGGTAGAGAGGTACAGAGGTAGAGATGTAGAAAGGTAGAGAGGTAGAGAGGTAGAGAGGAAGAGAGGTAGAGAGGTAGAGAGGTAGAGAGGTAGAGAGGTAGGGAGGTAGAGAGGTAGAGAGGTATAGAGGTAGAGACGTAGAGAGGTAGAGAGGGAGAGGGAGAGGGAGGGGAAGGGGGAGAGGGAGGGAGAGAGGGAGGGATAGGGGGAGAGGGAGAAGGAGGCGAAGGGGGAGAGGGAGGAAGAGAGGGAGAGGGAGGGGGAGAGGGAGGGTGAGAGGGAGAGGGAGGGGGTGCGGAAGGGGCAGGGGGAGGGAGGAAGGGGAGGGGTAGAGACAGAGGGACGGGGAGGGGGAGAGGAGGGGGGGAGTGGGAGAGAGAGGGAGAGTGTTTCAGTTTTTCTTAATTACTTCTGCGAATTGGCTCTGTTTTGGAAATATTACATAAAGGTGTCTCTAATCTCTCTCTTTACATTTGTTAGGATACACTGCTAAGTTCCTCTGTTCTGAGTAATTTATGAGTAACGTCTGTATATTATATAAAATTCAGCTGGATCTTGAATTATACTCATTGATTTGCGCAGGCTTATTCCTGTTTTTCCTTTGTTAAAAATTACCCCGAAATGACGGGAAAATATCTCATTGCTTCGGAAAACCGGTAACAACATAAATACGAAATCCACGCGAGCGAAGCCGTGGGCAACAGCTAGTAGAGGATAAAGAGGGTTTAATAGAAAAGAGGGAAATGAGGTTCCTAGGTAGGAACCTCATTTCCCTCTTTTCTATTAAACCCAGCTCTGTACTACCTACCCGCGAGATATGCCCTAGCTAGACGTTCTTGCTGCAGTTCTTCGGCGTAGGTGTGACGTAGGAGATCTTCAGTAGTGACGTAGGAGATCTTCAGTAGCGACGTAGGACATTTGAGTAAGTCGATCATACCGAGGTCTTCAGTAGCGACGTAGATTTGAGTAAGTCCATGATACCAGCAACGGAAGATTAGGTATCGGCAACATGATGCGAGGTACCGGTGACGGTTGCGAGGTTCCGGCAACGGAATGCTAGGTTTGTGGTTAAGTTTAAGGACTCACGGATTCTCCGGTTTTCAATATGGAATATATAATCCAGCTTTTGGTCCAGCTCTTCGCCTTAGCACGAGCACTTTTATGAGTAAACTTGCATCCCTTGAAGATAGTAAAACGATGTTAAACGTAGCTGATATTTTGTCAGGTCGTGGTAACCCACTGATTACCAGCTCAAAGCAAGATCTAGAATAGAATGCTTCTTTCTCTTTATGTGTGGCATAACATTGACTTTCAGCATGTTTGAGGACGATGTGAAATATTTAAGATTCAAATTTGAAATCAAGCGGCCAGAGTCATTTCCAGGTTGCCAGCAGTTGTAGAAATTATTCATGTTCTCATCTTTTCCACGACGCGTTTTCTAGGTTATAGAAGTATTAGAGTGCTTAGCCGAGTCCAAATTTAGCGTTAAAGTTATACTTTCAACAGAAAGTACTAGGAAAATCGTAATTTACATTAAAATACAATCTCCTTATGTATTCTTCAAGACACTTAAAAATACAAAAATAAAATAAAAATAAATAACCGTGAGTAAATAAGGTGTCCCGGGGTCAGCTCGGCCCCGGGGCAAGGCCTAAATTTAGGAGCAGCTCCTTTGGGAGCGAAGACTAGACTGGAGTTTTCTTGAGCTGCAGGGCTTTTTATGTTGATCAGGTTCGTTCACTCTATTTAGGCTCTCTCGACTTATCGTAAATTTGCATCAACTTCGTTTTGACTAAGTCCGACGTTAGAACAATGTTTCCGTTTTCAATTGCTATACTTATAGGCTAGACTGTGTAGCATTAGAGCAGATAGAAGCTCATCGTCTACCTCTTTGCTAATGTCATTTAGCTCTCCGGCAATCCACATAATCTCAATGACATACTTACTGACTTGGAGATGCGTACATTCAAAGTCATGAATAACGAGATGTACTAGCCGGTGATACCTATGGTTTAATCCTTTATCTTCAAAAGCAGCAGCCAAGGTCTGCCATCTACCTTTTGCTGTTTTCGTGCATTAGGCATTGGGGTTTTACCACCAGCAATGTCTTTGCTCGTGCAATATTGTCCATTCGAAGACCTGAAACGTCGCTCTGTAGTAGTGTGTCACGCGTTAGCGTACAGAAGAAGAAGAAAGAAGAAAAGACTAGATTAGAATAACTAAACTAATTTTATTCTAGAAAAAGCACTAAGAGGGTATTTAGGTAGAATTATAATTTAGGACGTGGGTAGGTTTGAGTTCGGTTTCTGAGAATCGATCGGTAATTGTCACTACCACTTCCCTGGAGATGGCCGACGACAGTAGCAGGCGTCGAGCAAGGTAGTTTCCCAAAGTTCCTGGAAGCCTACCTAAGGTACCAGCTTCAACAAGGCGGTCGTCAACGTAGCATGGGCGTAGAGGTTGGTAGAAAAATAAGCCGTAGAGAGAGAAGCAGGCAGTAGGAAAGTAGAAGCAGATCGGCGGCGTAGGCCTGGACCCCCGATTTTGGGGTCACAACTTATTTTTATAGTTTAAACAATAATAAAAAATAATTAAATTCACAGAATTCAAAAAGATAATATTGACAAAAACGAGACGTGTAGATGCTCGCTGTGTCCCAGTAGTCAGTCCTCGCTCGCTCCCGTGGCGTTGGTTGGTGACCGTCCGCGTTTCGTCGCGCACCCCTCTCTCGCCCTATGAAGACCGCCGGACGGAAACGCCTTATCGTTTAGCAAACTACCAGTTTTTAATCGAGTCAGATAACGTCAGGCGTTACAAGTGTGCTCTCAGTAAACTAACACATATCCTCAGTCATAAGGGACAGTTTCTTTTGAACTTTCCATTAAACAATTTGACATTCCGTCTATCATTTCAAAAAGCGAGTGCCTAGCTTTATAAACACATTAATAAAAAAAACATGTTATAGTCAATTTAATTTAAAACTCAACTAAACTCAACCTTAAGTGTTGTCTCCGACTGGGGTGACAAAAATCTGGTGAGTTTCAACGCCACCAAAACACAAGCGTGTCTATTCACTGCCAAAAGGAGTCCATTCAATCTGGCTCCTACTTTTCGAGGTACATCTGTACCGGTAACCGACAGCCTCGAGCTTCTTGGCATGAAGCTGTGTGCAAACCTGAACTTCGGCGCCAACATTGAGTCAAAAGCTCAAACTGCGGCCAAAAAGTTGGGCATCCTCAATAAGGTTAAGCGTTACTTCACTCCTGGACGGCTTCTAGTTTTATACAAAGCACAAGTCCGATCCTGCATGGAGAATTGCTGCCACCTTTGGGATGGCTCAGCCAAATACCAACTAGCCGCACTTGACTCGATAGATCGCAGAGCCAAGAAGCTCGTTGGTGATGAGATGCTAGTGAAAACCAAGTTTCACAGCCTAGCCCACCGGCGCAAAATTGCATGTCTGTCGGTCTTTTACAGATTGTACTTCGGAGAGTGTGCCCAAGAGCTCCATGAGCTTATTCCGCCATCCCCCTTCTACCATTGGGAATCCAGACGCACCGCAGGATATCACCCATATCTGGTTGATATTCAACACATTCGCACAAAGCGCTTTGAAACATCCTTTATAATGCGCACAGCTAAGGAGTGGAATTCTCTGCCTTCGTCTGTGTTCCCGAGCTCTTATAACCCGAATCTATTTAAGTCGCGAGTGAATAGGCTTCTTCTGGGCAAGCTCGTTCCATCGTCGACCTCATCTCTGTCCTCAAGGCTAGATCGAGGTCAAGAGTAAGCCCATACATAGTAAAAAAAAAAAAAAAAAAAAAATTTTTCAAGGAATATCAGGTCCCTGTTAGGTCATAAACCTAAACCAACGGCCAATACGAGTAGTTCAAACAGTAAGAAATACGAGTAGCTGTCATTCCATAGAAAAATGCAGTTCAACACCTGAGCCTAGTACTTTATGCAGTAGGGAGAGCGGGGCTGGTTGTGCCGGGGGTAAGTTGTTCCGACGAAAATATTTAAAAAATAAAAAGCGATAGCTATAATTTCTTAATGCATCGCAAAATGTCTAGCGGCCACGCCCATAAGGCTGCCACTTTAGATGCGCCAACGCCGCGGACCTGGCGGGTGTGTGGGTAGCGGTCGTCCAGCACCACGTCAGTAAATTTTTTCGTGTTTATACTTTTTGGGCTTTCGTTGGCATTTATGGTGCTACGTACTTGGGAGTTTTATTGAAGTGATCGTAATTTATCCATTCGTGTTAATCTATGCCGTTTTAATGCTTTGTATCAGTGATTTTTTGAAAATATGAAAGATTTTCAATGTCTTCAAAACGGGGTAAAAAGTGCCTTTCATTTGGGGCTGGTTGTGCCGCGAATCCCATACTAATCTTTACTATTTTTGATTATTTTATTTAACAGAATGAGAACCTGTAAGCGTAAGGGGAGTACTTCCTAAGAACTTCTACAAAAGGTTGCTGATGCTGAGATTAAGGATGAATAAAAATTATCGATACAAATTACGCATTCCATTTTATTACTATTATCGTAGGTTATAAAAGCAGATTTTTAATTGTGATCTCTTTATAACAAGTATGTAAAACGATTTTTTTATTTTGGGTAGAAACCTTCTTTGAAGTTAGAATATTTTTGTTTAGTTTTGATTAAGAACATTAGTTGATTTGACCAAAAGTTCTGTCATAAAATGTTTAAATATGTTTTAAGGAATAAAAAAGCTAGGCAACTGTCTCTTTTTAATATAATTCAATTATTGGTTAGTATAATGTTGATATGTTTGATGGTTTCTGATTTCTAAATGCATTTCAAACCATTAAAATTAAAATTAACAAATGTAACGACCGGCACAACCAACCTCAGCTCCGGCACAACTTGCCCCCGAGAGGGGTCGGTTGTGCCTAGCCACCACTGCTTCTAAAAATCACTATTTGTAGAAAACTATTAAGAATGTCCAAAAACTCGATTCAAATATAAAAAGTACTTAGATTAAATTTAACGTCGGATAGTCTACAACTACCATTCTTAGCATTCGGCACTTTCAGCCCCGCTCTCCCCTACATATCCCACCTACTGCATTCTTGATTTGTGGATCCTACCCAAAAAGTGACGAGTTACTAACAATAAATATATTTTAGAAAATTAAATGCTAAATACATTAATAATACTCATTATCATTGTCAAATATGAAACTACGCGTTTTTCTCAACCTATTAAATGACATCCTGCAAGCAACAAGAGACCGTGAAAGTCGTGACAGGAAAAAACAAAAAAAACTTTAAACGCATTTATCTCAACTCAAGAAAAATTACGTACCTACTGCATTTTAAATTTGTACGGCAGACCTGATGCCCTGGGGTTATCCCATCTGCAATACCCAGAGACGCTAATCCAGCTTCAATAAGAGCTCCAGTCCACCCTGATTCCTGCATTTTATAAAACCCAGAAAGATTGCCTCCTACACAGAATGCTTTCTTTCATCACTGTAGGCGGTCAATATACCAAGTAGAAATATAGGCTTGCGCGCATATTGCTGAAAAAAAAGCCACCAGATCCATGCCTGTATGGGTGAAAGAAAGAAGGTGACAGACTCCTTCCAGTTTGGATTAATATTCCTACCTGTCGCTGCATCGTGTCAAGTAATGATGAAGTGTGGATGCAACCAGAAGTATTCAAAAGCTTGTAGTAGCATAAAAAAATCATTAAACTGCACTGCTCTCTGCAAGTGTTCTTGTATGAAATAATATAAGCATAATTTTTATTTAATATATTGACACCTATTTGAGGATTAAACAAAAAAACATCTCTTTCTACGTGAGAGAGAGAAGACGTGTCAGATCAAATCGCATCTTGGAAATCTACAGGCCTCTGACTTGGCTTAACGACCGCGACTCTTTGAAGCACAGAAGCGAAATTAGGACTTGCAGTTATGTCGCTTAATTTTCGTAATCGCTCAAGAGTTATGTCGCTTAATTTAGGTAGTCAAGATCAAGACACACTAGTTTTCTGAAACAAACAACAACTAAGTTCATACTTTCTACATATCGCGGGCCTTTAAAAAAAATGTAAGAATGAAGTAATGTATTGTAAGACATTTATTTCATGAACTATTATATTAATCAAAAAGTTTTGAGAAGAACAGTTAAAGATCAATTTATACTAAATATATTTTCCATAGACTATTTTTCTATAACACTTAGTATTTTTGAATTATATAGATGTCAAAATAACATGGCAATTTTTTTTAAGTGGCCGCCATTTAGTTGTTTTCGTACCGTGGGGTAGCCCCGCTCAGAATTACTTGATAAGAGCCTAAAGATTAGTTACCATCACGAGGCCAAACTTTTACAAGCCCGGTAACTCCCAAATAACTACTACTAAGAACTAAACTACACCAGAATAGATGGTGGCAGGGTGGTCATCTCTTATGCTGCCGATGCCCTGTCAGTTTGGAGGTAGCCAGCGTGCGTGGGATGAGGTCGGGGCCAAGAGAATTTTCAGCTACTCGTACCTACTGGATAAGGCGGTAGGGGTTGACAAGGCCAGACTTAGGGCCGTATCGCAAGCGGAGTCAGGAGCTTGGCTGCATGTGCTGCCTTCTCCGCATATGGGTACCTTCCTCGATAGCGACTCGCTGCGGGTGGCTGTGGCGGGCTGTGATGTTTGTGAAAGACATCTATGCACCTACGGCTCTACGGTGGAGAGCAATGGCCACCACGCATTGAGTTGCTGTCGTTGTTCTGGGAGGTTCCCACGGCACCATGCCCTAAACGACACTATCCGCAGGGCTCTTATCTCAGCTAACATCCCGTGCGTACTGGAGCCCCCGGGTCTGAGTAGATCGGATGGAAAGAGACCTGACGGTATGACTATGGTTCCATGGGAAAAGGGAAGGTGCTTACTGTGGGACGCCACGTGCGTCAGCACCTTTGCCGCCTCGCACCTTGAACGTACCGTCAGAGAAGCTGGAGCTGCTGCTGAGAGCGCGGCGGTTAGGAAGCGGGACAAGTACGCTGCGTTGGAGACATATTATGTCTTTGTACCATTTGCAGTCGAAACCGCGGGCTGTTGGGGCAGCGAGGCCAAACATTTTGTCGCCGAGGTCGGACGGCGCCTTAGAAATAAGGGTGGTGACCCTCGCTTCGGATCATATCTGGTGCAAAGGTTGTCCATTGCCATACAACGTGGCAATGCTGCCAGTGTCATGGGCACCTTTGCACCAGGGATGGCGAGGGGTGGTTTGTTTAATTAGGTTCTTCTTTTCTTAAGTTGACGATGTTTTAACATAAATTTTATAGGATTTAGTGTGTAATGTATTGACTTGCAATTCTATTCAATAGATTTATATTTAAAATAATATTTAAGAAGTAAAACATTAAACTTACTTTTACTTCCACCAGAAAGATATACAATTAATATAATTTCCGAACACCTGGTCTAGAACCTCCAATAAGTCAATTTTCTAATGACGAGTCGTAACTGGGAATATACCCAAACTAGTAGATTAAATATTGGTATGCAAGTTCGCCTCCCGGTGGCTCATTCAACGCGCATCAAGGCCTGGCCTACCGATCTCGGCCTACCCGCAAAATACAATTAGAAATTGAATTGACTTACGGTTGATACGACGACCCGGCGTTCTGACGTACTATAATATATTGGCTGTGTACCTAATCGTTTCCCTATTTACTCTAATGAATGTATGGGTTGTGTGTAAATATAATACACTAAATAGACTAATACTCATGTGTATTAGGCCAGGCTGAAGATAAGGCCGCTCCCAGCAGCGGCTCGTTCATGCAGCGATAATGGCTGCTTCTCGTGACCACATCCAGCAAATTTCACCGCACCGGTAAATAACCTTTCACACTAGACACCGAAATTGTCAAGTGAACGGTTCCACCGCGTTTATTGTTCGTTAATTCATTATTCAATAGCCGAGTTAATATAATTCGCGACGATCCCGCGTCACGCAATACGGAAACCACGTGGAGTCACCCGGTCGACCCGTGGCACAGGATTCCGTACAGATAATAGTCCAAATTATCAGTCGCGGCGACCCCGCGTCGCAACACTACGCGAAATTGAGGTTTATAACAAATATTATTACGATTCCGTAAAACACGCGTTCACCTATCGACCGGCAAGGCAAATCAAGATGGCGAATAGCACCCGTTGCTACGCAAACGCCGAGGTATATTGTGACCGGTCGCCGGCAGCTATTCCCTGCGACTGTGGCGTCGAAAAATGGCGGCGGGCTTCCCGTGCGCCATTCGTTACCCCTTTAGAGATACCCACCGATTGAGCTCTTATTTTTACCAATGTAAACATTCGACTTTTGTAGCTACCTACCTAAAACTAGTGAAACCGCTAGTGGCTCTCAACAAATTTGGAGTGTATGCTTCTTAAGATCTAAAAGGTTTGCAACAAGAAATTAAGAAGTTGAGAAATTAATTCCCTACGGATGTAAAATGGGGGTATTTGAATAAATAAAGACATACGAGCGTTTCTTGAACATCATCCTTTAAGGGGGTGAAATATCGGATGAATTTTTGTCAGTCTGATGGTCTAGAAGACCGTCGATGTCGAACAATATAAAAAAAAAAACTGAAAAAAAAGCTGGAACAAGGCGTCATATTATGTATGTATGTATGAAACATGTACTTTTAGAATTACTACGAAGAGCTTAAATCCAAATTTGTACAACTGTAACTTTAAAATGACGGACTTAAACACCAACAAACCAACAAAAATCTATCCTCTTTTTCAACCCCTTGGAGGACGATTTTTAAGAAACGCCCAATCACGTGTTTCTATATTTTTACCAAAAGCTGAAACACAATTTCCTATAAGTCTAACTTCAGGAACAAAGAATTTTTATACAAAACATTATCCCCCATTTTACCCCCTTAGGGGATGAATTTCTCAAAATATATTTTTTTGTGTTAAACCTTCATAACATAAGACATATACTTCTCAAATTTTGTGCTTCTAGCTTCAGTAGTTTCGGCTGTGTGTTGATGTGTCAGTCAATCAATCAGTCATTTAATCAATCAATCAGTCACCTCTTTACTATATTAGTATCATGACGAATTTAATGTACTTACCGGTACACGCACGCACCTATGCATCGAAGAACCACATCACATAACTTTCAACAAGAAACTCTTATAATATCGTCATGTCCGTCTGTCTGTCTATCTGTCCGCGGCTTGGCTCAGAGAAAGCTCACTAGAAAGCTGTAATTTAGTACGGATATACATTTCATCCATGCCGGCAAAGTGGTAAAGTAAAAACTTACCCAGGTACCTCCCTGCAAGTAAAGTGAGGATGATTTTTTTTTTCTCGTCTACCACATTGTGTAAGGGGTCGTTGGATAGTTGTTTTAAAAATAATGTGAGTCTGCAAATTGCGAAATATTTAGCTTGAAAGCGCATTTTTTTGTTTGAGTCGGGTGTCCCCCCACCCCCGTTAATGAGCTGTAGCGGAAAAAAATTATGATAAAAAAGCAATAGCAATCAGGCCCTAGGACCTCGCTGAGCATAAGGAGGTAAACAATTTAAGTTATCAACGTTATGAAATACTTGATCAAAACCTGTTTTGCGATAAAAAAATCGTAATAAACCCATGAAGCCCTATACACTCGGCCAGTTTTTTGATGCTTAAGAATATGTCCTATGATTCCACTTAGTAAGACGCTTGCACGTATCACCGTTATTACGATATAGCAAAAAACGTGAAATAAATAAATATTTTTGAATGGGTTACCTTTCCTTTATACTTTTTATTATTATTTATTAGTATGTCCACTACATCAACAAATATTCTTCGAAAATTTCTAACCGCTATCCATTAGGGATCGAAAGATACAGCCATTTTAAGGCAGGACAGTCAGACAGGCTTATAGACGGATGGCATAAACAAATGTATTTTTTTGTATTGGTGTGTATTTTGTGCCTTAAAACTATATATAAGTAAATGCTTAAAACACATATAATCTCTTTTTTTAATTTCGTACACAAGTCTCAAGCAAGAGGCCAAAAATAAGTCGATTTACAGTTTTTGGCCGCCATCTTGAATATTGTTATTATGTTATTTAAGTAACAAGCGAATATGAATTCAGCAGGGTCGTATTGGTTTAAAAAAACCTGAAAAATAACAGACGTTCGTTTGGCTTCTAGACGCAAAACGGAAGCCTTTTTCTCAAATATTTCCTAGTCTATTCGTCATAATACTGCGACGCAACGCCCTGATAAAACTTTTGTATGTTATTCAGTACACAAAAATGAAAACCATTTCCTAAGAGATATGGGTGACATAAAAAAATATGTTTTGCTTCCTTATCTTGGTCCACTAGCCTAGCATAACAAATAATATCGCTTATTCCTTCGTTACTTTCAAATTAACACAGAATTAATTACCCCTCAATTTTTTTATGTCATTTAGGTAAATCGAACCTTTGCGATTTCGAAGGGTCAGGTTTAGTTTTTTCCACTTCTTCCTCATCTTCTTCTTCGTCGTCAACGTCAATAGGAATGTCAGACGGTCTTATAAAGCCAGTTGGACGTCTTTTTATAGTGTGAAAGTCTGACTTCGAGGAAGGATCAATTGTTACTTTTCTGCAATAAAATAGCAACGACGAATTCATATGTAGTTAGCATAGGACACATTAAAATGCGCCGTAGAGCATTTTAGCATTGCCGCGTAAAACCGGCGAGGCACCGAAGATTTTTAGTTTAGTTTTAGCATCCTTTTATCTAAATATTTTTTTTATTTATCATAAACTTTTCAAAACTTAATAAGGTATTTAAATAAATAACTAGCAAACTGACCTTTGGGCCTGAACATCTCATCAAATTCAACAAAGTTTACGCTGATTTCCTTGTAAACTACATCTAAGAACAATATTTATTTATTTTATTTATTTATTAAACTAGATAGTATAAAATTGCAATACTAGCCAAACGGGCAGATAATATTTGACCACGTCTGCCGAGTCCCTTATTCATAAGGGTCTGTACACACTAGCGACTTTTCGCAGCGATTTTCAGTCCAGGCGACAACGCGGCGATATCGCCACAACGGACAGCAATAAAAATCGCCGTGATATAACCGCGTGCACACTGCGCTCCCGCCGCGTTGTCGCCACGCCCTAAAATCTCGGAGACCCTAATTAAGTGCACTGAACCTAAGATTAGTTTTAAAATTAATCACAAGATTCAACAACAGCCAAATATAAAATTTAAAAATCGTTCAAAAAGTGCTCGTAGCTGAGTTCACGAAAGTTGCCTTATTTGTTAGGCAGACCGCTATAATAACACAAATCTTGTAAAAATTGCAACTAGTTTGGCACAGTTTACAAGATAGAGCCTTACATACTTAAGTTGGTACTTTCTTACTCTACCGTATGGCGAGAAAGTAGAAAAGTGCAGAATACAAGAGTCTAATGCGCCCTCGAGTGATTAGATTTTAGCATAAATTTTTGTAATGTTCCTTCCGATAAGTTTCATTTCATGGTTTTGATCCACAATTTCAGTTTTGAAAGATGTCATTTTACACCCTGTATTATGGAAAATAAGTTAAAACTTACAAAGGCATCTAACTACTGATACGTAGTCACTAACAAGTACTAACAACTCACTTTTCCAAGCTATCGACTGAGCCTTCATCACTTGGAATATCTCTTTGGTAGCTTTGAATTCTCGCTAGATCTTCAGCAAAAGCAGTCAACCTTCCTTTTTTGTTCATCTCTGGATCGCTGCACAAAGGAGACATTATTTTTTGCTCTGCCAGTTTTTTTGACAATATTTGACAGTATTGTTTTATCGTTCGAAATATGCGTGCGAAAGTATCTTTGAAGAGCGTGGAAATTTCAAGCGATGTTATGTTATGCTAATGATGATGAACCATGGTCAGGATAAGTTATGTTGGCTTAACCTTATCTAACGAACCAAAAGAGCACCAGTGATCATTTACAATCTGCCTGTTAACAGCGAATTATACCTACTATTAGCCTGAGACTGAAACACATACACTGTTTCGTTTTACAAGGAAGGGTTCATGCCTACTATTTTATTTCTATAGTCTGTAATCCACTGA
The DNA here is from genome assembly GCA_947532105.1 of Athrips mouffetella. Lineage (NCBI taxonomy): Eukaryota > Metazoa > Arthropoda > Insecta > Lepidoptera > Gelechiidae > Athrips > Athrips mouffetella. Next base: position 12,409,727 of record OX383972.1, on the reverse strand, counting down.
ATAGAAGGTTACCTTGCGAACGGTCCGGCGACTCTAAACCCTATCCTATCCCACTAATCCTATCCTACATTATAAACGCAAAAGTTTGTAAGTATGGATGGATGTTTGTTACTCTTTCACGTAAAAACTACTGAACGGATTTTAATGAAACTTTACAATAATATAGCTTGTTTAACGTGTTAAATGAGTAGTTCACAATTTGAGTCACAGATGTCAGTGTATATATTTGATGGATTTGTAGAACGTGATATCAACATGTTTACGTGAATTGTTTAAGGGATTTGAATAAAATATATTGTGCGTGTTCCTACAGTATAGTGTTTCTTTATGTAGATTAGTAGTAAAGTAAAGTATTGTAGGGCACCAACGGTGAGTTTGTTCATGGTCCTTCGAGCCGGATGTTGACCACCACCCGGTGCCAGTATTGAGCCAGTGGCTGATGGTCATGTCAGACAGTGCCTGAAGCTGTCAAAGGAGGGCCGCATTTTTGCGGAGGGCCGCGTTTGTGCGGAGGGCCGCGTTTGTGCGGAGGGCCGCGTTTGTGCGGAGGGCCGCGTTTCTGCGGAGGGCCGCATTTTTGCGGAGGGCCGTGTCACACGGAGGACCGTGTTACACGGAGGGCGTGCCTCATAGAAGAGAGGGCCGCCAGTCCGGGAGTCCAGTGCTTCCGAGAGGGCCGCCTCCAGGAAGGCTGCCACTGCGGGAGGGCTGCCTCCAGGAGGGCCGCCACTGCGGGAAGGCTGCCTCCAGGGGGCCCGCCACTGCGGGAGGGCCACCTCCAGGAAGGCCGTCACTGCGGGAGGGCCGCCTCTACTGGAGGACTGTCCCTGCGGGAGGGCCGCCTCTCCGAGAGGGCTGCCTCTACGGGAGGGCTGCCTCTGTGGGAGGACCGTCTCTGCGGGAGGACCATCCTTGCGGGAGGGCCGCCTCTCCGAGAAGGTCGCCTCTGTAGGAGGGCCGCCTCTCTGGGAGGGCCGCCTCTGCGGGAGGGCTGCCTCTACGGGAGGGCTGCCTCTGCGGGAGGACCGCCTCTGCGGGAGGGCCGCCTCACCGGGAGGACGCCACTGCGGGAGGGCTTCCTCTCCAGGAGGGCCGCCTCACCAGGAGGGCGCCACTGCGGGAGGGCCGCCTCTCCAGGAGGGCCGCTATGATCTGAGGGTTACTATTATCTGAGGAATACTGTGAAAAGTAACTTCAAAACTTGTAACTGTTACGACAACAGCTGTGAGTACTCATATTTCTTTTTCGAATTTCAGTGATCGAACAATTTTTTTTGTGGTTTAAAAACTGCTTATTATTAGCATCTTTTAAATTTGATACATACAGGTATCTTATATATCCTTTCTTATCGTAGGTTTCTTTCATTTAGTCAGTCGTAACTTCTTTTTAAAGCAAAATGCCACTGGATAAAAACGATCACGACACAGATCAAACTACAGATCAAGCTGATTCTCTTGATAATATGTTACAATATCAGGAGGATATAAGCTCACACATTTCAAAGGCGCTTTCAAATTACAAAAAGGCACCAAAAGAACGTCTGACAGAAGGTTATGCTGAAGGTCGTTTACAAAATTTGGATAAATTGTGGATCCAGTTTACAACTGGGCACGAAAACTTATTACGTAGTATTTCACGCAAACTTTTAAGTAAGACAGACTACATGAAAGAAGACCTGTATGACATTACAGAAGAAACATATTTGACTTGTCGGTCGTTAATAAAAGAATTGTTAAAAAACTTCACTCCAGATGCGACAGAAAAATTGGAAACCAAATATGCGAAAGTTAAAGTTAGTCAAGTTAGATTACCAAAAATAAATATACCTGTATTTTCGGGAAAGTACACGGAATGGAACACTTTTCGTGATTTATTCTGTTCGTTAATTCACAATAATCAAGATATAGATAATGTCCAAAAATTGAATTATTTAAAAGGATATTTATCCGGTGAGGCAGAGCAATTATTGCGACATATACCTATTTCCGAAACAAACTACATAAGATGTTGGGATTTGCTTGAACAAAGGTACAACAATAAAAAATATATTTGTAATATCACTTTGAAACGACTGTTAAGTCAAAGAACCATATTCAACGAGTCACCAAATGGCCTAAAAGCGTTAATTGATACCACAAATGATTGTTTGTCATCTTTGCAAAATATCGGTGTGAGTGTTGATAGTTGGGATGTAATTATAATACACATTCTCACGACAAAATTAGATCCCGAGACAAGAAGACAGTGGGAGTTCAGAGTATCAAATAGTAATTCTAATGATGAACTGCCTACACTTTTTCAGTTTAAAGATTTCCTAATCAAACGTTACCGTGCTATAGAATGTTTGCCCCTGGAGAATAGAGTTAATAATATTCAGAAACAACAATTTCATCCCGACAATCATCATGTTCATAGTTTTCATTCCGTAAAAATTATATGTCAGTTTTGTTCGGAGACGCATAGGATTAGTAACTGTGAAAAATTCTTTAAAGAATCGGTTGGGAGACGGCGCGCTTTCGTTCGTACTCATAATACTTGTTATTGTTGTTTGGAGACTAATCACTTTGCGAAATTTTGTCGAAACAATGTGCGGTGTGATCGTTGTCATAGTAAACATCATACACTCCTACATCCTACCTACTCATTGAAGGACAGCAAAAAGTCTGCAAATAGTGATTTGGGTGAAGTAATGCTTCCCCCAAATCGAGGGCCGGTAGATTCTTGTATTCCAACAAGAAAGTTACATAATGAGGTTTTATTAGCTACAGCTCTAGTAAAAACTAGGGCAAAAACTGGAAAAAAATGTATGATGCGAGCTTTAATAGATCAGGGCTCGGAATTATCATTTATTACTGAGAGTAAAGTTCAGAACCTTGGTTTAAAAAAGCTTCCTATATATAATAAGATTTCGGGACTAGGTGGAGATATAAGAGACGTCTCCAAGGCAATGGTTGATATTAAAATTAGTTCACGTATTAATCCGAAGGTAATAATAAATGTAAGGGCTTATGTTCTTGAGTCGATCACCACTCATTTACCCCACCGTAAAATAACATCGTTTAAATGGAACGGATCTAAGGAAATTAAATTAGCAGATCCAAGTTTCAATACACCGAATTGCATAGATTTGTTGTTGGGAGCTGAAGTACTTGGTCAGATTATTTGTGAAGGCGTAAGACACTTTGGGTCTCTTATTGCTCAATCCACAACATTAGGGTGGATTTTGTCTGGTTTGGTACCTGAAACAAACCACGTCACCTCGACCATGCACTGCACAGTGGATAACAATGACCTTGGTGGGAGGTTGTTTGAAAGAATAGTACGAATAAAGTCTGACCCGAGTAAGAATGAAAGGAAAATGATTGGACGTAGCTTAGATCGAGATGCAGGGGTTCCATGTTCGTGGTTTTGTAAATGGCGTTCCCACCGAGAAAATAGTAAAATTATATAGCCTAATTTCATCCCTCATTGGATACAAAAAGATGAAGTCAAGTACTCACGGTGCAGTGATTGATATTTTTCTGGGTGGGATACAGTGATTACAAAACGGGTATTAAAATAAACGGTGACCAAGAATATGTCTCCTGCTAGTTATCTCTTTCCAGTCAAATAAACTTGTCCTATTCTGTAAATATTTTTATAGGTTTTTTGCTGTTTGATTATTTTGTATTTTTATTTATGACAATATTAATATTTGATTTAAGGACTTAGTCCTTAAATAGTGGGCGGTATGTTTAACGTGTTAAATGAGTAGTTCACAATTTGAGTCACAGATGTCAGTGTATATATTTGATGGATTTGTAGAACGTGATATCAACATGTTTACGTGAATTGTTTAAGGGATTTGAATAAAATATATTGTGCGTGTTCCTACAGTATAGTGTTTCTTTATGTAGATTAGTAGTAAAGTAAAGTATTGTAGGGCACCAACGGTGAGTTTGTTCATAGCTTATACATCAGAATAACACATAGGCTACAATTTATAAACCTGCGCAGACGAAGCCGCGGGCACCAGCTAGTTTTTTATGTTAGATGTTTAAAATGCAAAATGCACAATCCCCTCCCCTTTCCGCCTGTCGCCATATTTTTCGCTTGTCGCTTCGTTTAGGTGCATTTTAGCTAGAAAAGTGTTCTACACAATGTTGTAGATAATTTATTTTTTTATAATTTACGTTTTAAATTTTGTTTCTAGGACTGATAGTAACAGAGATGTTCTAACTGAAAGGACTAACTTTAGAAAGCTGTAATTCAGTTATGGCAAAGTTATGGCCTATTCTTAAAGTCAGAAAGTTGAGTTTCCCGATAGTGAGATTTTCTTTTAAATTTTGTAAAAAGTGCATATTTCTATAGCGATCAGTCCTAGAAACAAAATTTAAAACGTATATTCTAGAAAATTTAATTATCTACAACATTGTACTGCTTACTTTTCTAGCTAAAATGCACCTAAACGAAGATATAAGCGAAAAATCTGATAGTAAGGGTGCTGACGTCTGCCTCTTTGACAGATAAGATACAAAAAATATTGCCAGACATCCACACCCCTGCGTTTTTGAGGAATTAATTTTTAACTATTTTGGACAATATAACGTACACCTGGCAGTTTAGTATTTAGTTTTTTTTTGCTTTAACTCAAAAAAGCAGCGACGCACAGAAAAACTTGTAAGGACCAAATCGATTCGTATTGAGTTGATCTATCATCCCTATTAATATGAATCATGAGCAAATCATATACCCAAATGGCAGCCAGCACCCTAATTATGAAGGAGCCGATCTTTTTTTGTCTTTTTTTGTATTCTCTATTCAGTGGACTACTGGTTGAATATGTGAAATGATGTACAGCGCCTTCAGAACAAGTTTGTACATGACGGTTATTTTCCGCGCATGTGTGGATTTTTTGACTTCTGCGCATTAACGGTCACGGACAAAGTTATTTTGTACGCAGTATACCTACTGTTGTTTTTTTTATTGTAAGGTTTTCTTTAATGAACGTCGTACGAAATAAGCAATCTTATAATTAAGAAAAAACAATCAATAACTACCCAACACAACCTCACCTCTACCTATTAGGGTCGTAAAAGGCGACAAAGGCACTTTATAGCGGAGGTTGGGTAGGAGCGTCCTTCTGCGTATCATACCATGTTACATACTGCGGTCAACAGCAACCGCGGTCCATGGTGCCAGCCATAACGCTAACAAACAAGCGTGGTGACTATGGTAATGGTACTTCCCCTTCAAATGACTTTGACCACAGATCAGAAAAAAGTCTAGATTATTCACGTGTACCTACTTTGCGTGCCCAAACCCGTGGCCCAAACTAAGGTCAAAACACTTAGTTTGCTTGTCATGCATGGACTTTTCATATCACCGAGAACTGTGACACGCTTTGTTTTCATACAAACGGCGGAGGTTGCGTTATTTCTGATCTGTGACTTTGACTATGGTATGACTGTGGTAATGACTATGATACTACGCGTTATTGCTGGAGCTCCTTGTCCGGCAGTGGATGTTATGCTGGTGATCAAAAACTAAGTAGGAATTTATTTTTCACTTACTATTCCGTTTCGCGCCTCCCTCCGTCAAACTCAGGTTCAGATTCCCGGTGCGACTCGCGTGGTGCCGCGGATTTACCATGACTGTAAGACAAGTTTGTTGATTTATGAGATGAGCCAGCCACGAATACAAACCCTACCAACCCAGGCACGTTCCTCTGTACCTCGTATGCGAATCGCGTTTTGTCTGAGTTCATGCCGAAAGTCAAGCCGAAGCTTGCGTCTATGGCAAAGTACTATCTTACATAGCCTTCAAATATTACTAGGTCGGGTCATAAGTTCTGTCACAAATACTTAATTAAATAAATTGTACGACTTTTTATGTATGTAACTTAAAAATTTATATATTAAAAGAAAGGTAATTGAAAGGAGATCAAAATGTTGTTAAAGTTATTCGAAATGCCCTCCCTGATTTTGAATATAGGCTCTCAACCTTCATCCCAACGTTCATCTCTATATCAGCTGCTGCTTTAATTAGGGATGCTTTGAGAGACTCCAAATTATGGTAGGGTTTAGCGCAGACTTTCTTCTCCAAATGTTGCCACATTTTGTAATCCAACGGATTCAAGTCTGGGCTGGAGGATGGCCATTCTACGTGCCTGATGAAGTCGATTTCATGGGCAGTCAGCCAAAGAATCTTGTTGGAAAACCCAGTGTCTGTTTTCGAACATTGTGTGAGAAAGAGGTTCTACGATGTTTGAAAGCACCGTATTTTGGTACAATATAGCACTGGTTTTTACACCTTTCTCACAAAAAAACACCTCACTTAGGCCTGAATATGAGACTCCAAGCCAAACCATGAATGATGCAGGGTGATGCCTACGCTGGACTCTCAGGATACGCCTTCTCGCTTCTTCACAGTTGTTGGCATACACTTTATTATTTTGTTTGTTATAACTTGCTTCAATGTTAAAAAAAAATTCGTCTGAAAAAATAATTAGGTGGTACTTCTTTCCCGCGTACCGCCTTAACAAAGCCCGAGATCTTTCTAGTCTTATTTTTTTCAGACGCTCATTTAGAAAATGTCTCGTTTTCTTGCGATAAGCGCGTAGTCCCAGTAGGTCTTCGTTTAGCACTCTTTTAGTCGTGGTTCTGCTTAACCCCATCTGAAGAGCTAACAATTTTTGCTTGCGAATGGGATTTTGTTGGATTCGCGCCCTCACTGCCTTGATGGCCGCAGGTGTCCTAAAGGGCAGTATACACCAAAGCCGCCGACCCGACGACACAGCCCGCCGACACAACCCGGCAGCCTATGAAAAAGAATCATGTCGGCAACATTTGCCCGCACGTGTTGCCCGCCGACATGTCAGCTACTTGCGTACATACAAATGTCGAGCCGCCGACATGTCGCCGACAACCGTGTCATGAGTGAAGTCGCCAACATAGCCTGCCGACAAAAAGTTGCCAACATATGTCGGCGGGTCGGCGACTTTGGTGTGAACAGCCCTTAACCGTACGAGGCCGGCCGCTCCTCTTGCGATCTTCGAAGCTCGAATCTTCACTGAATCGTTTGATTGTACTATAAACAAACTTAAGTGTTATTTAAAAAAAATCAGAGCGTGAAAATCTCAGTTGGTGCATAACCAACCTATAACCTGTCTTCTTTTTGCGTCCACTCCAATTCACTCCATGTTTGAAAATGGAGTATAATAATATTGTTTTTTATTTTTAGAAGACGCATTATACAAGTTGTAACAGAAAGGGTATATCAACCCTGAAGGATGTGATTTTGCCCATGAAACTGAACAACTTTCCCTTAGGAACATAGGTCGAAATACGAAAAAAAAAATTTACCTCCCATATAAAATGTGCAATCAGCTGATTCAGTTTCTATGGAAGATCAAAAATTTTTTTTCGTATTTCGACCTATGTTACACCTTGTAGACTTGTAAATTTTAGAGAAAAAGGCTTCCGTTTTTAATTTCAATACGACCCTGCTGAATTAATATATGCTTGTAATGCTTGTTACATAAATAACACAATAAAAATATTCAAAATGGAGGACAAAAACTGTAAATTGACTTATTTTTGGCTGTTTTTAGCCTCTTGAGGCTTGTTTACGAAATTCAAAAAAGGCACAAAATACACACCGATACGAAAAATTACATTTATGCCATCCGTCTGTAAGCCTATCTGAGTGTCCTGCCTTAAAATGGCTGTATCTTTCGATCCCTATTGGATAGCTGTTAGAAATTTTCGAAGAAGGTGTGTTATTATATTGGACCACTGACCTCTATATATACTTGTATATATAGAGGTCAGTGTATTGGACATACTAATAAATGAAATAAAAATAATGAGTGCAGCCACACACCTTCCCGGTTTGAAAAAAAAATCCCTGGTTGGCTGTACCTTTGATACGGCCGAAAGTATCTATGTAGGTGAAGTCAAGAGCACGTCAAGCTACCACCCCCTCCCACCAAACCCCCCTCACCTTTCCTCCCCTCACCTTTCCTCCCCTCATACCATTCTCCACGTTCCCCTCCCCTCACTCTCTCCTCCTCTCATACCCCTCGCCTCACTGTGACTCATCCAATGTTCGATGTAGTACCAATTATTGCCGGCAGAGGGCCTATATCCATTTAGCTCATAACGAACCCCCAAATGAAAGCATACAGCGTGAATTTGTATTGGTTTCGCACCCGAAGCCCAGTGATTCTGCTCATGAAAACAAGCAACTTTCCCGAAGAAAAAAAATTTTTACTCGATAAAATTTTTCGTCTCCCCATACAAAATGAGTCGATCACGTGACCACTTTACTATGGAGAAGCGAAAAAAAATTTACGAGTAAAAAGTTTTTTCTTCGGGAAAGTTGCTTGTAATCATGAGTAGAATCACTGGGCTTCAGGTGCGAAACCAATACAAATTCACACTGTAGATGTATCCACGTCAAAAGTGTGTGACAATTATACGATTTCATTTTCTAGCGTTTCGGTTTCAACCAGAAAAAAAGCACCTTGATTCAAATCCTGGAGGTCCTATCTCATCATCTTCCTCATTATCCTCGTCATCTTCATCAATGTCGATAGGAATGTCACACGGCCGTATGAATCCAGTTGGACGTCTTTGTATTGTGTGAAAATCTGTCTTCGATTTAGGATCAATTTTTACTTTACTTGTTTTACTACCGCTGCTGCTGCAATCAAATGAACATAATTTCACTTTAGTTTCTTAATTTAAGTTTAGTTACAGGACTAGCACTTAACTAAACTATGACTGTTCTTTCCTGTGCGCACATTTTCTGTCTGGTTTGTGCCGCGTCCCTTTCATACATTTTGTATGCAATTGCATTTTAAGCGGTGCCTTTCGGCGCGCGCACTCACTTGCATACAAAATGTATGAAGAGGAGCAAAGCAACCAAGGATGTTTAAGTAGCGGCACTTTCTGCTAAGGATGGAGCCATAAACGTATCCATTTCTTGCGAGGGACCTCCATACATGTATGAATTTTTATCAAATCCTAAAAACGTAAATTTTTATCTTTCTTTCGGAGAAATATGTGACTTGAGACTAATAAATGTTATTACCACAGTTATTCTAGTGAAAATTCTTTTTTTTACTTACGATTAAGGATAAAAACTGCATTAAAAATCACGCATAAAATGGCTATTACGGATCATTTACGCTTCCGTACTTAGTAATAATGATCAATTCACAATTAAAAAAAGATATATTTTCACTTTCGCAAACAAAGTTGAGCTAAAACAGTATATATATTCTTTATTGCACATTTATTACAAAATTAAAGGACATATACAAGGGCGGGCTTATCTCTAAAAGAGATTTCAAACATTAGATTTTTAAAGATTTCTTGGTTTTTGTAAAACTTAACCAGGATTTTTGGCCGACTAGTAATGGAGCGCAGTATGCTGGGTCTGAAGCTTACTGATCGGGTCAGAAACACCATACTGCGTTCTACAACACAAATAGCCGACGTAACCTATACCGCCGCCAAGCTCAAATGGGACTGGGCAGGCCACGTGTCCCGTATGTCGCCGGACCTATGGGCGAAGACCACCACTACCTGGCAGCCGCAAACCGACAAAAGGCGTCGAGGCCGACCAAGGCGCCGATGGCGCGATGAACTTGACACCTTTTGCAAGCTCTGGCAAGAGCGGGCTTTAGATAGGGACCAATGGAGGGAAGAGAGAGAGACCTTTGCCCAGCAGTGGGACATTATAGGCTAGATAAGATAAGATAAGTCATAGTCAACTAGGAGACGTTTTACACTTCACTACCTTATTCATGACTAGATATAGAGGTAAAGAGTAAGCCCATTTCCAATAAAAAAGAGTTAATTATAAATTGTAAAAAATGCAATATTTAGCCCTAAAACCTTCAAGCAGGCAACACTGCGACCTTGCGTCCGCGTGACTGCTCGCGCATGCTCGAGCAGCCGCGAGCAGTTTTTATGCCTCTCAGGCAATTTTGCATTTTATTTCTATGAAGATAAAGTTCATTTTGCAATGTTATCAAAAGCTGCTCTCGTCTCTATCTTTTGGTGTGCGCGGACCCTATGACGGACTCTGTAGTTTTTTACTGTGAGAGAGAAACCGACCGACGCGTCATAAGGAACGCCGCACGCAGGGAACGGAAAACCCATTCATGCGGTGAACGGTTTTAAAAGGTTAACCCTAATATCTGTTAACACAAAAAAAGGGTAACGAAAAAAGCGAAACTAAATCGAAACAGCATTGATGTATTAAAAAGGCAAAATTATTGAGCTCTACCAACCAAAATAATGCATGCCGAGTAGCATGTAAGCAGAGATGCAATTTTTGTTTAGTGGAACAAGTATTGTGACCTTTTTTTGAAAAACAAAAATAAGAGACACAATCTGGAAAGAAAGCTACATACAACGGAGTTCAAGCTTTATTTAAGTTTATTGAGACAATCCTAATTACACCTTACAAACTGCACAACCTTTGGTACAATTTGCAGACTTCACAATTGAACAGCCTGCAGAACTGGAAACCCTTTCGAAATAAGCAGTCATTGTAACTGCAAAATCTTTGATACGGAACGAATGTTTTTTAGTGTTTAACAACCAAATAAACTAAACAAGTAAAACTCAAAATCGATAGGCCAATCGGTGTGGTTAGTAGTGCCTTTGTCTATTGGTAAAAATCAGGGGATTAAGTAGGTAGATTTGATCGGATTCAATTTCATTACACAGTGACACATACCCATCAATCTGGTTAGTTTATTGAAACTTACAATCAGTAATTATCAACATATTTGCACGTTGTATACAATCTTCTATGCATATAATGTTAGAAACAGGGTTAAATGCAAGAGAGATATATCGACAGATCAGAAAGCAAATTGATACATAAATTGACATTTTCATCTTCACATATTGGGTTGTGTTTATGGATACAGCTTTTGTGTTACCTTTACAAAGTAAGGTTTACTTAAGCAGTGAGGACAGAAATGGCTAGAAAGGGCTGAAATGGCTGAGGATAGAAATGGCTGGGCTGACACGCATGGCTAAGCATGTCTTAATTAAATTTACTAAATATCTACATCTACTTACTTCAAGCTGCCACTCGAGGCCGAGCTAGAGCTGTCTTCACTGAAATCTTTCTGATAGCTTTTAACTCTCTCTAATTCGTCAGAAAAAACAGTTGATCTAACTTTTTTGAGCGAGTCGTCACTGAAAAAGAAATATTTGCGTGAAAAATATTTTTATACAGCATGAATTGTCATCGCTTTTGCTCCAGAAACCCAGTGATACAAGAGTGATACACTTTCACGAAGAAAAAAAAGATTTTACTCGAAACAATTTTTTCGTGTCTCTAAGTCGAAAAAATGTTTTGATTACAATATGTTTTTATTCGGGAATGTTACTTGTGTTCATAAGTAGAATCACTCCCACTCGAGGAGCGAAATAAATGAAAATTCACAGTATACAGGGTAAGCGACGGTGTACCGAAAACTGAAAGGGCGTGCTCGGTCAACGAAACTGAACAACTTTCCCAAAGAAACATATGTAGGGAAATGAAAAAAAAATTATGACCTCTCCATACAAATTGCCCACTCTGATCGAACAGTTTGTATGGAGAGGTAAATTTTTTTTTTCATTTCCCAACATATGTTTCTTTGGGAAAGTTGTTCAGTTTCGTTGACTGAGCACGCCCTTTCTGTTTTCGGTACACCGTCCCTTACACCCTGTATGTATCATAGAAGACGAATTTCGATCCTCGTCTTCGTTACTACGGCTACTACCTGTTACTACTGATATTGCTGAATCATTGTGCCCTAATCATCTATCTTCTAAATATATAAAAGAGCATGTCCTGACTGACTGGCTGATTCATCAACGCCGAGCCGTAACCGCTATAGATACAGATCTGAAATTTTGTACACAGGTTCTATGTGCGTCAAAACCACCCACTAAGAAAGGATTTTGGAAAATTCATCTCCCAAGGGGGTGAAAGTTTGTAAGAAAGTCCTTTGTTTCTTGAGCTAGATTCACACAAATTTGAATTTACGCTTCTGATAAAAAATAAAGAAACACATGTTTAAGCATTTCTTAAAAATCACCCTTCAATGGGGGTGAAAAAGGGGATAATTTTTTACCGTATGTTGGTCTATAAGTCCGTCAGTTTTAAAGTTAGGGTCTTCAAAATTTTTATTAAGACTGACGTTTAAAAATGAAGTTGTACGTGTCCCAGGGTTTTTGAAAATTTTTCACCCTAAGTGGTCAAAAGGGGGATGAAGTTGAAACTCCGTCATTTCAAAGTAATATCCACTAAATTTATTATTTAGGCATTAGGGTTGTAATTCTGTGGAACATACATCTCTGTTATTGAAATTCCACCCCAAATTTAACCCCTTAAAGAGGGAAATGGGGTGAAAAAGTCTAAAAACCAATATGGGTATCATTTGTATGGTTTATCGGGTCGCTGATTACGAAAACCAAAACAGTTTTGAAATCCAATGTGGTGGACGTGAAATACCATCATCCCCCGGGGATGGGGTTAGGGTGCGATAGGGTTAATATGTCTAAAAATCAATATGGGTGTCGTTTATATGGTTTATCGGATCGCTGATTACGAAAACTACAACAATTTAGAAATCTAAGGTGGTGGACGTGAAATACCATCATCCCCTGGGGATGGGGTTGGGGTGCGATAGGGTTCAAATGTCTAAAAATCAATATGGGTGTCATTTCTATGTTTATATAAGGATAGGGATAGCGGTTAAGTCGGCGTTAAGGATAGGGATAAGAGTAGGGGTAGGGTTAGGGGCAGGGATAGGGAGAAGGAGAGGGAGTGGGATGGAGGTAGAGATAGAGGGAGTGGGAGAGGGTGAGGGAGGGGGAGAGGGAGAGACTGCACATTGTCTGAATATCACACGGGCGAAGCCGCGGGCACAGCTAGTCTTACATAAATATACAATTAGTCTGTTCTCATACGACCAAGTTTGTAGACAAATCACTCTCCATATTCGATTTTAAGCCAACCGTGTGTAATTGGCAGTCACTTTGATTTTTATTGTAGTTTCACAATATCTAATGATGCAGACACAAATGATCAAGACACAAAAGTAATTTTGCTCGATAGCTAAAAATGTAGGCAACAAATTTATATTTACTTTTACAAAATTTCCATTTAAGACGAATAGAATAAAGAAAATTAATGGTGATTTTTTTTTGTTTGCCAAGATTATTTAATAAACTAGTCAGTAACCTTAAGTTTGGGTATAACCTTAAGGTAGTTCATTAGATGATTAGATGTTTCAAAACTACTACAGCGACTGTGCGTGGTTTTATAATGATGAAAACGGCTGCCTTTTAACATGGTTGGGTAAAAATCGTGTATGTTGATAAAATTAATTAAAATAGTGATATGTAGAAAGATATCCTAATAGTAATAGACACAAAGGTATTCCTCCGTTTGAATTTATGTTTTTGGGGTGGTTGAGATTATTTTTTTGGGGCAAATAACAAATGAGAGACACCCTAACACAAGAATAGTTGATAAAAAGCAACTTTACAATTCTGTTATGCGTCGCGAATCTTTACGTTCTTCATCTTCATCAGGTTCGGGCAGTCTTGCGGATTTACGTCTGTCTGCCGGCACCGTGGATTTACGTCTATCTGCAGGCGCCGTGGATTCTTGGCTGTTAAAAAGTTTAATAATATACAGGGTGTCGTTTTAAGCATATTACAAACAAAAGCCATTGAAAGGATGCCCCATGGACTATTTTGTAGATCTCCATCCAACGATACTTCAGAACTCTAATAAGGCAAATCATTTCGGTTGGTAGTTCAAACGATGTAAGTTTGGAAAATACATACATTACTTATGCAATAATCCTAGAGAAGCGCCTCTCCTTCTCTCTGCAGTGTTGTAATCTATGTTTAAACTAAGGTTAACACCTATTAGCCCACCAGAAATCCGGATCCGAAAATCTGAATCCTACTTGGTGCAATGATTGTCCATTGCCATTAGGGCATGCTCCCGGGATTTCCCGGTACCGAAATTTTCCGGGATTTTTTAAACAATCTAGTACCGGTTCTTCGGCGAAAGAATCCCGGTTCTTTCGGTACTTTCGGTGCTGACTTACATTGACGTACATTTCTTTTGGTCAAAAATTCATAAATAAATCATCTGTTATTGATCTAAACATTACCTTTTTAAATTTTTCTCGTTTGTTTGAGAATTTACACAGTGCTCATAGCACATAACTTTTGTATAGACATTAAATTAGGGGAAAATCAATGCCGAAATTTTCTTGCGGATACAACACGTATCGGAAAGATGTTGTGATGATCCTTTGAGGTGTGAATCTGTCCATGGAACTGAACAACTTTTCCCAAGGAACATAGGTCAAATAATGAAACAAAAATGTTGACCTCCCATAAAAATGCGCTATCAGGTGATGTGGTTTCTATGGGAAGTTGAGTTGAGTTCTTTTTCTTGTATTGCGACCTATGTATGGGAATAGTTATACATTTTCATGGACAGATACGCAACCTTCAGTATTTTCACACCTTTCCGTTACACATTGTTGAATCATCGCGTCAAATATTGTTTATTTTTTCTCGTTAGATATCTAGAATAAAAGTTCCGAAAATAGTTCATCTTAGACGTCATCCACAAACAAGTTATTTTCGAGAATTAAGTTAAAGCTGCTATTAGCATAATGTAATCTCATTTATACTCAAAAATTTTATAAAATTGGATGTACTATTCCGAATTTACAAAATTCAAAGTTGTCTGAAGTGAGTGTTCTTAGAATACTTCATATAGAACGGAATTTTCATAGATTTACCCCATATTGTTCAATGCGGTGGTAATAAAATAATCAAATACGTTATTTACACATACAAGAAACTTATTAGTTTTCCTAAAGACAGGTAAAAACGTTGTTATGGAAAAGAAGAAACTTGGTTTGAATATACTCAAAATCATTTGCAAGATTTACTAATAGAAACGTATATCCAAGTATTATTAAAACACACACGGAGGTATCCACATGGATGCTATATTTCACTAGCTTACGATACGGCTGTTGGCAAACTACTCCATAGAGAAGCTGGGGATTTCGATGATAACCGTCAGCTTAAAATTTCATGTATTAAGATGAAGGACCTACAGATTCATTAATTGAACCATGTTTTTAATGACCCCACATTTCTAATAGATATTTTCATTATAACAAGTGAAAACATTTCAGTCTACAATTTTATAGCAATATTTCTATGTAGGTACCGAAAGTACCGAAATTCCCGGGAAATCCCGGTTCCAAGTCCAGTACCGAAGATCTAGTCCCGGTTCTTGGGAGGGCACCGGTTCTGCACCCCCTAATTGCCATCCAACGCGGCAAAGCGGCGAGTTTCATGGTCACATTTGCGTCTGGCACGATTCGGGGCGGGTTTTTCGACAAGATATGCCCAGCTGTGGCATAAAAAAGTAATTTGATGTATTTGTATCATTTGATTATCTTGAGAATTTAGGGTGGTATTGATAAATCGCTCTCAAGTCTGAGATCACACTCAAAATGTAATTTGTCTGCAGGAGGTGCATCTTAAAAGCAATCTCACACTTGAGAGGGATGTATCAATTCGAGCCATAATATATTGGAGGCTAATTGAGAAATATAATTTATACCTTATTATAGTCTGACCGCAACCGCTGCCCCGCGCCTTAGGCGCAGGCCAGACAGAAGAGGTGCGCCGCACGGCACGCCTTCAGCGCACCTCTTCTGTCTGGCTTGCACCGCGTCGTTCTCCTACATTTTGTATGCATGTGATTTGAACAGGCGACGAGACGGCATGCCTATGGCGCACTGTCGGTGCACCACCGGCGCACCGCCGGCGTGACTGCCGGCTCGCCGCCGCACAGCACAGTCCGCTGCCATCGATTGCGTCGTCCAGCCGAAAAGTGTACCACGGGGGCGCTCGAAGCGCGCCTCGGGCGCACCCGAAGCGCGCCGCGCCCGTTCTGTCTGGCTTGGACCTTAGGTATGCGAGCGGCGAGGCCATCGCTCGTCTTCGCTTACGGCGGCAACTAGTTCTCGCTCTTTCCCCCCCACTGCCCCACATCCCCGCGCATACCTAAGGCGCGGTACAGAGGTCAGACTAGTCCACGAGCCAGGCACAAACTTCAGTCATTTCCTCGTGAACGTTAGTTGAGGTTCCGTGGGTGGGTTTCAGTGAAAAAATATATAAGTATATTTTTATAATTTCCTCTCAATTCAGAATTTATCAAATTATATCTAATATAATATCTAAATAAAGTCAGCTGACTATAAAGTATGATTACACGTCAGATGGTCACTCGAATATGAAAAAAAAAGTGTTCTGTGTAACAGTTTAAATGCTATTTATTGTGTATCTTAGTGGAAAAATTGTCAGCAGCTGATGTGAAGGGTGTGTGAGGGATATATATGGCTGTGGGACCAGCTGACGTATAATCAACAAAAAGGTCAGCTGACTTTTTTCTTTAAGATGTTTATTTAGGTAAATATTATTAGTAATTAACTCTATTGCCCGAGAAGAACTTGGTCATGAAAATCTATTGGCTCGTAGAAAATGTAAACCTTTGAAATTGTGAACTATAAAAATTACAACTTACTGTTGGCGGACACTTGGCACCGTGTCTTTCTCTTCTTCTTCCTCTTCTTCTTCTTCTCTAGAAGAATAAAGCAAATAAATAGCGCATATTCCATCTTTTTCGTTTACTCCGATGCTTACCAATCTATTTTGCAGCCTGACACTAATAGTAAGTGATGTGAACTCTTCGCTCTAGCCTCGGCAATGGAAGAATAATACTTGACACGTAGTCAATCATGACCTTCATTTGCTTATGTCTGCTATTTTTCCTATGCATGTTTTCTAGTTGAATAAAGCCTAATTATCATAAGGTAAAGCGTTTTCTGTATCAGTAAGGGTGATGAAGGACAAATTTCTATATGATTTGCTCATGTCTGCCTCTTTGACTGATGATAAGGAGCATCCTCTAGAAGATACAAAAAATATTGGCGGACATCCATACCCCTGCGTTTTTGAGGAATTAAGTTTAACTATTTTGAAATTTGACAATGAAACGTACACCTGGCAGACTATGACTATCTGATTAAATACAATGTATAAAACCACAGAAAAATAGTCTGCCACCATAATAGCCCTGCGTCGTAAAGTTACAGGTCAATTCACTACTTCGTCCCGTGATAATGCAGAGCCCTGCATGTCTGCCTCTTTGATTTTCTACATCTTCAGTATATTTTAAATAGGAGCCACAAAGGCAGACCAAAAAAACATTATTTAGTATCTTATTTTCATTTTTTTTTTGCTTTAACTCAAAAACGCAGCGTCGCATAGAAAACTTGTAGGAACCAAATCGATTCGTATTGAGCTGATCTATCATCCCTATTAATATGAATCATGAGCAACTCATATACCCAAATTGCAGCCAGCACCCTAACTATAAAACCAGAGTTTATTTGGCGGAAAGAATAACATTGTTTTACTAATTTGTTTTTTTCTGACAGCTTTAGCCAATTGCTTTTGACATAGCTGTAAAATACGTTGACAAGCGTTGGAATAAACAAAAAAAATGGATCATAAGCATATTTCATAACACGAGATAAGGTTCACCTGTCCCGGTGTTTATTTGTAATCAAATTTGCAAGTAATAGCCCGGTCCCTTTTAGTCTTATATCGCCAAATTCACTGAATTGCACCAAATTGCACCAATTTTTTTCCAGGTACTAGTTAGGTACATAGCTCAAAATTTTTGATAGGAGCCAATGCTTGAATTTTCTATGGAAATTTTTTGAAAATACAAGAATTGGCTCTTATCAAAAATTGAGAGCTATGTACCTAACTAGTACCTGGAAAAAATTTGGTGAAATTGTAATTCGTGTCTACGTGAAACAGCTAACTGACCGCACTATAAGGCTTGACCCACTTCCTAGTTTCCGATTTTTTATTAGATTTGAAATTTTGCATGCGTATGTACTAAATCGGATAACATTATATAACATAGAACTACATGATCTGATGTTGAACAATGATATTACAATTATATAACCGAAGATGTTGAAGGCGGGAGATGGCCATAGGAACTGTCATAAGTCATAACTACTTTGACTTTGAAAGAAACATTTTTGGTAAATAAAACAAATTTTGACCTCTCCATACAAACTGTTCGATCAGAGTGAGCAATTTGTACGGAGAGGTCAAAATTATTTTTCACTTCCCAAAAAAAAAGGTAAAGACTTACTCTTTATCTTTTTCATCAAGACTCATACGCATTTTAGCCAAGTCCTCCGGTCTCATGTAACCTGTTTGCCGTCTTTTGATTTTCTCATGTGTATCGGGTTCCCCAATTGGAAGCTTCAAAGACACTGTTTTTCTGAAATCACAAGTAAGCAAAAATTGTTTTACGCACTAAAAATTTATAAATACGCAATACTCGACACCAAGGTGCAGTATAAAGAAACCGGTCAAGTGCGAGTCGGACTCGCGCGGAGGGTTCCGATATACCTAAAGATATTACCTATAGTAAATTTAAAGATAAAAATATTTAAAAAATCCAAAGATATTTAAAAAATCCAAAGATATTTCAAAGTAGCACAGTTTTTTAGAAGAGGATAAATTTAAAAGCAATGAGGACCATTTTTAAGACTGCCAAACTAAGTTTGCTTCAAAAGATTATTTGCAGATTTCTAAAAAAACTGTGCTACTTTGAAATATCTTTGGATTTTTTTGTAGGTAATATTTACATAAACCTCATTTTTCATCATAACTTAAAAACTATAAGTCGAAAAGAAAAATACAGAACCTAACGTATTTTGGAATGTAAAAGTAAAGCCCTTTAAGTATATTTTGTTCCCCCTATTCGGGCCCTATTTATAATAATAATAATAAACTCTTTTTATTAAAGTTTTCTAAATCTCGAGTCGCTAGCGTGAGTTGTTATAGTTGCTGAGATAGACATGTGTGACCATAGATATAGGATGTAAAGATGAACAAAGGCATTTCTAAAATGCATAGATTTATTACTTCGCGCGTGGCGCTTTTAACCAGATTGCGCTCTTCC
The DNA here is from genome assembly GCA_947532105.1 of Athrips mouffetella. Classification (NCBI taxonomy): domain Eukaryota; kingdom Metazoa; phylum Arthropoda; class Insecta; order Lepidoptera; family Gelechiidae; genus Athrips; species Athrips mouffetella. The sequence continues at coordinate 12,390,623 of OX383972.1, read as the reverse complement.
AAAAATTATGCGAGCAGAGTAGGACGTAAGATGAGAGGAAGCTATCCCTTTCTAATAGATTTTGAATGACATTTTGTTTATGTTGCCATGACAACATCAACAAAATGTCATTCAAAATCTTTGTTAAAAATCATTTTACCAAAGAGTTTTTAATCCAGATAAATCAAAAGATAATGATTTTCTGCATTTATCAATATTTAATGAAAACTGAGAGAGAAGTTTATACTTTGCACGTTGAAAATTATTCAAATAAGTATTTAAAAATACGTATAAATAAAAATTTGTGGATATAAAACTTAACTTTTTGCACGGAAATTGTGCAAACTTCATTAGTATGGCAATAATTAGAAAGGGACGAAGTACATCGACTATGATCTCTTGCTCTGCTCGTTTTGCCTCTGTACAAATTGTTAAGAGTACGCTATCATGGTATATGTAAGATCATTGCTAAAATGTTACAACATTTTTCTGCGCATTTTTTTTGCGCACTAGTGTTGTCAGCATGTACTTATATTATTTACTTACATTTTCAACTTTTGTAATATTTCTTTGCAAATTCTAATTCTAGCTATAAAATACACATCCGAACAGCAGGAAACTTTTATATTATGTGCTAAAAACTGTTTTCGGAACCGATTTATCATGTTTTTCGGCAAAATACAAGTTTAAAACTTTTCGACAAAAGGATCATATTTAGGTACCTGTGAAACGTAGGTATATTGCGGGTTATTATTATGTGTCACGCTACTATTTGCAACAGAACAAGACACCATGTCTTCCACAAGTAAGTTTCAGCTTCTATTTAAGGGCCCCATACAAAGCCCTGCCTGCAGGGCCCTGCTTGCAGTGCCACTGCCAATCGTACTTGGTGTGGGCATGCAGGGCCGACAAAATTGCCGTTACATCGGCCCTGCAACACCACACACGGTACGATTGGCAGTGCGCACTGCAAGCAGGGCCCTGCAGGCAGGGCTTTGTATGGGCCGTTTTAGTTAAAAATTAAAATTTATTTAACGAAAATACATTCCCGCGCTAAAGCACCAGGTGTATCTAGTAGTGCGGTTCATTAAGGAAATATTTTACCAACGCTGCAATCGGCGCATTCGAGTCGGATCGTTTTCATTAGCGTGCAAACGTCGAACACAATCGAATATCTAAACGATCCGATATGACTGCTCTTATGTCAATGTCACTGTTCGAATCAAAGTACTTTTTAGCCACAAAGTATTTGGACCCTGTGAATTGTATCCATTTCTTTAGTTTGCTTTCGAACTCCAAACAAACCGAAAAAATTCCACGAAACTCAACCAAAATTAATTTTGACGTTTAATTTGACGTATCGCACACACTGCACTACCTCATTTTCGTATGCAATGATAGCGCGCTAATGTGACGTCACCGATGACGTCACGTTGCTTGAACGAGTGAATACGAGCAAGGTATGATCCGACTTTGAGCGCGCACACACCGCACACAGTGCTCATATGCGGGTGACGAACCGTAGTGTAGGTGTATTCATAGTGCATCTCTTTCTCTCTTGCGGAGTATTCATAATGATTGCCATGTTTCATTCACACGCTTCGTTGGTCTTTAGTAAGCGTTAGCGCGCTTGTGCTAGGTCTGTGTGTGTGACACACAGACAGACAAAGTCGCACCATAGGTGTTCCGTTTTTACTATTTTAGTTCGGAAACCTAAAAAGTCCTAAATATGTTTGTATTCTCGATGATCTGGAAGCTCACGACGGTATCGGATACAATTGGTTTACAGTGCGACGTAGTACCTCAGAAAGTAGGACCCGATGGTAAAGACATTTATTTATTTAATTATTTATTGTACACATGAAAAGAACACACAAAACATAGATTAAGAAAAACGACACAACAGGTACTGCTTATTTCAACTAGGAAATTACAGACATCTTAGTACAGGTGTGGGTAAACTACTTGAACCTTAGCTTAGCTAGCTATTTGAACCTTAGCTATTTGAACCTTAGCTTAGCTACTTGAACCTTAGCTGCACAGAGTAAATTTTACAAACAAAATGACAGGCGCAAAGCTTCCCCCACCACGCGATTATTGTTCAAGTTGTTTGCCCGCACACAACATATCAACTTACTTGTCATCGTCTTCGTCGCTTTCGTCGGGAATATCTTTCTGGTAGCTTTGGATCCTCGCTAAATTTTCAGCAAAAATTGTTTGCCTTTTTTTCTTACTAAATTCTTTTTCACTGGAATTAAAAACAGCAATTCATATTTCATATTATGTTAGACGATGTTACCTACTATCTACTGCTTTTATTTAAACTTTAACGTAACGTGCTTTGGACTAACACATTTTTTATGCTATTTGTACAATATTGTACAACAAATTGTAAAATTAAAAGTTATTTGAAAGCTTTGCTTGCTTAGTTAGGGCATGGACGAATAATAATTCGTCCTTGGAAAAGGGTATATATGTTTTTATCGATTACCTTTTAATTATATTTTTTCCAAACATAATGGGTATTACCAGGGTCGGCGTCCAATAACCGCCTTAGGACCTGACCAGCATCTCCTCGCCTCACAACTAAGTTATTAAGAAACAGGCCACGAGCAGTACAGGGTTCCGCTGATTTTTTACAATTTTTTACAACAAAGCAATGTTTGTTTAATAGGTCTCCCACAATGACTATGAAAATTCAATACTTCATAATACACTCCTACAGATAAAAAATGCTGATAAGAGTGTTTCTAGAAGTAGGCACAGACTGACATTATGAAGATGGTAACCTACAACTTCTGAACGCATTATTGAGGACTTATGATATGAGAGTAGATACAATATTTAAAAGGCCTTATAGAATTATAAACGCTAACACAATTGTATAATTATCAAGATCCTATGGCACAAGTATTAAAAATAAACACAAAATATTAAGACTCATACCTATTACTATCTTCGGCGATAGACAATACGAAAACAATTCCAGGATGTTTTTTTATTATCTACGTTTCCAATAACGACAGGAATTGCATCCTAAAGTTGTGGAGGCACAACCACAGATTACTATGATAGTTACTTACTTCATGACACAACACCAAGTACAGTCAACGACAGGTCAAGCTTGACACTCACAATGCGACTCCAGCCCGTTCTTCTATTGAAATAAGACCGGTAAAAGTCCAATGTGTCAATCTTGATGTGCTATTCATTCTGTGTTTTATCTCCCTGACATTGGAATTATTTTTTTTATCCAAAGAAAGGAAAAATAAGTCAACTTATACACGGTAATTTTTTGGCGCTTGTGGTGCCGGCAAAGTATAGTACTAAGCCTCTCTATCGTGGGTGTCGTAAGAGGCGACTGAGTGATTCCGAACGGGAGGATGGGCAGTAGCGTCATCCTGTAAATAATACCATCTTATATACTGCGGTCACTAACAACTGCGGTCCATGGTTCCAGCCGCAACGCTAACAAGTGCAACAATTCTATCACGCTTTTCTGCTGAAATTCTGGAGGAAGCTCCTTGTCCGTTTCAGTTAACGTTTCACGGGTGTTATGATTTTTTTGTGTAAAATAGCGAGGTTTGTATAATCATAGAACAAATTTTGTTGCTTTCGAGCCTTTTGACCATAGTAATGAGAGAGCCAACGGATATTAGGAAAAAATCTTACCTTGTTTTAGTGTACACCTGAGGAAATTCTGACCGACGCGGAAAGTTCCGCGAACGAAAAATCTGTCAGATATGACACCAGCGTAATAGCCGCCAGATGTATCATAGGTAACCTAAAAAGTGTTGCGAGCGTACTAAGCGGAACTCTCTGGAAAGATCCACAGGTGTGTCGCTACACTGAGGTGACTAGACAGCGTGAATTTTAATGAAGCCCAGTGATGCAGTGATTCTATTCATGAAAACAAGTAACTTTTCCAAAGAAAAAAATTTTTCGTCTCCCCATAGCAATTAGTGGTCAAGTGATCGACTCATTTCGTATCCATGGGAAAGTGAAAAAATGTTTTCGAGTAAAAAACTTTTTTCTTCGGTAACGTTGCTTGTTTTCATGAGTAGAAACACAGGGATTCGGGTTTAAAACGAATAAAAATTCACACTGTATAAATAAATCGACCCTTTTTTACTATTATTTTGTTGTAAGTAATATAAACGTCAAAATTACTTACAAATCGTCTGGGGTCAATTGGGTTTGGCTATCGTAGACACCTGATGAACGGTCAACTTCTTTGGAAGCCGCCCTGGATAGACGGTCTACTTCTTTGGAAGCCGCCCTGGATGGACGGTCAACATCTTTTGAAGCCCTCTCATAAGCATTTATTTCAATTAAATTTCTGTAAAAAATATATGTTAATTATTTATACATATAAATAGTAATTGCAGGTTACGCACCATACACGTACTCTTTGCGTAAATTTTTTGCTAAATTTCTGTTTGCCGAAAAAAATATCCTTACTCATGCACGCGCTCATGCATGACATACTACGTGAAAACCAGTTGGAGAGGGGGGCTTTAAAAATAGTGCTCATTTTTCTATAAAATATCCCTTAAATATTTTCAAAATTGTCGAATATGACTATGCGGAAAATCTTTTTCTACTATCCGCCAAAGGCAAAAATAAAACGCGAACACAAAAAATCTGTCTTATCTCTTGTCCAAAAATAGAAAAATCTTCACAACAGTAGGTACGCAATTACCACTGTAAAAACTATCCTTTATCTCCACTATAGGTATCTCCTCGCTCTCTCGATTAGGACGAGTGATATTGGTCTTATTTCCTCATCGGTCCAAATTCCTATTCGTTCTACTCGTCTTATCGTTTCACTATGATATTTTTCAATCAAGATAGCATTAGCACTGCCCTGCCTGATAGCACTTGGTTTATCTTATCATGGTCATGGTTTTATTAATCTAGAAGGATAAACTGACAAACCCAAAAAAGTATACTTACTTAATTTTTCTCATTTGTTCAGCAGTTTCAGCATGAACACTAAAAGAAAAAAAAAGAAGAATAATAAAGTTTTAATAACGGCCAAGTGCGTGTCAATGACGAGCCGGGCGCAATATAGGGTTCCAGTAAAGTTGTTGTACGGGATGTTTTTTTATGTCAAAATTAAGTGATTTTGAGCTCACCCGGATGCTCCTGGGTCAGTACTCGTAACAGTTACTCGACGCGACGATACTGAAGCTCGCCTGATAAAAAATAAGTTTTAAAAATATTAGTAACTAGCTTTCACCAAAACCACTAAGCTTTTCACCACTCAGCTTTTCAAAAAAATGGGTGCAGATCATCTATGTGCAGTCAAGCGCAGGTCTAGCAGAACTCTCGCAACGCAGTGCGACTTCATCTCTAAGCCCATATAGATAAGCGCGGTACAGATCCCAATTTCAAGTTCGACGTGCTCTTAACTATATATAAACAGCTACACGAGTACACGTTCCTCTTAGCCGGCCATTGAACAAGAACAGAGACATTATAATTGATCAAAGGTAAAAACCGAAAATCCAAATTTCTTTATTCACATTCCCGTTTTTACCCGAAGGATCCCGGTTTTACCTGGAGGGCGTGCTTTTGAAGATATAAGGGCTGGAAGTTTCACCCTCTAGAAATATGTAGAACAGTCCAGAACATTCGAGAGCATTCCACAATATTCTACAATGTTGTGGAATATTCGGGAACATCCCAGATCAGTGTGGAACATTCCAGAACACTCAAATGTTGTGGAGTATTCTAGAACATTGTGGACCATTAGAAGCCTTTTTTGTATGAGTGTAGCTACCTATTGATAGGGTATATAAAGCAAAATACAGATCTTACAGATGGGTTTGAACGATCTAAAACATTCTAGAATGTTGTGGAATGTTCTGGAACATTTGGAAAGTTTAGTTTTTTATTGTAACTACGACATAATCTCATATCAACTTCCAGAGCGAAGCCGGGTACCCAAGCTAGTTAGACATAATTTATTTAAAAAGTTAGTAGAATTACTGCGACCGTGCGCCATAGCATAGGGTTTGACTTTTGTGGTTTGTTACGATTGTTGCTATCCGTACACAAATATTTTCTTTTTTTTAAATATTTACTCGCTTAATCGCGCGATATAAACTATAGCAGCGTGGCTGTCGAGTGGCTACAGAACTACGCTATTGGTAGAACCTAACGAGTAGTCGCTTCGCGATTTCTGTGCGATGGCCTGCGCGGTTACAGCGCTGCTGCCACGCTGCTACACCGCCCAATGTAAAATGGCTCTTACACAATGTAGACCATAGATTTATTACTTTGCGGCGGTATGTAGCTTCACTGTTCTTTTTTAAAGTGGTTCTTGGCCTCCGACATCAAAGCAAGCCGTAATCGTTGGAATAAATTTCAAGCTACTGTACGTACAATGTACGTACATGTCCACTGTATTCGTTCAAATAAATTTCATGGCACTAATTTATCATATCTGTTCTCCTTTCCACTTCACTCCACCTCAAAGAAAACGAATTACTGATTAATTACTTATAGGAGCTAAAACTTACCCTTTTACTGTTGATGCACGTCTTTCGAATGCCGATGCTCGCCTGTAATTAAGGCCTAGATGAGAAACTGAATTTAAAAAATTGATACTTAGCACTTAAGTAACAAAATTGTTTGATTTCTCTTCAAACAGACAAAAAAGTTTTAGATATGGAGCCTAAACTAGGAGTGAGTATATAAGATGGCTTTCAGAAAAAAATACAACGAAAATTTAAAAATATATAAGTGCTTCAAGTATTGCACCGGTCGAACGCTGCTCCTTAAGATATCAGAGATGATCTTAGTTCAAGGAGCAGGATCACTCAACTAAAAAATGAAAATCTTACATAGGTGAAACCAAATTCAGGACGTTCTGAATAAAGGCCAGGTTAAAAGTACCCTAAACCGACGCGCATGTATGAAAGGATTGATGAAGGTTCAGGAAGCAAGGGAAGTATGTCAAGATCGTAGCAGGTGGAGAACTGTGGTCTCTGCCTACCCCGACGGGAACAAGGCGTGATGTTATGTATGTATGTATGTATGTGAAACGGGAATGACAGCTCTTACTTGGCAGCTGCGGGGACTTACGAACTTCATACATCTTTTACGTTGTACCTTTCTGCTGAACAGGGCGCATCGCAAAACGAACCGATGGCCGATGAGGCGTAAAGGTTCAAGATTGGCGACCACGTAACGGAAGACGTAGCGTGGACAGGCCCCCCACAAGGTGGACCGACGACCTAGTCAAGGTCGCGAGAAGTCGCTGGATGCGAGCAGCGCAGAACCGGTCATCATGGAGGTCTTTAGGAAAGGCCTATGTCCAGCAGTGGACGTCTTTCGGCTGATATGCTGATGATGATCATGATGATATTCGGAAGGCGTGTTGCAACATTTTTGTTTGGTTGCTTGGAAAGTAAAATATTTTTTTATGACAATGTGTTTTAGTAAGTACCTGAGTCTTCTTATATCTTCATCGTTGAAAGCCATTGATGCACGCCTAAAACATTAAAAAGACCGTGTTAATTTTAATACTTATAAACTAAGATCATGACTCTGTACAACGGATTGCTTTTAAGGATAAGAACGCCATTCATCATCATCATCATCATAACATCCCATGAAAAATACACTGCAGGACAGGGAGCTCCCGCCAGGATCCCAGCAAAAACGCGTGGTACTATTTTCAGGGGAAGTACCATCTTACATATTGCGGTCACAACAAACCGTGGTCCAGGGTGTCAACCGCAACGCTAACAAGCGTGGTAACCATGAAACTTCCCCTCAATATTGTTTCGAGCTGAAATTCTGAGCTCCTGTCTTACAGTGGACGATTCTCGGGATGTTATGATGATGGCACTTGCTTAAAAACAGAGGTATAAAAAATGGTCAGGTATATATCAAGAAAGTATTACGTACTTCATCGACTGACGTCTTTCAGCTGCCACCGCCATTGAGTAACGCCTGAAAAATATTTTAATTTTACTAACTTTCTTATGACTTCCCTATTCTTATCTTATCTTCTTGCCCTATTTTTGGCAGCGCAGGAAGTTTATTATTTTACTAATAAAATAAAACTTAACATCTTTCCTCAAGATTCCTCGGTCGAAAAACAAGAAAACTGACTCATTGGATTTGTTCAGTAGTAAGTCGCTGTCAATTCAATATCATAGACATATAGGTTACGACTTGTGGGCGTGAACAAAATAAAATCGCCAGCGACCGATTCGAAGTCGCTATTTCGGACCCACATTCTCCTAGAGGCGGTGTTTAATTACTTGACTTTATAAAACGTTTAACAAAAAGGTTATAATGACCCCGAAGGTTGTGAATCTGCCCATGAAACTGAACAACTTTTAACAAAATATATGGGTGGAGAAAAGAAAACAGCTTCTCCCTCTTACTAAAACTGTAGTGCTTCAGCTGACTTAGCATTTTCAAATTTTTTAGCATTCAGTAACATTTTTTTTTTCGTAGTGCGACCGTGCTTTGGGAAAAATTGTTCAGTTTTATTGGCAGAATATCTATAAACACGAAAACTGTGTCTGCAAGATTCTAGGCATCGGGGTGTGTTAAATTGTATTTACACGAACCATTTGAGGCCACTTTCGAACTTTGGATCTATTACAGACTTGCAGTTTTGCATTTAGTGACAATGGTAGCACAGATCTCATAACAAGTTTGTTTGAAGGCAACTGAAGAACGTCATACCTACATTCTTGTAGTTATGCTTTAGGAAATTTCTATAGTACCTGGTACCCATGTAGATCGCAGTTCTTTTTGGGAAGCCGTTACGTCGAACCTTGTTCCCAGTTTACATTTATGTTTTTGGTGGGTAAACATTTTACAGGATTGTATAATCTTTTTCTTAACAACTCACCAATTAAAATAACTCACCTTTTAAACAAGTCTTCTGATTCGTCTTCAGATCTGAAACAAATACTTTTTAAGAATGGTACGCACGAAGCAAAAATGTAACTTAGGGCAACATTTATTTTTAAGGCGAGGGCAATCTCGAGGAAAATCTTGACTCCAGATTGAAGTGAAGGAAGAAGGATAAAGTAGAATCCTGAACGTAGCGAGGAATTTAATAGGTCACCCAAGGCCAAAAATAATTTTGCAGCTGCTTGATAGACTCTATTTTCATCTCCCTCTATGAGACAAGAAAAGAAGCTCATTCATAATTATATTAAATTTAAATAGAAATTTAAGTAGGAGGACCTTTTTGAAGGCAACCAAAAAGCTATTGATGAAGCCACATTTTGGGCTAAGTTACTATTAAACCATTTGCCATTGATACGAAAAGAAGAAGAAGAATAGAAAATAGTAATAATCAAACAAACAATAATAAATAGCAAAATAATAATAAGTTGGTATTATTTCTAGTAACTAAAACTTTACATTGTTGTATCAACACTGACTCGTAACCAGAGAAATGACATACCATAACATTTTACAGGATTTTCTTTTTTTTTTCAGCAAAAACTAGAATTCGGGAGGTAGCTCCCTGTCCTGTAGTGGACATATCATGGGATGTTATGAACATTTTTCATACGATATTTAAGTTCGACCTCTATGGTCGTGCAATATCCATGTTTAAAATTCAAATTTCATATATACGCGCTACGAAAATCTCTTGGAGGAATCAGCTATTTTTCTCGTCGTTATAGGATACGAACCAATCCGCTGATCACTCCATGATTTTCGAATAGATGGGATGAAAAATATATCGCTGGAGAGGGAATGAGGTACGGAACAGGCATGCAATCTCCACCACCAGCATCTAATCACCAGTATCTTCTAAGTAGTCTGTGCTGGTCTACTAGTTCTGCTGTTGGAATTACCCATGCGCAGTGGAGTTAAAATGTACCACCTAAATGAACTGGTTAATGCCTGGATCAGTGCATCTCCGCAACGCACTGAATGGCCTGTATAGGCTTCATACATTTTACTGCTTGTCGCGGAAATCCTCGTCGGACGTCCGCGTTGCATTGAACCAGGCTATTAGAAATAGTAAAGCTTGCTCACCTCGTATATCCCTCAAAGAGATTGACCATAGCCCGATCTTTGCCTACAACGCCGATTTGTCTTATGACGCCGCCAGCAAAACTTACTCTATCCGCATTGGACCTGAAAAATAAATTTTATTATTCGAGATCCATGGTATCGGGGAAAAAAAGTGAGACCTAAATCTGTCAGTAGACATAAGTGGGTATAAACTTTGGTATAAACAAAGTGTCAGCAAGAGAATAAAACACTTTTTTCACATCTTGGCAAGTGGAAACTACACTCTTACAGTCGTATTTATAAATCCCGAAATATAATGTGTATGTGCATTTCACACTTGATGGGGATTATAACCTTATACAAGAGAAAACAACGAGAAACCCAACTAATGCCTCTCTTCAAATCCTTCGATACCTCGAATGGTTTACGCCCCTTGCAAGACCGTGGCGCAAATGCCAAATATTGTTATAGAACTGTCTATTCACTTAAGTAATGTTCTAGTTTAGGTATAAGTTGTTACTTACTTTACATAATTCCTTATCTCTTCCTCTTCAGATGAATTTAACTCGTAGTCGTCTGAAATATTGCACTTATAAGTTTTAATAACAAAACCGATAATAATCCGATTTATGGGATCAAATCAAAGAAAAAATCATTTATAATATCTAGACAGAAAAAAACCGGCCAAGTGCGAGTCGGACTCGCGCCCTAAGGGTTCCGTACCTATCTACCATATGATATACTAAAAGCTTTTGCTCTTTGATTTTAAAAACTCCGCGACCATCCAACTTGACCCCTCTTTTATAGAAAAGTTCTTAAAACGGGAGCTCACCTTAATTGGTACTATTAGTTGTGAGAAAAATTTAAATATTTAATGATTTTAGACTTTTCCCTTTATTTGTACTGTAAGACCTAGCTTCTTGCCAAATTTCATAATTTTAGGTCAACGGGAAGTACCCTGTAGGTTTTGCAATTTTGCATAAATGTATGAGGATGATGGGATAGGATCGGGCCGCCAAAAGAGCTTACGTGGGATGGAATGGATAACTCTTGTGTCAGAGGCCAATATCCCCTTGGAGTCGCTGAGTCAGAGTAAGAGTGAGTAGAATTATGATTCAAAAAGTTGGTACATTGCATAAAAAATTAAAAAGTTACCATTACGTAACGATTTTTGAATGAAAATTTTGCAAAGGTGTTAATTTTACTTAAAAACTTAATTTAACTTTTTAATCAATAACACTTGGATAAAATTCTTCTTGAACCTAAATCTTTTTAAAGAAGATTGAATATAAGGTCTTTTAGAGAGCCGGTTATAAATGTAACAGTTTTTCTTAGTAGCTGTCAAATATCAGTAGCATATTTATACAAAGTGTACCTTATAAAAAACCTATTATTTTGGAGCAGTTACAGTAACAGTTACTATAGTTACAATTATTTTATCTGTAGTGGAAAAAATGCGCGCGCAGCCTGAAATTAGAAGGACTTGCCGCCATTTTCAAATATTTACCTTTTCAAGTATTTTGTGCCCGTGAAAGTAATGTGAATGTTTATTGAAAAAGTAGATAAAGTGGTGCAGTCAGGATACTGCAGTTACACCAGAAGATACTCAATAACTTATGATCTTCTCCCATATTAGTCTAGGACATTTTATGACATAACCTACAATGAATTGAGAAAGAATGAAAATCGAAAAGAAAACCATGTCTTGTTAAGAAAATGTTCTGCTTGTATATTTCAAGGAAGACCTAGCGGATATATTAAGGCGGCTTCTTCAGACATATCAGAACTGTAATATACATAATATAAGTTACCTTTGTTGTTTACTTACTTTTGTTTAATTTTTATCAGTAAGTACCTACCTATTGCATGAGTGAAGATAAAGTAGTATACGCAACTGCATATAATATGGTATTAAAACACTCGTTTGATGCTATTATCACACTCGGCTACGCCTCGTGTGATAAACCCAAACTCGTGTTTTAATAACCTGTTTTATATGACTTTTGCATAAACTACTATTATACATACATACATACATACATAACATCACGCCTCTTTCCCGTTGGGGTAGGCAGAGACCTTTATACTATTATATCACAGATAAACGTATACTTTACATATAGGCAACAAAATCCACCATAAATATATTTAAACATATCAATTTATTTCAAAATATAAAATCTCCACTTATTTTTACATTTAAGGGCCAATATAGTCGAGGTAAAATAATAGTAATAAACTGAGCTAAACTCAACCTTTTTAAATGTAAGTGATTCTTATATGTATTCACAAAAATGCCATACTAAATAAAAAAAAGTTTTCGCTGGTTTACAATGATTTTGTAAACATTTATGTTGGATTTGCCAAAAATGTGATTATATAGCACTATTTAAATTATTAGAAAGCAAAATGGATCTATTACTATTTTTGGTTGCGAAGATAAGCTGAATTTAAATTTCGTGCTATAAAAGTTAAACAATACAAAAAAGCTAATATTTTTAGGTGGATTCATGTATAATATGAAATTCTGAATATATAGCAAGCCGTAAATAAAAAAAATAATCTATTAACATTTGTTTCCGAAATTCCATATTTTTTTAATGTTTGGACGGCAAAATAAATAAATAAATGAAGTAAATTTAGGTGGATTCCATTAAAAAGCTTTACACAGAAATATAATCGATCTGAAAAAGAATCACGGCTATTATCAATTATTTCCGATTCGCCATACAATCTCTCGTAATTTTAACCGCTGGTTCTAGAAATTTTAAATTTGGCATGCAGGTTCCTTCTGAGGTCTAGGGGTGCACTAAGAAAGGGTTTTACAAAATTCCATCCCTAAAGGGGTAAAATAGAGGATGAAAGTTTGTATGAAAGTCCATCAGTTTTGAAGATGAAATCTTAAAATTTTGTATTTAGGCTGACGACTAAAAATTAATATTGTCAGTCTCAGCGTTTTTGAAAATTCGACATCATAAAGGGTGAAAAGGGGGGTGAAGTTGAAAATCCTTTATTAGTAAAGTAAAATCCACATAATTTATTATTTAGGCATTATGCTTGTAATTCTTTGCAACGTTCATCACTGTTGTTAAAATTCCACCCCGAATTCAACCCCTAAAAAGGGAAATGGGGTGAAAAAGTCTAAAATCAATATGGGTGTCGTTTCTAAGTTTATATAGCGGTTAAGATGGCGTTAGGGGTAGGGATAGGAATAGGGGTAGGGACAGGGAGTGGAGAGGGACAGGGTGAGTTTGTCAGATAGATAGAATCCCTCGCGGACGAAGTCGCGGGCAACAGCTAGTAAGTACATAAAGTCATGTTGTTTCATCCACTTTTACGAATCACGAAATTATTGAAATGTCTTCAACCTGTTCAACAATTTCTTTCCATGGCTGTACAACAGATTAATTGAAACACGTTAAGTACCTTCGTTTTCTTGACCTTCGATGATGTACAAATCTGATTCCCATGTCGTTGTCGTCCTTCTTACGATTGCTATTATTTCGTCGCCTTTTAGCGGGTCCAAGTCAGATTCATGACAATAATCACCTCGTAGAAATCTGAAATAGATTTCTTTAAAGTTTCTTTTAAAGCTCGTATTTTACTAAGATAAGATTACCTTGCATTATGTTCGTAGGTAAATATTGGGACATTTAAGTGGGTCACTTGGTTGACATTCAAAATTTAGCCTAAAATACTTACATTACAAACAAGGGACCGTTAAGGGTAATAAAACTTTAGTTCAGAATTTAAGAAACGATTACGCTGAATAACCCGAACGTATGATTGATTAACTGATACAGCTAAAATAGGCCTTATCTAAGCGGCATTTAGCTCTCTTTCACTGACACACTTCAAAAATATATTCTATCATATTCCTTCTCATGAGGGTTTATCTAATAAAGCTGCTTCATAAAAGTTTTCCGGTTAAGTGTAATAGACATCGGTTAACGGACAACTGGATTGTTCAGCACCTAAATCTAATCCAAATCGTATCAACAAGTACAGGACATGTTTCATTACTACAAAAATGAATGATCGAGGTAATGCCTCTGTGCACCCGGCCGCAAATAAATGTGCATGCGCAAGCAACAGCAACACAACAACTCAAACTCTAAACGTATTCCCACTCTACTCGAGGCATCCGCTGCAGTTTGTGTGCTTGACAAGTTTTTTAGTTCTTGTGGAGATGGCTACATATTTTCCATAATTTGTAGTGTTTGACTTCCGCAAGATAAACACACGCCGTGTTTAATTGATTACGTACTTTTTCAAATCGAAGGTAGAGTCGCATTCTTCGGGGTACGGGACGTCTGATAGAGGTAAATAGAAAGGCTTTTGTTTTTTGCGCAAAGGAGAAATGATGTAAGGCTGTACGAAAAAAAAAAATATTTTATGTAAAAATAAAGTTGTTACAAATGCATTTAAATATATATCTTATACCTACTAACTTTTTCCCCCTTCTTCGTTTAAGTCAAACTATTAGCTATCAAACAAAAAAGTTTCATTAGAATCGGTTCAGTATTTTTTGCGTGATGCTCAAACAAACAAAAAGCCCAAAGCAGTGATTTGGATTCAGGGGCATCACACGTGATTTTTTTTATATAAACATCTTCAATGTAGGTACACGCAAAACCATCTGCGTTACAAAACCAATTTATAAGTTTATGATAGTAGAGATTACTCTTGCTAATTAGTTGACAAGCCTACGAGTAAATGGTGGCCCTAGTTAGTTTCGTGCTAAAATAATATTTCTTGCGCTAGCGTATTTTGTTACCTGATTTGGTGTAAAATTTTCTTTATCTTCGTCACAAACACTTGTATGAGATGATACTGACTCGTGTCTATCGGATTCGATATCCTCGGGAATTCTGTTAACAATTAAATAAATTATATTTTAAGGTGAAACTACCTTCTTTTATAGACGCGCAGTCACGCAGAAGTGTATTAAAAAAGCGCGAGTCCGACACGCACTTGTCCAGTTTTTGTTATTTGTTGTTAGCTTAGCTAGCTATAGCTTATGCACTGTAAACATACCAATTTTCATGCTTGTGAGTGTTCCCGTTTTAACGATAGAGCTAATGGCTAAAACAAAAATTGAGTAATATCGCCTATAAACACGTTTTTAGTAGGGGAGCCCCCTTTAGCTTTGTTTTCATTTATTTTTAGTATTTGTTACTATAGCGACAACAGAAATACATAATCTGTGAAAATTTCAATTTTATACCTATTACGGTTCACACAGCCCACGGTTTATACAGCCCGCTGACAGACAGACAGACAGACATCGGAGGCATATTAATAGGGTCCCGTTTTTCACCCTTTGGGTGAGGAACGCTGAAAGTACAAAGTTTAATTTGTTAAGCTCATGGTGCTCTTGACTATACCTACTTAACTCACACACACAGTTATATTAACACTTATAGTCCGTGTGGTGTTGTAAAAGGCGACTAAGCGATCTAAAAACAGAGGATGGAGAGCAATGTCCTGCATATTGTAGCATACACTTATGCTGCGGTTAGAAACCAGCGACGTTCAAAGTGCCACGCGAAACGCTCACAAGCGTGGTGACTACGATATATATTGAGTTACAAACGTGTACCCTTATGTAATTGATGGGAAATATCTTTTTAAATGTTGTCTTCACTAAAACGTCACATTCTTTCGTGGAATGGGCTTAAGGAACTGAACTCAAACTTACGCTTCAGATGGTACTTCTTCTTGTTGTTTCTTCTGTGCTGCTTTTTGTCTTCTTTTTTCTTTCTTTTCTTTTGCACTGGCTTCAATTCCAGCCCACACGTGTTCCATTAGTAGCTAGAATCGGGGAAATTTAACTTTTTACACAGTATTTACCGGGTGCAGTACTTACGAGTATACAGGGTGTTAATTTAATTGCGTGCCATAGCTTAGGGGGTGTTTCAATAACGATAAAGGAACACAAAAAAAATATTTTAAAAAATCCTACTTAAAAAAATTTAAACTGCATTGAAACTAAACTAACGCGGAGGACCACCGCGCTATCATCACCGAGCCAGCGCGAGAGTATCAAGAAATCCTTTCTTTTTTTTGTGTGTGACTCCAATTTTCCCTTCATACTTTAACGGGCTTAGGACCGTCAAAATGTAATACGTGATAAATTATAAAAAAAATCATTGATGATAAAAAAAAATTAAGTAGGATTTACTTTTTTTTTTTTTGTGTTCCTTTATCGTTACTGAAACACCCCCTAAGCTATGGCACGCAATTAAATTAACACCCTGTATATTAGGTCTTTACCTATGAAATTGCCGTTTTGTATGGCCAATTTAGGTAAACTCAATTTTCAGTACTAACATTTTTGCATTTTTCTTAGAAATTATAAATCCAATTTTTTTTTTCTTTTTTTTAAGCATTATTGGGAAGACATGAAGCTAACAGAAGCTTTAATTTAATTTTCAAAAATATTATCTGTAAAAAAATATAACGAATCTGATGATGAAATCGGACGACATTTACTCGTAAGACGAACAATTTTCGAACCTTTAATTTTATGTTTTCAAACTAAAAATAAAAACTTTATTTTATGCGTAAATTGATAACCTTGAAGTCAACTTTCAAATATAAGACAAATGGAAAAAATGATCTTATTAATCTGTAAGAAAATTTCGGCAATTTCATAGGTAAAGACCTATTATACTCGTATGTCGTTGGCCGATCGTTGAATTGGGCCAATCGAAATCTTCCTGGGCACATCACGATACGCCGGCATTTCTTGATTTGCCTATAGAATATCCGCCATATCGATCAAAGCATAACGTTTGACGATTTGCCCGGCCATACTTGGGCAAATCGATTCTGCAGGGTGACCAAAGTATACAAGCAAATAAAATGAAGTAATTAATAATTATTTTACTAGATAATAAAACCTATCCTAACTAACCTAACCTAACACACAGCTAACAGAGGGCAAACAGCGCCACAATTTTAGTAGATAATAAAACCTAACCTTACTAACCTACCCTAACACACAGCTAATAAATTATATATAGTGAGTATATACATGTGACATAAGTTTTAAGTAAGTAGAAGAAAATGAACCTGTATACATATAAAAAAAAATTAAAAAAAAGAAAAAGTACAGAAACGTGAAAAGAAAAGCACGTTTAAAATAAATTAAAATTAAAAAATAAGTATGTAAGAAAAATTAAATAAGTATAAACAGTATATGTAGAATGTATAAAATGAGTTTATACATGAAACATAAACTTGGTTTTAAGAATCTAGCAGTAGAAAAAAGAAGAAGACTTGTAAAGATTTGAAAGACAATACTAATGTATGTCAGAAAAATAAAAAAGTGTTTAGTAGGAAAATCACCGTGTAAAAAAAAACTAACAAATTGTACTAACAGCTAAAACACTGGCAGGACTCCCGTATGAAAATCCGGAGTCCTGCCCCAACAAAACCTATTATGGACATGGAAAAAAAATAGCTTAAAAGTCCGTGTTTAGCTGGATAAAGGAAAAACAGTGGCACACATATAAAAAAAAAACACACACACACAGCTAACAGAGCGCAAACAGCGCCACAAGCATCAGAAAATGGAACTACATTACGATGCGCCCAGCCATATCTCGATGTGGCCAAGTGGCTAGTAGGGCAAATCGACAAATGGGTTGCTCTCATCGATCTGGCCAATTTTATATTGGGCACATCATTAAATAATTGGCCAGATCACGAAATGCCGGCACACAGTGATGTGCCCAGGCAGATCTCGATCGGCCCAATTCAACGATTGAACCACGAGATATATATATACCATGAAACTGAACAGCTTCACCTAATAAACAAAGAAGGAAATAACATTTTTAACCTCTTAAAAAAAGCGCTTTCAGCTGGTGCAGCTTCTATGGAAAGTTGAATTATTGCATTTTGAACTATATTCCTTGAGAAAAGTTGTTCAAAACACAAACTTACTGTGTGAACACCTCTCATTAATAAATTGAAAGTTAAAACCAATTTGACTGAATTAGCAATACACAAAAAAGTACAAATTTCATTACAAGTTCAAAAAAATATTCGTAATTCCCAAGGAAAACATGAAATATTTTAACAGAAAGACTATACTTATGCTTAATGCAGCGACACACCTGCAAATATTCTGCGACGGAACGATCCGCGACGAACGAACTTAATATGGGTAAACTGGGGAAAAGACTGCCATATCGCTGAAAGCAATCTCTTAGACTACTTATCTTTGAAAGGCAGAAAATTCCTATGAACGCAAACAAACTAATAGGTTTATACAAAGTGAGAGGAGACGGATTCAAAAACTTACATTAGTGAAAAACTCTCCAACTTTAACAAGATCGTCAATATGCTTGTTTATATAAAATTTGGAATGTTTGTTAATAGTTTCTTTGGCGTCCATATCTAAAACCCCTGAAGAACAAATTAAAATAGAAAACTCTGGCGCTTCATAGTACGTCGGCACTTGTTCTATTTGTTTCAAAGTTTCTTCGCCATCTACCAGTTGACCAAAACAGACGTATCTATGTTTCATCCATTCGGCTGGTTGAAGCAGAACGAAAAACTGTGTTGAACAATCAATACCTCTGAAAAAATATCAAGTTTCATTGTTAAGTAAAGGTCTTTCGGCGCGTTTCGGTAAGGTAATTGGCGACCGCAGAGCTGGGATTTTCTTCAGTCAGCGTATCAGACTCACTATTGAATGAGGTACGAGTAACGCTGCCAGCCTGCTTGGTATACACTTGGTATACATGCGCTGAAAGATTTTTTTTATTTGTAGTGACATTGTGACTTTTACACTAAGTTGTATCACACGATTTGATTTCAGAAGCGACTGTTTCGATAGAAACTAACATCTTTACAGGATGAAAATGATGAGAACCTCAAAAGTGTTGTAATAAGTTTTTATGGTAAGTACATAAGTTTTAAGGAATTAAATTAGTGCCTTTAAGGCCCAAAATTAGTAGGCATATTCACAAATTGGAATTGAGAAGTGGCAATAAGATAGCAGCCACGCTACAACTGCATCACGCGTAGGTAACATTCCTTACCTGCCATCATTGCACATGGCTAGCACGCCACGTTTGTCGGGAGCCACAGCAAAGTTCTCGCAGCCCAAGTCTGTGTTCTTCAGTAGGAACCCGCCGCACTGTATCCACCCTCCTTCAACAATACGGTGGATGGGAGAGCCTGAGTACCCGCCACGCCTTGTCGTACACAGGCGAATGAAGTTTGCGCACGTTTTTGGTACTACGTCTGCGTAAAGCTGAAAATGATAACTATAATAGTCTGAGAGTTTCGTGCGCGATCTTCCTGTGATCGTACAAGACGTTGGTGGGGTGAGGCAGTCTGATGCGCAATGGCAGTGGATGTGTGTGTCAGATGGCAAGGTGGGCGGTGTACTGGAGACTGGAATCATATGCAACTAAAGGCACTTCTCTATACATTACATAAACCCCCCCCCCCCCCCCCCCCCTCCCAAAGTCTGTCATCTGGTGGAAGGGTTTTGTACACACGACCGCACATCAGTAGAAACATTTTTAGACCTTATGGCGTGGTTATAGAGTTGAAAAAGTTTCTACCGACAAGTGGTTGACCGTACAAAGTCGTTGGACTATACTTTGGGAATCTTACAGGAAAATTGGACACAGTATAGCAGCTACAATACATTGTTGAATAAAGTGTCGGAAGGCCATTATGAACGAAAGGAATATTAGTTTATGAAACACAAGTGGTTAAAAATTTTGTTTACAAGTCTGTACCTAAAAAGCGAGGATATTTTCTGATCGCTATGCAGACCAAAGATACCGTTTCCTGTCCGTAGCGGTTCGTAAAGTATACACACCACGGCTACAAATAAAATAGTTTGTTGTTACGACTATTCAAGACTATACAACTCTAACAGACAGTTGCACAAAGTACCTTTACACTTAAAGCTCCTTTAAATCTATTGCTGTCACTTTTTTCGTCAACAAAACAAAAATCTATGGATGACTGTTTCTGAAAATATCCTTAAATAAGGATACTTTCAGCAACCGGCGGTAAGTCTTTTTTTACTGGATTCTGGATAATGTACGTAATAGTACATTAAGATGCACGTGCGCTATTTTGGATATTACGGCCGAGGCTCAGAAATTGCAGCCCGAGCCGCAGGCGAGGGCGTAATGGAGCCGAGGGTGTAATCACCAAAGCGCACAAGCTTCTTACGACGTTTTTCAACACATTTGCGAATAAAAACAAATCAAAATCGCTTACCTTTTTTTCTAAGGAAATTTCGTAGACGTTTTCCTCACATTTCTAGGTCACCCTATACACCGGACTTGTGTTTTTGTTCAAGTATTTTCGACGTTCTACACTTATCACTGTTTTTCTTATTTGTAGAAGTCATTTATTTTTTAATTACATTAAACACATTTCACAACAAGAAATATGTGTTAAAATGGCGCGCGTATTACTTTTTTCGAAGACAGAGGAACGGAACGTACCGCTGAGGAACGGAACGTACCGCTGAATCGCTAACAACTTGCTGCTGTTTTAAATATTAATTTTGTGAAAAATACAACTAATTTCTGACCTTTGTTGTGATAGTGATGAAGATCGTCTTTGGTTTTGAAGATTGAAGCATTAAGTTCTCCACAAATAACAAAAGTAACTCACTTTTACACCAAGGTACGACTAAAAATTTCAGTTAAAAGTTGCAATTTGAATTATAAATAGCACAAAAACAACTAATCACAGAAAGTTGTAGAAACATTTATCAGCTGATTGGACAAATATCGCATTGATGTATGTGTGTATCTGTCAACGTCACAGTGCTGCCAACAAAAGCTAACCGTTAAAGGCTGCGTTCACGCATAAAATTTAAGATTTATGAGTGAGCGTTCCTTTCAACGCAAGTGACTCTAAATCAAGTGCAAAGAGCAGTAATTGAGTGCCAAGAGCAGTATTTCGTGGACAGTCAACTGGGTGTTTTGATTACTACCTATATTTTTAGCACTCCGGAAGTTTTTCTATAATAATTAAATGGAGTCGTTAGTGCCTAAATGTGCTGGTTGTTTAGCGCCAATAGAAAAACGGCGTAGCCTGATATGTCTTCTATGTGAACAGTATTGGGATCTCGAATGTGCTAATGTTCCTGAATGCCGTTATTACAACACTATGACCCTTGAACACAAAAACAACTGGAAATGTCCAGAATGCATCTGCAAACAACGTAAAATAGTAGATAATACGAACACTCCAGTGAAACCGGCTACTGAGAATATAGAAAACCAGCATGACAAGAGCCCAAATAATTTTAGTCTGGAAAATTCAGTTTCAACAGTGACAACAAACTCAGCTCTTGACTATGTAAACAAACGTCGAGGCGGCACTCGAGGGATTCCTGAAGATAGCATATTGGAACAAACCAATTCTGAAATGTGCCCTAACATGGACTACCTTGACGGTGTTCGGACCATTGTACGTGAGGAACTATGTGGTACTAGTGCCGAATGGCTGATTAATACAATTTGTAAAAAGGTATTTGATCAATTCAAACTGTCAATTGTGAAATGCATGCAAGAACTATCCGACAAAATAACGTTACTTGAAAGTAACCTAATCCAAGGCGGTAATAACATCCACCAATCCAACCACGATGATTCGCTGAATGCAAAAGTTGATATCGCACCTAAGACTGTTAATAAAAATGCATCTTATTTTGCGACCCAAACCAGCAAATCAGATAAGGATCCACCAAAGAGAACCTACAAGAAAACCGACCAGATGCTAACAAGACATATCAAGCCGTCGGGTAATGAAGATGCAGCGCAAAGGACGAATGTCTCTATGCAGCCAATTGTCGTTTCACCTACGGTAACTAAAATCCCTACCATTAATCTGACAACTCCTGACCCAACTAATACAGGCGATGATAATACCTTCAATGATAATAATCAGGGTTGGATTGAAGTCAAAGCAAAACGTAGAAACACTCAAACTCGACCAATAAAAGTGCTCCGAGGAAGTGCGTCACTGGGCTCAACTTCTCTCGAGGGAGCTGAAAGAATGAAATATTTGCATGTTTACTATCTCAAGGTTGGAACCTCTGCTGAACAAGTCCAAAAACATCTTCATTCTATTAGTGGCAGTCGGAATTGTACGGCTGAAAGTCTAAAAGCTCGCGGTAACTATGCGTCTTTCAAGCTTAGCGTACCATCCAAAATCTACGACAAAGTTCTTGATACAAATAATTGGCCAAGTGACAGCTGCATTAAGTTTTGGAACCAGCCCTTTCGTTCAGCGAGAGGACCCACCAGCAACAGTAAAAAATCTGATTAGGCCGCCCAAAGTGAAAACATCTGAGGTATCTTTGATTTATCAAAATGTACGTGGTTTAAAGACCAAGCTTCGCAAATGGAACGCGTCCGTTTATCTCTTGCATCAAGACATTATTGCAGTAACGGAATCCTTTCTGGATAGTTCTGTCGAGGACGCTGAGCTAGCTTGCACTGGATGGAGCATTCTACGAAGAGATAGAGCTACTTGGGGTGGTGGAGTCCTGCTTGCTGCCCGTCCAGGGATCATTCTTCAGCGTAGGCACGAACTTGAAACCGATTCCTGTGAAGATTTGTGGGCATCATTTCAATTGAATGGGACTGCAGTTTACGTGTGTGTAGTTTATATAAATCCAACAGCATCTGATGCTGTTTATCTTAATTGGTTCTGTAAGGTCGAGAGTTTTATACATGAACTGAAAGGAACAATTATAGTTACTGGGGATCTTAATTTATACAGTGCCTCTGCCAATGTTTGCAATTATTATTGTTACTTTTTGTCCTATTGTAACTTTTGTGAAAGGAACCAAGTTTTTAATGCACACGGTGGCAAACTTGATGTTGTTTTAACGCAGGAGTGTGTTGATGGCGTCTCTGTATCTTGGGCTGAAGGGGGCGGAATCGTTCCTATAGATAAATACCACCCTCCTTTAGACGTAGTAGTTGCAATCAGAGCAAAACGTCAGCAAGGCGGGGTTATCCCACCTAGTAATATTGACACCGAGAAGGACTGGAACTTCTCAAAGGCAAACTTCCCTGGCATGTACCAAGCAATTTATAATGTTGATTGGTCGCCAGTCTTGAATTCAACTAGCGTGAATGAGGCAACAAAACATTTTTATAAAATTATGTATGACATATTTGAACTATTTGTGCCTAAGAAAAAAAGGCAACTTCATAAGACGAATAAACGTTATCCTACATGGTTCACGCCAGACATCATTAATGACATTAAATGCAAATTGACACTCCATCATGCATGGAAAACCACAAATTGCCCAATTACTTACTCGCAATTTTGCAGCCTGCGTGAAGAGTTGAAAATACGAATCCCAGCAGCTTATAACTCCCACATGAGCCAACTGGAACGCAACCTTAAAGCAAACCCGCGTGCTTTCTGGCAGCATATGACAAGTATTCGATCCTGTGGAGGGTTCGAACCGACAGTACAATACGAAGGAGGGGAATATACGGGGGCAGAAGCGGCCACTGCCTTTGCTGACTGTTTCTCCAAGGTTTATCTCTCTATGGCCCCTTGTCTTGATCCTTCTGCTTCCTCGCAAAAATTGCCGACAAATAACTATGTTAGTGTATCTGACTTTGCGGTTAGAGACATCGAACGCTGCATCCTTAATTTAAAATCCACCTGCTCTCCTGGTCCGGATAATCTTCCTGCCTACATCATAAAAGACTGTAGGAAAATTTTGTCTAAGCCTTTAACCTTCATCTATAACCTGATTCTCAAAACAAGTATCTATCCCGAGCAATGGAAGCACTCCAGAGTTACTCCTATCCCCAAGAGTGGTAGAAAATCAGCTGTAGAAGATCACCGTCCAATTGCGGTGCTCTCCTCACCAGCCAAAATATTTGAGAAGCTCATGCATAATGCGATATACACCCAAGTCAACATATGCGAGGAGCAGCATGGCTTTAGACCTGGTAGATCAGTTGACACCAATTTACTTTTACTGGTCGACTTTATATCAAGCAGCATGGATGATGGATTTCAGGTTGACGTATTATACTTCGACTTTAGAAAAGCTTTCGACAGAGTCGATAACGACATTCTTTTGGGTAAATTAAAAGCCCTTGGTTTTGACCGCAAGCTAATCTGCTTGTTTGCAGACTATCTCCGAGATAGAATGCAGTATGTTAAGTATGGTTGTTATGCGTCTCAGCCATATTATACCAGATCTGGTGTGAACCAAGGGTCTATCCTTGGGCCTCTGCTCTTTCTGATTATGGTTAATGACATAGTCAAAGTACTAAAATTTTCAAAAAGTCTACTTTATGCAGATGATTTGAAAATATTTATGAAAGTGACAACTGCCGAAGACTGTGAGCGTCTTCAGCACGATATAAATGCAATCCTCAAGTGGTGCAATGAAAACAATATGGATCTCAATGCAACCAAATGTTATGCTATGAGTTTTGGACGTAGGAAGCAACAGATAATTTATCAGTACAAACTGGATGACAAAATTATTCCTAGAACTGCAGTTATCAAAGACCTTGGAGTAACATTTGATCAAAAACTTACCTTCAACCAGCATATATCTGCTCTTGCCAAGGAATGTTTCAGACGCCTCGGTTTTGTTGTGCGTAATATGCGGGATCTCCAAGATCCTACTGTTATGAAACTTATATTTTACAGCCTGGTGAGAAGTAAAATGGAGAGCAGTTCTTGCGTTTGGAACCCTCATGAGGCCTTATACACATTAGTGCTTGAAAAAGTCCAAAAAGCTTTCATGAGGTACTTGTACAAACGAACTAATGGTTATTATCCCTTTCTATACCCATCGAAGTTTCTACTCGGGGCTTTAGGTATGAACTCCTTGGAAACTCGGCGCAGAAAAGCAGAACTTTTGACTGCATTGAAAATTATTCGCGGACTAATTGATAGTAATGAGCTCCATAACCTGCTGTGTCGGCTTTTTGTTCCGAACAATTGCATAAAAAGACGCGCTACACGTAAACTTTGCTTACTTGCCGTTCCTCACTGTAAGACTGTCTCTCACCAGCAGTCTCCAATCTGCCGGATGCTAGAGGGCATCAACTCACTCCTTATTCATGCCCCTGAATCTGATATTTTTGCTTCAACATGGAATCAATTATTGAAAGCATGCTCTTCTTATAGTGATTTGACGTAATTTTTGACATATTTTAATTAATTTATTGACATTTTTTACTATCACATTCATGTGTTTTAGTGTATACTAATTTGTTTTGTTTTTATACAATTAATTAATTAATTACTGTAATTGGGTATACCGTTGTGATTAATAATAAATAAAGTATACATGCGCGCGCAGGAGACAATGACTAAGCTATCAAACAGACTACTTTTCAATTTATTTTAAAATTGAATATTTTGTTACTTTAAAGACAAATTTGTAGTTAGTTAGTTGATTAAAATCAATATTTTCTTTAATTAACGTTTATTTATCATATTATCGAACACAGTTTCTTAATTCATTAAATTATTATGAATGTTATAGATATAGAAACTCCTTGCACCATGCCGCTATAAAAAACAAAACAAAAATAAAACACTAACCTGTCAGACAGCTTACTCAGCAAGGAGGTCTTTGTTCTGAAGCTCACTCCCATGAATTATTTAATATTGAATATTTTGTTACTTTAAAGACAAATTTGTAGTAAGTTGGTTGATTAATATAAGTATTTCCATGTAATTAACATTTATTTATCATATTATCGAACACAGTTTACTTTTTCATGAAAATATTATGAATGGTATAGATATAGAAACTCCTTGCATCTTGCCGATTAAAAAAAAGATGAAATTACAACACTAGTGAAATTATAGTAATGAAAAAAGCACGCGTGTTTAATAAGCTGGATTATGGACCTTAATACAGTACAAATAGAGCTGTTTTATGAGCAAATGTGTTGAAAAATAATGTATACCAGAGTTTACAAAAGAGTGTAACTTTATGCAAACAAATATTGAGCAGTTAAGAAAAGACTTCTCTTCAATTACACGAGGTACACATTTATAACCACAATACACATAAAAAACGCTTAGATTTTTACACACAGATTATCAGGTATATCCACATTTTAACACTTTTTCATGAATTTTATATTATTATTTTGTTTACAAAGCGTTACGTTCTTTCGTGAACTCATGTATAAGTACTTTTGTGAATAAAATACGTAAACCTTAATTGTCTACGAAGTCGTAGCAAGTTGCTACGTTGCTACGTTACTACGTTTCATGTGAAAGACATCAACGCGATCGTAATTTTAGTAGTAAGTATATGGTAAAAAATAAAGATGAAACATTTACCATAAAAATCAAAGATCCTATGGGCTTCTCATCTATAGAGATATGTAAGTATACAAACGGTGTCTGAAATAAGATTAAAATGTTACACGCAAATTCTGAACCATATAATCGTATTACTTTCTCCTGCAAACTGACTGACTGAAAATGTTTTAATAAATACCAACATTTGCATTTTTAACAAAACTGTAAAACTGCTTCTCTGCTTCGTTACGATAATCTAAGCACAAATGATAGATATATTTGCTTTCAACGAAGTCCTTTAGCTCCTGATCGCCTCCAAGAAAATCTTCATTGGCTAATGTTATAACTGGGTGCATTAAATAGTACGTGTTATCGTTGAATTTCAATTTTATATCTCTATATTCTAATGGCCATTCAACGGTAGTCAACCCTGGAGAAAAATAAAGCTTAGGTTAGGAGATAGTGGTAACACACCGTCACCGACGAACGTGTATGAAAGATTTGATGAAAGTAGAGGTAGGGAGGGAAGTATGTCAAGATCGTAGCAGGTGGAGGGCTGTGGTCTCGGCCTACTCCGACGGGAATGAGGCGTGATTTAATGTATGTATAATAATTGATAACATACCGCCGCACGACGACACGATAATTTGTTAGCTAACTATACAGAGCTAATTGATATAGATAATTATTTCCGTTCCGTAGTCAAAAGGAACCCTTATAGTTTCGTCATGTCAGTCTGTCTGTCTGTCTGACCGCGGCTTAGCTAAGCGACCCTTAGTACTACATAGATGTGATTTGGTATGAATACACATATAGCATCGCGCCGAAAAAGTAGTGGTGTAATAAAAACTGAAGAAAAAACTTTGGGTATAGGCCTTCCCGTACACGTAGTGGGGATTATTATTTTTCTTGTTGATCCCATAATGTGGGGTGTCTTTAGATAGGTGTTTTAAAATATTGTGAGTTTGCAAAGACCACTTTCCAATTTAGAGATCCGTTTGCGAAATTTTTAGCTTAGAAGCAACTACTTCCTCTTGATCGTATTCAAAAGAGGTCAGTTCCAATTATCGACGATCCTGAGCTCACGGACGGTATAGAACTACTTAGTCCACGGAAAGACATCGCCTCCTCTACAATGGTGAGTGTTCTGAGAAACTATTCAGTCTGGTGCCAGCGGCTCAGTTCCACCAACGCATCACACGCCGTACAGAGAAGTTCCACCCACATCATTTGGATGCATGGCATCCTACTATAACATGTTATGCGCGCTCATTCCTCTTGCGCACTAGTAAAATGTGGGACGGGCTTCCTTCAGCGGTTTTCCATAGCTCTTACGACATGGGGGCTTTTAATAAGCGGGTCAACCAAGTCCTAAAAGGCCGGCAGCACACATGTAACACCCCTGGTGTTGCAGGTAGGTGTCTATGAGCGGCAGTGACACCATCAGGTGTGCTGTCTGCTCGTTTGCCAGTTTTGCAACATAAAAAAGCTAAAGGATTGTTATTGGAAATGTGAAAAAATAATAGTCATAGTAGCATATGGTAGCATTTATGATGAAATTAAAAGAAAAACACAGTTACACATTTAAGTAGGCTTTAAAAAAAGTTTTTATATCAGTACTCATCAGCCCTCATCTTTTGGCATGAGAATTGTTTTTGCTGAAGTTCACGTTTTTCTGTGCCTTTTAATTTCCAGACAATGGCCTCCTGAACACCAGGCTCTGGTCTAGAACTTCTTACATAGTTTTTCGTGATCCTCTCATAAAGCATCTTCTATTGAGACATCTCTTTTTAGGGTTCCGTACCTCAAAAGAAAAAAACGGAACCCTTATAGGATCACTTTGTTGTCCGTCTGTCTGTCTGTCTGTCTGTCAAGACCCTTTATCTCACGAACGGGTAAAGGTATCAGGTTGAAATAAATACCATATGTTAAAGTCCATGAACCACACAAGATCTGAAAATTTAAATTTTTTACAACGACGCAATCAAAAGATATGGCTTTTTATGTCCTCATCTCCACACATTTATGCAAAAAAGGAAAACCTACAGGGTACTTCCCGTTGACCTAAAATTATGAAATTTGGCAAGAAGCTAGGTCTGAAATCATTAAATATTACAACTTTACTCACAACTAATGGTAACCAATTGTGTTGAGCTCCCGTTTCAAGAACATTCATATAAGAGAGGGGTCAAGTTGGATGGTCGTGAAGGCTATTTTTGTTTTAGTTCTTTTTTAAAAACGAGAACACTTACAAACTTGAAAATTGATATGTTTATAGTTCATAAGCTATAAAATAACAACAAATAATAAAATTTGGTCAAGCGCGTGTCAGACTCAAAAAATCTAGCACATTAACTTACTGAAATTTCAACTAATACAATTATGAGTATGTGGTGGTACGGAACCCTCAGTGCGCGAGTCCGACTCGCACTTAGCCGGTTTTTTTTATTTTATCATAATCATAATCATCTTTATTGCTTATCACAGGGTTATAAAAATATCTTAATGTTATAATGTACAGCATGTGATACCCCGTTGGGGCACCGCAATAGTGAGAGGCAGTTAATAAAATTTCTTATTACAAATTAAAATTAAACTAATTTAAGAAAATTCGAATCAAATAAATATCTACATCATTAAAAACAAATCATACATAACACATTATCCCTAAACTAAAACAATCTAACAAAAACAATCTAACAAATTAAACATATTTTTTTTTAATTCTCATTTAATAGTTTACTTATATCGAATCTTTATTTTTATCATTGAACATTTCATTAATGTTATAGTACGCCTTATGGATTAAATATTTTTTAAGGCGGCTTGTGAATATTGATATTTGTTCTTCATTTTTTATGTAGTTTGGTATACTATTATAAATCTGGATCGTCATTTAATGGGGGCCTGACCTATATAAGCTTAGAGTTGTGGAAGGTAGTTTAAGCTGTTTCAAGTTCCTGTTATGCCTTTTTACCTCTTTTTTTGGGGAATAAAGTTGTTTATTTTTACGGACAAATTTACAGCATTCAAAAATATAAATTGATGTTACAGTTAAGATGTTATACTTTATGAAATATGGCTTACATGAGTCAATTTGTTTTATATTTGACAGAATTCGAATACATTTTTTTTGGAGTATAAATATATCATTTATTATTGGGCTGTTGCCCTACAGTATAATTCCATATGTGAGTCTGGAATGTATGAATGCGTAGTATACAGAAATAGTGGTTTGGAAGTCTGTTGTTTTTTTAATTTGAATTAAGGCACACATTGATGACGAAAGGTTTTTAATTAGTTTATTAATATGGGGCTTCCAGTTAAGGTGTGTATCGATTTTTACTCCTAGTAATGAAGCACTATTGTCTGAAATTATTAAATTTTTCGCCTTGATTACCGCGTTAAATTTTATCTGGTACTCAATAGAAAACAATTTAATGGTCTGGTTTGCCAACAGTCTTTAGATTTTTGGAAAACCAGTGTCTGGTCAAAGTTTTTATATCACTACGCATCAGCCCTCATCTTTTGGCATGAGAATTGTTTTTGCTGAAGATCACGTTTTTCTGTTCCTTTTCATTTCCAGACAATGGCCTCCTGAACACCGGGCTCCGGTCTGGAACTTCTTATATAGTTTCTCGTAATCCTCTCATATAGCCCCATCTACTGAGACATCTCTTAGTCGCCCTGATTATCCCGTGAAAAATCCTTCTCGGCTCCTCTACCATATCCATTGCACTATTCTACACTTTTTGTTGTGTTAATAATAACACTTACTATAAGTGCATCTATAAACTCACGCGTCTTTCCCGTCGGGGTAGGCAGAAACCACAACCTTCGACGTGCTACAATCGCGACATACTTCCCTCCCTCGCTTCGTCATGACACATTCTGCTGTTTTTATAAGTAAAACTTACCTTTTATAAAAGGAGCTTCAAACACATCCGGCCTATACTTGTGAAGACCTTTCGCCAAGTTTTTACAGTAGATAAATTCCTTTGACGTGCTAATGCCGATGATGGAGAGCTTTATTTTGTCATCTTTAGTTTGATTATTACTTTTTGTACCTCGCTCTTTTTTCTGTTTACGACGGGCAACCCATTCCGGATTTTTAACGGAATTATGGGCGTGCTTAAATTGATTAGAATACATGGGTTTTATTGTTTTTTCCCATGGATGAAGCTCAACTGGTTTCTCTCTCGGCGTAAGTGCCGCTTCCGGGTAAAGCGCAGGGCAAAGAGAATACATTTTTATCAAGTTTACGCTCGAGTTTTATGTATTTTCTCTTTATGTTTTTTTATTGAAACATAAACACTACGAGCTCTTTGTTATTGGGGTGCATACATCTGCACTTTTAAGTTAAGTTTTGTATTAAATACAAAAACGCAACACAATACTTCTACTCTATTATTGAGTTAATTATTATTTTTATCGAATTGCACAAAACCCAGCATACAATGAATAGCAGAGCATGACGTTGAATGACGTGAATGACGTAACATAGCCCTTTTTCGTGCCTTTTTCTAGCACTTTTCAAGCCAATATTTCTTGCACCAAAAAGCTTTTATGAAACCCGTCAAAAACAATATTATTATTAGGAAAGTTGAAATATACTTATTTAATTTTTTTTATCATCCGGGATATTTTAGATGGTGATTCTGTCTAAGAAACTGTACAACTTTTCCCATGGAACTTATCGAAACGCGAAAAAAAATTTTTCAACACATTTGCTCATAAA
Source organism: Athrips mouffetella (assembly GCA_947532105.1). NCBI lineage: Eukaryota > Metazoa > Arthropoda > Insecta > Lepidoptera > Gelechiidae > Athrips > Athrips mouffetella. The sequence goes on along the minus strand of OX383972.1, from coordinate 12,359,584 downwards.
ACCGCTCTATTTGCACTGTATTATGATTCATAATCCAGCTTATAAGACACGTGTGCTTTTTACATTGTAATACCGCACTAGTGTTATATTTTTTTTATTATTTCAGCATGGAGCAAGGAGTTTTTATGTCTTTAACATTCATAATATTTTCAGATTAGATCCAGATTCAGATTATTTATTCAATGTAGATTCTATACAGAATACTTATTGAATGTCATGCAGAATACAATGCAAATAGAGCGAGTCTACGCCGTTTCGGATCGTGCTATGCTCAGAACAAAGACCTCCTTGGTGCTATGGCAGCGTAAAAAAAACGGCAAGAAACCACTGCAGCACGGCCTACTTTAAGAGTCGGCTTTTTACAATGGGTTTCTTGTGTTTCGCTGGAATATCAGAGCACCACACCTCTTTGTCATTCAGATAGTCATCTAATCTATAGTAAGCTTTTTTACATAGCGTTTGCTGTACACATTCTTTAAACTTTCTCTCAGGTAATTGCACCATATTGTTAGGTATTTTTTTGTAGTATCGTACACACAGACCAACGAAAGATGTATTGACTAGTTAATCTAGTATATGGTAGATCAATTTTTTGCTTATTTCTAGTATTAAAATTATGCCTGTCACAAATTTTAGGTGATTGATGAATGTTCTCTCTAGCATACATAATATTTTCATAGATATACTGGCATGGCACTGTCATAATGTTGATTTCCTTGAACAGTTCTCTCACGGAATCACGAGTCTTCAAGCAATAAATTGCTTTTATAGACGTCTTTTTTAAAATGAATATTGAATGTATATCAGCTGCTCGGCCCTAAAGCAGTATGCCATAAGACATACCTAATGCTATGGAAGTAGCTAAAGTAAACCAGCCCTGCGGTAGCTACATCAGTAAGTTGTCTGATTTTTCTGACAGCATATGCAGCTGAGGTCAATCGACCAGAAAGAGCCGTTTTATGAGGGCCCCATGAAGTTAAGAGTCTAGTGTTAACCCTAAGAAAACTGTACTATTTACAAAATCTAATGGTTCATTATTCAATACTATGTTATGTGAACTATACTTTACATTTGGTAGTGCAAATTTAATACATTTAGTTTTTTGGCGTTTAGGACTAAATTGTTAACAGTAAACCAGGCCTGAATCTGTCCAAGTGCATCATTGACTTCGTTATAATTTTGTGATTTCCTACTTACATTGAATATTAATGAAGAATCATCAGCAAATAACACAATCTTTGACAGATTCTCCACAACAGGAGAGAGGTCATTAATATAAATAAGGAATAAAAATGGCCCTAATATGGACCCTTGAGGTACGCCAATTTTGACAACAGATCCCAGTGATTTCGTCCTGTTTACTTGTACCTTTTGAATCCTGTTTTCCAAATATCTCTTAAGTAGTTTAAGTGAATTATTCTCACTTGATGTTACTAAGAAAAACATGTTTTTCTTATTTATTATTCTGAAAACTACATACATTAAACTATGTATAAAAAATAAAACCTTATTAAAAAATTCAAATATAACACTAATAAAGGTCAAAAGAAAAAAAAACTTTAACCGCATTTTCTCCGCTTATCGGTAATGTGCTTTACTGCCTTCTTGATAAGCACGGCAGTCTGTTTGCTTTTGACCTGACAAGAATGACGTCAAAAGACTCAGCTTTGTACGTATAGTAGCCGTAGATGAGTATTATATGTTCCTTGGTGTAGTACTTATCTAGTCCCTGGACTCAGCTCATTTTTTGAAAATCCATGTTAACTGAGTTTTTTTACTTAGTTAAAGAGTAAATAACTACCAACTGTCAACTAAAGATACAAATTATATGAAAATACAAGATTTATGTAAAATTGTTTAAATGAAATTTGCAGTCTACATAAAGGGGGTTTGGTTTAACGTGTTTTCCAAAACACGAAATTCCGACAAAAAGGTGATTTATTCTGTAATATCTGGACCAAACTGAGGATAGTCTCACAAAGTGATTTTTGTTTGACCGTGGGCTGACCGGGAATCGAAACCAGAACCTCAGGCCGGAGAGTCTGACTATAACTATACAACGGAGGCTGTTGGATACCTCGAAGAGATAGTCTCCGTAAGATTACTAAGATTGCTATTTAGACTTACTTGGCTTAATAAACTAATCAGTCAAGTCAAAACTTTATAAATCTTCTGTTATGATCACAGACCTATAGGAGTTCGCTACGGATAGATGAAGAAGAATAACAAAAACCAAAGAATTTATATTATGAACCTCCTATGACAAAAACTTTACAAACATGTTGATAAGAAGCTGCAGAATAGGCAGTATGATTTTAGCACCATAGCCTTTTCCAAATGTGAAAAAAATATGTCAACTGTCAATGTCATGTCTCACATACAGGTGTGGCGTACGCTCCGATTAAGTAAAAAAGTAACCGACGACGTATTTTTGAGCTATTTCACATCTATTAGAATTACAGATAGACCTAGAAATATAACAAATAGATGTATGACGCACAAAATAACTGTGGCCCTGTCATTGATGCGCAGAAGAAAAAAATGGCCCATTTTTGCACATTTTTGACTTCTGCGCATCAATGACAGGGCCACAGTTATTTTGTGGGTCGTATACCATAAGAGGCTTAGCAGACAAGAGCCGGGTAGTCACGGAAATTGTCTGTCAGTGTGACTAGTATTGCGAAAATTATAGTTTTTATAAGAATAGGGTGAGATGGTCGACATTGAACCACCTAATTTTTGAACGCTTGTAACGTTTTCTTTAGTAGCCCAAATGAAAGGATTTTTATTTCTCATAGTAACCTGTTTTATTAAAAAACTGTTATAGTTTTTTGTAATTTCTTTCTTTTTTTACTTTCGAGCGGAGCGAGAAAGGTATTGTATTCGTGAAAAAAAAAGTTTTTCTAATTTTCTCAAAAATGTGTTCTATATCACTTATACATCATGAAAAGCAAGTCTCCCAAAAATGTCCGTCCGTCGGTCGGTCCGTCGGTCGGTCAGTCCGTCGGTCGGTCTGTCCGTCACGCTTTGGCCTAGTGGCAAAATGAATGGTCCGAATGACACCATATTTTGAATTTAGGAGTTTTATGCAAATCCATCGAAGGGTTCTGAGTGGTTTCTTGCCGGCTCTCATTTTGAGGGTAGCTGTCATACAAAGAAAATGAAAAATTGAAATTTTCTCAAAAACGGCTCATAGAATCTTGATGAAACTTTGCATGACCAAGCATCTCCATGTAAGATGTCTTGCGCTAGTATCAATTGATCTGTGTAATTTCATTAAGGGGTGTTCTTGTACCACCAAATCGTAAATATGTGATTTACCCAAAATTGGCTTCATTGAGTTTATTAAAATTTTCTATGATATTCTTTATGATTTTTTTGAATAAAATTTAGTACACAGGGTGTACCAAAAACTGAAAGGGCTTGCTCAGTAGACTAAATTGAACAATTATCCGTAAGGAACATGTGTCGGGAAATTAAAAAAATCTCCATGCAAGTATCCTATGGTAGTATTCATTGATCTGTAAAAAATTATATAAAGGGTGTTCCAGTACTACCAAAAGTTAAACATGTGATTTACTCGAAATCGTTTAAGGATTGTTTGTTTTAATGTTTGACAATTTGAATTCTGAATCGATCTGTATATTTCATTCGAACATTTTTTTGGAAAAACGTTAATATAAGTTTGTATTTCCATACAATGTGTATGGCATTACAAATTTAAGTTTGCGGTTGATAGTTTTTCCTTGAGTATTGCGAGAAAGTCAGTGCAGTGCCGCTGTACCATTTATTTAAATAATGGAATTGGTTCATTTAGTACCCCCCATGGTACTAAATAAACCGGGCATTGGTACTAATTAAACCGGCAGTGGTACTAATTGAACCGGCAGTGGTACTAATTGAATCAGTATAGGTACTCATTGAACCACTAGGGTCAAGTGCGAGTCGGACACCGAGGATTCCCATATATACTTATATAATTATAAGGACCCACACCTACATCGAAAAGTTTTAAGTTATGTAAACGTTCACAAACACAGGCGGTGGCTGCAGGACATATCTCAAAACAAGCGCAAATCTTCACTCTATAATCACGTTATATTTGTAATTAAGTAACAGGCACTCAACCTTAATAATAAGAAAAATTTTACTTAACTAATTTTTTGCTTTTTCCTTCAAAAAACACAAAATCATGTCTCACAGTAACTACACTCAACGTAGGGTGCTGCCGACTGGCGAGCGTCAGCAAGAGTACGCGGTAAATTATACTGTGCACATTGCACGAATCAGCAACGTTGTATACCGCCAATATCGTTATGGTTCATCTTGTACCCCTGGGTCAATGTCGACCATCTGAACCCTAAAATTAAAACTTATTAATTTTTGAATTTGCTGTGTTTTAAACTAAATAACAATCAATCTGAACAACCTGTTCTACTAAATAACTCTTTGAACTGAACAACTATTCAAGCTGTTTTCCTTCCAAACTATTTAGAGTTCAAGTTCAGAATCCTAGTTAGGCGTCACACATTAAAAAAAAATGTTAAATCATCACGTTTCTTTCCAGAAAATTTTTAGTTGATTTGATAGTAGGAGCAACTTACGTAAGAAAAAATATTGTTTTATTCAGTTTCTATGATCGTGTGAAAAAACTGTTTATCAATGCTGTCAAATAGTTGCTTGTTTTCTTGTAAAAAGGTTTTATATAAAATACTAATTCTAAAAAAAGTACATAATTACCAACAGTGATCAGCGTCTCATTCATCGACTATTAAAAGAACGTAGGTGACAAACGTCAAGAAAAACTCCTTATTGATTCGTATTTTGCATATACGTCGTTTTAGTTACACGTAGGGCAACTTTAAGTTTGCAATTAATCCTGAGTTATACAGGATGTTTGGTAGAGGGTTGTCAATACGAAACAGGCGAGTCGAGGAGACCATTGGCTACCTACCTACTTCAGGCATAACAAAAAAAACAATTTTGACTAAGGCCTATTAAAAAAAATCTTGAAGAAAGCCGATGTTTAGACTTTGAACTCAATAAAAAAAAAATTGTGAATTCACGAAAAATTAGTTTTGTTATTTATTAAGATTTTAAAAGTACAGTGAACTTAAAACTAAACATTGCCCCACAAAAATGCAAAATCCAGCAGTTTGTCTGTGGGATGAGGGATCTATGAGTCTCAAATTACAACATCAAAACTTAATTCCAGGTACAGCGTGAATTTTTATTCGTTTTTAACTCGTTTTCTTTTATTATTTATATATTATATTTATACCTATATCATCAATATATTTTATTAACTTGTTTATTTTATACCATTTATTTATTTTATATTATTACATCTGGTTTTTGTGGATTTTAATAATGCACTACTGAGTCCCGCTAATGAACACTCTCTCTCACTACCATGGGTTGGCTGGAAGAAATCTCTTTTAGAGATAAGCCCGCCTTTGTAAATGTCCTTTTGTATGTAACTTTCTGTATGTGAATTTGTGCAATAAAGAATATATTATATAAAAAAAATTAAGAATATATATAAAATATATATAAAAATGGTCACGTGATCGAGTTATTTTTTTGGAAGGTTATTAATTTATTTTCAGTAAAAAAAAAATTCTTGGGTAAAGTTGCTTGTTTTCATGAGTAGAATGGTAGAATAGAATCATTGGGCTTTGGGTTTAAAACGAATAAAAATTCACGCTGTATAATTTAAATTAGGTTTCAGAAATGATGATAAAAAATATTCAAGGTCGTGTTTAAATAAAAATAAAAAAAATCATTAGAGTTCTTTCGATTCCTTAAACATCTCCAGTTCATTTTGATTCTAATGGTATATACGAGTACCACATGCATTATAAATCTCTTTACAATATTATATGAGTTATTCGCTATTTAATCCATCCGGCTGCAAATGTACTGAATTCGCTTTTTGGGAAAATTAACATGTTTTTTTTAGTTAACTTGCCTTACGTAGTTAGAATGTGTTGTCTCGCTATAATACACATCTTTCAGTCATGGGTAAAATTGAGTTCCTCGAAATTACTAGAATTTTATTGGGCTTTTATCCTTAGTTTTCAGGTCAGCCTAAGTAAAAGTGACTGTGAACCTGAAAAAGTACCACTCTACGAATTTTCGAGGCATCGTTTAAAAAAACAGATATTATTTGACTCCAAATAACACTTTAATCACATAACTTTTTACCGAATTTTTGTTTTGCTGAAAACCTTTTTACCAAACAGACTTTTTGCCGAATTACCCTTTCACTTAAAAGCTTTTAATCGAAAGGTCTGTTTAGAGTTTTCAACCTATAAGGTGCTAACGGGACGCTTCTACGAAGCCTAGAAAAAGTCAGCATTTGATTTAAAGGACCTTTATCTTTAAAGATACTTTAATTCCTGCAACTGGTGAAATGTTTTGAAATTGAGATCTCTTTTAAAGCTATTGATGACACTTTTTAATGTCAAAGAAAGGGTCATTATTAGATTTAAAGAAGTTTTAAGTTTAAAGACGCTGTCTGCAACTAGCGGTTAGACTTAAAATTGAGATATCTTGAGATTTAAAGAATTTTAACTATAGATTTAAAGAATTTTAACTTTTAAGACGCTTTGAGCAACTGGTAGTGATTCTTAAACTTGAGATGTGTTTGTTCCCGCCACTGGCCGCCAGTTACGGTAAGACTAACCACCAGTTGCGGAAAGTGCAAGTGCTGTATTTTATCATAATCAGTTGAACTCTAAACTTTAAACAGACCTTTAGGTGAAAAGCTTTTCAGTGAAAAACATTTTAGTAAAAAGCAATTACGTAAAACCAATTTAATTCATTAAAACGCATTTCGGCAAAAAAAATTTAGTGAAAGGGAATTTAAAAAAATCTGTTACCTTTTTCGGTTGAACGAATTTTCGGTAATAAGTAATGCAATAAAACGCATAAGACCGCGCTCAAAGAATACCAAATACTGTTCAGTTCTGACGATCTCGCTTTAACTCGGTTACGTTTAGACGTGCAGCCAAGAGCTGTCTGGCATGGCAGCCTGTTTGTTGAGCCAGGGGTAATTTTTCAGTGTTTCACGGAGTCGGAACGTACCTTAGTTGGCCGATTTGTTGATGTTGTTGGTTGTTGCAAATCTGTTACAATTTTTGCGAGGTTTTCACAAGAAATGTTATATTTCATCTGAATTTACGACTTTTTACGTCTACACTTGTGTAAAAGCGTACAATCTTTGCTTTAGGTACATTAGTAAATATTGTCAGAGAATATGGAGAATTGTTTGACGCAGCAATTTTCAGAGTTAAGTGGGGAACTGTGCAACCTTCTGTATGTAAAAGAATACGCCAAATCTACAGTGAACTCTCTTATCGATGAACTCAACACAAAACCTTTCAAAGCGCAGTTATTTGTAAGAAAACATGTAAGTATTTTTTTAGGTTATTCTCAGTGTCCTAGCCCTATTTTGTTGTGCGGAGTCGGCCACCTAATTGTAAATAATATTTTATGCAGAGCCACTGCCATCTGACCTCCGCAACCTGGAAGGGAAATTAGACCTAGTAATAAAAATAGGTTATTTAGCGGCCAACTTGCCAAAATTAACCCGCCACATGGCTTCTACCTCGGTCAATGGCTTGGCTTAGTGTGTCTTCCAAAGCTTGGAAAATGCTCAACTTGTGCTATTAGTCTTCACCCATTTAGGTTCTGACCATGACCAATGTTGCTTAACCTCTACTATTGGAAAGAAAGACCAACCTCTGCTCTTAGTTCTTTATGTTACTTTTATAACATAGCCACAGAATTCATAATAGTACTACATACAGAACGGAAGCTCTCCGCCTCCCACCAATCGGAGTACCTCAAGTGCGCGTGCATCACCCCGCGGGGCCCTGCGCGATATCTCGTCCCATTTCTCGTCCTGTTGCCACGCGATATGCAACGCTTGCAAAAGTTGAAAAAATGGTGCGTGGTTGTGCAGTTTACGGTTGTCTTTCGACTCTCCAAGACAAAGTAAAATTTGGAATAAAGTTAAACAATAATAAGAAGCAATTATTATGGAATAAACACCATAGAGTTTGTGAGATTATTTCAACGTGTGTTTGTTTGTTTTAATTGAAATTCGATTACTAAATACAACAAAGTGAGGTTATAATTCGTTTGTGAATTGTGTAAGTCGCTTTATAGTCGAACGAAAAATGTGCAACTCGAAACTGTAATAAAAGTATAATGCTAATGTTCTGTTATCTATGTTTTCTAGGGTAGGTGTTTTCTAGATACCATCAACCCTACACTCACACATCTTTAACCCACCCACACATTTGCGCGTGTAAAAATGACAGCTGTCACTTTTGAGCCCGATTGTATGGAGCTTCCGAGGTGTGACATAGCACCTACTGATATGTCAATGATAGCCACACACATTTACACAAGAACCTACATCTTTTAATCTATGTTATCTTTAATTTCTGTAATTAATATAATAAGTATACATGTAATGCATTCTACAGGAAAAGGCTGATGTGATGTCCCACAATATAGGGTATCCAGTGTGGGGATTATTGTGCAACTATTGTTTTGTTTGTTTTTTTTTTTACCAATAAAGATTTAATCTGGCTACAATAGATCTTAACAGGCCTTGGTAGCTGTTTAGAACTGAAAGACCCAAAAGCCTTTACTAGCAAGACATGAAACATTAATACTGAAATTAAAAGCTTGTCTCTAGGATGGAATAACATTGGTGACAGCATTGTGCCTTAATATAAAGCCTGAGGATGAATTTCTGGCGGCCAAAGCTTCACACTTGATGAGCTGTATATTGACCAGACAACACCTAAAGTTTGACACAGATTACTTATGGAAAGTTATAGCCTGGCATGTGCAGTGTTTGAAGAAATGTTCTGATGTCATTTTACCAGATATCTTACACAATATGCAGTGTATGCTCCAGTATAATTCACAGGCTGGGCAGAAGGTTTGTATTAAATTTATGTTTTATTTAAGCAAAAAAGTTTATCAAATAGTCAGAAAATGTTTCTAACAAAAAGCAATCAATTAACCTCTTGTCTGTGGAACCTCCGGGTCCCGGAGGATGTCATTTTTTCCGCGTCTGTTGGCCCTCCGGGATCCGGTGACTATCGGTTGTTATGGTTTCCCGCTCGAAATAACGTTCATTCTCTGTCCTATCCTTTCTTACGCATTACAAAATGTGTATGATGAAACAGGCTAGCTTGTGATCCATTGATTTCGCACCCTTTTCATACAAAAAAAAGCAGTATACGCCAGTCAAACATAGGATACGAAACGACGATAGCACTCGCGATTGTTTTGCAATTTTAAATGATAATTTGTAGTGTTTTTGGGATTTTGTTAGCTGAAAACAATGGCAATGTAAGTTATGTTTAATTTTTACATATAAATATATCGGTAGCTTCTAGATTTTCAGTGAAAATATCAGTCGGAATACGACCCCTCTTTTTTTCGAACTAAGAACATGATTTTGTTTTTGACTAATTCTCGCGAAAACATGAATAAAATCCTGAAGTGTCTATGTATGTTAGGCACTAAGTTAATGAATTTCCGTTACAATTCATGTAAAACTTATATAATTTTAAGGAATAGTGATATTTTTACTAAAATCAGATGGAAGTATCTCTCCCACCGGGGCCCGGTTTTCCCACAGACTATGGGGTTGGAAATTATGGATACGGCTTTTGGATTTTCGCTTGTGGTTTATTTTTTGTATGCACCTAATTTAAGTTATTTTTTTGAAGATGAAACCTCCGGATCAAGAGGCATACGCTCTAACCACTGAACTATGGGCGCTAGGTATTTTAAATTTTTACTTAAAAAAAAATACGAAAAGTCATATCCATACTTTTTAAGCATCCTTGAGACCAAAGTGGTGTTTTGTTTACTGTCTTTATAAGCTTTGTGCTTGATATATTTCCTAGAAGCATACTGTTTTTTGTGTTAAATTGCATACTTTGTTCCATGTAGATCTTAGAAAATTATTAGTTCTTTAAAAAGTAACTACATTTTCACCAAAAATTTAGGTTACAAAAAGGTGCTATTTTTTGTGCCAAGTTTAGGTACCATTTTTGTTAAACTCTTGATTAAAAACTAATCAACATAACATTGCGCTACTCTTGTTACTTGTAGCTGATATGTTCAAGTTACAGTATACAGAAGATCTTTATCCACAATGCCATAGACAATTGTAAATAGCAAAAAAAATATGGCAAAATTTTGATGACTCACAAAGGGCCTGGTTTTTGTACCCAATAAGAAAACAAGTATTTTGTGAAAAAAATGTACTGAGACATGTGATGTTTGAGTTTTATGTAATTTAAAACCAACTAAAATACTTAAAAAACTAAATTTAGGTTCGTTTAATTGTTTTATTTAAAAAAAAATTAGGGTAATAAGTAAGCTTCAGGATACCCTATACTAAATGTGTTATACTTTAGGTGGAATGGAATACTTATGCAGGAAGGCTTTTGTAATAGGATTAATCAGTTTATAAAGTATATTATTTTAGTCAGAATTGATCAGAATCCTATTGGGAATCAGAGAAATTCCAGTTAGAAAAAAATCTTACCACCCGAAAAGGCGTCACCGGGAGCCGGTTCCACAGATATAGCAAAATGGGGGAAATGACAGTCCACAGACAAGAGGTTAAGGTACTAACAGAATAACAGTGCTGTGGCTGGCTAAGGGAATCACTGCATAATTCTGAGTTAGAGCCTTTTTTGTGTGCAGTATTAGCAAGAAGGAAGAAGAGGAGGGTCGACGGACTCTTCATTCCAAAACGCCATAGAAACTAGATGATCTGTTTATAGTTGTAAAACTGATCACAAATAGCAAACATACAATGAAAAAAAAAAAAAAGTATTAGCAAGCTTGTTAGATATAACATTGTATTAGGTGAAACAATTAAGATTGTTCCATTCCCAAACAAACATTTTATCCATCTATCTATTTTAATGTAATGTCAACTCCATGCAGCCAAATTCATGGCACAAGTTATTCTCTGAGATTTGTTTCCATTACCTTTAATAAATGTTTATCACATTCATAAAATCTTCATTTCATTTCAGTTTATTGAAGAATTGATTGGCCAGCAAGGCTTACTTACGAACTATATAGACTCAGACAAGAGGCAAATGCTTAGTACCCAGAATCCTCTCCAAATCTGCCTCATGGCTCTTAATTGCATTGTCTCCTTAACATCTATAGAAGAGAGCAAAGTAGAACAACCAACAATAGCTGCGGACATTAAAAATTATGTATCTCAAATAGTGATTAAGTTTTTATTAAAAGGTTCTAATAATTCACAAGATCAATTTATGTATTGTAAGGTAAGATCTTTAACTTATTTGATAGTAGTCTGTCCCACTACCTGGGAATGGCATTTCAAAGATTATTCATAAAAAAATTATATAAGCCACGCTTGAAGCTATAAAAATACACACACATGATGTGTAATTGCCTATTAGTGTTTGCATTAACATTTTTATTCAGTGCTTATGATAACAAACAGGCTACTACTCGTAATATGTTTTTTTTAATTATTTTGAATGCATAAATAACTATGTTTCTTGACACATTGTATAAAATTGTATTGTGTTACAGGCAGTAATATCAGCTTTAAGAGTAGTATCACAGCTTTACTTCAATAACCAGAATGTCAGTATACCACTGCCAGAAGTAATGGGTGTCTGTAGGCACTTTGTGTTGTATGGGATATTGACTCAGAATCCCAAGCCAGATAGAATTATGCCAGCACAACAGACTGTTGCCATCGCTCCTATGGCACAGGTTAATAATAAAGGAAGAGGAAAGGTATTTTTTAAGATGCTGTAGTACAAATAAGCTGTTGCGATGTTTGAATTTTATCATACAAATAATGATACTTTTGTTTTTGACTTTCAGAAACAAAAAATCCGTAAACAAAGGAACAATGCGATAGAAAGCTTAAAGAAAGAGATACCAGTGTCGGATCGCAGTTTGATGAAGGATGTTGATAATTTTGAAAACAATTCTGCTTACAAACCAGCTAGTAAAAATTACTTGGAGCCCCAGAAAGGGAAGAACTCTTGGGCTTTAACCAGTGACTCTGATATGTCAGATATGGAAAACAGCAGAGAGGCCAAACTTATTGCTTTGAAATCGCGTGTGCGGCAAAGCGCTTCGAATTTATTACTTGTACTTGTCAAGGTGAGGTTAGGTTAAGTTTTCATACCTACTTTAACTTATCCAAGTTACCAGCAGTCACAAAGTCATCACAAATCCTATTTTCATTACCATTCTCTGTTAAGTTGTTCATAAGTATAAAATAAACTTCTGATTTTACGACTTTCAGGTTCGAGAAAAAAGGGAGATATTTGGGTATTGGTGGGCCTTGCTACCAGATTCTCCTGATGTGGAGAAGTGGTCATCGACAGAAAGTGGTAGAAAGACGTTAGCTTATTGTGGAGTGACCGATCCTATAGCGAGTAGTCGTGCAAGCGTGCTTAGTGTGATACTGGCTTTACTATCCGGGTCGCGCCCGTATTTGTCACAAGCTGAAACCAGGTAATAACTCAAACCTTTATCCCTTTGTGCCACTTCCCCAGTTTGGTTTAGGACATTGCAGGATGAATCTCCTGATTGTCCGAGAAGTTAGATGATTCCATGCTTTGGAAGGCACGTTAAGCCATTGGTCCCGACTACTCTACTACTACGTCTACGGCTGTAGTCGTTAATGAGCCATATCAGAGGCCTTTGGCGGCTCAACAACACTGACACCAGGGCTTGTGAGGTCGGTCATCAACACGTCACACAAACAAAGAAAAAAAAACACGTCACACAAACAAAGAAAAAAAGGCGTGCAAAGGTCGGATAATAGTCTGGTCAGGACTTCTGATCTATTTCAGCCTGCCCTTTATTCAAATTTCCTCCACACTGACATCTCCAAAGAAACTACGGTCGAGACCTTTTTTAGGCCATGATATTTCCAGGATCGAGGTATTGGTCCTTCTGTGGTCGGACATCTACCTGTAAATTACAGGGGGAAATTAGCGTTGGCGGCTCTTATTAGTACCCTCATCTGCCTGGATTCTCATCAATTTGGCCGGGCTCTTGGTAATTTGAACGTATTTTACGGCCGGGCAACGACATATATTATTTTATAAAAAAAAAACTTGTGTGTTCCTCACACAAAAATTATTCATGTTCAAACAGGCAATAAGGTAAACTGCTTATATTTTCAGCAAAAAAGACACCGCGTCTTTCATACCATTCTCAGTATCGCTGGGCTATGTGATAACATGCATGCACAAGGTTCTAGTCGGCATTCTTGACTCGGAGCGAAGTCATGCAGTCATTATAGTTACCTTGAAGTGCTGTGCTGCCCTTGTTCAGGCGACACCGTATCACAAGATGAAGGAAGGGCTGATTAGTGAACTTGTCAGGTCTACAAGAAAGTTCTTGGTTCATAGAGGTAAGAGTACTAGTTAACCTTTGAGGGGCCAGAAGGGGGCCGTATCGGTATGCGTCAGGCTAATATTCATTAGAACGCTTACATCATAAGCTTCCAAAAAACAAACACTTCTAAGAACCCATAATGTAAATATTGTGACTGGCGAGCGATAAATCTCAAGTGGGTCGTTAAGTGCTTGCCACGCGCCCGCATCCGGTGTCAAATTACAAATTAGGTCAATTCACACCCTGGACACTACATACATCGAGCACGAAAAAAATTTGAAATTGGAAGGTCGCATATGTTTGCATATTCAGTACAAAAGACCCTCAGAAGGACCACGAGAATCTAGCGGGCGGGTGCGCGCGGGGTGCGGGGTAGATTGCAAGGGGGGGGGGAGAGTGTCCTTTCTGTATGATAGTACTATTACTTTATTCTGCGGTCAGGTGCTGGTTTGTATTCTTTATTTTACTATAGTTACCTTGAAGTGGTGTACCACCCTGGCCCATGCGACACGATATCACAAGATGAAGGAAGGGTTGATTAGTGAAATGGTAAAATAAATAAAAAAAGATCTTTCTCCCTTTACAAAGTAATTTAAGTGACCAACACATTTTGTATGGGAAGTGAGTTTTTTTTGTATGTTGTTGCAAAAGTCGTAGAAAAAGTTATGCCTTTTGAACTCACTAATAAGTGGGCAAACAGATGTCAGGTACAGTCAGCGACAGGTCAATTGACACTCGCTGTGTGACTTTAGCCCGTACGTTTATTGAAATAAATACGGTACAAACTCTTGGTGTACTATTGACCGTATATGAAGTAACACGGTATTTGTAAGAATGACAAGTTAATCAAATGCTATTCGGTGTACTTGACTCGTAGCAGTAAAGTCATGCTGTTATAAACTGCTGCTCCGCCTCCAGTCGACGTCGAGTCATAAAATAAAGGTGGGCTGCTCAGTGAGGTATCTAAATAGACGTGGGGTTTTTTATTATAGTGAGGTCAGTTAGCTGTTTCACGTAGACACGCCTTACAATTTCACCAAATTTTTCCAGGTACTAGTTAGGTACATAGCTCTTAATTTTTGATAGGAGCCAATTCTTGGATTTCAAAAAATTTCCATAGAAAATTGAAGAATTGGCTCCTATCAAAAATTGAGAGCTATGTACCTAATTAGTACCTGAAAAAAATTTGGTGCAATTTGGTGAATTTGGCGATATAAGACTATAAAGGACCGGACTATTATGTTAGGACAGCGATGAGGTCGATGAAAAAACGAATTCTGTATGTCATGTGTCAAAAATCCTTAGTGCGTCACGTCACGCGTGGTTTCACTAAGAAATGATTCACTCACCTGCGTCGCTTGTGAACCTCCTATGCAACATTTTGTGTTTATATATTATATTCCCACTGGCGGCTTTACCCTTCGTTATCTGCCGGTCAGTCACTCATGAGTTAATTATAGTTTAATTTAGGGTCGTAATGATAAATTCCTCTCAACTTAAGATTTCCCTCAAGATAAATAGGTCTTTACCTATGAAATTACCCGAAATTTTCTTACAGATTAATAAGATCATTATTCCTATAATTCTAAAGCTATTTTTAGGGTTCCGATACCAAAATGGTAAAAAAAAGGAACCCTTATGGTGCCGCTCTGTCTGTCTGTCCGTCTGTCTGTCACACCTCTATATCTCAGGAACCACTTATGCTATCAACCTGAAATTTGGAATAGTTTTAGAATATAGTTGCCCAACTTAATTGCACAAGAAAAAATTTTGAAAAAAGTATGATTATTAATATAAAGGGGGCCAAAATAGGGGGGGCCAAATTTCAAATTGTCGCTACTAGGTCGAGTGGGGTATCATATGAAAGGGCTTTACTTTTACATTTTAAAATATATTTTTGTATTTTTTTAAATTTCTTAGTTTTAAAGTTATGATGAAAAATGTCAAGAAAAATACCATTCCCCCCCCCTTATCTCCGAAGTTTGAGTAAGGAAAAATCTGAATTAATTACAGTTGACAGAAGTTTATATAAACTTTACAGCAAAAATAAAACGATCTTTCTAAGTTGCACAGTTTTTCAGAAATCTGCAAAAAACCTTTACAAACAAATTTAGTTTTGCGGTCCTGAAAATGGACTTTATTGCTTCCAAAAATACTATAGGTATATCGGAACCCTCGGCGCGCGAGTCCGACTCGCACTTGACCGGTTTTTTTCAATTGTCTTATATTTGAAAGTTGACTTCAAGGATATTAATTTACGCACAAAATAAAGTTTTTATTTTTAGTTTGACATACAAAACAA
This sequence comes from Athrips mouffetella, assembly GCA_947532105.1. Taxonomy (NCBI): domain Eukaryota; kingdom Metazoa; phylum Arthropoda; class Insecta; order Lepidoptera; family Gelechiidae; genus Athrips; species Athrips mouffetella. Next base: position 12,343,827 of record OX383972.1, on the reverse strand, counting down.
AAGGTTCAAAAATTATTCGTCTTAAATGTCGTCTGATTTCATCATTAGATTTGTTATACTTTTTTACAGATAATATTTTTCGAAAATTAAATCTAAGCTTCTGTTAGCTGAATATCTTCCCAATCATGCTTAAAAAAATAAAAAAGTTGGATATTTAATTTAAAAAAAAAATGCAAAAATGTTAGTACTGAAAATTGAGTTTACCTATAATTCGCTATACAAAACGGCAATTTCATAGGTAAAGACCTATTATATAACTTGTGTGTGTAAAGTACATCTTGAAATCAATCTAATACTTTTACCAGTTTGTATATGTCGAGTGGTCATCTATAATAAGTGTAAAGGTTTATAAGGACATCAAACATTCCTATTTATTCAATTCGCAGATGTAACTTTACAAGTTGGCGCGTTAATAACAATGGGATGCGTCCTCTCTGTAGACCCTAAAGTGGACGAAGTGATCAAAGCGATAGAGAAAGACACAGACCCCGCTAAGATGAAATATGAACCAAAAGAAACCGCTCAAGGTGATGACTGCGACGACTTCGAAGAAGGTTACTCGGATGATGAAATTTTTACTGCTGTTGATCAACCAGTGATGATAAATGATGGAAATAGTATCCAAGAAATAAATTATTTTAAAAGTTGGATTTTAGATATCTGTTTCAAGAATATGGGATGGGTGTTTAGAGGAGACAATGTTGCTGTAAGTTACTTATTAAAATAATATAGCTTCGCTCTGCAAGTATCTGAAAGGCGCTAATTTCAAGAAATGCTTAAAAACCGGAGAATACAAATTTTCCCAGGCATGAGACCCTAGCTAGATTGATTTTCGCCCCAGAAAAGCCCCGTTTAGCAAATGTCATCGAAATCGTTAGAGCCGTTTTCGAGAAACCAATTACAAATATAGGATAGAATAGATGTTAGATTAGACTATTTTGACACATGTCATTACCCTATCGTTGAACTGGGTCGATCGAAATCTGGCTGGGGACATTAAGATACTCCTATTTTTCATTTAAACATTCTCCACTAACTAGTTACTTTAAATTGCCCTTTTTCTAGGGATCCAAGCCATTGGTGATAGATACCAGTAGAATTTCTACAGGCGGAGTCAGCTGTGGTCTTTCACCACCTGCCGGCTCTCTTGCATTTAAACATTCTCTGCTAATTTGTAACCTAAAATTTCCTTTTTCCAGTTATGTAAGCCATCAGTGATCCTAGTAGTAATAAAATCCGTACAAGAGAAGTCAGCTGTAGCTTATGCTTTGCGTCTAACCGGCCAGTGCTCTTATATTCGAACATTCTGTGCTAACTTGTCACATTTAACTATCTTATTTTGTAGGTACAAGCCGTCACTAATTCCAGTAGTCCTATATTCACTACAGATGAAGTCAGCTGTGGCCTTTCACTACCTGCTGGTTCTCTTGCATTAAAAAAATCTACAGAGTTAAGCCTTAACCATTACATTGGTTGAAGACTCCATAATAGCGAAATGAACCTGTGTTTTGAGGCACTGCTCTTTCTTACAAAGGTTCTATGACACCACAGTGCAGTAGAAGGCACGCAACCCATTTGAACATATAATGTGTAACCTAAAATTTCTCATTTCCAGTGATGCAAGTCATCAGTGACCCCAGTAGTCCTGGAATCCCTCCAGGTGATGTCAGCTATGTCTTTCCACCACCTACCAGCTCTCTTGTATTTGAAAATTCTGCCAATTTGTAACCTGAAGTTTCCTTTTTCCAGCGATGCAAGCCATCAGTGATCCCAGTAGTCCTGGAATCCCTCCAGGTGGTGTCAGCGATAGCCTTCCACCACCTGGCGGGTCTGTTGCAGCTGCACCTGGCGCCGCTGGCAGACATCCTCGCCGAGATGTTGCAGCATGAGCACCAAGATGTCGTGTTGCATGCCGCCAGGACTATAAGCATTATTGGTGATGCTATGCAAAAGTTAGGTACTACATGTTTTTATCTCCAATCACATACATGTTTATTTTATTCCGGGTCTTAGCGCGATCATTATAATTGGGCAATAGTTATTTATGCAACTGTTGCGTAATGACAGTAATTTTAACACGAGATCTGGTTTTTGATACGAGGCGCAGCCGAGTTTCAAAATAGTATAGATCGAGTGTTAAAATGACTAATTACGTATAGTTGCATACAAAACTTTATCTACGACCGACGAAATAAATTTTTTTTTTAAAGAGTAGTGATCAATTTATTGAACTAAGAGGACAGTTAGTACAGTTAATTAAAGTTATTCCCGAAGTTATTCCAGATCCAGAGCTTGTGGATGGCGTTGCTTTAACATTAATTTCATGTATATGGTTACTGACAGCCTCTTGTAGAATCATGTTCTCCTGGTACATACTTTCCATTTTGTTCTAATCACTTCTTTTGTTGCCAATGTCACTTTATATAGAAGCGAGCCAACTGTCAGCTTCTTGTCGATTTATGTACTCCTAGTCACGCCTGGTACTCTCCGTTTTCTTTTAAATATAGGTAGGCAGTCGTCACCCCAGTAAAAAGTATTTTTACAAAATTACTTTAAAATAGGCTGTATGTAGTACTGTGGTAGTATTGCCTTAGCCTATGCAGATTGAAAATTATGTATTATAACAGTTGCGGAATGAAAATCCATACTCCATTTCCGTACTGCTCGTAGTATGGAACAGTGTGGAAATGAAAATGATAGCGGACAATGACCTCAATTTCGAATCTGTCATTGGTTTCGAATTCGGAATATTCCGGTACGGGAGTAGATAAAATAAATTACCTTACTTTTCCCGACGTTTCGAAGAAGTGCGAACGTTTAAAACATGCCTTTGCAATGCAATTACATTATCGTAATCTCGTTTCATCATCATCATAACATCCCGTGTAAACGTCCACTGTTGGACAATCTTGTATAATAGGTTGAAAAAAACCGGTCAAGTGCGCGTCGGGACTCTCACGCGCCGAGGGTTCCGATATACCTATAGTATTTTAGGAAGCAATAAAGTCCATTTTTAGGACCGCAAAACGTTTTTTGCAGATTTCTAAAAAACTTAGAAAGATCGTTCTATTTTTGCTGTAATGTTTACGTAAATTTCTATCGACTGTAACTAATTCAGATTTTTCCATTCACAAACTTCGGAGAAAAGGGGAGGGGGCATCGTATTTTTTTGTCATTTTTCATCATAATTTGAAAACTAAGAGTCGTAAAGAAATACAAAAATATATTTTAGAATGTATTTTCCCCCAATTTGGGCCCCCTTTACATTAACAATCATATTTTTTTTTACTCTTTCATTTGCAATTTAGTTGGACAACTATATTCTAAAACTATTCCAAATTTCAAGTCGATAGCATGAGTAGTTGCTGATATATACAGGTGTGACAGACAGACACAAAATCGCACCACCTTTTTTACCATTTTAGTATTGGAACTCTAAAAAGATTTAAATTATTATGACCAGTATTTAATTACAGCAGCCTTTTGATATTTTATTTATTTGAAAATTTCATAAAAGCTGATATAAAAAATTTCTTTACCAAGTTTCTTACTTATCAAACAAAATTGTATGTGTAGTGAGTGACTTTTGATTAAATTTTGCAATGTGGACTGAGTTTTTCTTTTTAACAAAATTACAAAACTTGTTTGCAATTTGGAGTTTCGTCACATTTTCCTATTAGAAAGTTTCTAAATAGGGCTTATGCACACGGGGTTTTCCTGAGTCAAACTTGTGTCAAATTTCAACCGTAGAAAATACCTACTGTATCCAGCCGTATGATCAATAAAAGTGCCATATTTTATGGGACACATTTGGTCTTTTACAGAACAAACAGAACAGCCGCTCGCTCTCAACCAGTGTGTATGTATGTGGGAGAAACTGTTGACGCCACTGTCATGCGCTTTGCAGTGCCGAGACAACGCGCCCGCCCGCGGCGTCGTCTGCGACTGCATCGCTAACGTAGGCGAGAGAGTTTTTAAGGAATTACCGGTACGATAAACAATTGGCATCAAGATGTTTTCCAAGTATAAAACGGTAGTAAGGGACAGCTTTCCGAAAACTGAAAGGGCATCAGACAACGAAAGTGAACTTTCATGTTTCCAATTAAGTTTACAATTTACTGAAAGCCTTACAGTTTCGTTATTTGATCAGTCTTCGGATGATCTTATCGCTTTTCAGAAAGCTGTCTCTTATATATTTGTATTAAACATAGTGTGTTTTTTATGATTATACTACCAATATTTCGGCTAGCTGTCCTTTTAAGGTGCCTGTCCATTGACGCGGAGCGAGCTGGCAGAGCGAAATATTAAACAATAGGATTGCATAAAAACTCCGCTCTGCAATCCTATTCGCTAATATTTCCTCGATTCTCCGCTCCGCCGGCTCGCTCCGCATCAATGGACAGGCACCTTAAAAGAACAGCTAGCCGAAATATTGGGATAAGAAAAGGAGGAACGCCTCTATTATCGCTTCTAAGCTCCACGGAGTATCTTTCTTGGCGCTGTAGCAAACGCAACAAGGGGTTTGTGGAGACTGATGTTGCTTTTCAAAGATTGTTCCGAACGTTACAATAACGCCTTCAATAGTAAAAACAAGGAGTAAGATTTTCAGAGGACGGGTATAGTTGAAAATACACTTTCGACCTTTTAACTCGCTCGATAAGGTTGAAAGTGCATGCCGCCATTAGGGCCTTTTGACTTGTAACGCCACATTTATTTTGCTTTTAGAACGTATATAGTTATGTGAATCACACTATCTGTAATTTTGTTTCAGAATCGGCAGCAATTGCTGTGCTGTACGTTGCTAGTGGGGTCCTGCAGCGACGAGGAAGACACGGTGAGGGCCGCAGCGGTGCGCGCGCTCGCTATGACTGTCATGTACCGCACGCTTAGACAAGTAAGATGTTTCTACATATTTGTAAACCATATTGGCCAAAAGTCTTCAATCGATTTCTATTTAAATTCTTTTCAATACATTTGCTCGAAAAACCTACTTTCAAGCACGTAAACATTGCTCGTAAGTGGTTACCTAGCGAACTAGTGCGGTAAGTAAAGTATACTACCAAGGAGTTTTTACTCTCTAATCATAAAATTATTTTCTAAAAATACTACAGAGGTGACTTTTTACTTGGGTGAAAACTGCATACCTATATTTAAAATAAAATGGAGAGTACCAGGAGAACATAAATCGACAAGAGGCTGACAGTACCCATGGTTGGTTCCTTTAAGAAATGTATTTACATATACCTGTTTTCTCACAAATGTATTGAAAAACGTCGTAAGACACAGGGCCGTAAGTGTTATGACAATCTCGGGTTTACAAAACGTCAACTCGTTTGTAATAACCCTACTTACGGCACTTGTATCTTAAACTACTATTCCTTGACTCACTAGACTTGACTAGACTTTGTTGTTCTTTATTATAAATTATTCATCTATTCGCAGGACATTGGTTTCGTGAGCGATTGTGGAGAGAACATCCTTCGGGCGTTGTCAGAACCGATATTGGCGGTGCGAACTAAAGCGGCCTGGGCGCTTGGAAACCTTAGCGACGCGCTTGTTCTTAACATGTAAGATCTTTTTAGGGTCTCGTGTCCTGAGAGTGCCAACGGGACCTTCGTATCGTCTGCCTCTCCATCCGACCTTAAAAATCGTAGTTTTTTTTGAACCGTAATAGCTATAGTTAACGAAATATCATATGGCCCAATTGTCAGAGAGCAATAGAACAAAAGTTGTGTAATTCGCTCGAGGCGCGTACCAGTCTATTTACTAAGATAGGCGTAGGTCGTTTTATTACTTCTGTTTTTATTGTACTTGAGTCGTTTGGGATAAGATTCATCGGACCAACCATTACATGATTTAAATTTTCACAGATTACTTAACAATTAATTGAAACAATGAAAAGTAATAATGAATAAGGGGTGGGAAACGTGTTTGATTAACGGTTTTTTTTTATGTGACGAGTGAGAAAACGAGCAGGTGGGCCACCTGATGGAAAGTGGTCACCACCGCCCATGAAGCCCACTGTCTTATTAGTGGCATAACTTGACACTAATAAGACGGCAAAGCGCGGTTTATTTTTGTTTTTATCGTGGAAATTTTGAAATAAAAGCAACTTATGATCATAAGCTATAGAAGTATGTTAAAATCGTAGCAGGTGAAAGGATAAAAGAGTTGTGATGTTTATGTACCTATGTATTGCAAAGCGACTTTTTTTGTGAATAAGTAGAATACCAAGCACTCTTTTGCGAATAAGTGGAATACTATCACCATCATATATTGTAGGTCGATGACCGACCTCAAAAACCCTGGCGAATTAACTTACTACATCCGTAGAGTCGGGACCAACGGCATAACGTGCCTTTCGAAGCACGGAATCAACCAAATTTTTGGTTAATCAGGTGATTCATCCGGCAATGTTCTTACCAACCTAGGGAGGTCTCAAAAAAGGAGTTTTGTTTGACAGTGTCCTCACCGGGAATCGAACCCAGAACCTCTGGATCGCGAGCCAAGCGCTCCAATAACTGATTTTATTTATTTATTTCAATAACAAATTATATTGTATGTGAAATTTATATACAAAAAAATTAAATAGTAATAATAATCATATTAAGATTATTTAAATTGGTACATGCACCTACTTATAGGTAATGTTAATTGTACAGTTTACACAGAAAAAAATAAATAATTACAACATCATTAAAAATAAAAATAAAGACAATAAGAGAAATTAATTACAACTTATAATAACATTTTTGTAATAGAAAAGTCCTGAGCTTGGACCGAAATCCGCTACTGTAGACCAAAGTTTTTATATCTTCAGGCAACTTGTTAAATAACCTATCAGCCTGATAGTGTGTACCATGCTTGACAATCTCGAGTGCAGGTTGTATCTTACTAATTATGTCTTGCCTCCTTGTATTTTCTCTTAATTGTCTTTCATGTAAACTTTCAAATTGGAGTATATGCTTTGCAAGATTACATAGAACTACCATAATGTAAAGACTAGGTACAGTCAATATCCCTAATTTCTTGAAATAGTCTCTACATGAATCTGTTTGGGAGATGCGAACCATAGTTCTGATGGCACGTTTTTGAAGTACAAAGGCTTTTTGCACATTATAGCTATAGCTGTGTCCCCATAACTGTATACTATATCTGAGTTTTGATTCTACAAGGGCATAGTATACAGTCTTTAGATGTTCCAAGCTTACTTCATCATGTAAGCTTCTCAAGGCGTAGCATGCTGAACTTAGAGCACTTTCAATATTTGCCAACTCACATTTCCAATTTAACTGAGCATCCACGTGTACTCCCAAAAACTTTACATTTTCAACTAACTTAATGCTCTCTCCATTAAGATTAACATCTAAAGTATCTTTGTTTCTAGCAGTGGATCGAAAAAGAATTAAGTTTGTTTTATTTGCATTGATTTTAAGGCTGTTCATTTCAAACCACGCATTGAAGGCATTTATTGAGTTGTTTACCTTTTACGTTAAAAGTACCCTAAACCGACGAGCATGTATGAAAGGATTGATGAAAGTACAGGAAGCAAGGGAAGTATGTCAAGATCGTAGCAGGTGGAGGACTGTGGTCTCTGCCTACCCCGACGGGAAAGAGGCGTGATGTTATGTATGTATGTATGTATGTATGTTTACCTTTGTATTTAGGCTTGTTATATCATTTGCAGATAAAACCGCGTTTGTGTCATCGGCAAAAACCACTAGTCGTATGTCATTCATCAGAAAGTTGATTTTGCATGTATGTAATCATGTCATTAATGAAAATAATGAAAAAAATAGGACTCAGTACAGAGCCTTGGGGTACTACACCACGAGGTTGTTAAGCAATGCTAGTTGAGGTGACGCCTAACTGTGCGAAGGAAAGGACATGGCAGAATAAGCTCGTGAAGCTTGCGAACCACATACGTAACAACTGTTACAATTGGCCAAGCTAAATATGATATGACACACTAAAATACAAAAACCATTTCAAGATATTTTTATATCATACCATATTTTTTAATTTTTGACTAGAAAAGTAATTTGATTGCGGTAATATATTCAAAAATGCTGCGGCAGTTGTGACATTCATTTGACCACTGAGTGACGTCATTCCACAAGTAAAAGTAGAAAGGAAAACTTTTATTCTCTGTTTTCTTTCTGTCAAACGATTCGATTTGACTTTTCAAGTTTGACACATCTGTGTCGAAGCACGTTCGTTTCACTGTTACCACACTGTGGCACTATGTAACGTTCGTTTCATCGTCTATTGTGAAATGACGTCATCAACTTTAAAATTAATAATAATTTAGGCGGAAAAAAACAAATTTTTCATTTTTATTTATTTAGCTTAGCGAATTACAACAAAACATTATCTTACGTACCGTTCTTGAAATTAAGGTTGGACTTCATCATTATTATGTCTGTAACAGGGAAGACCCCGATGCTGACGAGATAGATGACGATCTCTTACTTCGGCTTCTAGAAGTTAGTATACAGTGTGCCACAGACAATGATAAGGTAAATATTATTTTCTTATCCAGCAGTCCATTAAAAAAATAATCATGACCAAGTGTTATATTGCATTATTGTGACCGTGACTTGGTGTCAGTCTTTGAGTGATCGCACATTGACTACTATCGCTTGAACTAAAGTGGCTGTTTGGTTCATTTACCGTAAATTGAAGTTGTAATAGTAGCGGTATGCGATGAAGTCTTGTACGTTTTTTGTGGAGCACGTAAAAGGATGGATCAGTAGTTTAATGTCAAAAAAGGTATAATAATAAAAAGTATGTAAAACAGCAAAATATTTGGTGTTTCTTTCCTCGTGTTTGTTTTTATATAAGTTATCGTTCTATTGCGTAACTCGCTATACGTACGTATATTGCGTCGGTAGATTCTTGGTGTCTTATTTGTCCCACAATTTGATGTTTTAGATTACATTCTTTTTTTTCTTCTACCTTGCAAATGTATCGGTATAATACGACTATTTCATTATTGTCAATCTACTAAACAATTATTTTATTATATGCACTATAAAAAAACAATAAATTCTTCACAGGTTAAAATGAGCGCAACCCGTGGCCTCGGCAACCTGCTTCGTTTGATCAACAAAAACACATTAGTTCGGAACCCTCAAATCAGGCCTCTGTGTGAAGCAGCTATAGGCAAACTGATGGAGTGCGCGTGTAAAGTCACCAATATGAAGGTGCGGTGGAACGCGTGCTATGCGATGGGCAACGCTATGCGAAACGAGAGTTTGTTCACTTGTTTCAATGGCTGGCAGGTAAGAAATTAACGTGAGAAAACATAAGATATCTGGATATTGTTTGTTTCACTCGCACCTGAAACGGAGGAAAATTGCAGATTTGCTTGTAAATAAACAGACTGTGTTAGACGTTCTTAGTCCATTTCTACGTACTGCCTTTTTACTTATACTTAATACTTAATTTTTGCTGTATTCTTTTTTGTTTTCATGAAAATGGAAAAATCTCTATTTCTCACCACAAATTAATCTACCAAAATGAGAGTGCAGTGCGCAAATCAAGTATTTTAGATAAATTTGATTGTGGGTCACTGGTTTTGTGGTAGGTATGAAACCTGGTTATATAGACACAATTTTGTCAATTAACTTCCTTGTCGCTAGCGTGTAAAAGGTGGGTGCAAATAAAAGTTTATGAGCTGGAGATTCACGAAAACAATTTTAATCGTGAGTTTCTTTTCTCCTTCCTCTCAACGTTACGTTAACATTATCTGCAGACCAGAGTCCCCTTATTTTAAATGACGTAATATATGGACGGGCCCAGAAGAGATAACCTTTATTCTTTTTCTACTCATAATACAAATACAAAAAATACAAAATCGATTTATTAGAACACATGGGTAGAATTTGTTTACATACACAAACCAGGTGCAAGCAAGGTGCAAGTTTTACAATAGGTACATTTACAGTAGGTAGGTATGTGGTAAACACAAATACAGGTTGCGCTGGTGCCTGTTCTAGGTATCACCTGTGTTACAGGGTCCAGCGCCCCCTCCAGGGCACAGTGAGAGTCAAAGATTAAAAACCCTTAGAAAATTTAATACAATAAATGTGATAACAAAAGAAAATGTATCTAAACTTAGCACATAATAAATAAAATAATAATAATGGCAATCTTTACTACTTACTACATTTGACAGATTTTGCTGTCCAAACAAATGAAATATTTAAGTATATATTACGCATTATTACGATTACGCAGTACCACAATATACACATTTTTACCAAAATCTAAACTAAAGAAAGGAGGTAAAACGTCCCAGCAGCAAATGTGGATTTGGTATCATCCTACTAAATCTTTAAAAAAAATATTAATTTACTGTTTACAGAATCAAGTATATCCAAGCCTTTCATCGTTGGCTCAAGACTGTAAGAATCTCAAAGTTCGGATCAACGCGGCCTCAGCGTTGCGGGCGCCATCTAGTAGAGAACATTACGGAGACCAATTTACAGTGGTATGGAGAGGTGTCATGGCGGCCATGGAGAATGCAGCTAACGTGGACGATTTCACTGAGTACAAGCATAAGGATAATCTTATGGAACAGGTAACTAGCGCCATCTAGTAACAATATTAGGAAGACTAGATAATAGTTGTGTGGAGAGGTGTCATGGCGGCCATGGAGAATGCAGCTAACGTGGACGATTTCACTGAGTACAAGCATAAGGATAATCTTATAGAACAGGTAACTAGCGCCATCTAGTAACAATATTAGGAAGACTAGATAATAGTTGTGTGGAGAGGTGTCATGGCGGCCATGGAGAATGCAGCTAACGTGGACGATTTCATTCAGTACAAGCATAAGGATAATCTTATGGAACAGGTAACTAGCGCCATCTAGTAACAACATTAGGAAGACTAGATTATAGTGGTGTGGAGCGGTGTCATGGCGGCCATGGAGAATGTAGTTAACGTGGACGATTTCACTGAGTACCAGCATAAGGACAATCTTATAGAACAGATAACTAGCGCCATCTAGTAAAAACATTAGGAAGACTAGATTATAGTGGTGTGGAGAGGTGTCATGGCGGCCATGGAGAATGTAGCTAACGTGGACGATTTCACAGAGTACAAGTATAAAAATCTTATAAAAACAGGTAACTAGTGCCATCTAGCTAGTTAGTAGGCAACATTAGACAGACTAGTTTAAGTATAAGTAGTATGGCGAGGTGTCTTGGCAGAAAACGCTGCCAACGTAGACGATTTTGCCACGGTTTATAGTAACATTGCTGCCAATGTAGATATTTTTTTACGTAACAGTAATCTTAAAACGTATAACTGGCGACATCTATCACGGAAAATTTGGATACGCTAACTAATTTGTAGTTGTGTAGGCATGCAGAGACACAGCTGCGCTGAAGTTAGTCGGGTAGCGCCGAACCGACTCTTTGTTGCGAGTAGACCGTATATAAGACCGATAGTAAGACCGATAAAAATATTACGAGTGTTATGAAATAATGTGTAATCGTAAGCAATAAAAAAGCAAGGTTATTTGTTGTGTTAATGTAATTTGATTTACGTAACTTCAAAATGAAAATATTGCACAATGTCCTAAAAAAAAAGATAATTAAACAGAATTATACAGAATATAAGAAAAGTATGGTGATGATCATTTTATTGATAATTTTAAGGGCTGACTCATAACAAACACGGATCTAAATAAGATTTCTTAATTAAACCAATCAACCGTCCGTGCTAACTGGTCACGTTGTTTTCAGCTATGCGTCACCCTCGCACACTTATGCTGCCATCTCAAACAATCAGATCTGACGGACATCCTTGACCCTCTAATTTTCCACTTCGATTGCGCCAAGAGCCTTTTCACACAGCTGTGTTACAAGCTGCCTCCTGAGAACGCTTCCTGCATGAAGATACTGCAAGCTGCTAAATACGTGACTGTGGATTTGACAGCGAGCAGCGATACGCAGCAACACGCCTTAGGAATGCTACAAGAGATATTTATTTGGGATTTGTGATTGACTGCCGGTTCCACGAAGCGTGTTTAAAATTAACTACGACCACTTTAAATCTATCGCTGTCACTTTCTTTGGCATCAAAACAGAAAGTGACAGAAATTTATTCAACAGAGCTTTAAATTTTAAGAAGTTTTGTCCTCTGTATGCGAGCATCTTCAGAGGCTTAATGTTACCAGTTGCCTAATTTTTTTAAAACTGTCTGTGTAGTATGCGAGGAAAGTTGAATGTTATAATTTATTTATTTTTTAGGTTCAAGAATGACTGTATTAATATTTTTTTTAGATCTAAATGTATTATTAACTTGAACTAGATAATTAAGTTTAAAATTATTGTGATTTTTGCATGTAACATTCTATACTCATTGACTTAAGATATATGAATAAATAATATATTACAAGAAAAATAAGTTTTTATACTTAAATTCCCATGTATCTTGCCAAAGTACTTATCAATAAGTACCAGTTTAAACAGGGTTGCTTTGACTATTCAGTATTTTGCGATGTTTTTTAGGTTATGGTAACACTCAAAGTAGGTACCAGGTTATGGCTGGGCAATCCTGTTGATTTTGGTACTTATTGATTAGTACAATCGAATATACTATACAGGCTGTTAATTTCATTGCGTGCCGTAGCTCAGGGGCGGGTTCACAAACTTTTCCTAAGGATCTATTAGATCAGAAAACGTAATTTCAACTTCCCATAGAAACTGCATCGGCTGATAACGCACTTTGTATGGGAGGTCAATGCTTTTTCGTGGTTCGACCTATGTCCTTGAACACGCCCCGTAGCTATTGGCACGCAAAACATCCTTTATAGGAACTTATTTGGTACTCGATGAGGTAAAAGAACAATATTTTTTTGCTGACTGCAAAACGTGCCAGGAAACTCAATAGGGTTACTAAAAATATTAAGGTGAAGGTATTTATGGCATGGTAATAGAGTTGCTAATGTTTTGCACAGCTTTTTTGTATGCGATAAGAGGGTTGCTATCTGGCAGCTCTTAGTCTATTTTTCATCCGCAAGTGTTTTGTCTGATAGCTAACTACAATTATGCCAGTTCATGCTACTATCTTTTAATACTAGTTTGATTCGGTTTCAAGAGCCAGTAGGGCATTGACGTAAATTCTATCTGATTGTAAGGTCAAATAGTAAACCGTAGGTTAATTTTAGTTAATTATCTATAGGTACCACTTTTCGGAGTAAATAAAAATCGAAGTTTATTATAAAGATATCATTGACATTTTGTTTTTCAAGAGTGGAAAAGTTTTGTACGATAACCTACGCATTTTGTTTTTCAAGAGTGGAAAAGTTTTGTACGATAACCTACGCAATTTCGTCGTAAAATATTAAATATCCACTTCGCTTACTTCTATACCTTGATAAGCGGCCATTTATGTCCCCATCTCCATACATTTTATGAACCAAACCAAAACCTACAGGGTACCTACTTCCCGTTGACCTAGAAGCATGAAATTTTTCGAGAAGCTAGGTCTCACAGCACAACTAAAGGGAAAAGTCTATAGTAATTAAAAATGACAACTTTTCTTACCACTAATTGTGACCAATCAAGGTGAGCTTTCATGTACATTCATATTAAAGAGGGGTTAAGTTGGGTGATCACGGAGTTTATAAAATCAAATAGCAAAAGCTTAAAGTACGGTAAACCGCACGTCTGTAGGAGATTTTTTAACTCTATTACCACGCCATAAGGTCCAAAAACGTTTCTACTGGCATGCTATTGAGTTCAGCAAAGATAGGTATGGAACCCTTAGTGAGATAGTAAGATATTGTTAGTCTAAATTGCTATACCCTAATTTGACAGGGTTCATGTACTTTACCTATTAAGCTATATTTAAGACCTACTTACTTGTACATGACTGCAATGAATGAATAAACTAAACTAAACTAGTGCGCGAGTCCGACTCGCACTTGGCTAGTTTTTTCTACTAAGTAGTAATTTGTACTTGTTCCACTGCTGAGTAATAAATTTTGTAGCTGAAACGTATATCTAAACGAACATGGAAGTTAAGGTAGTAGGTAATCAGGAAGTAGTATATTTATCGCTACATAATACGAGAATGAAACCGTAATTAAACAAAGTCTTTGTATGAGAATTGTATAACTGAATTATCCTAATGGTTTTATGTAAAAAATACCAGGGTATTATAGTATAGCATACGTTACTACTTACTACCGACGGATGCCAAAAAACTTGCAATTGAAGAAGAAATTTTCTAGCGCAGAGGGAGGTGGATTGGCCTTTCTTTGAGAACAGAAAGCTCGGCTAGCATTGCATTTAAGGTAAGTCCAGATAACAAAAGAAGGCGCGGACATCGGACATCGTACCCATACATGACAGCGTTCTGTGTGTGGCCAATTTATTTTTCTTTGCGACCTCTCCAAGGCCTTCGATGTAACCGATCACAACATTCTATCTGAAAAATTAAATCACTATGGTGTCCGCGGTCCTGCCGCAATATTTCTTGTAGCTTTCATGCTTGATAGAAATAACGTGGATGCAAACTCCAGAACTTCGCTGTCCTGCGAAATGTCAGTGGAGAAGGGTGTGTCACAAGGCTCGTCCATATGTCCAACCTCGCCTTCTGTCTGCTTATGAGAAACTTGCCGCTAGCGCAGTGCTGAAATCTTCCTATAGGTACGCTGATGACGTTGCGGTAGTGGTGAAAGAATCCGGTACCAATTTACTTGATACAAGTTTAAATGACGTAGTTGAAAGACTGCTGCTTTGGTTTAGCAACAATTGACTAATCTTTATTCTTTCTAAAACCCAATTCCTTCATTTTAATCTTTCTGGTCGTAGTTGTACGGTGGCCAATTTAGCTGGTTCGGCTAAAGGAAACAATACTTTTATGAAGCGACGCGAGGAACATCGCACGGTGCCAGTCGACGGCATAGAGAAGACTTGTTGGGACCTTTGCACTAGCAAGGTGCCGCCTCAGCACACCTCGACCACAGATCTCTCAAACCTCTTGATTTCAGTTCAGTACGAGTAAGATAATTATTTATTATACAAGTAAGCTATTAAATTCCCTGAGCACGTGTGCAACTGTCAAGTACCTATCTAAAATACCGCGTGCTTGTGGTCTTGTGGTTAGGCTTCAGGTTTATAACTTAGCAATCTTTCGTGCATACAAGGTTTTCTTAATGTAGGTAATATTACCGTTACAGCAAATCAGCAAACGTATACGACCATTATACGACACACAAAATAACTTTGGCCCTGTCATTGATGCGCAGAAGTCAAAAATGTAATCTAATGACAGGGCCAAAGTTATTTTGTGCGTCGTATACCAAGACCAAATTCAGCACCTTCTAAATAAAGGCGTGATAAAGGCTAGGTTAAAGTACCCTAAACCGACGATCATGTAAGAAAGGATTGATGAAAGTAAAGGAATCGTGGGAAGTAGGTATGTCAAGATCGTAGCAGGTGGGGGACAGTGTTCTCTACCTACCCCGACGGGAAAGAGGCGAGATATGTAGAGCAAATACTCGTAGTAGGGGGGGTCCGGGATAATTGACCAAGTAGGAGATTTGAACCAACCTCAATAAATGTTTCAAATTTGCGCGAATGGATCGCCCGCGCTAACTGAAGTTTGCCCAAAGCTGGCCAGTCACGCACATCCTACCATCTTGTGCGAAAACAGACGCATGCGACAGTGAATGGTTTCAACATGAATTGTTCATTCCGGACCTACTTAAATTTAAAAGATGGAGACTATGTCCGCGAGCTGTTGAACAACTTTTTCCAATAATCAAATTAGTGTTCCGTACAAAGTTGCTGTAAGCCATGTTGTCAGCTGATGTGGTAGCATTGAAGTAGTGGGTAGGTCATTTTTCCATCTCCTAACGTTCTTAATTTTGTCTCTTCGTCTGCACTTGTAACTTAAAATCTGCTGGACTGGTTCAAACGGGTTTTCCGTTTATTTACCTACCAATTATGTTTATTTCAGTGAAACGTACTTCTAAGCCTTGTTGCGTCGCAATTCGTTTACTCAAACATAGGATACAAAGTTACGAATCTAAAGCCCTACCCACGCCAAATTGTGGGTAGGTCCTACATCTATAGTTTAAGATGAAAGAAAATTACAAATAATAAGTATTAAGTATGGTATTATAAGTATAAAGATTGGGTTGTTAGGGAAAAATGTACGCAAATTTAACTTTTTTTTATTTGGAAATGTGTTGAAAAACGTAAGAAGCGCGTGCGCTTTGGTTATTACACTCTCGGCTCCATTACGCCCTCGCCTGCGGCTCACTTGCATCTTAATGTACTATTATACCTACTTTAATTTATTATATAACAGGCGCAATAGTTAAGTCGGTTTGCGCATTTACCGCAGATAAAGATTTATTTAAATAATTCATGTAAAAATATAGTGTTGTAGATGCCAATCTAACGTGCTTTGATAAAACGATAACCTTTGGGGGCTTCTGTTTTCAAATAGGTTCTTTTAAATGTACGTAGGTACCTTTATATAATACAGGGTGTAAAAAGACATCTTTCGAAAACTGAAACTGTAGTTTCAGACCATGAAACTGAACAACTTTCCTCTAGGAACAAAGATTGGGTTGGGAGTCAATTTTCGGGAGGAGTTTTTTTAAACCTTTTACTTATGTATGTATAGTTACATGGGTTTTAAATGGGGTGTGATTTCGATAATTGTATGTATTGTGCAAGAGCTTGTAAGAGTTATATCTGGTTGATAAATAATGCTTTCGAAAAGATAAAAGTATCGATGATAAGAGTCATTTTGAAAGTGACAATAAGTGAAGATAAAAAATGGTTAAAATAGTAGGTCAGTAGGTAGATCTTGCATTAAGTACTAACTACTAATAGCTACTAGGTCGCAGTTTCCTTAGGAAGCCCAACGTTTCTACCTCCAAAACACTAAGTACACACGGCCGCACATCAGTAGAAACACTTTTGGACCTTATGGCGTGGTAATAGAGATGAAAAAGTTTCTACCGACAAGCGGTTGACCGCACATCCTAAAGTTAGATCCACACCTTCCTAAATACAAAGACTAATTCGGCATAAATCGCTGGGAGGCTTGGTTCTGTTAATTCCAAGTACCTGGTCGACCGAGCTTCGCTCTATTACGAGTATTTAACATTAAAATATCATAGGGTGAGCAAGCTTTGCTACCCACCAACAAATGGAGCTGTAGGTTTCTGTCTAAAACGCGATGTTTTCAAAAAATGCTTAATAACATGGACAAAATGAATTTTCCCAGACATGAGACATAGCTAGATCGATTTTTCGTTCCTGAAAACCCCCGTATGGTTAATTTCATCGAAATTTGCTCGTTTAAAAGTATAGGGTATCCTCATTAGGACGAGCATGTATGCCGAGGAAAGGAGGAGGAAAATCACCGATGAGAATAGGTACTAGTTGTTTTTTAGTCCCCAGTACCAACTGTTTTGACCTAAGTTTTGCAGTATGAATGACGAATGACCCTGTGTCTAAAAATGGCGGAAGTAGGTACCTAGACGGTTCGGTTAAAAAGTTGTTTGCCTCGTTAATCTCTAGCCTAAAATAAACTGTGAACTGATAACTGTTGCTTCCTGGATACAGAGTCATTGAACTAAGTAAGTTGGTTCTAACTATTCGCTGCATAGGTAGTACCTAATTGCTTTTAAGAAGCACTGAAATCGTCATCTATGCAGATTGATAGGATGGGAAAAAAATAAAGCCTTATAAAGGGTGTAAGGGACAGGTTTCTAAAAACTGAAAGAACATGATCAGTCAAAGAACTGAACAACTTTCAGTGAATTAATTGGATTGGATAGTTTGCATGGAGAGGCAATTTTTTTTCATTTCCTGAAAGTTGTTCAGTTACGTTGACTGATAATGGCCTTTCAGTTTTCGGAAACCTGTCTCTTACACCCTGTAGGTATAGGGTGTTAATTCTAGTAGTAATTAGCTCAGGGGCGGGTTCAGTTATTTCGGTGCTAGTAACTGACCAATGAACTTAGGTCGAAAAAAAAAACAACTTCCCATAAAAACTGCATCATTGTATCGGAAGTCAACCGTTTCTGTCGATTTCGACCTACGTTTCTTGGAAGAAGTTGTTCAGTTACTGATACTGAACTCGCCCCTGAAATTAACACCCTGTGTATAAAATCTGACTGACAGCGTACCCTTATAATTTGTCGCGCACGATCAAGGTGCTAAAAGAAAATACCTACACCCAACATTATGGAAACATCCAAGATTTTGCAATCAACCTCACCGTTATAATTATTTATCTTAGTTTAAAAATATCGTTTAGAAGTCCAAATATTTAAAATCACCGAGTAATTTGAGATATTATTTTAAAATTAAAATAAGCAACCTCTGATAAACTCTACGAGCATATGTCGAAAAACGAATAAAAAATATTTTTACCTCCCATATAAAATGCACTGTCAGCTAATTCAGTTTCTATGGAAGGTCAATTTTTTTATTTAGTATTACGACCTTTGTTTGGGGAAAGTTGTTAAGTTTCATGGGCAGCTTCACACCCTTCAGGGTTGGTATACTCTTTTTGTTACACCTTGTATACATTTATGAACCAAACCAAAACCTACAGGATACTTCTCGTTGACCTAAAATAAAAAAGAAATGGCCAAAATTAGGTCTTATAGCACAATCAAAGGAAAAAATATAAAATTATTAAATGCTACAACTTTCCTCACAACTAATTACGAGTACTTATCCAATTAAGGTGAGCTACCGTTTCAAGTAAATTCAAATTAAAGAGGGGTCAGGTTTGAGTGGATACTGAGTTTTTTTAAATCAAGGGACAAAAGCTTGTAGTATCATATGGTGAAAAGGTACGGAACCCTTAGTGCTCGAGTCCGACTCGCACTTAGCCGGTTTTATTTCTTTTATTGTTTGCAACCTAAGATTTCAATTTAACGTTTTTCGCAATTTCGTTCAGGAGAAATAAAATTCCTCATAGTGAATGGCGGTTAAACTACTTTTTCGTGACATCTTTTGAGATATACTTAATTAATTAATTTTCTTTTTTTCTTCGCAACTCCTCGTCACATTTTTAAAAATCGTGTATTTTGTCTTCAAATCCTTTGAGTACAAATACTGTTGGTTGCTAAGGTTGGTTGAGTATCGTTATTCATTAGCATTACTCTTGGTTATGAAATGTGTTACTAAGGTAGGTTAAACTTTATCATATGGCCATGGCCAATTTATACTTAGACTCAATCTGCTTAAAACAGCTTTTTATCTTTAGGTAAACTCTCATCTTAATATCTTGTGTAGACTCTGTTGTTGGGTCAATAATCGGCCCAGCAAACATAACAATAGATTTTTTTGTGTTGTTTATCTTTTCCAGAAAATCATTTGCTTTTTATTTTTTCTTTGAGCAGCAAGTGAGCAAATGAGCGGGTGGGCCACCTGAGGATTAAAACCCCAGCAAAGACGCATGATATTTTTGCAAAAACACGTGGCTCTATATGGTTTAAAATATAAGGTCGGTATAGATTGTGTGTGATACAAAGTACCTACCGACTTAGACAAATGTCGTAGTGTCTACATTAATATTTATCGTCTAAGAGTTCCATAAATCCCTAACTACTCAATGACATTATTATTAGGATTGTCAACGTGACTGCGCTGCTTGACATGGAAAAATATTAAGATTACATTTTGACTTGTATCACTTGGCTGCATAAACATCCTATTTCCATAAATATACACTGAATAAATTCAGAGATGGAAATGAAAGATCAACAAAACACGCAGTCATGCAAACCTTACAAGCATGTGTACACGTGATTTTTTAAAGTAGGTCACTAATTTGATATTCAAATTATGACTAGTAGAGAGATACCTATAACAGTTAGCGATCTGTTGATACTTATCTGCGGCCGAAAGTAGCGACAGTACCCTCGTAATTCCTTTTCCTGCCAAAAAATAGATAATGGCACTATTAAGCTTCCTCACCGTCATAATTTTCAGCCTTCTTGTTGACTTGCTTCTGGGCACAGGAGCGCATGCTACGTGGGTGCTCAGGGGCTCGAGCACCGACGAGAATTCGGTGGTGCACTCACGACCATAGTAGGCATCAAGATCATCTACTCGTACATATAGAATGACCAGTATATAAAAAATGCTACCTGCCATGCTAAAAACTATAATAGTGTCTCTCCATATCTGCTGGCCTTCCTTCATAGTTGATGGAGCTCCTTTCTTTTTATCTGGCTCTTAAAATTCGAAGACGCTGAGGGCACCTATTTCTGGCATTTCTTTACTTTAGAGGGCAATAATGGTGCCCGACAATCTGTCTTTTCTTCATGTATAAGGCGCGTTCCACCCACAAGAATAGACCAATCAGTTTCGGTCTCTAATCTGATTGCGTGTACTTTTGTACGTCTGGTGTTCACTCCGCCTCAGAGGAAATACCCCCTAAAACACGCCATGACATAAGCATGAGTACCACGGGGTTTCATAAATATCGGCGCCCCTGTCTTGATGGGCTTTTCTGTTTTAGGTCTTCCAAGTTGATCCTGCTTCTTATCTAATTACTGCCACGCTGTCGGCAGTCCCCTAGCAACACTAATCAGCCTGCACTCGTTGACGTATTCGTCTTTCTTTAATTACAATAACACTCAACTCTAATTTGATCATTGTTTCACACAACCGTTTACAATTGAATTACAACTGATTGTACTTACTCTTCAAGTAGGTACTTATTCCAAATACCTTAACGAGTCCAAAGTCTGCTCTCGAAAGCAATGTTTATAAAACAAACATGACTTCCACGAACAACGTGGGTGCCATTTCGCTCGATGTTTGCTGATATTACGATGTAAAGTGATCCTCTTCCTGCAATTTTCAGAAGCCATAACATCCGATGCGACAGACACCAACCTGACCTACTAATGAAATATGAATATTTTCATACCTACAAAACGTACTTGGCACGAGTTACCGTAACTGATGCTTACAACACAGATGAAATAATAGTCGGTTGTAGATGTAGACGAATATTCGTATTAATATGTCCTTTCAGATTTTCAGCTTTGCAAGGTAAAACTTAAAAATCTATTGCTGAATTTTATTTCCAAGCAAACAGAAAGTGTCAGCAATACACTTAAAGGAGCTTTAACTTTATAAACGCTTTTTTCAACTGACACTTTGTTGTGTAATTAGACTGAGCATCGCGAAACTCACGATGGTCTTCGATTATCTAAACTTGAGAGACAAGAGAATCGAATAGCGTAAACTTAAGTTTTTAAGCGTTTATTTGCTAAACACAATACCCTTCCACACTATTTGCAGATGATTTATCTATTTCAATATGCAAAACCCCTGACCTAGACTATGAATCAGAAATTAATATATCCATCAGTAAAGTTGTTGATTGGCTAGTGCGCAATAATCTAAATATTAACCATGAGAAAACTACATACTTACAGTTCATGAATAGAAACAAACCACCAGAAAACATCACCATATTAGCTAAAAACATTCCTATAGTAGAGTCCACAGAAACGAAATTCCTTGGTATCACGCTGGACACACACTTGTCATGGAAACAGCATGTAGAGGCAGTCATTACCAAAATCAACAGATTTATATACGCCTTGTACCGTCTGCGAAGTATTTGCAATGAAAAGACTGCACTTATAGCGTACCATGGCTATGTGTGTTCTGCGTTACGATACGGACTAATAATGTGGGGGAACTCTGTAGAAATCCATAAACCAAAGATTTCGGACCTCCTTGCTTCGCTCGGAATAGATACCTTGTTAATTTATTTTACTATGGGATGACATCTGCCAACATGTCCCAAATTTTTATGTCAAATCATCAATGATCACTAGGAAATATTCAAAATAACCCGTCAAATCCATAGAACGACGCCTTCACTACCTTGTGACGAATTATTTCTTCAATCCTCCTTCTAATTACCCTTATTTTTCTGTGCCATAAACTGTTCATTATACAGAAAAAGTGTGTGAGAGCCATGTGTGGTGCAGGGCCGATAGAACCATGCAGACCTCTGTTCAGGGGGCTGAATCTCCTGACTCTACCCTCAATGTATATTTACGAGGCGTGTACGTTTGTTAAAAAGAACCAAAACCTCTTTGAGAACAGGAATTACAGCTTTCGAACAAGGTACCCTAACAGGTTAGCCAGCACTACGCATACTACCACTACTTTTGCCAGAAACAGTTCAAATATGTGTGTAAAGCTGTACAATCTTTTACCAGACTCTCTAAAATTATTACCGGAAATCAAATTTAAAAAACTTCTTCACAACATGCTTGTAATAAATTGTTTTTATTCTGTGACAGAATTTGTAAATTTCGACTTTAATAGGTGGCGTCCAATATGAAATGACATACATCACATTTAATTTCTTAGAGTTTAATTTATTAAGATTTTTTTTATTTTTTTATTTGACATTTAGAGTTTTATTTGACATTTTTATTTTGACATTTTAAATTTGACATTACCTTATAAATAATATTTCATTCATTCTTTTTAAAAAATTGCATACCAACTTGTTGGTGCACCACGCTTGTACTTTTTTTAACTTTAACAGCTGTAACATACCGTGTTTGCGTGCAAATAAATATATTTCATTTCATTTCATTTCATTTCATTAAATCTTGAACTCAACTATCTTCCTTCAACCACAGATCATATAACACTTGTAGTTTTCAACTAAGTATTTTGTATTGCAAGAGTAAATCCATAAAATAATACGTATTTCATTCAAAATGGTCCTATACTGAAAAAAATTGTTGAGTTTAAGTGTAGGACAATATAAATTATAAATAGTTGTAACCCCTACTAATAAAACGTCCTGTCCAAACACTTTCGATCAAATCGGTTAAATATTTTAATTAATAATGTATTTAGCATATCTTAAGTCAAATTTTTTAAAATGATAACATACAAAATCTCACTAATATTATAAATGTGAAAGTATGGATATATGTTTGTTTGTTCCACTATCACGCTTAATCAGCTGAACCGATAAATTTAGGAAGTAATAGTTCAAGCACTGGACTAACACATTTGCTACAATTTATCCCAGAAAAATGCATGGTTCCTGTAGGAGACACCAGGACGACACAAAGCTAGTTGTTGAAGGGTGAATTATAGATGTAGAACTTATGTTCTTGGACAGGACGAGTACACTGAAACCTAGTTACGCAATGCTACGTTTTTGGAATAAAGTTACACGTATTTTGTAACACGCTTTACTTAAGCCACGATTACACCTTCCCGAATTCAGAAACTAATTCGGCTTACATTGCTCATTGAATTAAGGATATTGCAATTAAACATATCCAAGCCTCCCAGCAATGTATGCCGAATTAGTCTTTGAATTAGGCTAGGTATATAAGTCTCATTTAAAATCAATTCCCCGAGAGAATCGAAAGTTAAGTACCTAAACAAAAATTTTGATGCCTACACGAGATTCCTTTTTATTTCAATCGCACAAGGCTAACCAAAATACACGCACAGAAATCCCTTTGGACTATTCGTTATCAATCACAACAAAATAAGGTAATTTTATCAATCACAACCAAATAAGGTAAGTCATTCAAACCAATGATACTCAAACCAGTGTTACTACTTATGTCAAACGTATGGGTAGTACCTACATTATGATTACATGATGGTGATTACAGTTGAGGCTCGAGAATTGCAGCCCGAGGGCGTAATGGAGCCGAGAGTTTTATGACCAAAGCGCACGCGCTTCTTACGACGTTTTTCAACACATTTGCGAATAAAAACAAATAAAATTTGCTTACCTACCTCTTTTTCCGAAGGAAAATTCGTAAACAACAAACTACGTATTTTATTTTTAGATTTCTACGTACACCCGATTCTCTAGACTTGTGTTTCGTGTATGGATCCTCTTTGGTGTATGGCGCGGGCTGCTGTAGCAGACACAGATTATACATATATGCGCGCGCAGGAGGCATTGACTAAACTGCCAAATAGCCTTAAAAGTTTATTAAAAGACGAATTTGAATGAATGAATCAAAGAGTAATATAATATACAAATGAATGAATGAGTAACTCTTTATTGCACACTATTTAAATCATTATTTATCATTATTTATATTATCATTACTGAAAATTAAAAACTACGGTTTACGAATTTGTTGTTATTAAGTTGATTAATTTAAATATTTTCATGAAATCAATGTAAGTTTATTGATCATAATATTATCGACAAAGTTTATTTATTCATGAATATATTATGGATTGTAAAGACATTAAAACTCCTTGTTCCTTGCCAATGTAATAAATAAATAAAAATAAAACACTAGTGCGATAATATTATGAAAAAAGCACGCGTGTTTATTAAGCTGGATTACGGACCTTAATTCAGTGCAAATAGAACTGTTTTATGAGCAAATGTGATGAAAAAAAATTATGGCCTGTAGGTAACATCAGCAAAGAAAAAGCCGGTTAAGTGGGAGTCGAAATAGCGCACCGAGGATTCCGATAAACATATACGAGTAGTAGTCCAAGTTGTAGAGCTGGTGCTCCTTAGGGTAACCGAGGAGTTGTCTTCGTTCCATCACTTTTGAGAGCAATAATCGCAATAGGCCAGTAGTTTGAAGGGTCTGGAAGTAAATTCTTGAAAATCACCGGGTGATAAAATATCACTAAAAAAATTCAAATTCATTGATTTTTCTTTTCAAAAAGTGCTGTATAATTGGTAATTTTCATATCTTTTTACAATTTTTACTTTCGAGCGGAGCGAGAAAGGTATTGTATTCGTGAAAAAAAAAGTTTTTTCTAATTTTCTTTAAATAGTGTTCTATATCACTTATATACATCATAAAAAACAAGTCTCCCAAAAATGTCCGTCCGTCGGTCGGTCGGTCGGTCCGTCGGTCGGTCTGTCCGTCACGCTTTGACCTAGCGGCTAAACACTACACTATATTTTTTAGGAGTTTTACGCAAATCCATCGAAGGGTTCTGAGTGGTTTCTTGCTGGCTCTCATTTTTAAGGTAGCTGTGCTTACAACGAAAATGAAAAAAATTCTTAAAAACGGCTCATAGAATCTTGATGAAACTTTGCATGACCAAGCATCTCCATGTAAGATATCTTGCGCCACTATCAATTGATCTGTGTAATTTCATATAAGGGGTGTTCCTGTACCACCAAATCGTAAATATGTGATTTACCCAAAATTGATTCCATATTTATTAAAATGTTCTATAAGTACCTGGGTGACCGAGCTTCGCTCTATAATAGCATCGAGTAAGCAAGCTATGCTATTCGTTAACAGATGGCGCTGTAGGTTTCTGTCTAAAACGCGGAACTCACAAAATGCTCAAAAACACGGGGAAAACGAATTTTCCCAGGTATGAGACCTACCTAGATCGATTTTTTGCCCCCCAAAACCTCCGTTTACAAAATTTCATCGAAATCGTTAGAGCCGTTTTCGAGAAACCGATTACAAATATATATATATGTTATAGGCAAACTCCGAAGCTCCGGCGCTCCTAGGTTGGACTGGTCAATCCTCAGGTCAGACTGAATGACTTAGTCAAAGCCCAAACAAATGTAAATTTTCGGCCTTTGACTAAACAATTTTCGTCAAACCTGGGAGAGACTAATTTGGTCAGGCAAACGTCAAAACACAATTTTATTAAATCGGGGTTTGACGAGTCCAACTCCGATATAGGTATGAAGTGTCTTATCTTCGTATATTTGGAAGCATTTTATCATTTAAGCAGCTTTCAAGTCTTAAGAACCGCTTAACTCTGCCAGTTCTGACACCTGATTGGTCAGCTTACGTGATTTTCACTTTTATATTTGAGATGCTTTGAGAGAATGCCGTGTGGCATTAGGCCCGCCTTTTGTACGATGTGCAATAAAGTATAACCTAACCTAACCTAACCTAAAGAGACATTATGAACCTGTTTAAACATGTTCAGATCAACGTTTGACCGAGTTTTGCA
This sequence comes from Athrips mouffetella, assembly GCA_947532105.1. Lineage (NCBI taxonomy): Eukaryota > Metazoa > Arthropoda > Insecta > Lepidoptera > Gelechiidae > Athrips > Athrips mouffetella. Next base: position 12,317,845 of record OX383972.1, on the reverse strand, counting down.
GTCGCTTCTAGGATTGACTAGGCCAAAACCGAAACAGAATAATTTACTTTCGACGTTTGACTGAAAAGTTAGGAGCTCTTGGGTTTGACTAAAAATACTTCAGGCAAAGGGCGAAATTGAAATGTATTTCGGGGATTGCCTCATGGCTTTGGCCAAACCTAGGATAAACCAGTCCTTCCGCGAAGAGACTGTGTATCGGACTTTGACTATAACATATACACAAATATTACTCGTATTCCTGGATTGGTTGTCTACCTGACTGGATATTCTTTATGATTTTTTTTTATAAAATTTAGTACACAGGGTGTACCAAAAACTGAAAGAGCTTGCTCAGTAGACTAAACTGAACAATTATCCATAAGGAACATGTGTTGGGAAATAAAAAAAATCTCCATGCAAGTATCCTACGGTAGTATCCATTGATCTGTGAAAATTTATATAAAGGGTGTTCCAGTACTACCAAAAGTTAAACATGTGATTTAATCGAAATCGTTTGAGGTTTGTTTGTTTTGATGTTTGACAATTTGAATTCTGAATTGATCTGTAAGTATATTTCATTCGAACATTTTTTTGGAAAAACGTAAATAAAAGTTTGTATTTCCATACTATGTGTATGGCATTACAAATTTAAGTTTGCGGTTGATAGTTTTTCCTTGAGTATTGCGAGAAAGTAAGTGCAGTGCTGCTGTACCATTTATTTCCATTTTGGTTCAGAACCCTAAAAATTACCCTGTGTGTTGATATTAAATAATTTTAAAACTGGCTTCTTAGTTCTCATTGTAGTTAGAAATATTCACGTTTTAACAACATTTTACATTCAAAATTGAAGTTATTTTGTTAACTAATATTTTTATCTCTCGTGGAATGGGCTTAAACATTCGGATAAGTAAGTAAATCCTCGGATTTCCAAGATAGTGGTGCTAGACGGAGTTATCTTATCAGTTCTTCATCATCAACAGACGGGGCCAGATGATAAGTCCCTTGTAGCAGTTTTATAATCAGTGCTATTTTTATCTCATTTGCTTTGGGACATATTGTTAATCCTCTGATATCATTGATAACGTAATAGACTGAAGTTACCTTATCAGTTCCTCATGATCTACATACGGGGCCAGAAGGAAATGTTTATGATATGAACAGTCATTCCCAAATTCCCTGATTAATTATGCTTGCTGTGAATGGTGTTCTTCCTCTTGCTGTAAGAAGTTATGTGTGGGTATAATATATATAAGTACCTACATTCTTCTTCCTCGGTTCCTCACTGAGGAGGATCGCGACCACATATGGTTTCCTTCCACAGACTGCGATTATATGATGTGTGGATCGCACGCTGCATGATGCCGCCCACTGCCTTCTCCATCTACCATCTCGTTGGCGTAGGTGCCCTACCTTGAGCATGAGCACGTCTGCCTTCCATTTAGACCAAAATAATCTGCTTCTCCAAACAAACAATGCCTTGAAGACCGCATAATGTGTCCGAAGAAACGGAGGGCACGCTTTCATCATATAGTGGAGAGCAGCGTCGTCGTGATGTTAAGTTCTTTTAATGGATTCGTTAGTTCGCATGGCAGTCCAAGGTATGCGGAGTAATCTCCGGCAACACCGCATATACACACAGAATATTTAAGAGTGAATTCCGAGATTTATTAAATTCAAAAACTCCCTGAAAAAAAAATCAAATGCCTAAAATTTCAAAATTGAAATATATTTGATAATGAATGAATCATAGACGTCATGACGTACTTTTTTAGAGCTTTTCAGAGCTTTTCAAATTGTCTCGCAAATTGAACGAATCAGACCCATTATACTGTTATCATAATATCTTGAAAATAGCTGTGAATCTAAGGTGAGGTGATGTTCAAGAATTATTAGCACCTGGAGCTTATCTAAACTAATTACTTATCGTTATATTTGTTTATATATCAACTTATGTCCAAAAATAATGAGAATATTTTATGATTAGGTAGTTACTGATTATACAATTAGAAAGCAATTTTACTAATCTGGTGGGTCCTGGAAATATTTTAAACTCTTGTGCGTAAACAAGTCTAATTCAGCCAAGACGTGCATCATCGCAATGAAATTCTGGAACCGCACCTACGCTTACTACGTACTAGGAAAAAAGAAATTTCACACGTAATTTTTTGTATTCGACCAATGAATGACATCTCAACAAGGAAAACTTGCCTCTTTTAGAAGATCGATTAAATCAAATTTAAAAAGTACTTTATACTTCACCTTCTCGGAAAGTATCAGTCCTGTTTTAAAAACTAAGGAGAAGATATGTCATTTCTATTGTATAAATATGCGGGGGGAAAAGTTATATGGAAATCCATTGTTAACGTGTTTTAGCGGGATGTAATTTTGTATGAAAATCCATTGTTAACGTGTTTTTTTTTTCTCAAATTTAGATCTAAATCTGTCGATAACCTATTTTTATCATAATGCCAAAAAAAGAAAAAGTTTTTATCTGTAAGCACGAAATGATGCTAGCCACCTGCACTTTTTTGAAAAAGCCATTAATTTGAAAAAAGAACGAAACCAAAATGTGGCACGAAAGCGCGCGCGCGAATTCCTACCTATTCTTGAAAATCACCGTGTGATAAAATCTTACTCAATAAAATCAAAATTTCTGTTTTTTCTTATCAACAGGGAAAAATTAAAATGCATAAATATTAATTAGTGTTTAATTGTTAAATTTTATAAAGTATTACTAACGTTTTAACTCAATCAGGGTAAAATTAAAAAGTTTAAACCTCCAAGCGATATTTTATCACCCAGTGATTTTCAAAAATTGGACCCCTGTTTTTTTTTTTACAAAGTTGTTGGAAGTTTTAATTTCAGTTTTGTAGGTGCGTGCTTTTTACAAAAAATGTCGTCAAATAGTGACAGTGATGAAGAGTTTTTGACGCCGCTAGAACGACAAAAAAGTACGCAAGCGGTTATTGATTGCCTGAAAAATCTCGACACAATACAACAATGTAGGTATGTGATAGTTTTATACGTTGGAAAAGCAAGAAAAAAGCGAATTCATTTTCGGAAACTGTTTTGCTTGCTTATTATAGGGAAAAAGCGTATAAATATAAGCCAAGTCTTTGTATTCCATGTTGAAAAGTACCATATGGCAAGACATGATATCAATATAATGGAATACAAAAAACTTAGGTACATCATATCTGAAAAGGAAATCTGAAAAATTTTCCTCGTAAGTGAAGTATAAAGCACTATGTATCACTCGAAAGAAAGTGCGATTCCCAACTCGGGTGTATTGAGCCGTTCGGCTTCGCCTCAGGGCTCAAACGACACCCTTGTTGGGAATCGGTCACTTTCTCCTCTCGATGAACACTGTACTATAGTTGTAGGTCTCCACAGCATTTCTCTGTTTTCTGCCTTATCATTGGATATCTATAGATTAGTACAGACTAACTGCATCGATATATCTATCTAAACGAACAGGATTTTGATACCAGTTGCGATAGAAAACATTCTCGATCCGTAATTTTTCTGGTTCGTTGTCCAAGCTTCAAAGGCGAAACGTGACTTTTCCGGCTTTTCTTCCTTGTCACGTGTCTGCAACTTTTGCTGAACTTTGGGTGTATAGAATGGATTCACAGCTCATGGACTTTGGGTTGAGGGTGAGGGTGGGTGTGATGACGTCGGTAGACGTATTGATAGACTCAACGCATGCGTAATGGCGCTTGTTTGTTCATGTGTGCGTGCGTTATATGTCTGGCGGAGCACGCGGTGGGTGCGTGCCCTCTCATGCTGTCTCCCTCACAACACTATCGTCATTTTCTTCTTTCAGAAAGACTAGGTCGCTGGTAGACAGAACCGCATTCAGGATCCTTGACGCTTTTGATGTTGATGATAGTACTTGAGGACTAAATTAAATATCATCCGCTTGACTTGGCTGTTCAAATGACTTCATTACTTACTCACAAATCCCATGAAACGTGCACTGCAGGACAGGGAGCTCGATCTCTTGTGGAACTCTTTGGGCGCACATAATCTAATTGAATTCTAGATTAAGCGCCTTCAAAATGTATAAAAAAAAATTATTTAATTTTTCGTAATAAACAGTCTTAAATTTTTTTTTTTTAATCCGGAATATCAGCAAAAACGCGTGGTACACACGGTCTCTCGTCGGTGGAAACACTTTGACCTTGAGGTCTTTGGTTTCAGGCGTTTGTAGCGTATTGCTGGTTCAACTTATGTTGTTTTTGTTTCTACGTGCTTGCTGCCGTGCGTACTTAAGAGGGCATTTACCATAGTCACCACTCTTGTAAGCGTTGCGGCTGGTGACCGCTGTTGATGGAGACTGCTGTAGGTATGTAAGATGGTACCGACAAACGCACGGGTTCATAAGCTTTTAGTAGCCTCTTACGACACCCACCTACCTACTATTCTTTGCTGGCACCAAAAGGACGTCCGTGTGGTGATTAGGTACCTACTAGTGTTTTCAAATTATATTAAACCCTAACCTTCTTACTTTACAAATATGTTTCTCTTGGGAACGTCTATTCATTGTTATCTCCAAAGACTTCATTTCTTAATCATTTTAATTGCGTCTTCGAATGGCCTGCTGCTCTGTGCCGTTAATTTTTCCTTATCTGTTCCGAGTGCCTGCCGCCGGCCCTGTGCGGGGAGCTCCGTTTTACACAAGTTTATATTACCTCGTGGCTGGTGGTAACCCTCAGTCCACTTCGAGTTGCGCTGCTGTTCGCATGTCTAACCCAGCTGTGTGACACATTCGCTGCGACTGTGAAATTAGTCATTGCAGTAGTGACCCCTGACTTAAACTTGAAACAAGCTGAAATCCTGTGATAAACACAGATTCTACTGAATTTTTAATCACGTTGAGGTAAGAAAAGAAAATTTGAATTTTTAGAAATTTAAATAAATTAAGAAACTAATACTTCAATTGTTCGGTAGGTAGGAATAATAAACGGGAAAATAAAATTACATAACAATATATTAAACTTAACCACGGTTAACAACTACAGTCATGGTTACTGCAAGCCTCATGGAATCTTCTCGTACGTAAGCGAGAATTCTAGCAAATGGCCGACATTTTATAACTGCATCGGTGACGATGGCCGCAGCTTTCTCTCTTGAGCCTAGTCAATTGGTTTAACCAGCTGTTTACTTTCTCTTGATTTTTCTGTTTACTAAACACATACCTATTAAATAAATGAATCGTATTTTAAAATTTTCATCTTGATGCTTTCGTCCTAACCAGCTAGCTTTACCTGCTTTAAATTTAGTAAGAGGAAAAAATCAAAAAAACTAAGTAAGTAATATTTTGTATTATTTATACCAAATTGTTCATGTAGTGGATTGTACGTACAAACCAATGTTACATAAATTATTTTCAAATTTATGTTCGACATCAAAACCGTTATTTCTATAGAATTTTAACTGCTGCTCGATAAAACTCTGATAAGCTTGGTCTCGTGCGTATTGATCGGCTGACGGTTAATTTAATATTAAACCTAATTACCTACCTACGAGTACTACATAGTACGTTAACCACACGTTAAAGTTAAATTTAAATAATTTTGTCCTTTTTTGTGACATTGTCAAATATTTCGGTGTAAAGGGTCGACTACCTACCTGCTTTTGGACTCCGAAGTTGATTAACAATAAGAAGTTTTTGTGAGGGTTGAACAGTTTTGTGGTGCTAATGGACTGGTTTCTCCACGTTTGATATTGCAATTTATTTTGAAATATACAATCTAGAACAGCATCTTTGTCAGCCAGGTTAAGCATTATGGAAATTTCCACAGCATTCTTTCTTCAAAAACAGCTGTTTAAATAAAACTGTGTCGTCACTGTTTTTACAAATAAGCGATAAAACAATAGCGGACAAAAAGGATAATTTAGTTGTGATTGTATGAAGAAATCACCACCTAAATCAACAAAATGCTTCTTGTATTGAGATCAATATACTTAGACCGTTAAAATGTATGGATGATTCAAAACGCTTGTTTGCAAATAACGTTTACTCCATGTGCTAATCAGTTCAGTAGCTTTTGCGTGATGCTCGAACAAATAAACAGATAAAAGGTACAAAATTCTGTCATTTGGATTCAGGGGCATCAAAATAGCATAATGTATTTTTTTTTATAAATATCTTCAATGTACATCATCATCATCATGGGGTGCCATCTTCGAAATGAAGTTTGGAGGTCAAAAATTGAATGACAAAAAAAATACAAAATCAATTTACGATTTTATAATAGTAGAGATTTGGTTTAGGTAATGCCTAATAAGATTTTTCATTGTATAGTTATGTGTCTTAAACACTCAGGTTGAGCAAAGTAAACCTATGTTACCTACATTCAGACATATTTAAAAGAGCGTGTGGGTTTTTATTGTCGCTTCTTTTTCTCCCACCATGGCGCCACTTTGTTTGTGAAACGATGTAGTTTAGGTGCCGTCATTAAGAGATTTTAATATCTAACAATGATATTAGATTTTTTTTATGTAGGTCCGTAGGTGGAGTAAACCGATGGATCATTCATTCTTATCGTACCTATAGCTGCTTAATTACCTACTAACATCTTTTCAAGGCTGGCCATTGAAGTTCTGAAAGAACGATATTCGTGGCTTTGTTTCTAAGTTTGTATATGATTTAATGCTGCCTGAAAATAGACCGTTCGTAATTTCGCATTGGAACTAACAAGGACATAGCCCTGAAATAAGAGCAAAAAAAAAGAGCGACTTCTCATTCATATGCAAATTCTGAACTGAACCGAAACGCGTGTAATAACTTGGATTCACAGTTTTGTAGGTATACAAAAAAAAATATACAAAATATTTTATTGCTTTTAAAAACACTTAAAAATATGTCGCTGGAACCTCTTTAAGCAAAGCATTGCCAGTGACAGGAGGCTCCGCTCTTCCATAGAAATAACACTAAATATTTATTTATTACAAAGTAGATTGTTTTGGAATTTTGAAACTTTTAATCTATCGCCTAATACTATTTAAATACCGATGATATAATATTTAATATAGGTAAAGTTAATATTTACAGACCGACTTTTATGTTTAACCTGTCTATCATCAACCCACGCGTCGGCGCCACTCCTCCGCAAAAGCTTCCATGAATCTTATCAGGCGACTGATCGTATCTATTTTGTTAATAGCTGAACAAACCAAAACCAACATGCTTGCCAGCCCCGCGATGGAACTTCAGGCAGAGGAGACTCCGTTTGCGCTGCAGAGGCTGTGGAACCTGACCCGAGCTCGACTAGCTGGTACTTCTACTGCTTTAGATGAAGAACCAGCCCTTGTCGAGACTCTGCCCTCTGCTCAGGTAGGTGTTAAATCATCTGTAAACTTGTTATTTTGTCTACCGGGTTTCAGGTCAACAAGTCCTAGGTATCTTCGTCCAAAGCTACAACTGTCGCGAGAGGTTCGTGCATGTCGATGATGTGGACTTGTATGTTGTATGTAATATTGATTCGGTTTAGTCAAGGTTCAATTTGTTTGTCCAGATTTATACCTGCCTCTGGTGATATTTGTGCATATAGCGTCTTTGATCAGAGAAAATTACTAATACTACGTGCCAGACAATTATCACGTGAATCAACCAGCATTGGTAAGGTTACACAACATTGGAAAAGCTTTGAAATGTTGATTCGAGTAGCTACCCAATTTTATTTGCTCTACAGAATGACCGTCTTTGATACAAAGTTATAAATAGATAGAATATTTGAGGAAGTATAATAAAAGGAAATCACGCACCAATAAGTTTCCTTAAACATTAATGCCGGTCTTGTTGATGGTCCAATGTATATTCCGTTTATTATTATTTTTTTCACTTACTGGTACTTATACATGTAAATACAGGTTTAAATAAGGACAATAACAAATAGTAACCACTCTGTCTTAATATTTGTTTTAATCTTCAATGGTATATCGTTTAAAGAAATTCTGTTGTCCTATCAACGATATTGCAATCCTCTCAATCAACTACTTTACGATGTTTGTTAATAAAATTGATATCATGTCAAGGTCTAGTCCATCATTTAATGCTTTTGGCCTCCTTTTAGTATCAAAATATCCATAATGAGTTATTTGTCATGAGTCACGGTAAAAGATAATTTCACGTTCTCAGAGCTAATTACTCATTAAGTCAATAGCGGCTCTTATCTTTGTCAGACATAAGTTTGCAGACTACCTTTCTATGACGTAGATAAGGTAATGATCTGAATATTATACAGGGTCTTTGGTAAACGTTTGCAAACCTCTCAGGTGATAGCTCTACCCATGAAACTGAACAACTTTCCTTGAGGAATATAGGTCGAAATACGAAAAAATTTTTTGAGATCCTACTACTCTTTAGGGCTACGCACGGCTCGAATTTGGTCTTAATCTAAATTTGAATAGCACTTATTCGAAATAATGATATTTTTGTAGAAAAGCATAATATTTTTTAAAGATAATTAATAAGAAATTGTTTTTTTACAGGAGCCAGAGGGAACACCCAAAAACTACGTTTCGATCCCTAGTGACTATGAAAGTGATGGCGAGGAAGCTTTCCCTGAACTTGAGATACTTGTAAGTACTTTGGCAATACAATTTAAACTAAAGAAAGTCGAAAAAGAAAAATGAAACGCATTTTGTAAATAATAAAACGGGAATCATTCGGCTCGTGCTACAGTCTTCTTGGACTATAATAAAGTCTGCTAAGTAGGAATAGTACAAAGAGCTAGTAGATACAAATATTTGAAACACGTTTTTTTTACGTTGATACCTTGTTATGCACACATTACATCATATGCGTATCGTTTAAAACTTGTTATCCACGTTGTTATATTTCCTTTCCTGATTTGTTTGCTAATTTTTCTTTTATTTCTTCTCTGTATCTTTCTTTTAATTTTTCTTTTCTTCTTTTCTTTCTTATTCTTTTTTCTTTCCATTCTTTAAAGTGGTCTTTTCGATATTAATTAATCTGTTGACAACCGTTACTTCGCCCCGATTTAGTTACATACAGGGTGTCCCAGGAAACACTGTCAAGCGGTGGTCCAGAGAGAGGACCACCCCTTGGGCTACCCGAATCACCCCTATGTATGTACCGCGATTATTTGTAGTTTTCGAGTTATAAATTATTTTATTAATTTTTAAAATATTCTGCCGAAGGAAATTTAAAAATTCATATTTTTTTTCCTGAACATTTTTCCATTTTTTTTGTGTCATGGTTGCCTTGAACGTAACTTTCATACATAAAATAATAATCCTCCTAACATTCCTACTTCTTACTCAAAAAGTATGGTAAATAAAATTTTCGAACAATTTAATGGGCCGATTAAAATTTTTATCATCAATTTAAAAATACAAAAAGGTTGTTCCATAGATTGTAGATGATTTTAAAAACTTTTCAGGTCTCTAGGCTACCCAAAACATAGAAAAAAATTGGTGCTTAATGGGGTATTTTTCGCTGAAATTGACGTTTAAAAGTTGAGAGGGAAAGAACCCTGAATGTTAATTTAGCCTACAAATAAATATTTTGCCTATTTTGGTGATTCCTATTGCAAATTATGATGGTGGTAGGGCTTCTGTACAAAGTACGTCTGGAAAAGTACCGCTTTTTGCCTGTTAACTATCGTAAAACAGCAGTGTTTGCACTATTGTGTTTGGGTAGAAGTCATGACACAAAAAAAAATTTGGAAAAATGTTCAGTAAAAAAAAGATATGAATTTTTAAATTTCCTTCGGCAGAAAATTTTAAAAATTAATAAAATAATTTATAACTCGAAAACTACAAATAATCGCGGAACATACATGGGGGTGATTCGGGTAGCCCAAGGGGTGGTCCATCTCTGGACCACCGCTTCACAGTGTTTCCTGGGACACCCTGTATATTATGACAAAATAAATAATATTAACTTGATCAACTGTATTAGTCCAGTCGCTTAACGTCTTATGTCGCCTTTACGTGGACACGCCAAAAATTTGGTGAAATTATAATACGTGAAACAGCTAATCGGCCGCACTAATATAATGATATCTATTACATTTAGCTTAGGTGCATAGAAGTATCTTGGAACTTCCCCAAATAGAAGTCACGAGTATCGTTGAAGCGCAAAAATTAAAAGCAAACAGAATGTAACGAAGCATTCATAGTGTCATTTTTGTAGAAAGTAGCTTGAATCAATGAACTTCTCTTGTGTTTTCCAGTCAGATCTATGGCTTGTTGTTCTCAATAAAACCGTCTGTTTCATTACCTAGTAGTGCTTCACTCTGATTTTGTAACAAAAGGTCGTCAACATAAACTGTAAGGTTTCGCGACGACAAAAAATCTAACTTCACCTTCAATTAATGACGGTTTGCTAGTTGACAAATGCAAATTTCATACTTGATCAGCACATTTCTGGGTAGAACAAAACATAATGCACGCATTTATTGAAACAATCTTCCTATTGAAAAGCAGTTTCTTTTCTATAAGTAAAGAAAAATAATTTTAGAATAAAATTGATTCAGCAGGGTTTCAAATTGTTGCCTCTATCTTTCAAATCGCGATATCTGAACATTCGTATAGGCGTTTGGATAAACTATGATGCGCAGATCTAAAAATAGATTACATAAATGTATAAATAGTTGAGAATCAATCTCCCGGACGGACTTTGTACCGTCTCGTGAACACAACATCAATTTTCTCTCATTTGCTTCTATTGCGAATTGCGAATCTGCGTAGCTATCTATTTCAAGTTGTTAGTATCAATTTGGAGTAGACGTACATGATTTCAATTACTTACTTGGCTGTGGGGGTTAAAATTGATTTGCTACGTGATGTCGTAACGTAACTGCGTCGGTTAAAATATCAAGAAGAAGGTTTTGGTTAAGATTAATACGTTTCCTGAATACTATAAAAAAAATTGCCTTTAAATTTATGTTATTTGAGCCACCGTCACTTGAGCACAGATTTCGTACTTCTGTAGGCACTGCTTTAGTATTACGTGTCATCTACGTAACATGGCGCATAGTTTTCCATTTGGCACCGTTTGTGACAACATGAAATTGAAGAAACACTGCCAACTTTATTGTGATTTTGTTTAGGTTTCCTACTCTCGAGTCAGGAGCACGCATAAACAGTACGGTCTAAGAATTTTAAAGTGATAATCAAATTGCAATCATGCTGAAGGCTTTGCTGGTTGATTATTATGAAGAATATGAATTTGATAATTTTGATAGTCCACTGTTGGAGTTAGAGCTTGACGAAATACATGAAGTAATTTTCCTTTTATAGTTTGATGAAGATTGTTGTAGATAGAAAGAACGGAAGGTAAAATGTGGTGGAATTTTCAGGAGCAACCCGAACCGGCATTCAAAGGATACTGGACGGAGAGTATTTCTGAGAAGGAAGTGTTATTGGATGCGAGTGCGCTCGGAGATGTGCCCGCGGTGTATCGCGTGCCTGCGCCGGCGCCACACCAAATGCCCGTCATCGGGGTGTACATCGACCCCCGCGTGCGCACCGGATTCAGATACAAAGTCCGCCCGATGCAGGTTAGACGAGTATTTTAATTCAAACTATTTATGGTGTCGCAATTTCATCCTGCACTGACGGGAATCGTCGTCCTGCCAATATTAAAAGCAGAAGTGTTGATGATTGCCGAAAACAAAGTAAACGCAATCATCCACATTTCTATTGTAATTTTTGATTCAGTCTGATTACACATGCAGCGAAAACGACTATTCCCGTTGAGACTCTGTTGTATGTTTTCGCATCAGCTTTTGTATCATTTATTTGGAAATCCCACGGGAAAAAGAAAAACGACGATGATCCTTATCTTGTCTGGGGCAAAATTTAATTGATCGATCTGCGATAGGAACGGCTAAGCATGTCTTTAATGTGTGAATTGAGTTTGGATATTTTTTAATTACGGTTATCTTTGAACATTATTGTGCTGATTCTTTATTATTGGCCATTTAAGAACAAAAAGTTTTAACTTCTGCAACTTTAACCTCTTTAAAAGTAAAGAAAATGAGGCCTTCGGTATGTGATTACTTTTGAACATTTCTGCAAGGTATAATCCTTTTCAGAAACAAGAGGATGGTGAGTCATATTTTTTCCTTACAAAAATGTTCATGAACTTTGCGAACATTCTTTTATCACCAAGTATTTGCCATTTTAAATCAAAATCATAAAGTTCCCTGTATTTTTAGAGACTAAAGAATTTTCGCAAAGTTTTTTAATTATAACCACAACCGGACGTAATGGCACTCATTTTGTAAAATTAACCTTTAGGATTAAATTGTTTTTAGTTTAATTAGGAGGCACAATAAATGTTAAGGTTGTCATGTAGTTAATGCCACAATTTTAAGACAATTATTGTAGACATCGACTACGTTTCATAAACTTATTTTTTTTTATCTCATTTACTTACATAGAGTTTTATAAATTCTTTGCTCCTCTTGCTTAAAAGTCAAGCTATTGTTCAAATGTGTAATATTTTGATTCAGAATATAAAGATTTGTACAACATCCATTGTGATGGCAACCTTACATTTAAATGTTTAAAGATACTGTTTACTTTAAGATGAATGATAGTTTTCGTTTGTAATTACTTTTCACGATGATAAAGTCTAAATTCAATTCATTAGCTAGCCAGTTTCAGCAGTTCAACAATTTGGCTTTGAGTAGGATAGGGTAGTAGTAGGATAGTAGCAGTGCCCGTTGCTGACGTTTACAGAATGCAAACATCATCAACGACCAACACTGTTGACTGAAGTGCTAGGGGGACTGGTTGTGTGCATTGAGATATAGGCGATGGTATGTGGATCGTCCAGTTTTTCAGACCCCCGCCAAGAGGCGACAAAACCTCAAGAAGTAGCGGCGACCCGACAGGCCCATGTCGCATGGCCAGGAGCATGTAATGCCAATATAGGTAAACCATAAGTATCATTCTGGGCTTCATGCCATATTTAATCATATCAATATTAAGTAACAAAAGAAAACTCTTTTGTGATCTTGATGTGGTTATTTTTTCATTGCATTGCCTGCTGGTGTCGTGCCTCATATTTTGTACGAAGCTAAACACTTTAATGATTTTCTCTGTAGGATTGAAGTTCATTTCGAATTCGTTAACGGAAAACCGCATTCATACATATTCAAACTAAAACATGAAAAAGTAATCATTATTTTGATCACTTACATTTGGTCCATAAAAAATTATTTTTAATAAAAAAAAGTGTATTTTTAATGTTAATTTTTTTTATAAAATGTTACTTGAATTAAACGATATATTTTTTATAAAATTGTTCTCCTATAATCTAAATTCTCCATTTAATTAAAGTACTTACCATTAATGCAAATAAACTTATTTAGCTTTATGGAGCAGGTTCTTTATCATATTGAAATTTTCAGGCTTTGGACGCACCTCCCCTATCTGTGAAGCCAAGATACTTGTTCGGAGGGAAGGCACTGACCCTGCAGTCGATTGGACGAGGATTCGCTCGCCGTCTCACCTTTGAGCCATACGGTTCCACTCTTAATGAGAACGACAACTACTTCTGGACTGACTCCCGCCCTGAGGGCTTCGTCTTTGAAATTGAAGCCATTTCAATCGGTGACAAGTTTACCATCTATGACGCAAACCATGAGCCTCAAGGAATCCTTGAAGTCGTTCAACAACAGGTAAATTTTTTTATCGCCTTTTTTTAAAAACAGCTTCATCTTAAATTGAACCTGCCATATTACTATTATACTGAATTTTTCTACAGAAAAATCAAATCGAGCTGGACCAAAAGATATACGACGATGGATCAATTGAGAAGAAAGTGAAGATCAACACCCTATGCAAAGTCGAGTGGTATGAGAATGATGGTGCTGTCAAAATGATGCCAGTAACTGGAGCCATCTTGAAAAAGGCTCGCGGCAATGCAGCGGTCACCAGGGTCATCAATGTTGCCATCGGCATCAAGCAGCTCAGGAAAGGCTACGAGCTCAAGCCCGGCATCGAGTCTTCCTCCCGGCGAGTCACCGTCAACGGCGGAGATATCAAAGACATTCCTTGTCAATATTGTGTTGTTGGATTGGAGCGATATGAACTCCCTGTTATTGGTACGTATTCTGATATTATAAGTCTTTCTTTTTTACTCTTGATATTTACATTTAATATTTTCTCCATTTAAAATAGTCCATGGCCTTTATTTAGATTGCTACTGAATATCATTTCGAATCTTCCACATGAATCACTAGTAATGTAAACAAACTAATGAAAATTTGTTTTTTCAGGAACATACGTTGACCCTCGAGTTATTCCTGGTTTCCACTACCGCGTTCGTCCAGCTGGCAGCCGCCGTCATTTGTTCGAAGGCCGAAGCTTGTTGCTGCAGTCCATTGGTATGGGCTACGGGAAACGCATCACCTTTAAGCCAGACACGCTCAACGCTCCGGAGAACTACTTCTGGTCTGACTCACACCCTGAAGGCGTTGGTTTCGAACCTCGCGCCATCCACCCCGGCATGAAGTTCTTAATCACTGGAAATGGGGTAAGCCAGTTTATCATTTTCATATCATTTCCGCGATGTACATTATTTAAGCCACACCTTTCTTTTGGCTGCCATCCAGGTTAAATATTACTGAACAAAAAACGAATGAATTAAATGAACTCAATTTGTTTACCGAATCATATAAAGTTCAAAAGTCTAAGTAACATTAGAACTGACGTTTTCTATTTGTGTTCTACTGGCTCGGTGCCAGAAGAGGATTAAAACTGAATTACCTTGGCATTTCGGCTACGATTCTGACTATACATTACGTGGGTACTGACAGATTACTTATAATATTTTTTACAGGGACAGCTTCTCGGTGAGGCTAGCGTCTTCAGAGCAGACCTTCCTCAAGTAGAAGAGAAGACTGAATATGTAGATGTCCCGGGAAAGCGAGGCAATGCAGTAGAGAAGTTCATTCACGTAGATGTGACCTGTCACGTCAAACTCGCCACGACTGGAGGTGGCTCCGTGGACTCTGAGGTTCACCTTATGAAGGTGTCAGGAGTGGCAGTCGTACGTAAAGACCCTGGACAGTCACAAGCCAAATTGGTGAAGGTCTTCAACGTGGGATTGGACTCACAGCTGAACCTGTTGTTCGCCCACTCACAGACCGAGCTGACCTTCCACCCCCTGCCCTAAATTGTCTACGGCGACCGAATGGTGTTGCAACGCTTGTGTATGTGCTGCAATGCCAACAAAACCCACCTGGCGCGACAGAGGTTCCGTCAAATGCAAACCGGATTGGTGACGAGTTCGCAACCGAGGCGCGTGCACTCCGGCGCCGATGGTCGGTTGCTAGCTCGTTGACGCACGCGACGTCTCACCTGCGAGTGAGCTCGTGCGTCAGCTCGCGCAACTTGAGCTCATTGATGGTAATGGACCTTAAAATCTCGTTCCAAATTTTTTAGCTACACAATCTAGTTTGTAGCTGCAGACATCAAAATCGACATCTTTTGGTTTCTAAATTCTGAATCAGGCTTCCTTTTTATCGTCTTCAAGTAGATCATTGACCTTAGAATGTAACGGCTTGATTTTATCAGTATTCTTACTATATAATGTTAATTAATTCCTAATTTATAAATTCGATTTATATCTAATTCTCATTCTCACTAAATTGATTATGTTTCAGACAGAGTAATTAAAGACTACTAAAAATTAAAATTGCGAAGATTCTGTTGTTCTTTTCTCGGACCATTTTATTTTTCCTCAATTTGTCTCGAATATTGTATTTAATTTTAATAAATGATTTCTATTTCATTACTTATTGGTTTTAATTTAACTAGTTTTACCACTACAACACTCCATCGATCAAACATAGGTACACCCAACAGCACTTCAGCAGAAACACTTTAGACTTTAGTGCAAGGTAATAAAGTTGCAAATGTTTCCACTGGCGTGCGACTGACCGTACCCATTATTGCAAGACGGTCTGCTCTGCCCTGCCTAATCTGCCTATCCCATATCTTTACACCGGTTTCCCAAAGTCTAAATTCGAGATCATGTTGCTCTATGAATGGTTCATACAAATTGGTTCCCATATTGGGTGACGCTAACGATTCCTAGGGAGGCAATGTATTTATTCCACTAATTTGACATAATAGTAAAGAAATCAGCTATTAGAAAATGCTTGCAGTTTGCCTCTTGGGCTATAAGAAACTTCTGTAGCACTTAAAGCTAGATAGCCCACTTCTATTATTGGCGAAGCTGATGCGTCTAACTTGGCTACATTTCATACCTTCCCTTCCCTTACCTTCTTGGATACCTTTAGCAAACCACTGAATGCATAGCACATTTTGCATCTTAAACGGTCAAAAACCATTCTTCTCCTGCCATCAAACCATCTTTTGATTACTTATCTACCTTTAACCTCAAAGCCAGCTTTATCAAAGACACCATTCCTCTCGATTCAAACCCATCCAAGGCTAGAATAAAACTATGGTCTAAAAGATAGCCTGCTGTAAGCAGATAAGGAAATATATCCCAATTAAATTGCTGAAAAGCTACCACCAGGACACGCCATCTTTCCTGATCCATATGGAAGTCACTGAATAGACTGCGATCGGGCGTTGGCAGGTCCGGGAGCTTCGGAATAGGGCGCTTTTCTGGTAACGAACCACAAGTGTGAGTGCGGCATTTTGCAAACCATGGCACACTTGCAGTCGTGCCTCCTTATTCAGTTTCCCGCATTTGGAGGGACCTTATATTGAAGGCAATAAAACGGCTATTGATTTGGGCTAAGCTCTAACAGCCATTTTCGACATTGACTCAATAAGAAGAAGAAGATCAATTTTACTTGCATATCTGTATTTTTTTTATATAAGAGGGAGGCAGACGAGCAGGCGGGTCACCTGATGGTAAGTGATCACCGACGCCCATAGACACCCGCAACACCAGGGGATCACAGGTGCGCTGCCGGCCTTTAAGATATTTGTAGGCTCGTTTCTTGAAGGCTGCCTTGTTGTACCCGTCCGGAAATACCTGCGCAGGCAGCTGATTCCACAGTGCGGTCGTACACTCGGCCGCACATCGGTAGAAACACTTTTGGACCTTATGGCGTGGTAATAGAGTTGAAAAAGTTTCTACCGACAAGCAGTTAACCGTCGTGGTAAAAGTTTCTTGTAAAACGTACGGTGGAAGATTGCCAGTTATCTAAGTGGTAAGGATGAAATGTTAACTTCTAGCGAGTGGTGCGGTGGTATGTCGCAGGCAAATTTTATAATTAGTCTTTAATTACATTATGATGTCGAAATCGGTTTAATCGGTTAGGTTGGATTTACCGCAGATAATGGACCTAAAATGCACCAGTGACCTAAACGCATTTACAATCTGCCAGCGCCGCGCCGTTGTACAATTTTGCCGTCCGTTTACAGTTTGTCTGATTATACAATTTGCCTGCGACATATAAATGCTCCGTGTATGGAAGATAAGGGACAGGTTTCCAAAAGGACATGATCAGTCAACGAAACTGAACAACTTTCAGTGAATGAAACTTTCAGGAAATGAAAAAGAAAATGGCTTCTTAAAAACGGTCCAATGAAGTTTACAATTTTGTATGGAGATGCTGATTTTTATTTTTCATTTCTTGAAAGATTCATTCACTGAAAGTTGTTTAGTTTCCTTAAGTAATTATGCCTATTAAGTTATCAGAAACCTGTCCCTTAAACCCTATATAAAAAATCGTAAACTCGCCGATTCTCTGACAAAAAAATTTCGTGAACTTTTTTTATGGTCAATGGGCGTACTTGATCTTGAGGACAGAAATAAGGTCGACGATGGGGCGAGCCTACCAAAAAGAAGCCTATTCCGAAAACTAAGTCGTGAGCACAGCTAGTTTCGATTGTAAAGTGCAATATCTACGTGGATTTAAAATAGTTTATATTACTCTATGATAGTATCAAATTATTTTACAAACGCTAGAGCCATCTTTTGATTGTTTACCTTACTAGTAACCGCTTCGCTTATCATCAAGCACTGTTATGTTTACGTGTCGTATCCGGCTTGAAGGACCATAAATGACTGGTATATGTAGTCGGGCCACTCGCCGCTAGATGTCGTTTAGCTAAATATCCATCTAGTAAGAAAATATGTAAATGAAAGCAGTAGCTAAAAGTTGAAGTTCTATACGTATTTAAAGGATGAATGAAAAAAAAGTGATAATTTAAATTGTAAATATCACTTAAATTAAAGTGTTTATTCGGTAGAGTGAGTGAGAAAGTTTAAAACTCCTACTCTACATTAGTTTGATAATATTCGAGATGTTTATGTGTGCAATTTCCAATTAATTTGCATAATTTTTATTTGTTTTTTGAAAAATATTAATAATACTCTGAATTTTATTAGTTCGTTCACTCTTCTGGCTGACCGCGAGTAAAACAAGTTGACTCTACCAGCCGGCTTACGTAGAGCAAAGTTTGTAGCGCGTATTCCGTCAGACGACGGCACCAGCGTTGGAGGCCTGCCGTTCGAACGCTCCGCGCAACGAACTCGCGATGTTACAAAAAATAACCAACCAGTGAATTGGTGCACGACGATTTACGATTCATCACAATGGCTTCAATGTGTTCAAGTGTTTTATTTCTGTGCGTTTTACACAGTGCCGCCAGTTTCAACCTGGAACCGAGGATTCCTGTGATAAAGTTAGGAAAGCCCGGCTCATATTTTGGATTTTCTGTTGCTGAACATCTGACAGTTAGTGAAGACACAAATACAAGCTGGTAAGTTGTACAATTTGTTACCTACTGTAGTAAAATAGTAAGTAAATATTCTACGTAATGATGTCATGTGCGAAGGCCATGTGCTCACCGATCTTTTCTGTGAATGGGTACAGTAAGAAATACTGTGTCGATGTGTAGCTGATATGAGTTTATCTGAAGTCCGTTGCCCTTATCAG
Organism: Athrips mouffetella; assembly: GCA_947532105.1. Lineage (NCBI taxonomy): Eukaryota > Metazoa > Arthropoda > Insecta > Lepidoptera > Gelechiidae > Athrips > Athrips mouffetella. The sequence goes on along the minus strand of OX383972.1, from coordinate 12,298,949 downwards.
GACTTATATTGTTGTTGTAAGTTAGTATACGCATTTGATATCAAAATGTACCTACTTTACTTTTTCACGAATAATTTTATTTTGATTTGCGATAAGATGTAAGAAAGCTGCAAAGAAATTGCAACAACATCAAACTGTCGTCGTTTCAAACAAAAATAATCAATTTAATGTCTACTGTCAAGTATCCTAAGACGTGGTACCTGTGTTTTACGACAATAGCCACTTTACCAGCCATTGTAGCTCCGGACAATGCAGTTTAAACACTTAACTTGAGATAATGGTTTGACGGAAAGACGTTCGGAAAACGGCACCTTTCTACAACGTTTACCTGACTTCGCGTGATGTGCTGGGACGATCTCTTAAAGGTGTCAATAAAAACTAGTCAACTTTAATTAAAATTTATTTCAGGAATGCTTACTTTGGCGTGTTTATTAGAATCTTCCTTAAGCTAAAAACTTGTTACGAATAAAGTCAAATATTATTTTTATAGGTCAAGAAAAGAATTGGTACAAATTACCCTCCCTGAGCAACCAATAGATTTTAGTACCTCCTTTTATGATCCTGAAAATTGGCAATGAAGACTGACTACGAACTTAAACCCTACTTACTGAAGTTCACCTCCCCTCCTCACCTACTTTGTAAGCCTTAATTATGACTAGTTTTACCAGACTTAATAAATTCGCATCAAATAACCTTTTTAATTTTAAGTTAAATTCTTCACATAAGACTAAATACATATTTGCGGAATATCTAACTTCAGTCTACTCCTACACTTACCCAATACCCATTTTAAGAGCATTGGCCTTTTAAATCCTAGAGATGAGCACAAGCCAACTGCAATAATCTCACGAGCTCTAGATATACCACGCAATGCATCTTAGTTGGCGCCATACAACGAAGCTCAACATGACCCAGTCTAGGAACTCTATGCATCTATTTGCCAGACTTAAATAAATAAATTATTAATATGGTGCTTAGAGTTGTTTTATAATTCTGAAGATCTTGAATGTGATCTACAATATGTTAAAAATCGGCGAATCATTTGCTTTTTGCTATACATCTTCTTGCTTATGTGTTTTTAAGACTATATAATCCATGTCATGCTGCTAATCAGTATCTCTTTGCGCTTCCTGAAAATCCTACAGTAAATTACTAGGGACATCCGGATATTATACCTTTTATATCTATGTATCATATGTACGCATAAAGATAATCACATTTTGTTTAAGATAAATGAGTAACGCACTCGATTTCTGAAGCATCCTTATTCATGCTGAAACAAAATGAGTCAGTTGTTTTCAGAAGTCGTCTAATAGCCCTGAGTGGTGTCATGTAACACGTTTGGATTGTATTATGACCCCTGTAATTACATTTTATGCATTTTTTATTAATCAAAGATATGGAATAGTCAGAATACTGGAAAGAAATGTTTTGGTTAGGTACTTATTTTGGTTACAGAACAGTGGTGGCGATATTTTATTAAATAAGTTGGCTGTGTGTATCACTAATCAATAGAATACCTTTTTAAAATATAGCGCCTACCTGAATTTACTTATTTCTTCACATAGCATACATCTCTGCTCTTTATTTTCTGAATTAGTTGTTATAACGCTAAACTTGATTACTTCAAATTAAAATTAGACATTCTATCTTATTGCTTAGCCAGAAAACAGCTGTAAAGCATATGCCTCCTGTGCTGTTTATTTATTTTCGTCTGTTCTGCCAACTGGTCTAGCTGGCTAGCTTTATGATGTTGTATAGCCATTCATTGAAGCTGGGTCGAAGAACCATTCAATTTGCAGTGTCCCATAAGCATTTTAGTTTATGTATGTACGATCAACCGCACGTCGGTGGAAACTTTTAACTCTATTACCATGCCATAAAGTCCAAAGTGTTTATATTGACGTGCTGTTGAGTGTACTTTTGGAAAACATGTTTGTCTCTATGCCTTGCATTCAATCAACAATTAAGATTTATCTTGTTAATCAAAGTTACGGATCGATTGTCTTAGTTTATGCCCTCGTAGACAAGTGGTAATACTAAAGTTAAGCAACGTCGGTTGTGATGGAATGGATGGTGGAGTATACAGTATAACCAATAAAGTGTTTCCGTGCTTCAAAAGGCGCAGTTGTTTGGCTCAGCTTCATCGTAGATAGTTGTAAAACTATGTTAATAGAGGCCTTTAGGCGAGTTCAAAGATAACTTTAAAAACAGGGTTAGTTAGTCTAGGCACTGACCTGACCGTTTTTACAAGATAAAGAACCAATCAACCAACGGTATGAGTACAGGAACTACAGTATGAAATTTCTTACGATCTTCTGCATGATTAAATATGTGTTCTTTATAAATCAATGATTTATCAGTTCCGTTCCCACTCACCTACTTTGTAAACATTGACAATGTTGCCCAAGCCGGTCTATCTGCTGTCCTCTTAGGACTTATCGTCCTGTCAGCCAGTCGCTATCCTCAGATCATTAAGTGTAAATATAATGTCCGACAAGACAGCCCTATGTAAATAGGAGCGCTCGATAAGAACTCGATCGCTTCGATTACAAGGAGCCACCGGTAATTCTACTGAGAAACTGGAATGGTACACTTATGGGTAATTTTAACCCTAGCTGTGGTTGGTGTCCTGACCGTTTGCACTAACTATGCAAGTGGTTGTTTGGTCTGAAGATGCAAAGTGGGTAATTTTAGTATCTACTATATTTTGCCTTAATTTTTCGAACAGTTTTGACTTGATCGAAGATAGCTTTATTTACAAAAGAGTTCTAAAAAAAGTGTTGAAATCTTATTTGGTAGTGTTGGCATCGTCAGGTTACAAACTCATCATCAACCTGTCAGCCGAAATACGTCCACTACTGGACAATACTGGACATTTGCCATGATAACCCTAGAGATTGCATCGACCACCAGTCCACAAAATGACGACGAAGAACGATTAACTTTTTGTGATTTGTGCTTTTATAGGTACGATATAATTAAAGTTTCGGAGATGTGCTGTGAATAGTAAAATCGTATTTCATGTCAAAGCCTACAATACTATTTACTTATGCGTAGGCGCATCGTAACTAAGAGTAGTTTTTTCTCAAATAAAGAGATTTCTCACACTTGGACACGATTTTTAACGACTTACGTCTTTCTCTATTTGGAATTTATTTTCGGAGTTTTCAAACACGGTAGAGCTGTATAGCTTTTGGTAAAAAATTACGTTAGCAAAATATTTCATGCAGTTATGTGATTTCTGAGAAGCTTTAAACACATTTATTTAAAAAATATATAGTTTTTAATAAGTCGTTTTATAATAAATATAGTTTTTAATAAGTCTGCCTATGAAACTGGATACAGAACAGAAATACAAAGGAAAAAATTACTTTTCATGGAAGGTTTATCAGCTGATACAGCATTTGTGCGGGAGGTCGGATTTTTCATTATTCAACCTATGTTCCTTTAGGGAAAGTTGTTCAGTTTCATGGGCAGATTCACTTCCTTCAGTACCCATTTCTGCTACACATTTGTATATCATTCATTTCATTTGAGTCATTTGTATTTGTATATGCTTTATGGAATAGGTACTGGGTAAAAGTAAATGAGTAAAGCTTCTAAGATAAAACACATTATTATTGTACAAAAATCTACACAAAAATATTATGTACCTACGTACTGAGCCATTAGCTATGGATTATGGCCTAACCTTCCTAAAATTGGTAAGCCAATTCACTCCCCAGCACAAATTTGTATTGTATTGGTTCCAATGACCACGGATTATTCCCTAATACTATTTCTGGTTAAGTGGGGTGTTCTACTCCCCGCGGACTTTCTGACCAATTAAATTGTTCACACGTAATGCGCTACGGGACACCCTGTAGACATATATTTATAGATACAAACGGCGTCATGGTTAAATAACTCAATCAACAGTTTGTGGTCAGGAATAGTTTCAATAATTTTATTGATAAGTATTTGTGGTTTTAGGATATCTTATTTAGATTAGAATTTAAATTATGTTATGTTTAATATACACGTGAGCTTTAGTTTTTTATTTAGTTAATTTGCCTTTAACCCACACATTGAGACTTAGAAACGTATATAACGGCAGTTATTATAATTTTTATGCAGAAATTGCGCTCGCGCATTGTCCAACGCCTAAGCATTGAAGTGAAGAGGCTTCAATACTGTCACATATACTTATAGTGTTCCGTTAATGTTGAAATAGTTCTTATTTATAACCTATGAATTAACCTTTTTTAATGTTTCTCGACCAAAAAGCAGTTGATCAGAACTTTTTTAAAATTAAAGCTCTGTTAAATCTATCGCTGTAATTTTTTTGTTTTGATGGCAAAGAAAAAGAATAGATTTAAAGGAGCTTTAACTTTAAAGACGTTTTGTGCAACTGGCAGTAAGACTGATGAGTTTTCTCTTTATTAAACTAAAAGTTAAAAGCTACACTTCTTTAATCATTCTTATTAAAGTAAGGTTCCTATGAAATCGCACCTACATGCTCGGTCAATCTTTATAACGATTTGTGTGTACTAAAAATTCAAGAAAGATTTCTGTATAAAAATAAAATCCCTAATCGAAAAGTAAGATGTTTCGTAAAGTTTATGAGTCACATAAAGATAACCATATAAATATTGATAATCCATAAAATCGATTTCTTTCGATGGCTTTATCAAATTGAGACTGTTCGAATATTTTCCACAAAGTACAGCCTCCTACGATCAATGGTATATATTAAATAAGTGGTATCTATAGTAGTTTTATGAATACGCACCCACCATTCGATTGCAAAGCGAATTATATTGTTTATTGTCGATCTAGAGATAATATTAAGAATTTAAGATTACGTTTATTACTTTGATCGAGGCCTGACCTCGAAGGTTCAAGGAAATGGAAGGGAAGACCGAAGCGAGAAGCTGACCGTGTATCTTTTATAACCACTATTAAGTTTAATAAGCAATCAATTTACTTTATTTTTGCTGTGGGGATTTTTCTTGTCAGTTTTTAGGGATCCGTGGTCAACAAGAAACCCTTATAGTTTCATCATGTCTGTCTGTTTGTGTATCTGTCCGCAGCTTAGCTCAGATCCCTTTAGTAATAGTAAGTACTAGAAAGTTGTAATTAGGTATGAGTATACATACATATTATGTCGACAAAGAGGTAAAATAACATATTGAAAAACAAAACTATTGCGATACTTCCCCTAGACGTAACGTGGGGATGAAAAACATTTAACTCGTCTACCTTATGGTGTGGGGTGTCGTTAGAAAGGTCTTTTTAAACATTGTAAGTGTTCTAAGTCCGTTTTATGATATAAGGCTAAGGATCCGTTTACGAAATATTTTGCTGAAAAGCGTAATTTTTTGTTGGAGTCAAATGTCCCTCTGCCCGCTAAGCAGAAACATGGAAAATTATATGATGCAATTAAAAGAAAAACTTTCACAGCTGAGTAGGCTTTACAAGTTAACGAGTAATGGGAAAACACTTCATTTCCACGGGAAAACGCATTTAATGCGGGTGAAACCGCAGGCGGAAAGCTAGTTAATATTATAAACGCGAAAGTTTGTAAGTATGGATGGATGTTTCTTACTCTTTCTCGTAAAAACTACTGAATGGATTTTAATGAAACTTTACAATAATATAGCTTATACATCAGAATAACACAAGCTACAATTTATAAACCTGCGCAGACGAAGTCGCGGGCACCAGCTATAAATATTTGAGATTTATACCCATAGCAAAAACTAGGCATAAAATATTGAGACGAAGTTAGCATAGGCTCATCACAATCATAATAAAAGGATAGTTGATTTTATGTTTAAATAGATTGTAAATTGGTATTGAACTTTATAAAGAAACTTTGCTCTTAATAACTTAGCTTCATCGCTCTTGGACTGTAATTCATTTCGATATAAAAGTAATGTGTAGTTTTATAAGTGCAGTGGGCAACCGCATTGGTTTTGAACCGGATAGGCTTCAGCGCATCAGACTTAATAAATTGAATGTTTTACCATCCTTATTTAATTGTCACATGCAGGAGCTAAAGTCGCACTACGAGTGTCAAGCTTGACCTGCTCGTGACTGTACGCTCAACCGCTACTTCTAACCTCTAGAAGAAAGTCACGGGCGTAACGATATCGATATGATAACTAACGTATCCAGTACAGTTTGAGACACGACATGAAGTTCATGTAGTAATATTTTATCGCAAGCCCGGTTTTTACTGGTTTCTCATATACCTTGTTTGTTGCCGACTGTACCTTTCCTAAGCTGGGTACTATCGCCCACACTTAGCGTAGGCGCCTGCGCAGGTCGAACAGCTTCTCAACCAGTCAGCATACTCGCTATCCTACAATAACCGTACATCAGTACCGGTCATTATTCAAATTAACCAGAAGCAACTGGAGCACTGCGACATTCTGGAGTCTGATTTTTCATTTCAGAGAGAGTCAGAATTTTCAGTCGCTCGAGTCTGCTTATAACTGCGTGTAGCATATAAAGAATCGCTCTATATTTTGGAATATATATACATTTGGAATGTATACATATAATAACATTTATGGACAACTGAATGTATTCATTTATAATTTTATTTTACCCAAATTTTGAAAATTCCATCATTTAAAACTTATTTAAAGAATAATTTCATTTCTTTTTATAATTTTTTTAAATTTAAATAACAAAAATGACAATTAGGCGCTGGGAGGTACAACGATAATAGACCTAGCCTCCTCATTTTGGACCAATTTTTAATGAAGATAAAAGCATAACAAAGTCGATGGCATTAGTAGCTGGAGAGATAAACAGGGTGTAGTATGAGAGACGGACCTATTTTGGTTTGAATCTATAGAAGGTCAAAAACAAGATATTTTATAAAAAACGTAAGGCCATGTATAGTTAGGGTGTATGCCGACGAAGCTGCTCTATTAAGTCTATATTAAGTATCAAGATTAACTTGAATGGTTATGAGTTGGATTCCACGCCAGGAAAGTGTTGGTTTAGTCGTCAGATTACTTATTGTAATCAACATAAGTCTTGATTAAAATTACAATTTCGATGCTAAATAAATAAGTACTGGGAATATTGTATTATTAAGTTTTGTTTTTAGGCAAACGAAATAAATCAGGTTTAAGCCTTTGAAAAAGTTATCGAAATCAAGTAACCAATCGTTATTTCAAAATTACTTTATTAAGTTAAATTTTCCGTCAATAAAACGGAAAAGAACAGAAATGAAACTTAATGTGACAATGCTATGAGCCTTTGGTAAACTGGCTGAAAATTAATTTATAAACAAAATAAAAAATAAGAAACTAGAAAAGTACTGAAATCCGACAAGTGATTTGTTATACAAGGCAGCAAAATTGTTATTTGGCGCGAGGGCCTTTTATTGAAACTCGAGCAAGCGAAGGGTTCAAAACAAGAATCCTGAGTGCAGCGAGGGTTTCAAGGCACGAGCAAAATAGCGCCAGTACTTTATACCACAATTCATCATCACGTTCTAATTTCAAAAACCTTTTCCACGGTAGCGGTCAAAAAAGACTTTTGCACGCAGATTTCGATGGATTAAAATTTCAAAAACCCTTTAGAAGCACAGTTTCCTGTGCTAGTGAGGTGATAAATATATGCCTGCTGATACCGTAGCGTTTTGTTAGAAAATTACAATTTTCCTAAAACATTTCAAAAACAGGTCTTTAAAAACTTTATGTAAAAAGGGCTAAGTGCAACAAATTTTATCTGAAAACATTTGGAAATGGTCAAATTTGTGTGAAAAGTTGATTTTTTAGCTAATTTCCAAGAGTCGTAGAACAAAAGTGGTTGCATTTAGCCCCCAATATGCCCTTCAAATTTTTTGAAACTCTAATAAATAATTAAGTTTATCTCAAACAATGAAAAGCGTAGTAAAATCAGGACATGGTTGGATGGATTCAAACGCGGGCATTCGCGAGATTGGTGTTTTGTTATGTTATCGGAGTAGGTAACCCAATTCGCATCGAGTCTGCCCATTGCGATTACAACGAAACCACCGATAGTGCGACTAGATTGTTCTATTTAGGAGGAAAGTTTTTGGATCTTACCAAGCGAAAATAAATAACTGAGAGTCGACAACCATTAATATTAGAGATGAGGAAAGCGAACGCTATGGAATGACATTATTTTGTCATATTATGTACCTACTCGTATATTCAAATGGCACGCGTCAACACTGTTATATTTGTTTGTGCCAGTGCATGCGGGATGGGGATGCTGGAGATTTAAAAATAAATAATTAATGTTCTTCAAACGACTGTTTATAGGCACAAGTGTTTTCATGCACGATGTCTTTAGTCGTTTGCCCACTTGTGGGAAATATCTGCTTGCAGTTTTCGACCAGCTTTACTAGTATACCTAGGAAGTGATCATAGTAATTTTAACGATATTACCTAAACAAAAACGTTGGACTAAAACGATGAGACGTTTGAGGTAAACGTTTTTGTTTTGGTAATACCATTAAATTTACCACGATCCCCCTCCTGCGGGGAGTTTCAGCAAGCAGGCTGATAACCGTGCTATCAACCAATGGAAATGCACCCAGAAAATTATTTTTCACCTCCAAAGCTCGGAAACATTTGTTTTGTCGGTTAAATTCTGCGGCCAAAAGCGATTTTTGGCCCCTAGCGGGCAAAAGGTTTTTGAAAGTCGAAGTACTTATTTATTTTGTAGTATGCAAACCTCCCCACCCACCCTGCTGCAGTACTGGCCGCTTGTAAAACCAGCCACGCACTATAGTTTTCAAGATGAGAAAGAGGTATGCAGCTATAGGAAAGAAACAAATAGTATTATGAATAGTGAATGCCTGGTGGGTAAAGCCGCGATTACACCTGCTTGAATTTGACGACTGAATAAGAAATCTACCTAGGAGGCTACGTAGAAAAAGACGTTTGTGAATTCAGAGTTCTAGCTAGGAAGCTAAGTATAAAAAGTGCCTACTAATACAGTTGCTGAATAGTGATGTTCCGATAGCGATAGTTTTGCTGTCGGTAGTTGATCTTGAAATACAGTAACTCTGTTGAATAGCCTTATCGAAAATAATTATTGTACAATAAAATGCTATCGATTGTTATAAAATGGCTGATACAACCTCAAGACAAATACAACCGATAATTGAAAGAAGAAAAAATTACAGACAAACTTATTTGCGGTCTTAAAGATGGGCTTTATTGTTTTTAAAAATACTACAGGAATATCAAATCCCTCGAAGCGAGAGTCTGCCTCGCACTTGACCGTTTTATTAATATAAGTATATTTTTGTTCGATATGTTGAATTAATCATTCGCACTTGGACATCACTAAACATGCTAAGTCCCTTCAAGTAAAGGAGTTAGAAGGTTTAGTGATGTGAAAATTTTGCGAATGATTAATTCGAATCGAACAACTTGTCCATGAAAAATAAAAATAAAGCATTATCTTGGTTTAATAATAAGTACTAATAATAAACTTAAAAAATTCACTATAAAAAAATTTTTATACGACTGTTCGGTTGAGTCAAGGAGTGATCACAGCGAGCTGGATTCAAAAACAAATTCGGCATACATTGCTCGTTGAGTAAGGATAATGCAATAACATAACCAAGCCTCCCAGCAATGTATGCCGAATTAGTCTTTGAATCCAGCTAGATGTGATCGTGGCTTTAATAGGCTGACAATACATTTCCGTGATGTTTTTATTTTTATTTACCTTAAATGGACAAATGAGACCTGAACATTGCCGTGCCAAATCTTATGAATGAGAGTATTTCTGATCAAACAAAAACAATGGCTGTGGTAAATGAAGTGGATACATTTTTTCTCTTTTTCTAGTCTTGCAGGTGCACATAGTCATTCGCCGTAACTGAACAACTTTCAGTAAATAAAACTATCAGCCTCTTCAATACTCTTCATATAAAATTGCAAATGGACAGTTTAGCCACGATCACATCTAGCTGGATACAAAGACTAATTCGGCATACATTGCTGGGAGGCTTGGTTGTGTTATTGCAATATCCTTACTTCAACGAGCAATGTATCCCGAATTAGTCTTTGAATTCAGCTAGGTGTGATCGTGGCTTTTTTGTGGAAAAGAAGATTATTTTAATATTTTCTGAAAGTTTTATTTACTGAAAATTATTCAGTTACGTTGACTGACCACGCCCTTTCAGTTTTCGGAAACCAGTCCCTTAGACGATGTATTGGTCAATTTAATTTCGATGCGAACACGGAATTAAATTAAAATTAATCATTCGCACTCGGACATCACTAAACCTCCTTACTCCCTTCAAGTAAAGAACTTAGGAAGTTTAGTGATGGGTAAATTTTGCGAATGATGATTAACAACTTGTCGATAAAAAATAATTATTATTCATGGTGTAATAATAAGCACTAATAAAAAAAATTATAAAATTCACTATAGATTACCATCGATACTTCAAAGGTTCAGATATTTTCTAAACGACTGTTCAGTAGAGTTAATAAACCTGCTTTGCGACAAAAAAAATCGTAAAAAGAACTAGGTAAAGGAGTGATCACACCTAGCTGAATTCAAAGACTAATTCGGCATACATTGCTGGGAGGCTTGGTTATGTTAATTGAAATATCCTTACTTCAACGAGCAATGTATGCCGAATTAGTCTTTGAATTCAGCTAGGTGTGATCACTCCTTAACTCTACATTGCGCGTGGCTTGACACGAAGTACGAACTTGGTCGGTTATTTAGTATCGATTATTACCGGTACTTTTAAGAATTCGATATTCTCGATATTTTCTATAGGAATATTCGGTAGAGTTACTGTATTTTTAAAATTCAACCATCGATCTCGTTATCGCAGCAACACTGATTCAATAATTTTCAAAATTTACGGTTCGGTTAGGTACTCAATCAATCGCCAGTTAAAGCGCGACGGAGTCAGATGTGTCCGTGTAGAATACTTGACTAGTGCAACACTGTTAGTTTTGAATATAGCGGTCTTTAATTGTTTTTCTAGTAGGAGCGCTTGTTTTAAGTAAAAAAGTATACCATCAGTTAGGCCATTATTTTTTGTTCGACAAGTTGTTCGATTCGAGTCAATCATTCGCATTTGCCCATCACTAAACCTCCTTACTAAGTGGCTTACTATGTTCCGATGTCATTTTTTGGTGGTCATTTCCTCCGAGGCGAGTTCGCCCGGTTGGGCATTTCGCCCGAAAGTATTCATTATTAGTCGAGGTGTTTTAAAACCATATCCAAAAGATAATGAGAAACTATGGCAAACAATAAATAAACTTACATACAGAAATAAAAAATCCAAATAAGATCAATAAACTTCTAGATAAAAAGAATTGACTTCAGCATTTTGTTACTGTAAAAATATCGTTGGCCGAAAATATTTTACTTAAGACTGCACCACGTAAAAACTACCAAAACGGCAATCACGGTTTAATATTGCTTACATATTTAATATGATTTTTTTTAAAACCATTACGATTACGCCATACATTTTTAGTATGACCGCGCGAAGTCTAATAAATAGCTCTGACACGCGGCCGATACCCACAAGAGCTCGAAGTGAGACCACGTCAGTTTGCACCGCGACGCGCCAAAATTATGGATCGCGTTTCAACGTATACACATTCTCTGCTTTCATAGTGTAACAAGGTAACTTTGTTTTTTACTATTTTCTAAAGTAAGATATTTCTTTCCTTGTATTTATAAAGTGTTTGTTTTAGAGAAATGGGGAAGCGCAAAGATAAATATTATGTATCCCGTCAAAAATTCAAAAAATATCTCTTCCTTTAACCAAGTAAGTACTATAGCGAACACGTGGGCAGGAGTTGACTGGCGACTGTTTTCAGAACGTGACGTCATTATTCGAAATCAAATTCAATTTAAGAAATACTCGCCAGCCAGCTCTGCTAAAAGAAGGCTTTCGAGGAGGATCACTACAGTACCTACTTATATACCATACCTAGGTAGTTTAGTTTTGTGATGGGTGACTGGTGATGAAGGGTAGGCGGAGGAAGATAGGTAGATGATGGGTGATCGGTCAAAAGGGTTATCAGAGTAATAGATTTTCGGTACGTGATTGATGTCCGGACGAAGATGGGTGACCGGTGGCTGATATTGATGGGTGACCGGCGGAAGAAGAGTCAATGGTAGATGATGGGTGACCGGTAGATGATGGGTAATCGGCAGTGGTCGGAATAGGTAGAGCTGTTTAGGGTCGATGATCGGAAACTTGAACGTGCTGCTTGCTACATTATTTCGTCAGGTCTGTTAGATTTTCCTCTTGAGACGGATTTCCATGGCATGGCTTTTCGAAATAAGACTGCCTTTTGATCGTTAGTATGTGTCGTTTGATCTTTCGATCACAAAAACAACGAAATGTACAACGATGGCACGGATTTAAATGGATTACTTTTTTAAAAGAAGCAAACGGCGCGAAACTTTGGCAGGAAAAAGGCTACATTATTTCGTCAGGTCTGTTAGATTTTCCTCTTGAGACGGATTTCCATGGCATGGCTTTCCGAAATAAGACTGCCTTGTGATCGTTAGTATGTGTCCTTTGATATTTCGATCACAAAAAAAACGAAATGTACAACAATAGCACGGATTTAAATGGATTACTTTTTTTAAAGAAGCAAACGGCGCCAAACGTAGGCAGGAAACAGGCTACATTATTTCGTCAGGTCTGTTAGATTTTCCTCTTTAGACGGATTTCCATGGCATGGCTTTCCGAAATAAGACTGCCTTTTGGTCGTTAGTATGTGTCCTTCGATCTTTCGATCACAAAATCAACGAAATGTACAGCGATGGCACGGATTTAAATGGATTATTTTTTTAAAAGCAAATGGCGCCAAACTTAGGCAGGATAATAGTTGATGACTGGATGAATGATGATGATGAAAGGATGATAAGTGATGCGCGGATTATAGTTGATGAGTGGATCAATGATGATGAGTGATGCGCGGATGATAGTTGATCAGTGGATGAATGATGATAAGTGGATGATAGTTAATGAGTGGATGAACGATGATGAGCGGATGATGAGTGATGCGTGGATGAGTGGATGAATGATGATGATGAGCGGATGATGAGTGATTTTCGGATGATAAGTGATGCGCGGATGATAGTTGATCAGTGGATGAATGATGATGAGCGGATGATGAGTAGTGCGCGGATGATAGTTGATGAGTGGATCAATGATGATGAGTGATGCGCGGATGATAGTTGATCAGTGAATGAATGATGATGAGTGGATGATGAGTGATTTTCGAATGATAAGATATGATGAAGATGCGCGGATGATGAGTGATTTTCGGATGATAAGTGATGTGCGGATGATAGTTTCTACCACCAAGTCTAAAGTGTTTCTACTGACGTGCTGTTGAGTATACAAACTTGAAGAGCTGTTCCCTGTCGCCCCTCGCTTCCCCTCGAGTAACCCTCCGTTATACAATCGTTGCGCTGAGCTATATTAGTAGAGTTCATTAAAAATACCTTGAGAGAAAAAAGTTCCATTCAAAACACAGTTTTTTAAAAGGTGTCGTTTCCTCCGAGCGGACGAGAACGCGTCTCGGGTGAAATGACGCACTACGACTCCAAGTGGACTGCGCGCATGTGTGTGTTCGATCATACGCACACTACTGTTGCTTCCGACTCGACGCGAAAACTAAACAGTTTTGATCCTATACATTTTTTTATGAAAGGGACAACTGATTTAGACATGAATTGAAAATTTTATCAGGATTACAAAGTATCTCTTTTAAGGAAGTCTAACAAAATTACGGACAAGTACAAGGTGTCAAACAATCTCCTGAAAACTTCATCAATGGACTCATACCATGAAAAATTAACGATTTTCACCATACATACATCTATACACAACAAAAAAAAATGTTAAAGTGCGAGTCGGACTCGCGCATCGAGGGTTCCGATATACCTACCTATAGTATTTTTAGAAGCAATAAGGTCCATTGTAAGGACCGCAAAACTAAATTTGTTTGTAAAGATTTGTTGCAAATTTCCAAAAAACTGTGCTACTTAGAGAGATTGTTTTTTTTCTGAATTATTTACATAAACCTCTATGGACTTTAATTAATTCAGATTTTTTTCTTCGGAAAACTTCGGGGATAAGGAAGGGGGGAAGGTATTTTTTTAACTTTTTATATCATAACTTGAAAACTAAGAGTCGTTAAAAATATAAAGAACTATTTTGGAATGTACAAGTGAAGCACTTTCATATGATACCTAACTTGACTTAGTACTGACAATTAAAAACTTTGACCTACCCATTGTAAAGGTAAAGGCCCAGGGGGCCCACCCCTTTACAATAATAATAATATTATAATTATTTCAATTGCAATAAAGTAAGACAATCGTATTCGAGAACTACTTCTACTACTAAATATAAAAGTATAAACGAGTTTTTAGCTTGCTTTTCAATTTATTTTAAGGTCATTAAAAATACTCATAGAAGCCTTTATACAAAGTATCTGAACATATCAGTCGCGCTATAAAGTGTACCAGCACAGAAAATATAGAGGTATACTAACGTATAGCACATCTAGTGAACTGTCTATGATCCCTACTATGTTGATGTTCCTTAATAGTGATGTACAATTATTTCAAGAAGCAACAATCGAAATATTCGAATGTACTACTTAGTACTATCCAAATAATCTTTTATCATTCAATTGTTATTTTTCATTGGAATCATTATTCGCTTTTCGTACGATTTTGAATGAAAAATTTATTCTAACTAAAAGAATGAATAAAGCACTCAAATTCTTTGTGTTTACTTGACTGGTGCAACCTAATTTTAATTCCTTGTTTGTTTTTTAGTATACCGGTAATTCTGTGGTTTTTTTTTTTGTAGTTATTCTAGTGTTTTTCTATAAAACATAAATTAGCCCTTATTAATATTTTCCGTACGATGAGGTGTTCTATTCGTATTGGCCCTTCACTAAAGTTCTTTTCTGCGTTGCTTAAGGGCCGATCACACCTGACTGAATTCACACACTAAGTCAGTTAGTCTCCTACGTAGGAAAGGAAGGTAGAAAGATGGAACTTAGTAAGTCACTAACTGAGTAAGCCGCATAGTAAGCAACGCAGAAAGGAACTTTAGTGAAGGGCCAATACGAATAGAACACCTCATCGTACGGAAAATATTAATAAGGGCTAATTTATGTTGTATAGAAAAACACTAGAATAACTACAAAAAAAAAACAACAGAATTACCGGTATACTAAAAAACAAACAAGAAAATAAAATTAGGTTGCACCAGTCAAGTAAACATAAAGAATTTGAGTGCTTTATTCATTCTTCTAGTTAGAATAAATTTTTCATTCAAAATCGTACGAAAAGCAAATAATGATTCCAATGAAAAATAACAATTGAATGATAAAAGATTATTTGGATAGTACTAAGTAGTGCATTCGAATATTTCGATTGTTGCTTCTTGAAATAATTGTACATCACTATTAAGGAACATCAACATAGTAGGGATCATAGTCAGTTCACTAGTTGTGCTATACGTTAGTATACCTCTATATTTTCTGTGCTGGTACACTTTATAGCGCGACTGATATGTTCAGATACTTTGTATAAAGGCTTCTATGAGTATTTTTAATGACCTTAAAATAAATTGAAAAGCAAGCTAAAAACTCGTTTATACTTTTATATTTAGTAGTAGAAGTAGTTTTAGAATACGATTGTCTTACTTTATTGCATTTGAAATAATTATAATATTATTATTATTGTAAAGGGGGCCCAAATGGGTAGGTCAAAGTTTTTAATTGTCAGTACTAAGTCAAGTTAGGTATCATATGAAAGTGCTTCACTTGTACATTCCAAAATAGTTCTTTATATTTTTAACGACACTTAGTTTTCAAGTTATGATGAAAAAAGTTTTAAAAAATTACCCCTTCCTTATCCCCGAAGTTTTCCGAAGAAAAAATCTGAATTAATTAAAGTCCATAGAGGTTTATGTAAATAATTCAGAAAAAAAGTGGGTATCGGCCGCGTGTCAGAGCTATTTATTAGACTTCGCGCGGTCATACTAAAAATGTATGGCGTAATCGTAATGGTTTAAAAAAAATCATATTAAATATGTAAGCAATATTAAACTGTGATTGCCGTTTTGGTAGTTTTTACGTGGTGCAGTCTTAAGTAAAATATTTTCGGCCAACGATATTTTTACAGTAACGAAATGCTGAAGTCAATTCTTTTTATCTAGAAGTTTATTGATCTTATTTGGATTTTTTTTTCTGTATGTAAGTTTATTTATTGTTTGCCATAGTTTCTCATTATCTTTTGGATATGGTTTTAAAAGAACTCGACTAACAATGAATACTTTCGGGCGAAATGCCCAACCGGGCGAACTCGCCTCGGAGGAAATGACCACCAAAAAATGACATCGGAACATAGTAAGCCACTTAGTTAGGAGGTTTAGTGATGGGCAAATGCGAATGATTTACTCGAATCGAACAACTTGTCGAACAAAAAATAATGGCCTAACTGATGGTATACTTTTTTACTTAAAACAAGCGCTCCTACTAGAAAAACAATTAAAGACCGCTATATTCAAAACTAACAGTGTTGCACTAGTCAAGTATTCTACACGGACACATCTGACTCCGTCGCGCTTTAACTGGCGATTGATTGAGTACCTAACCAAACCGTAAATTTTGAAAATTATTGAATCAGTGTTGCTGCGATAACGAGATCGATGGTTGAATTTTAAAAATACAGTAACTCTACCGAATATTCCTATAGAAAATATCGAGAATATCGAATTCTTAAAAGTACCGGTAATAATTGATACTAAATAACCGACCAAGTTCGTACTTCGTGTCAAGCCACGCGCAGTGTAGAGTTAAGGAGTGATCACACCTAGCTGAATTCAAAGACTAATTCGGCATACATTGCTCGTTGAAGTAAGGATATTTCAATTAACATAACCATGCCTCCCAGCAATGTATGCCGAATTAGTCTTTGAATTCAGCTAGGTGTGATCACTCCTTTACCTAGTTCTTTTTACGATTTTTTTTGTCGCAAAGCAGGTTTATTAACTCTACTGAACAGTCGTATAGAAAATATCTGAACCTTTTCAAGTATCGATGGTAATCTATAGTGAATTTTTTAATTTTTTTTTAGTATTTGTTATTACACCATGAATAATAATTATTTTTTATCGACAAGTTGTTCATCATCATTCGCAAAATTTACCCATCACTAAACTTCCTAAGTTCTTTACTTGAAGAGAGTAAGGAGGTTTAGTGATGTCCGAGTGCGAATGATTAATTTTAATTTAATTCCGTGTTCGCATCGAAATTAAATTGACCAATACATGGTCTAAGGGACTGGTTTCCGAAAACTGAAAGGGCGTGGTCAGTCAAGGTAACTGAATAATTTTCAGTAAATAAATCTTTCAGAAAATATTAAAATAATCCTCTTTTCCACAAAAAAGCCACGATCACACCTAGCTGAATTCAAAGACTAATTCGGGATACATTGCTCGTTGAAGTAAGGATATTGCAATAATACAACCAAGCCTCCCAGCAATGTATGCCGAATTAGTCTTTGTATCCAGCTAGATGTGATCGTGGCTAAACTGTCCATTTGCAATTTTATATGAAGAGTATTGAAGAGGCTGATAGTTTTATTTACTGAAAGTTGTTCAGTTACGGTGAATGACTATGTGCACCTGCTAGACTAGAAAAAGAGAAAAAAATTATCCACTTCATTTACCTCAGCCATTGTTTTTGTTTGATCATAAATACTCTCATTCATAAGATTTGGCACGGCAATGTTCAGGTCTCATTTGTCCATTTAAGGTAAATAAAAATAAAAACATCACGGAAATGTATTGTCAGCCTATTAAAGCCACGATCACATCTAGCTGGATTCAAAGACTAATTCGGCATACATTGCTGGGAGGCTTGGTTATTTTATTGCATTATCCTTACTTCAACGAGCAATGTATGCCGAATTAGTCTTTGAATCCAGCTAGCTGTGATCACTCCTTGACTCAACCGAACAGACGTATACAATTTTTTTATAGTGAATTTTTTAAGTTTATTATTAGTACTTATTATTAAACCAAGATAATGCTTTATTTTTATTTTGCATGGACAAGTTGTTCGATTCGAATTAATCATTCGCAAAATTTTCACATCACTAAACCTTCTAACTCCTTTACTTGAAGGGACTTAGCATGTTTAGTGATGTCCAAGTGCGAATGATTAATTCAACATATCGAACAAAAATATACTTATATTAAAAAAAACGGTCAAGTGCGAGGCAGACTCTCGCTTCAAGGGATTCGATATTCCTGTAGTATTTTTAAAAGCAATAAAAGCCCATCTTTAAGACCGCAAATAAGTTTGTCTGTAATTTTTTCTTCTTTCAATTATCGGTTGTATTTGTCTTGAGGTTGTATCAGCCATTTTTTAACAATCGATAGCATTTTATTGTTCAATAATTATTTTCGATAAGGCTAATCAACAGAGTTACTGTATTTCAAGATTAACTACCGACAGCGAAACTATCGCTATCGGAACATCACTATTCAGCAACTGTATTAGTAGGCACTTTTTCTACTTAGCTTCCTAGCTAGAACTCTGAATTCACAAACGTCTTTTTCAACGTAGCCTCCTAGGTAGATTTCTTATTCAGTCGTCAAATTCAAGCAGGTGTAATCGCGGCTTTACTATGCGGCTTAGTCAGTGACTTAGTCAGTGACTTACTTAGTTCCATCTTTCTACCTTCCTTTCCTACGTAGGAGACTAACTGACTTAGTGTGTGAATTCAGTCAGGTGTGATCGGCCCTTAAGGTACTGGCTGATAATGAAAATAAATTTAAAATTCGATTGGCTTTTGTTTTTTTTTTGTTCTCTTGCCTAGATTAATGGACTCGCCCTTTCAAATCGACGCAATACAAAATAGATTTGCCCAGATTTGCCTGCCACTGCCTATCCTCTGTCTCCACATTGAAATCCAATGAAAATGAACCTTGTACTGCAAATTTATCAAGTAGTTTATAGGTAGAGTCACGAACATAAGCACAACAGTCCAAAAAATAATAATAAATTTAATTATAGTGATTTCCTTTTTAATGTCTAGTATTCTTAATCTATACACGGCCACTCGTCCGTGAAAACTCTTTGACCTTGAGCGGGGCTCTGGTTTCGGAGGTATGTAGCGAAGCGCTGGTTCAGCTTATACTGGTTATGTTTCCACTTGCTTGCTGCCGTCAGTACCATTATGTAGGTATTATGCCCTTACGTTAAAACGTATGAGTAATTCATTAAACAATTGTTTCTTATTTTTGAATTGCTTTTCTTGCATTATGTTAACATTTCCTCGCTTCAATGAGGTGAAAAATTTTGTGTTTCGCTCGGCAGCAAAGTTATTTTGCGTCTCGTGCCTTGAAACCTTCGCCACTCACGCCAAATAACGCTTTTGCTGCCTTGCATAACAAATAACTATATCACGATAAGGTGCTTTAAAAATATGAGAGCATTTATTAAATTTTTCTGAAAATAGGAAATCATTATTATTCAGAATTGGTCACTCTGATCTGCCATTTGATACAAATAGATTTGCCATCGATTGATGAACGTACAGTCAAGAGCACATCAAGCTTGACAAATTTGTACTGCCTTAAAACTTTACTTGCAACTGTACCAAAGAAGGTGTTTCAGTCTGTTTATAACCACGACGTGTTGATTTATCAAGAATATTTAACGCCTGTCACTTGAAAATTTAAAGCTTTCTACATTTACATTTTGATTACATTCTACGCTCTCTGTATGTACATTATGTTTATTGCCTCCCTTTTGGTACAACATCTTAACTTTTACGATGCTCTCGATCCATATCCATGCACAATTTTGGTCGCCGAAAATGAACAAAATGTCTTTCACCAACGGCTTTCTACAAACAAGGAAAAAATACTCGCGCTTTGAACAGCGCACTTAACTTTTATTACTATCTCGCTTAACATACTCGTGATCCAACTTCGTTTGCAAATTAGTCCGATTTGAATGCACTTTGATTGCGCAGATTCGATAAACGTGCAGAATGTTCTTCAGAAATCTGAAGTAACTATAAAAGACGGTATAAAATTTTAACTTGCAAGTTAAAAGCCAAAAACCGCATCGAACACGGGCATCGCTCTCGTCCCGATGTTCCGAACATCTCGGCTCTTATTAGTTTGTTTTTTGTGGCAGGTCTTTACGCGGCGCGTTTTGTTCCTTTTTGTTGGGGCCTTGTACGGAGTGCAGCCTTCGTTAGTGCGTGCAAGGTCATCGCGGTTCCACTCGGAGACTCGGGGGCTCGGACTCACTTTGGTCAGAACTTTTTGTGGGTCCACAAGCATGTCGAAGAAAAACATATTTTAATAAAAGATTTTTTGTCAGCTACCTTCTACAAAACATTAGAACGATGTAAGCATTTGTAATGAAGTTGCGGTATTTCGTGATTACGTTTTTTACCACCATAGTCTGATAGCTATTCTGAAATGAATAGTTTAAATACAACCAAGTCTGCAGTATCCGTTGTTAAAGCAAGATAAAACACTATCAGACTCGGCGCCTACGATATCTCCCTATCTGGCGGATAAATAGCGTTGATAAATAGTGATAATCCTGATGATATCATAGCAGCCCCTGTTTGTTCAGCTCAAGGTGACGTTGCATGACGCAAGTCAGTTTTGCCTGTCGTAAATTAAGTTTCTGAAAGGCTTGGTATATTAGATACATCTTTCACCTTCCGCACCTCAAAAGGAGATTATACTTATTAACCCTTAAAGGATTACTTTGTTTCCCGTCTGTCTTCTGTTGGTCTGTCTTTCTGTGGTCTGTCTATCTGTCTTTCAATACCCTTTTTCTTCCAAGCGGGTACAGGTATCAAATTGAAATTAACCTATTTAAAAGTGACAAAACCTCCTATACTAGTACGAGTAATCCCAGTAATAGAAAATTACAGGTTTCCTACCTGGGGGTGATCGTGGTAAATTCAACGATATTACCAAAACAAAAACGTTTGCCTAAAACACTCAGTTAAGACTTAACAAAACTTTTGAGTCAAACGTTTTTGTTTTGGTAAAATCGTTGAAATTACCACGATCACCCCCAGGTACTTTTAAGATTTCACAACAGTTAAATCCTGGAAGCAGTGCCTGCTCCGCCCCTGTGTCAACGCAGTCCATATATAGCCACGCATATCATATAGTCCTCAACACCACTTCTTCATATTTGTTCACGACACGTCTCCAGCTCCATTTAAAAAGCGATTTGCGAGAACTCCGTCGTGGAATAATATTTTCTCCTCAAATGAGCTCAGTTCCCAGGCCATTGTCGACGGCTCTCCTTTTAAGGAATCAACGTACAGGCGGATCCAAACCAGATTCTTTCTTAATCTCTTGTACACTGATAACTTCATATAAATAAAGTATTTTAAGGAATGCAACGTTCGTGCATCTCGCAAAACATCTTCCTTTTAAAGTAATTTATGCGCCGAGATAACTCCGCCATTTCTCTTAAATGACGACGTTATTTTATAATTGGTGTGTCCTCGTAAAGTATATCTTTACGAGTGGAATGAAATACGTCATCTTGAAGGTTTTTATTAAAAAACAAAGTTGTCTTAAACCAGTAGGATAACGCTACAATGTAGTCGGGTTTAAAATTAAGCGATGCAACATGTAATCTGTGTTGGTAAGTAGAGATTAGAGTTACGGCCGGGGGGCGCAATAAGTCGGTGTGAGTTGTATCTCCCTGTGCGCCTGCGCCAGTGCGCATTCCCTCTAATTGGCCGGTTTGTGTCTGCGCAATGCCCGCTATGGTATTGAAACACTGGCCACTTTCGCTTCCAACATTCTTTCCTTCGCAAAAAAATATTTTAGAGTTTTTTGCCTTGTCAGTGATAGTTGACCGTTAAGGGATATTTCTTCCATATTCGTTTCGCGTTACGAGTAAAAAGTTCATATATGTGGTGGGGATAATTAATAGGTCCTTCTGAAATTGTGCAAATACTCAGACCATGCAACTGAACAATTTTTCCCATGTTGAAAAACGAATACCATTGTGTTTGCTTTCTCACACCAAGTGAAGCACCGTCAATGGAGTAATTTTTTTCTATTTTGACGAACTCTTTTTCGGAAAAGTCAAGCTATACACATAAATTGCACTATTTTAGAATGACTTTATATAAGAAACAAGGTTTGGTCTAGTAGAGCTATAATATCTTGGTCAATCCAAATTCTTTGTCCTAAACTTATACTACATTCATAGTTGATGTTCTTTTATTGTTCATTAACGTTGTGTTAATAGGCCTATAATTCAAAACCAATCCGCAACCGACCGTAATAATAATAAATTTTAAAGAAATTCTATTATTTTCTCTTCTTTTTGTGGCATTGGTTCTTTAAAAAAGAATTTAAAAATTTATACCATGATAACCCTGCGACCGCAAAATTTTAGTGTTTTTCTTTGCGTTGTTTGAAAGCCATTCTTTGTTGTTTAGACGTGATTTTCTGAAAATCACGATTCTTTGAAAGGGTCAATAACCTTTAGCAGATTGTTAAAAAGTTTCAGTGTGAGTGATCAAATATAAAAAAAAATCTAAATTAAGTACAGATTTTTCTTTTCTATATGAAGAATGATTATAAATATAAATGCTAAGGTAGTGTTTGATTGATAATATTTAATATCAATCAAACACTACTTTAGTATTTGATTGATAATTTTTATATGTTATGATTTAAATTTTAATAGTTTATCAGGGTAAATTTGAAATTTTAAATTCTCAAAAGTGATATTTTATCCAGGGATATTAACTTGTTGGAATTGTGCATTTCTGTGATTATGACCAAAAGTATTTTTTTCATGGCGTTACCCAGCAGCATGTTACCCTTTTACCACACTATATTTTGTGAGGTTGGCCTGAACTACTAATTACATATTTTTGTTTTATACGCGTAAATATAGGTTTATTTATTCATTATAACACATAACTTTTGCAATGAGTCTCATTTGTACAGTATTGTTACCCAAACCCATTCGGAATAGAAGATTTCCATCTATTTGACCACAAAAGGTCTGGATCTGGTTTTACACCTTGTTAGGCACTGCCTCTGTGCTTGTGTTCAGTTGCCCTATTGTAAGCCCCCTTGTTATGGAAGCCGTTAGGGTTGGCACAAATTAAATGCCGTGCTTATTTGTTTTTTCATCCAAAAATTAACAGACACGTAAAAACACGTTCCTGAAACGCCTAATTATAAAACCGGTTTAAATATAAATATACATAAAAAATTTAGTAACACGTAGAAAATATTTAAATAAGGTACTAAATTCTTCATGCAACTGAACTATTTTACAAGTATCTTCGGAGAAGTCTTGCGAGAGGAACAATATTTTTTTATATTTCTGTGTTACAAGTGTTTGGATATGAGCTATGGGCTGATTTTAATCGATATCTTTCCAAATCGAAATTTGAATTACACTCCAACACTATAGGCACTATTTACCTGCAATTGAGAGTGCAAAACAGAATTTCAATGACATTTTTTCTTCGGTCAAAGGACAGATTTTTTATTTTTCTATATTGTTAACGAGCTTGAACATTGTTCATTAATAAAAATTTGTGTCAACCCTGCTGCACGCCTTGACCAAGCTCAAGCTCGGGGCATGCTCCTCATATGTTCAATTGCGTTACCGCCGGCTATGTTTGTTCTGAATAGTACTATTGTTAGAACTTATGAGCCCCTAGTACTTCCAACGAGGAACGTCAAGGCTAAGTATAGATTGAAAGAAATAGCAACAATAAAAAATGTTCAGTATTTGTTTCAAAGTAAAAATTCCTGTGGAAGTATCGCATTTCAATAGGCTTAAGAACGAGTGTACGTGACTTTGAAGAATTCCTTTACAAGTCGACAAATACACGGATGGAGGGTCACAATAGAAAGCAGGTAGGCCCTCAACAAGTATTTAAGGGGACGCATGGAAAGGGTTATAAGTAGGGATTTGGTTTTTTAACGAGGAAATTCTGAGGAATATGCTTCTTTTTGTTTTATTTGCAAGAGGTGCTTAAGGACATCTATGTTTAGGGTAAGGGGCAACTGCGCCTTTATAACACGAATATTATTATGTAGTGAGTATGTTAGCATATTTTATTTACTTCTAGCCGTCGTGCGTAAGTTAAAAATTTTACGTGCCTAATCGTCCAGGAAGCTGTCGTTTGGGTCCACATTGAGGCCAGAAAGTGCTTCCTTATGCACATATATAGCACACAGGTAACAGATCTTTGCTCTATATAATCTTTACCAAAGACCACCAACAGATGGCGCTATAAGGTTTCTGAATCGCGATATTTTCAAGAAATCCGTAATAAACGGAGAAAATATTTTTTTCAAGATCTATTTCGACCCCGAAATCGCTGTATAGTGAATTACATCGAAACCATTAAAGGCGTTTTCGACAAATCTATTACAAATATACAAATATTGCTTGTGTAAAATAGTATAGATAGGTTATTACTGTCCTATATCCATACTTCACCTTAACAAGCAAAAAGGTCAAAAGAGCAGTTAGACTGTTGAATTCAAACCGTGATAAGTCAAACCTTTAAAGGTTACTGGCAGATGGACAGATGAGTGGTTATGTCCAATTACTCGTAACGATCTGTCTCCCATTCGATCGGGATTTAAACCAGTTTAGAGCTAACCTACTATTAAATTCCTAATGAGATGCTTTATTATACAGGGTGTAAAACAAAGTATGATGATCCTTTAAGGGGTGATTCTACATCACTAATAGATTGTAAAATAATTTTTTTTTTTTTTTTCAATCAATTAATGTTGTAAAATCAACCCTTAGAAGGATCATCGTGCTTTTTTTACACCCTGTATGTATTTATCTAACATATTGTTTAACAGTTTCGCAAACAGTATGACGACGGGCCGTGCGCCGAAATATCGGGAACTCATCAAAAATCTATATCGTGGCTTACCACAAAACAAACAGAACAGTATGACGGATTCTTAAATCCGTCATACTGTTTTCATAATAGTGAATTATCTATACCTAAACAACGTGTATATATCAAACTTAAATAGATTACTTATCGGCCCATTAGCTGAAAATCTTTTTCTAAGGAACATAATAGGTTGACATACGAAAAACTTCTCATAAAAAACTACATCAGCTCATTTAGTATGGGACGTCCAAAAAACTTTAGTTTTTCAACCTTAGGGAGTCCTTCAGTTTCGCGGGCAGTTTCACATATCCTTCAGTTCCACATATATCCACATACACTTAAGGGCAAAAATAACCGCCAGGTTTGTTGTCTGTCATACATTTTCATAGAGATATGTTCAAACATAGAATAGAACGTATTTTGAATTTTAGTTAATAATAGTGCATCTAAAAGGCACAACAAAACTAAACTCTAAGTTTCCTGCAGCGGTATCAAGGATGAGGATCCGAAGATATCGTCATCGCGTCGTTCGAAGAGCAAAGTAAACACCAACATCAAATACTGTGTATCTTATCACGGTACTTATCTTGGTAAAACTGATGCAAGATAAATGTTTTTGTAGAGTATTTTTATCCCAACGCTGCAGTCATTGGTTGATGTAAACGTAGCTTTATTCTTGTAAGAAATTTGCAGTTCCGGTGACTTATCAGAAAAATATCAGTTTAAAATAATAATTAAAATGATCATTATGCAAATTATTAGTAGTATCAATTATCATTATTATTTTGTCATACAGTCATTTATATTTTTTAGTTGACGTGAAACATTGATGCGGCGTTTTCTTCTCGAAATTCTGAAAAAGCTATGAAGATAATTCGAATCTTCGCAAAAAATAATCGACAATAATCCTTGTAATATATAAACCTTTCAGAAATTAACGCATATATCTTGTAGTATATCTTAACTGACAGGACAAGGCGCACTATGGCTTGTACCGACGGAATATTTGCATAACATATGCAAATTACAGTAGATTAAAGTTAATTTTGCGGTAGAACAAGCTGTTTTGCTGGCACTCTCCTCCCACGTGTTGCTTTTCGCTGTCCGCTCTGTAACATGCGCCCGCGCAACCATCCTGTCTTATACTAGGGTAGGTATACATTTTACTGGTTGACTTGCATTGGAATGAAATGATGAAAACATCTTCATGGTTGAATTACAAAAGGGGGATAACTCTTTAGCTCCGAAGAATATTTGTTGATAATGTATACCAGCTTTTTTTGCAAAATTCAGTTTTTCAATATGAATTTTCAATATAGTTATGTTATTATACTTAATGAAATAAAAAAAAATTGTACCGTAACTTAATGTTATTGATAAAATTTTCATTTTCATATGAACCTCTACATGGTTGGCCGACGATGACCATATATTCAGTTGTGTTAAAGACCCCATTTATATCTACAGCAGCTAAACTGGTTAATGTAAGCAGTTAATATTAATGCGAGAAGAACATTAATTAAGTCCACGTGAATACCAGATTGATTTAAATGTGTCTTAATTGTAAAATTTTATGTTATGGTTATGATGAGACTCCATTGAAAAGTTTAAATTGGGTGGAAACTACACATTTAAATTGATTTGAATTCATATGAAGCTTAAATTAGGTGGAAACTAAGTTTTTAAACCACTTAAAACATTTTACTTTAATGTTTTTAAAGAACTGTTGCAACTTGCAATGAACAGATTTGTGGTATGAGTTGGACCAAATACTTCAACCGCGGTTCGGCGCACTTTAAGACGCTTACGTTCAAGTATTTGCTTCTAGCACGTGCCTTTCACCGCGATTTAATTGGTATATTTTTTGCGAACTTCACCCTTCGTCTGACTGTCGGCTGATATGTAATTACTTGATGGCGGATGCGAGTTAAGGAGCGGCTAGTACTGCAGCTCGAAATCTATTATGTACAGTTAAAGGTGGCGCTAACGGTCCTCGCAACCTTTGCAGATCTTTAGATTGATCACGTTTCGTTTCTTTGGTGTCTGATTAGGTTTGATTGGGTCTTGGAATAATAGCTTAGAAGACATAATTTACTTCTCGTTACCGTCATAGTGGAATTTTTCCGTTGTTCTGTTTGAACTGTCTTTCACCTTGCAGTCTTAATATATTCTCACTAACGCTTTTCCTTTTCCTCGATACTAGTTGTTTCGTGGTCAAATTACTTTCTCAGTTGTTTGCTATCTTTTAAGGGCAAAGTTACTTAATACAAACGGTCAACTGCCTTACAATCAGTGTCGTCAAGAAGCCGCCATTCTTGTTTTTCAATCCCATTGACGCGGGGATCCGTTACTCGGCCCTCCTGCGCAACAGTCGGTTCTACTGACATTGCTGTTCGAACAACATTATGGTCCCAGGTCTAATGCTTGGTCACGCGTGTTTATTAAAATTAATTATTCAATGTTTTCTTATTGTCATTGAAATGTTGTGAGTGAATAGTTCGGTATATTTTGAAGTTCAGAGAAAGTACGTACAGAGTTATAAATGAAATCAGTTTAATGAAATAATTTATTGCGGTTGGAGCTTGTGGGAAGAGACGTTTTGCTGTTATATGTACGTACAATGGAATCAAAAATTTGTTAATCTATTGACGATATTCATAACAATAGGAAGTCAATTTATTATTGGCAGAAGTTTAAAATATTGATCGACAAAATGTGCTACAAACTGAGTGCCACTTTTCTCCGACACCGTTGCGCCAGATTCACAGAACGACAGGTCCCGTCTCGCAGAAAGCTGCGACTACTTTTTATACTTTTAACCGCACTGGGTAACGTTATGCGTTTTACGTAACTGTGCTTCTAATGGGTGTAAGTTTTTCTGCTATCCTATCGGGAGCGACTATAATTGATCACTAGCTGGCTACTGGATAAATAAAGGAAGTATACCGTAACCCGTAACGGGATGTGTGCAATTACATTGATCGTGCTTGTTGACATTTTGATTTATATTAAAGTGAACGTGTAAATGTGTACTTAGTACACTTGTTGCAGTAATTTCAATTTATTGCTTCCTTACATGAAAGTTCTTATGATATAATTATCCAGTAGCCGGATGAATATAACAAAGAAGTCATAAACTAATTAACGAACAGGAAGTTACATACGAAATGATATTATGATAGCCGGCTTATACTAGGGTACACTAGAGGTTCAAAGTATAATCACTTTATTCATATTAAGATTCAACTAAGACAATAACAACTAAGAACAATTTTTAACAATTTTAAACTAAGAGCTACATCACTTCACAAACAAAGTGGCGCTATGTGAAAAAAAAGTAGTGACAACTAATAGGCCTGTGCGGTGGGAATCACATCTCCGGAAGAAGAGAAAATTTAATCTCTACAAATAAAAATAATATGTACTTCATTCAAGGCTTGAAACCCTCAGCAGAAGGCCGTGATGCTAAATACATGTAGGATCATCAGGAAGTTTCGGCCCGTGTTATAAAACACCTCTTTAGAGTGATGTAAAAATACCAAAATACTATCAAAAATACCACAATAATAGTTCTATAAGAAATTTCTGCCAACCAGCCAATGGTTGAGGACAAAATATTAAAGTACTTCTATGTAGAAAATTGACAATATTCAAAAATAAGTTATAAACCTTTTTTAGTTTTTTTCCCATTTGTGTTTTTGATGTTGCCTTCGTGGCCTTTCATCATGTGTTTTACGATACTCATTAAGTCTGTCGTCGTCCTGTGATATCATACATGCATTAAATGAAGGAAGAGACACACAAAATGTATGGTAATGTTCTCCTTTGGGTCCAAGGACGTTATAATAATTGTGATGTTAACATTATTATTAGAACGATATTCTTTTAGATTTTTTTTGTTTTTAAGTATTGAGGTTTATTGATAGATACAAGTAGCTTTTTGTATTTATCATTTCTCTGTAATACTAAAAACATTTTTGTGACGGCAACGGATTGATTTAATTTTTTTATCTTCCGCGCCGAGCTTTTGCTGCTCAATTGTACAAATACATAGAGTGAGTGTTTAGGAAGAAACTTGGCTAAAACAAAGCTAAAACTAGGACATTCATGAGTAATTTGGCAGCAATCGTGTAAGTTATAATTATAATCGCGGTTAACCGAATAGTCTTCTTACATTATAGAATTAATTATTATGACGGCATTTAGAGGAAATCGTTCATTTGTAATAGTTTAATTTAATAGCATTAGTATAAGAGTGTTATTTTCGGAAATTGTGGTGAACTCATACAATGATTATGATGACTCACTTGTTTGCGGAAAATTGTAATGGTCTGTACAAAAGATGCAAAAGTTTAACGTGGGTTTCACAACACGAATACAATATATTTTAAGAACTTATTGTAACTTTATTAGATTTTTCAGAAGTATTTAATATCCGTTTTTTTTGGAGTAGCTTCCAGTCTGTTCTTCTCTCCGCCAGATGTTTCCTGGGCTCTGAGACAAGTGGCTTTCTATTATCGCAGGTACTGTAGAATAGAATAAAATGTATGGGATTGACATTAGCTTTCACGCATCATTTCTTGAGCTAATGTCAACCTATTCGATAGTAGAAAGCCACTTGTCTCTAGGCCTGGTACGACACGACTTCGGCCTTCTCCTTGATTTGGTCAATGTAACTTCGCCTAGGTCTTCTCTATCTTTTTTCCTTAAAACTTTCCTTCTATGACATTTCTGAAGAGGTAAAGTAGTGGGGCAAAAGTTAGTGTGTTTATCTGCAGTAAGTACCTATGTTTAAAGAAAATCTCATTTAAATTAAATTTATTGCTGAAACATTCTATTTAGTTGACAAAGACAGGTTCTGGCTTTTGTAAAACCTCTTTTAAAGTTCCTTTTATCCATGGTTTTAGTCTTATTTTTCAACATTAAAAATGGAAACGATAAGAAATGAAGTCGACCGCAATTTTGCTCAAGAGGACCTCGTGTAAAAAAGTTTGATCAATCTGAATACCCAGATTTAAGTAGTGCTCTTATTCTCATCTTACAAACAATATTTAGAAGAAATTCTAAAGCGATTATAATTAGTTCGGCATCTTACATGCGTGCTGATTCCCGATTATCCATTCCGGCATGGCAGAGTAGAACATATAGTCATAACATAGACTATTATAGAATTAAAAGTAAAAATTTCCACCTCTCTTAGTGACATGACAGCTTTATTTTTAATTATTAATTATCTGATGGGCTATGGCTAAGTTTCATTCTGCTGTAAGCGAGTCGATATTCTACGGAAAAAAAATGATGCCAAATTTGTACCTATATTTCAACTTTACACATTTTTAGACATTCAACCGTACATAGTTTTTAAATCAAACATTATTATTTGCTTTAAATTCGCATCACACCAGTCTAAAATCAGCTCAATGTTGGAGCATATTTCCGTTCTAATTTTAGTATCGGCAAGTTTCGCCCTAATCCGAAATTCAGTTTAGATAAATCACAGAGTTCAATGACTCCAGGAAGAAACTGTACAATTTTATATTTGTATATCCATATATGTAAAACGTATCAGCATAATACATGTCAATTAAGTTGCTCGTCAAGAAAGTCAGTCCGTTTGCATTTAAATATCGACCTCACGACAAGCCCCAGGATTTCATTTTACTTGCTAATTCTTTAGTTGCTTGAGTTTTGCCGCTTTTGTGTTTATTTATCATCATTACGGTAAAAATTCGTGATTATATTTATTTTGACCTTTTTAAACTCTCGGTGCTTAGTCAGAGACGTTATAATTATGACCAATGTATTGTCATTTTATTTTTGGGGAGTATGAAGGTAGTATGCAATTTATCTCTCAAATCTAGAGAGGAAAACAGAGTATTTGTTTTTGAATAAATAACTAGGTCTACTGGAAGACATTTCTTTATTGAAATAAGTAGTACCTGTTGTGTCGTCTTTTTATATGTATTGTCCATTATGTTTTCTTGTGTGCAATAAACTACATATAATAATAATAATAACTAAACAAATATTTTTATTTGGTGAAGGGCTAATAAGAAGAAAATAATCTCGGTTTTTTAATTGATAAAATATTTCGTAAGCCACACCATCGATACTCAATAATTTATTCCCAAGCCCTATCATAAGTAAGCCTTTGCCAAGCCGGTGGCTAATATGATTGTTAAACTTGTTATAGCGCCAAATATAATAATCTGACTTGATTTAGATACTTTTATCGTACAGGTAATAAATAAAATCCTGAGATAAAATCAAAAAGTAGAGTTAAAAACCAGAGAACGAGCACGAGCCCCTGGATAAACGCTCTTCATTCACTCGCGCGAGAAAACTGTCGTTTGCTTCGTATACTCGTAGTACTTATCTAGTCCCTGTTTGTTTCATACAACATAAGTCAAAAAATGACACTTGGCCTTAGATATAATTTTATGTAGGGCTTCGTGCTGAGCCAGCAGAACGAATGCAAAATAAATTATTGTTTTCATTCTCTTAGTAGGTAGGTACAAGCATGCACGTAAACCTTGGACGTAAACGCATAGTAAATGTCAATGCTCGCCACTATAAATATCTACCTACTGTAGTTTGACTGGTGCCACCAGGGCATGCACACCTAGCTTGCCTCGGGAAGAATTCGCGTCGGAGACCAGTCTTGAATAGTCTTTTTATTTCTTTTGGCGCTATCCAGCATTTTCTAAAGGACCGCGTTTGTTTGGGGCCGCTCGATTGAATGAGAAAAGTGACGTGTGCGAAAAGAGAGAATTGAAAATTTTCATTAAGTCAAGTATCAAGATGCGAGGACATTTTTTGTCTTACGGTTTTTACTTGTCCCTTCCTTTTTTTTCGCAATGTACTTTTTTGTCAATATCGTGAATATCTTTTGATTCTTGACGGTTCGCAAATTATCAGAAGGTGTTAAATTACTCCAACTAAATCCTGACAGCTACTCCGCCCTCGCATTAGTCAAATTTATATCTAGAACTTACAATATAACGTATTAATGCCACTTTATGTAGAGTTCTCTTCTCACGCCCACTCATTTAAGCCCATTTGCACGAATCTCAGTTTGACTAAAATAAATAATGAAGGTTTTCGTTTAATAGGGTTTAATTATTCTTCACTGGGTGAATATTTGGGAAACACGATAGTCAACAAACTTTTGTACAAAATAATTTATACAAAAAATTATATGCTGTTCATTTGTCTACAATTTATCTTATTCTAAGGATAAATATTCATCTCCCAAAATTTCGCTACTGCTACCCGAAGAGTTTTTTTTTTCCCGTCAACGAGTTGGTCTCTGTCTTTAGGACCAGAGGCGCTAGCACCGAAGTCAATCGTTATCGATTCTCTCTTTTTTTTTCTATACAAGAAGAAAAGAGAGTTTCGATAACGATTGAGTTCGGTGCTAGTGCCTCTGGTCCTAAAGGCAGAGACAAACTCAACGATGGAAAAACTTGCCCTTTTTACTGGTGACTTGAATAGATTCGAGTACTATGAACTCGAGAACACAAACGACGCAGACGTAGTTTACTTCCAACTAGCTAGCTTTTGTTTCCATTACTTGTGCACGTCGACACATTTAGCCTAAGGGACTCCCACGCTATTTCTAACCTGCAGTTACTTTACCGTCCTCGGCGCAAGTGATACTAAAAGCTGCAATAATCTTCGATACGTTTGCGGCTGTGTGCGATTCTCCGCTCGGTTATTACGTGTCATAAATCCAACGTATCAGAGGTTAGCAGAATCAGCCTCTCGCAATTTGACTCATTACACTTTACGCCTTCGGTTTATAAATCGATTGTCTGTAAATCATTGTGTGAAATCTACTGGGTTCTTGCCTAAAACTCTTCCGTTTATAAAAGTATATCCGAAAACAAAGCATTTAAAATAAAATATTGGTCCTGTAAATCCAAAATAAGAAATTTCTTTAAAAACAGTATACGTATTGATTCACTTTTTTGATAAAATTATATCTAAGAAGGCGGCAACCTTTTCGATCACATCTCAGTAGGCATCTTTTCTTCATAATTATCCAATTGCTGGGTCTCCTCCGTAATCAATATAGGTAATCATTAATTTGTAAGAAAATAAATAAGGTACCTTCTTACTCAAAAAAGGCATCGGAAAGCCTGTTGTTCACCGACTGCCAACCCTATTATTATACAGAGTCTTTCAGTGTATGTGATTTCAAAAATTCTTTAACAAAATTACAACTTAAGAAAACTTTTGGTTGGTTAGTCTCTAATTGTATGTGATGAATTTTCTGTAATTTTATGGGAGCGTACTTAAATTGGCGATTCAACGTAACTAATATTAACAAACAGGCTTTCTATAATCGTAAACGCTAGTACGATAGTCATTAATGTATGGGATTGACAAATGTTATCACGTCTGCATGTCCTATAGTACCCCTAGGGGTACAAATGGGACGGATTTAGTCAGGGGTACAAATCCAGGTGTACTAGTGGTCCTGAAGCGTTTAGTCACGCAATATTTCGTTGACTTATGTCAATTTCACAAATTTTCATTCTGTTCTACTGGCGTTTACGATTTTTTAAACCCCTGTCTACGACCCCTTGTATTTGTGCATGGTAGTGATTGGTTGTCGAAGAAGCGCGTACGCATGTATCGTGTGATTAATCACGTCCTTATAAGGCGGCTCTCGAAATTTGTATAGTAATAAAGAGAAGACTGCAATTTATTATTCAAGTAGTAGGTACTTACTCTAAGTATGTAAAATATAGCTTATAAATTACCGACGTTTCGTAATCCCCTTTTTCTTGTTGAAAACCGTTTTTATCTCATATTTAACATAAGTTTTGTGGTAGTTTCTTACGCGCTCGGCTTAGAAAAAAAATTAATTGTGCATATTTTAAATTGACCTTCTTTTAATGTCTGACGAATGGCTAAAAAGCATAGGTACTCGTAATACTTTAAAACTATTTCATTAAGAAAAGGTGAAATTCATAAAGAAAACTGGCGGAAGCGCAATTTCCTAGATAATTTTATAGGTAGACCGTTCGGTAGGACCACTGAAACCTTAGATTATTATAATACAAACGTGTAAACTGAAACAAATGGGTAACTACTCGTAAAGTAAGGCCATAGTAGTAGACCCGTTGTGACAGCTGTCAAACGTATGAAAAATTGTGACCTGCAAAGCAAAATGAACCCTGTGCGTTTGTGTTAAGGAAACGTCAAAATGGACTACTTACGATGGCCCTAGTTTAGTTGTTAAATTTTATTTAAAAAATCTTTCCCAAAGAACCTAAACTGTCGTAGCCCAAAGACATCAAAAGAGCCAAAAGACATAGGTATTCTTCGTACATTCCACATTGGTATAATTAGCACCACTTTGGTACAGTCCAGAGCACATCAATCTTGACATATTGGACTTTACACAGCGCTTATCATAGTCAGTGTAGAGGCGTTGATCGCACTGCGGGTGTCCAGGTTTCTCTTTTAGGTTCTGCCCCCCTCCCTGTCAAAAGTTTTACAAAGTTTAGACCAGAACTAAACATACTCATACGCCTGCCTGTTTTTATAAAGAATGTGACATGCTTTGTCTTAAGTTTAACCAACATTTCAAAACTTTTCTCAGTTCAATAGTTGAATGTGGTGTGTTGTGATTCAAATCCAGAGGGGAATAACCTCTGTGTTTATTTGGAATGCAAATGTTTGAACAAGTGTGTGCGGGAGATTTTGTCAAACTTGAGCGCTTTAAAGAACTTCTGTGTTAAAACTTAAAAGAATAATTAAGTTTTTTAATTGTTTGATGTTTCTTTCGTGAAAGTATTAAGAATTACGAATTACTAGGTTAAGTAGGTAAGGTCAAATTTCCCATATCTATTTATCTTTTCTTTGTTTGCAAGATTATGGAATGTTTCGGAAACCTAATACCAAATAATACTAAAACAAATAACTTAGATCGATTTTATTGTCATCAAGGAGGTAGGGCTTTTGTGCAAATTCCGTCTGGGGAAGTACCACCCCTTGCCTTACACTGCCGTAAAGCAGCACGGTTCGAAGGATAAGAGCCAGTGAAATCACCGGCACATGAAACTTACCATCTTAATTCTAAGGGTGGGTAACGCGTTTTGCTGTCTTATTAGTGTCAAATTATGTCACTAATAAGACAGTGGGTATCATGGGCGGTGGTGACCACCTGCTCGTTTGCCCACTTGTGGCATAAAAAGAAACTGCATGACATGTTTGTTTAGTTACGCTATTAGCCAGTCAAAACCTCGTAATGTGGCGAGCCTACTACTAGCTATTCACTTACAGCTATTGTTTTTCTAGGACTACAACATACATTAGTGTTACCCGACACGTTCAGTAGCGGTTCCACATAAAACCTCATTAGCCACGCTTAAAACCCAAACGAATTCCTCACTTTCAAGAAATAATCGAACGAAAATATCAATTGAGAAACGAGAACTTCCATTAAAATGCTTTTGGTTTCATGTGTTGCTGAGCTTAATTAAGACTGTTGTATATTTAGCTTGCTTGAGGTAGTACAATTATTAATTAATCGGATGTAAATTGACATATTAACACTTTATCAGGATTACAAGCAAACTCTATAAGGAGCGAAAGTATTCGCGAAAGTGACGCGTGTAACGTTCAATTAAATCTTGATGGCGTTGTCTTGAAGGACAAAGATTGAGTCCTGCACGAATATGGTAGAAATAAATGAATGTCACTTAAAGGGTTTCTTCAAAATGGTCGGCTTTACTGATGTCTTTTTATAAAATATTCGTGTCTTCTTGTCGACAACGACACACGTTTCGACACGGTGCTCGACGTGAATGGATCGCCCACCGAGTCTCCAAAATCGGCAACCATTTATTTTAATTTGTGTTTTCCGCATTATGAATCTGATTTATATTATATTACCACTTGTATAACATAAACATCGTTCCAGTGTAAGATCTACCTTTCTCTAAACTCAGTTATTAATTAATTCTTTCACAACAATGAAGGCAGAAAAAGAAATAAACAGTTGAATTAATCGATGTTTGCGCAACGTTGACGTTAGCTATAAATCGCATTTTATGATATGTTTTATTATACAATTCGAATGGCTTTCGATGTAAAGTTCCCTCTTTGATAGTTCCTCTATAAGTTAAATATATACCACAAAACTACAACCTATAGCAGAGCGACAGTGCAATACGTCAGAATTTTACTGTCCATTTTTATGACATCGCCTAATTTGATATATTTACCATCCCAAAAATAAATATAGAATATATATGTAGGTAACATAAATATAGTCATAAAAGCACCACATTCGATGTAGGTGTCAAATGAGTAGTTTGGTCGAAAGTTATGTCGAAAGTGACGCCGTAAATTCATTAGTGGTCAACACCGTGACAAATCTGGAATAAAGTCGAGGCTTTGACAAGGTAACACGAAAAGCAACTTTTAACAAAGCCGTAATTTCCTCCAACAAAAAGCTTAATCCTTTTGAGGTAAAAACGGAACGCAATCCACTAAGATTGTTTTTTTTTTGGTTGTCTCAGTCTGTACGCGTTATTTTTGATCTCGAACGTGAGTTTAACAGGATTTCGTTGTTCTGAGAGGATAAGAATTATACTGTTGGAGAAACGTACAGAAATAAATATTCCAATTAAGAGGCACGAAGATGTATAAAATCTATAGAAAAATACATCTCATGTAAGTTTTCAAGGTTTTTTCATCACATCCCGTGAAACGTCCAGTGAAAGGCAGGGTCCAGATTCCAGCCTATGCTGGCACAATGAGGAGGGGAAGTCACAAGTCACCATGCTTGTTAGCAATGCGGCTAGCACCATGGACTGCAGTTTTTGGTGGCCGCACTATTAAGATGGTACAATACTCAGAATAGAAAGTAGATGAATATAACATGACAATCAATCGACTTATACAACATTTACATTTAAGGGCATTTATATAAAACCTTTACTAGTTTTTAGACAAGGTAATTAAAGAAGCAGAAATGTGAAAACCGTACTCAAAATCGGATTTAGGCAGATTTTTTTAACCGATATAAATAAAAGGAAAAATCCTCAATCTGTACATACACGTGAATGTTTTTCAATTTACGACGGCCACGGGCAAGGACCGGACTATTTCTGTCTACAATATACAAACGATCGAACAGAAATGTAAACCGTTCAAAGATCGTTAATTAGTCTGAAAGCTTTAATAAAGTAATCTAAATGCTATCATGTGGTAGCTTCATTATTTTCATTTAGATAAGACAGGGATATTTATGGTAGCCGCAGGGATTAATCCTTGCGCCATTACTTTTCCTTTAGTACAATTTTATTAGAATTTTAAGAGGTAGTTTATTTTAAATCACGAAAGTGCACCTCGTTTAAAAAAACCGGCCAAGTGCGAGTCGGACTCGCGCACTGAGGGTTTCGTACCACCACATAAACATAATTGTATTAGTTGAAATTTCAGTAAGTTAATGTGCTAGATACGTTAAGTACGTTTATTTATTTACATAAGAACAATAAGACATGACATAATAATTAGAGAACCTTGAAATATCCACATTCCTAATTCAAATCACTTTTAGTCCCTTGGGTATTAAGGTATTAAAAGTGATTTTAGTCCTTGTTAACGTAGAACGAACTAGTTCTTTATCCACATTCCTAATTCAAATCACTTTTAGTCCCTTAGGGATTAAAACGCGATTTTAGTCCCTTTTTACGTAGAACGAACTAGCGATTTTCGAATAGATGTGATAAAAAGTATTTTTACTCTTAAAACTACAAAAATCAAGGTGTTTATTGTATTTATGTGAAGCTTTTATTTTGAAAGCTTCCTATTTTCTTTCCCATCTGTCAGAAATTTTGAACAAAAGATTCATTTAATAAAACTGGACAATAGAGTTTGTAGATTGGTTTCCCCCGGTCATGTCCTGACTGACTGGCATGAAGTGGTACACAATAGCGATCTGGGGTGGCCATATCACATAAATTGTCCGTCCAAGAGTGACAGCCAAGCAAGTACACAGTTTAATTATTGTTTTCGATTCACCCTCCTTCTCCAATCCAGTGAGTGTCAGTCATAATGAAGAGAATGAGTCGGGTGGGAGTTAAATCAAAGAATCAGGCGAGGAGACTTATTTCAACCATACAGGGTGAAACAAAATGGGTGTTCCAACCCTGAAGGATGTGAATTTGCCTATGAAACTAAACAACTTTCCCTAAAGAACATAGGTCGAAATATGAAAAGAAATGTTTGACCACCCATTGAAATTGAGGCAGCTGATTGCGCATTTTGTATAGGAGGTATATAATTTTTTGTATTTCAACCTATGTTCCTTGGGGAAAGTTGTTCAGTTTCATGGGCAGAATCACATCATTCAGTGTCGATATACCCTATCTGTTACACCTTGTATTATTCGAGAGTTTTGGAATCACTATTACTACCGTGTAAGGAAAATCCAACAATAGGTACACACGGCCGCTCGTCAGTAGACACACTTTGACCTTGAGTAGGTCTCTGGTTTCGGGCGTTTATAGCGTAGCGCTAGTTCAGCTTATACGGATTTTGTTTCTACGTGCTTGCTACTGTGCGTACAGTCAGCGTCAAATTCATATGAGCGTCTATCTTAGTCAAAATGATCTGCAGTAAACAAAATCAATTTCATATACGCCATTAGAATTTTCATATAGTTGTAAGCACAGACCTAGCAAAAGCGCGCTAACGCTTACTATATCTATGGTTGTAAGCACCCAAAGTGTTCAAAATATCTTGGCAACGAGGTTTCCAATATTATCTTCACGGCTGTCAGAGTTAAATTGATGTGACTGTCTAGTAGTCAAAATTATCTGAAGTTAACAAGATCTAGATTACTTCAGATAATTTTGACTATTACAGTCGCCCACATCAATTTGACGCTGACGGCCAGGAACATAATTTTGGAAAATATGTTGCCAAAATATTTTGAACACTTAGGGGCTCACAACTATAAGACAATTCTAATTGCATATATGAAATTGAACTTGTATACTACACATTTATTTGACTAAGATAGACGCTCATATGAATTTGACGCTGACCGTACCAAAAATCAGGTGATCACAATCTAAAATTGGTAATGTATACTCATTACTCGCTACCAACCAAGTTATGGTTAAATATGTACTCGCGAACTTCAACCGAATATATTTAAATTGTTATTATTCATGGTTTCCTTTGTTTTAGGTAAGCTACTGTTCCAGCCACTGTTTGTATCCTTGAGCTCACTTCACGTGGCAAGTATAAATATTCATCACGTAATGAACTCCACTCCACATACCTAAACGTACAATAATCTATAGTGAATTTATAATGTGGTAGTAATTCTTTATTACATGCCTACTTAACCATATTTATATCTACAACGTGTGACGGAGAGGTGCGATGATACTGAAGGGTGTCAATTTTCCTATCAAACGGAACAACTTTTCCCAAGGAGCATAGAATTACGAAAAACCAAATTTTACCTCCCATACAAAATGCGCAATCAGTTAATGCAGTTTGTTTGATGACATTCAGAATTAAATTAATTTGAATACCTACTAATACATTTTTTTGTTTTTATTATTAAGTAGGTACTTGATCTTTTATTAACCGACTTCATAAAAGGAGGAGGTTCTATGTTCCACTGTACTTATGCATTTTTTTACTGACCATCGATTTTGGAGATTTCATCCGTGAAATGCTCGAACCTTTTTAGTGACATCATAATTCTAAGTAGTGATATGGCAACACCACAAATTTTGAAAATGATTTATGTTTTAACACTTCCTGTGTTCGGATCCTGCCTGTGGTTGTGAAATTTTGCGATTTTCTACTTTGTAGACCACAAATTTTGTACTGCGGATGGCCTTTTAAGTCGTGTTGTAATGTATCTATTAATTTATAATTGAAATTAAAAAATGGCTTGGTTATTTTGTATTACTTCACTAAGTTACTGATTATTAACTACTAAAGTTATTTTATACTTTTTAGTGCTACTAGAAACCTTGCCAAACTTTGAAGGAGGTGGGTAGTGTTAAAACTCTTTTTATTCTACTAAGAATCATGTGGCCTCTGGACTATAGTTGAAGTTGAAGTTGTTATTGGATTTATACCAGATCGAGGTCAAGAGTAAGCCCATTGACAAAAAAAAACGTTCTGCAAAAATATTGTTCTCCATGTCCCGATTGCCAACGACATTTACTCGAGCACCTGGCTCTTGTAAGGCAATAACAGCTGCTGGCACAAAAATTGTTTTCAAAGGTATTTTGACGTACTTACTTAGGTTTGAGAGAAGTGAGCATAGAACATGGTTAGAACAACCATGTGGTTAAGTTTCCGATAATATGTTTTTACAAAAATGCAAAATACTTATTGAAGGAAGTAAGTTCTTTCGGTTTAAATGACATAACGTACAAACAAACCAAATGCTTTATCTCTCTGATCTGCTTACATGACCGATAAGTCCACGTTACGTTCAAAAGCTCACATTTTTTCGGTAATAACTTATCAGCTTTCAACAAATACAAACATTCGAAAAGGTGTTATGGGTAAAAATATCAAATTACAAATCTCATTAGTTCCATTATTATAAAAGAACGATCGTCGCAATATAATACTACATATAGTGTAAGATGGTACTTCCTTTTTTTCTCAGATCAACAGACATAGGGGAGATTCAAAAGAATCGCACATTCGATTGAAAAGGTGTTTTTGCAGGAAGTCCTTGAACTTTCGGTTTGCGCTCTAAATCATTAGTTCAAAAGGGAAAAAAATATATTGGAGTCTGACCGTGAAGGGGCTTCTATTGACCGACTATAAAAGCATCGTATTTAGCAACTTATTATTCTTGTAAGGTAGAATGATTGGGCTTTTTGACATGGTATTGTTGCTCTATACCCTCATACTATTGAATTAACAAATATCAGGGAATTTGAAAATATATCCGATACTTTTACTAAAAAACAAAATGACAGACTGCAGAAGAAGAAATTCTTGTGGAATACCATAAACAGCGTGCACTAATTTGGAACTTTCGCCGACCCCATTCTGAGACGATCGATGGTGCCGGACGAGATTTTACGAGATCCGCTTTAGCGAGAGTTCCCTCATCGCGACAAGGCACACGGGAATGGGACGAATGCATGGCCTAGTTTTCGCAACAATGCACTCATAATTGATGCGCGTGCCGGAAGTCGGAACTAATCTACCGAGTAAAATGGACTGGGAAATTATCAAATAATTTATACTAGCTGGTGCCCGCGACTTCGTCTGCGTGCGCTTATTCTGTAATATAATTGTAAAGTTTCATTAAAATCCATTCAGTAGTTTTTACGTGAAAGAGTAACAAACGTCCATCCATCCATACTAACAAACTTACGCGTTTATAATATTAGTGGGATAGGATAATCGTGATGGAAAACTAGGCGACCTAAAAGGCCCTATATACTTACTAACCTAATTATCAAACAACAAAGTACTCCCATGCGCTCCGATTAATCATCGAAGTAATCGATGCGATAAGTGATCTGTTAGCGAGTATGAAAAAATGTTTGTTGAAAAGATACGATGAATGTTCGACCTACTTTCTGTTACGATGCACAAGCTATAGCCGGGACGCGTGCCGGCGATTGCAGCTATTCTTGCGTGTAATCCGGACTATAACTATTAATAGTATTCAAGGAGCAGACAGCGATAAGAACAGGAATAAAAGAAATCTCTGATAGCCAAAGTGATAAAAGAAAATGTCCTTCTCAAGAATGC
This sequence comes from Athrips mouffetella, assembly GCA_947532105.1. Lineage (NCBI taxonomy): Eukaryota > Metazoa > Arthropoda > Insecta > Lepidoptera > Gelechiidae > Athrips > Athrips mouffetella. The sequence goes on along the minus strand of OX383972.1, from coordinate 12,257,204 downwards.
TTACAACTCCACCCTAGTTCGACGGCCTAAAGCTTTCCTCTTCAATTTATATTCCCCTCAAGATTGGTTTGTGTATTGTCTCCCCCGTGACCCAGTTGTGTCGAAAACTATCAGCATAAATGCAAATACTTAGTTTTGTGCATTTTTGTTGATTTAGCTTCAGTAGATATTATGGTTAATCTTATTTATACAGGGACCTGTTTCTTCAGCAAGTTTGACTGGAATGCAGTCTGGTCTAGGTATCAAATATTATTATTTACAAGTGCTAGCTAGTTGTGACTAATAATGCCGCGAATGCGTTGGCGTCAATACCGAGAATGCAGCTGATAGAAGTTTTAAGATAATTAAACATTCGTGTAGAGATAATAAGATGTAAGATGAATAAGATGTAAAATAACTATCTTACGAAATGATGACGACGCTTGAATCTGCAAGTTTCTAGATTTCTACGTAGTTTTTGGTCTCGGCAAGAGTTCAACATGGTTTTAAAATGCTGGACGTTTATATTTCCAATGTATAATACATATTTGCAATCTTAGCAGGAGAACGGTTAAGTAGGTAAATACAGGCAGGTACTTGCGTATACAATTTATCCCACGTACCTATTATTAGCGAGGTAGTCAACACTCATATGACCTCGGTCATCGTTTTCTTTATAGTCAAAGTAGGTAGAGTTTCGCAAGCCTGCTGCGTTTCGTTTTTCCTAACCTATTGGATTCTTGTTTACCCGTTGGGAAGTGCGTAAATTGACTCGCACATGCTTCTGCTTACATTGTCCAAGTTTCTCACAAAATGTTTGTGTTTGCTAATAGACTGCCTACACAAGAATGCTGCCTAAATAATGTTTGTAACGAGTTTTTCTGGCACTTTTCCCACTATGCCATCCGTTTCCGAATGAGAGATGCTTGAGTCATCAACTTGATCTTTTTTGTCGGGTTGTTGTAATATAATAAATATATTAGACTAAGTGGATTTATGAGTAAACGGAAATTTATTCTTTTGAAATCATTATTATTGTTTTTTGAAACCATGCCAAAAGTTTATGTTACAAAGACAATAAACACCCTTCTTTCAACCGTAGCCGTTGTTTTGGGAAAATATTGTCTGAAGGGAGAGCTAATTTCCCCTAAGAGGATATATACGGTTTACTGTAAACACCTCAACCTTTGAAGTGTTGGAAACAAAGTGGGCAAGTGGCAATCTTAAGAGCAAATGTGGGTATAAATAAACAGCAAGGAAAGGACTAAAAGACTAACATAACTAGACTAGTACGACGAAGCCCAAGTAAAATAAATGTTCGCCTTCAGGTCACATGCGTAGCAAAACAACTGAGACCAGGACTGAGACAAATAAGCGCCACATTCCCCCATCAGACATCGTCCTGACTATTAGCTAGATGCTGGTGTATATTTTGTAATTTATGTCCCTCTTCGGTATAAACAAGTAAGTGCATTTCAGCGACTCGTATGTCCGTACTAGTTTAAGATTGTTCCGTTTTGATGACACTTAACATGAAAAAAAAAACAGTATGTCGCATAAAAAAAACTTATAAAGAAGAGGACTTAAAAAGTAGATGAAAGAAGTCTTACTTAAGGGCTTTCCTGCAGCCAACTAGCGCCCCCATAAGTTAAAAAAATATTACTCGCTAAATACAAAACTTATCGAAAATCTGTCTTACAAAATTCAAGAAAAGGTATCCTAGTTTCCTGAATCCTGAAATATATAGTTTACTGTAGTTACAGATACAAAAACTGCTAAAAGTGGCCGTTTTTTGCACTTTTTGTATCTGTATCTACAGTGAACTATATTTTTCAAGATTGATAGGTTCTAAATAAACTAGGATACCTTTTCTTGAAATTTGTTAGACAGATTTTCGATAAGTTTTGTATTTAGCGAGTAATTTTTTTTTAACTGATGGGGGCGCTAGTTGGCTGGGGGTAACCTCTTAAATAATTTCTTCTTCTCACAAAGCCACAGCTTAGTTCGTTTCCCCTGATTGAATACATAACGTATATAAGTTTGGGCTTAGATAGAATTTATCTTACTGTAGAATATAAGATTGCTTCAGAATTTTCATCATGATTTTATGGACGTTCTTTCTCATCCCTTGCTAGTGATTCCCATTCCGGTTTTTTCAGCATAGATAGACTGAGTGTAGAGACATACCTGCGGAAATTCCGCATCGGAACGATCCGCAACCACGAAGCAAATTTTACAAGTGATAAGACCTTGTGTAAGTTACGACGCGGAAATTCCGCTCTAGTATGATATACTTGACGGAAAAATCCATCTCGGATCGGTCTGACGCAGAATTTCCACAGTTGTGTCACTACACTTACAAATTAACATTGTTTTTTTGACAAACAAAAACACAGAAAAAGACTGCACGATATTTTATATCGCATTACTATTTTAATGGGCCTTTTTAGCGGTTCCGCTGCATTACCAGCTGTCACCACCTGGTGTTTAATTTCACTCAGCCATTCGATCGACTCTTGTTATTGCGGCCTAGATACGAGGAAAGCGGCCCTACCCATTATCTAGGACCTTAGAAGAATGATCATAATAGAAATGGCGCGCTAAGTTTATCCGAAATTCATAAAAAAAATCGCTGCTTCTATGCGATTTCAGAATAATTTTAGCTAATTGACAACTTTATAAAATTATTTAAATTGAAGATTTTAGAACTCACAAATTTGAAAGATTAAAACTTAATTAGACAGAAAAGGAACTGCTGAACAGTGACGTCACATTTCAATATCGCCTTATAAATTACATTCAAAATTACGTTTTGTTAGAAAGAGGTAGACTAAAATCTTTGATACGTTATTATACTACCCAATTATACTACGCCGCTCTAGACTTGCAATTTTCGACCGCTATATGTTGAAACGGTTCACACGTTGACCCGTGTCTGTTTCAACAAATATTACAAATATCTTGTACTTAGACATCGCCATGAGCATGTCGGCTACATGGGAACGTTGCCCCATTTTTCATGCAGGCGTTTTCTTAGATTTAAAACATGAAATGTCTTATGAATGTTGCAGTAAACAATCTTTAAAACACCTGAAGTAGTTAGAATGTACAAGTGGTGTTTTGGTTGAACAATGGGTTTAAGGCGGTGGAATTGAGGTAAACAAACATTGCGTCATCATGGTCGCAAGCGGCTTGAGCGGTCCGCGCGCGGCTTAAGCGGCGCAAGCGGCTATCTGCAGTTCAAACACGGCTTGAGCCGTAAAGAATCGTGTTAGTCGCCGGAACACAATCCTGACTCGGTTAAATCCGGCTTGAGCAAGGCTGGAACGAAATAGAAAGTATTAAAAAGGCGAAGGGAAATAGGAGGGGGATTCTTCTTCGTGCGCCCGAGCAGATCGGAACGGCTCTTCAAGGTATTTTCTTAATTTTATTTTAATCAGTGTGTTCTCATAGGAATAGGCTTTCGGTTCGATAAATCGTAAACTTTGTCAGTGTAGACACTGCGACGGTGTTGGAGATTCAGTCGCCCAAGAGAAAGATGCGAGGATCCATCACTACGAACAGTGTTGTAAATCATACTTGATCGCGCTACGAATACTAGAATAGGCTATCGATTCGATAAATCCTAAACTTTGTCAGTGTAGACACTACGACGGTGTTGGAGATTCAGTCGCCCAAGAGAAAGATGCGAGGATCCATCACTCTGAATAGTGTTGTAAATCATATTTGATCATGCTACGAATACAGGAATAGGCTTTCGGTTCGATAAATCGTAAACCTTGTCAGTGTAGACACTGCGACGGTGTTGGAGATTCAGTCGCCCAAGAGAAAGATGCGAGGATCCATCACTACGAACAGTGTTGTAAATCATACTTGATCGCGCTACGAATACTAGAATAGGCTATCGATTCGATAAATCCTAAACTTTGTCAGTGTAGACACTACGACGGTGTTGGAGATTCAGTCGCCCAAGAGAAAGATGCGAGGATCCATCACTCTGAATAGTGTTGTAAATCATATTTGATCATGCCACGAATACAGGAATAGGCTTTCGGTTCGATAAATCGTAAACTTTGTCAGTGTAGACACTGCGAAGGTGTTGGAGATTCAGTCGCCCAAGAGAAAGATGCGAGGATCCATCACTCTGAACAGTGTTGTAAATCATATTTGATCGCGCCACGAATACAAGAATAGGCTATCGATTCGATAAATCCTAAATTTTATTAGTGTAGACACTACGACGGTGTTGGAGATTCAGTCGCCCAAGAGAAAGATGCGAGGATCCATCACTCTGAACAGTGTTGTAAATCATATTTGGTCGCGCTATCGATAGGTGGGTAGGGTTTTCGATTCAGTATATTTCAATTCGGTTATCAGCAAGTCCAGAAGCCCGCATGCTTTTGAGACTGCTTCGCGTCGCGTAGATCTTCGAAGCAATCGTTTGCTTAATGTCAACTCAGTGTCCGTAAAATAATTTAACGTAATCAAGACAGTGCGCCGGGTGTCTTTTGCCTGAGTTTTGGGGTTATATTGAGGGAAGGAAACGACCTACAGAGGACAATAGAGGCCACTGGAAGCGAGCAGCGTGGAGCCGGTCACCGTGGAGGCTTAGGGACAGGCTTCTGACCAGCGGTGGACCTTCTCCGTCTCGCCTAGAGGGAGAAGCTAATCATCTAACGAGGACGGAAGAAGCCGCAGAAAGCGAGCAGCGTAGGTCCGGTCCTTGCAAAGGCCTAGGAAGAGGCTTATAACCAGCAGTGGGCGTCCACCGGCGAGGTCATATCAAGGTTTGATCGAAGAAAAACCGTGAGTAATTTTAAAACTACCTTGTCGTTCACACCATGTTTTATCTATTTTGTGCTATTCAAATCGCGAGATGTGTCAAAAATGCTTATAAAAGACTGTAGAATTCGTCCTAAATTCAGTGACTAAATTCAAATGTGATATTCTGGTATATTTTACGGGTTTGTTCAAGGGCCTTATGGCACAGCAATATAGCTGAAGGGTTCATGGTAATGTGGGTAGACCGTGATTTAAATTCTGTGATCTAATCTATCAGTGCAAAAACTAGCTAGCTTATCGAAAGATGGATATTTCTATGATGAAGTTTGCCTAAATTTTGGATAAACTTATTTTTCTCTGACTGAACAGCCTGTCGGGAGATGAACGTTATTATTTTGTTCTGTTGGTATAAAATTAGCTTCAAAATCTGGATCACATGAAATCTAGTGTTTTAATTGATAAAATGAGACACCAAAGGTCTTTTGTCATGCAGTGGACGTACCGGGTTTAATATTATAATAAATCAAGGAAAGAGGTTATTTCCTACCTTCATCTAACTTTATGAATTCGCCTAATTTTGATGAATGATTGAGATGGGAATGTGTCTTATCTAGTACATACTTACCTTTTGCTAAAATTGCTGTGTTCTGTGCATGACATATTAAATCATGCCTTCCTTAAATTTAAAAGGGGAATTTTCTTACAAGATGAAATCAAAAGCTTGATAATAATTAGTCCTGTATTTAAGGTGAAGCGTAAGGTTGTGTTCTAGTAGAAGTTCCACAAGGAGTTCCCCATTTGGGCTTCTTTTTCCGTGGCCGAAATTTCCCAAGACATGTCCTTCCTTACTTTGTTTTTCTCCAACTTGAGCATTGAAGTCACCCATTAATATTATGTAGTTGTGCGAGTACTTTGTCAGTACTTGTATTAGTTCTTCGTAGAAGAGTTTGGTTTCGCTTTTTGTTGCTTGTTCTGTTGGAGCATAAACTTGGATGATTGACCATACTTTTCTATGTCCAGGTATGTTGATGTTGAGTATGGCTATTCGATCAGAAATACCAATAAGGTCTTGAACATGTTGAACCAATGGCTTTTTAATTAGGAATCCAACTCCTCTTTGGCCGGCAATTTCACCCTTGTGGAATAGTATATATTCTGCACGGTCCTCGATTTTTTCACCTTGTCTTCGCATCTCACTTATACCCAAGATGTCCCATTTTATGTCTTCTAGGGCTTTTTCTAACTCGTGTAGGCTTTCTTCCGTTCTGAGGGTTCTCGTATTTAAAGTTGCAATTTTAAGTGTTTTTTGTCTTTTTGTTAGAGGTTGGTGGTCTACATCTCCCGCGGGGACCAGCCGTTGTGGGGGACGTTTTGTTGTTTGATTATAGTTGTGGTTGTTTTTTGGTGCGGTTGTTTGTTTCCGGTTCCTTGTGACAATAGTTAGTTTTTTGGAGTATTCGGTTGTTGAAAGCTTCCAACTCTCTCTACGTAGTTCAGTATGTTGGGTTTGATGATGTTATCCGTATGAATTTTGGGTAGTGGAGGTGTTGGTGTTGGGTTGCTTAGATTTTCGTTTGTGTTAGCTTTCTTCTGTGTTGATGTTTTAGGTGAATTCGAAGTTTCTCTCTTCCTCTTCTCTCTGTTTTCTTTTGGTTTTTTCACTATGAGTTTATCATACTTAAAATAAGCAATGTTCCCAAAAAAACAGTTTTTACAAGAAGAACAAGAAGATGAAGTGGACATGGATCTCCCCAGACGGCAAATACAAAAACGAGATAGACTATATAATAACAAACTACCAAAAAGCCTTCACCGATACGTCAGTACTAACAAAATTCAACTTTAATACAAACCATCGCATGGTGAGGAGCTCCTTAAAAACTGAACCACCTAGGAAAACCAGAAAATATACACCCAAAACAGAACACTACAGTAACGAAACTATAAAAAAGATTGCCACATCCCTGAACGAAATAACCGAAGACATAACAACAGAAGACGGAAACACTGATGTCCTTGCTAAGTATGAAAAGCTAGAAAAACGACTAACCTCCACTAAAACTGGGAGCACAAGAGATAAAAACCAACACATACTATCAGATGCAACACTACAACTTATAGAGAAAAGAAAAAATCTGCTTGTAAACTACCCTAAAAAAGAAAACATCCAAGCAATAACAGAACTTAGCAAGGAAATCAGAGAGAACATCAGAAAAGACAGAAAAACTAAGAGGCTACAAACACTAGAAAGACACATTAAAAGGACAGGTGGCGTAAACAAAGCACTAAAGGAACTAAGAGAGGTAAACAAAGAATGGATACCAAAACTTAACAAAAAGAACAAACTTCCCTCTACGAACAGAAAAGACATAAACGAAACAGCTACCAACTTTTACCAAGATCTATACTCGAATCCAGACAGAAATCAGAACCAAGAACAAAGGAATAATCCATACAAAAGGCAGCTCACAGTAGAAGCCGAACCTGAAATACTTCCTTGCGAAATAGAAAAAGCTATACACAGCCAGAAGATGGAAAAATCTCCAGGGCCTGATAAAATAACAAATGAGATTCTCAAAGGAACTCTTGAAGAACTATTACCTGTACTCACATCAATTTTCAACGACATAATGAAGACGGGAAAAATTCCTTTACAATGGAAAACATCGCACATCATCCTGATATTCAAAAAAGGAGAAAAAGAAGATGTAGGGAACTATAGACCCATAAGTCTAATGTCCAACATATATAAGGTGTTCTCCAAAGTTATCCTAGACAGAATAAGCAAAAAGCTCGACGAACACCAGCCACGTGAACAAGCCGGCTTCAGACAAAAAATTTCCACCCTCGACCACATACACACAGTGAAACAAGTGATGGAGAGGTACAAAGAATACAACAAAAACCTATATATGGCATTTATCGATTACTCGAAAGCGTTCGACAGCATTAGTCACCAAGCCATATGGGAGAGCCTGAAACAACAAGAGATACCTCCAAAATACATCGAAATTATTAAAAACATCTACTCAAGCAGTGAAGCGAGGATACAACTAGATACCCTGGGAAAAAAGTTTAAGATCGAGAGGGGTGTAAGACAAGGGGATCCTCTGTCACCAAAATTGTTCTCTGCTGTATTGGAAAGTATCTTCCGCAAACTGAACTGGGATGGCTTCGGCCTCAACATAGATGGAGCGAAACTGAATCATCTAAGATTTGCGGACGATATAGTCTTGTTTGAAGAAAACCCAACACACCTCGAAGTAATGATAAAATCACTTAATGAGGAAAGCGAGAAAGTAGGTCTAGCAATGAACAAAGACAAAACAAAACTGCTCACAAACTCCAAAACAATAGCAATTAAAATCAACAACCAACCACTTGAGTACGTGCAAGAATACATCTACCTAGGACAGATAATCTCACATAAAGACCAAACCACAAAGGAAATAAACAGAAGAATAGCAAATGGGTGGAAAAAGTACTGGTCTCTGAAGGAAATCATGAAATCTAAGGATTTAAGCATGTCAATAAAAAGGAAAGTGTTTGACACATGTATACTTCCAGTTATTATATATGGTTGTGAAACTTGGTCACTCACGAAACATCACAGAGAAAAGTTGGAACGTTGTCAGAGAGCTATGGAAAGAAGCATGACAGGAATTAAGAGACAAGACAAAGTGAGAAGTAGCATAATAAGAGAAAAAACCAAAGTGACTGATATACTTACGAGAATAGACCAACAGAAATGGAGATGGACCGGACACATGGTCCGAGATAAACAAAATAAATGGAGCACAATTATTTCGGAATGGTACCCCAGAGATGGCAAACGCAACAGAGGACGCCAACATATGAGATGGGAAGACGACCTGAAACTCACAGTAGGACACCATTGGAGAAGGGTTGCGAGAGACCGAACACAGTGGAAGATGTTAGAGGAGGCCTATGCCAAGCGGCACGCTGAACTAAGGGACATTTTGTGAAATCAAAAAATCTTTATAAATTATACTTTACTGTAACCTGTAGTTCAGAATAAAAAGGCTTAATAAATAAATATAAATAAATAAATAATTAAGGTGAAGCAGAGAGCTAGCCTGAAGTGGACTCTTTTCTGTACTAAAAGAAGGCAGATTGTCCACATTGTGCAGATCGAATTATCATTAAGCCTAGCTATCGTACTAGATGCATAGTCGATTGTGCGTATGAACGTACTGAAATAATGCTTTCTCAATAAAATACATTTGAGCTAAGAGGACGAGAAAGATAAGGAACATTCCCTGATCCTTGCGAGATTCTAAAATAATGTTTCTCAGGTTCACATATAGGAACTAAATCACTTACATATTTTCTAAAGTGTTGCTTTCATTGTTCAATGTGTTCTTTTATTGTTCAGATTTAATTATGACTGACTTGGGTCTTGGACCTTGACAAGTAAATGTAAATTCATGTAAATAATTGTTCCAAAAATTCCGCTTATCTATTGTTTTGCTAAGAAGATGAAACTGTATTTTATATGTGTATACATTCCTATAAGATCTGGATTGCGGGACAAGTCCAGGTTTCTTTTGAATCCTCCTCTCAATCTTTCTATTGTGACATGACAAAACTACAAACTTACTACCAGACAAGATGGACGGTGTAAAGAAATATCCCTTGCTATTTGTTTGCTCAAGTATATCTAGAGTAGCTTCATAAAGCGGAATTGGATAGGTATGGCAGAGAATTATCCAGTCAGGAGTCGAGATTCATGAATGACCGCGGTGGATTGGGGCGGTCATTTCCCCCAAACAAATGGGGGACCATGATACCTATCAACTAGCTAAAGCACCTTTTCTTCCCTTACATTGGTTCTCTTAGATCTCCCTAGAAGTCAGTCATAGTTTATAGATACTAGTTCATAAAACCACCCTCAACCATATAACCTCACATTCTAATTATCTTATTCTATGTTCTTACCTATTCTACATACTTACTCCATGTTGCTTTTGTCAAGTTCTTGTTGATGCAAACTCTTCAGACGTTGGAGCGTAAGCTCATACTAGGATAGGTAGGCTTTAGGAGTTAGGTTAGTATAAGTCATGCTCTCCCTACGGATCCAGCTGCACTTTGGCCACTGCGTTAGGTCTTAGGCCACTAGAACGATCACAAGCCAAATTATTCATTATAACAGGGTTTAATAGTAGGGAGCAATTTTGGGTAATGCTATTTTGTTTTCCTATTCTATGCGTTGGATTTAAATAAGTTAAAACAAAAAAAAAATTAAGTCAGGTTAACCCGTGTCTCTATAGCAAGTAAGTCAGAGTAAGTAGATAAGTAAAGTCAGTATAGTAGTAAAGGAGTTAGGTAGGATCGAGTTAGGTGGGTAGGAGAGTTACAGTCTGGTGCCATGAGTCATGACTTTGAGTCTAGGCTTCCAGCCGGGGAGGTTACAACTTGTTGCCGTGCCGACGGATGCGAATTTCTGGGTTACTACGGATATTAATTGTAACAGCGGGCCTTTATATTTACTATTTTAGATACTTATTGATATGTTAGTACTGTTACTTAAGATTTTGTTATTATGTATAGGTAAAATTCTAAGAAATAAGTATCTCACACAATTTATAAAATATTTATCTATTTATGTGCAACACGCTTACAGTACACTGGCAAAATACTATACAATATGAAATTTCACAGTAACTGCCTTTTACATTTAAGATACATTTATACTTAACTTCTCACACAGGACACTCACATCCTCTGGTTGTTCCGAACAAACTTGAATGTCATTTCAAGGGCCGTTCCATCAGAAATGATAACAGCGAGTCCTTAACGCTTGACGGCGAGTCCTTCTCGGGTAATACTCATAGAAGTTGGCCACATCGGATGTAGTCCCTGTTTATAGCTTAAACGGGGCTCGCTGTAGCTTGAACAGGGCGAGACACTAGACTTTTCTGTACTGACACGCATAAAACTTCATAAATATGTGTATTTTATTCTCTCCAGTCATAATTGTCAGTTATATATATATTCTAATTTAATTTTCACTCAGGGTTTTAGGTTATATCACTGCCTTCTTGGAATACATTCATTTAACACTGTAGCAGAATATTTAGAGTCGGGGGGGTGCGGGTTTTGGCTGCTTTAAGCCCAAAAACACCACACATCAAAGGATCCGGCATCTTGGGTGTCCTCACACTACAATAGGATGCCAGCTCGCAATATAGGTGTAGATATTTTCAGTGCCACTATGGTAGGAATTCTGTAAAACAAACAAAATTTGAGGGTTTTTACAAGGGCCACATAACCTAGATAGCTTAGTTTGTCCAATTTAAATAAACCTATGATCAAGGATCCATTTCGGGTATCAAATTATATCCTCTTAGTCGGGTATGACATCTTCTTGTAAACAAAACTGGTGTTTTTTCCTTCAATTCGCATATTACATGTATATTTCTTAACGAATAGCGTTATTACTTGTTTAAGTTATAGATATTACGTATTTAATAGGACTTACCGTAAGGTTTCACATTTAATTTCGTAGGTAAGCGAGTTTAAGTTTATTGTTTTTTCGATAATAGGTAATACTTCATTTCATCGGAGTGAGTTCCAAAACGGTAATTAATAATTATTACACTTGTACAGCAGTCTGTCTCGACCACACCGATGGACGTCATATAGCGCTATCCTGCTATCAGGGTGATTTTCACCCGATTCGGAACGCGACCCGGCAAAATCGCGAGCAGCTCATTCGTTCCGAGTCATTCGTTGGTCCGGGAGCCATTAGCCGGGTGTTCACGTTGGCCTCGCGCGGCCAGCGTGTAGTGCCGGTGATTCATTCCCGCGCGTGAAAAAACAAAAAGCGGTCAAGTTCGGGTCGGCCTCGTGCGCCGAGGGTTCCGTATATCTGAGATATTAATTTTTGAGACGGTAGGGTAAATTTTTGGGACCGTGGAGCATGGTTGGGTTCTGGGGGGAGTTTTGTATATTTCAAAAAGAGAAAAAAAAAAGGAAATTGTGCCACTTGATAACTTTAAGATGAAATTTTAAGCTCTAGTGACAGGTATTAGGTTAGATTTTCCCTTCGAAAATGAGCGAATGTTATATTTTCTTTTTGGACATTTTGCGGTAGTAACTTAAAAGATAAAGAGTGGTAAAATAGTACAGCTATTTGGATTTTGCGATTAGTTGGACCCTTGGTATCTTGTAACGACAACTTAAGGTTTTGACCCCTTATTTGGGACCCAATTACAATAATAAATGGTAAGGTTATCTTTTAATTTAAGGTTGGGTTGTTATGTTCCGAAGTTATTCAGAGTTTCGAGTCAGTCGCGTGAGTGGTTGCGGAACCCTAAAAAAATAGCACATTCGTTGAGTGAATGAGTAATTGAATGAACCGTTTATTTTACAGTTTTTTTTCCAGGCTGAAGCCTCTCGCCATACAGCCTATTGTCTAATACTTTTGTGATTTTACGTGTATTTTAGAGGTCCAAACTTACTTTGGAAATAGGTGGTATTGTGTAAAATATTTTTCATCATCATACATACAGAAGATTCGGTGGTGGTTTCAAATTTCAAGGATTTGTAAATTATCCTGGTCGCCTCGTCAAGGTACGCCGAACGCCATCTTTCGTCGAGTAGCGGTACTATTAGGAACACTCCACATAGTGCCGGTCCTTCGTTGGTTAAATCGAAACTGACTCAAGTCATCGTGTTGACATAAGACATTCTGTTCGGTTATTAGGAAATTGTTGCGCTTCCCGGAACAACACTATAAACGTCAACATTAGAAATAGTAGTGGGAAATTTCGCTCACCTAGAAGAGAAGAATGATTCGAATCTTTTGCCCTCAAAGATTCGAATCGCTCTTTTCGCTCAGTAACTCTTTTCGCTCAGTACCCCTCATGAATAAAAGATTGAGTGAATTGCCAAGGAGATCGCGCAGATCTATTAAGTAAAAGGAAGGAAAGTAATAATATGAATGTTATATGTGTAAATCTGAATTTGTAGCCATGATTTTCCTTCATACTTGACAGGCTTAGGACTGTCAAAATCCTTGTTCGGTCCTCCTAACTTTCTTAGTACCTATATCCTTAATCCTTGGTAAGAAGCTACGTAATCCCTATCCGTCTCGCTTACTCTTTAAAAATATGTTATGATTCTGTCTTTGTCGAATGCGACATGAGCCAAGGCTGCGCGGTGGCGGGGGTGGCGACTCGCGCCGCGCGGTTTTCTTCGGCGCTCGCTCACTTCGGTCAAGTTCGGTCGCTACTCGTTTTCGCTTCGCGCGCCGCCGCCGCGCGCCATTCATTTCATTCATTGTTGTCTGCGCCCGTGCGTCCCGCGCATGAATACTGAGCGAAAAGAGTTGAAGAGTTACTGCGACCGGCGGTGAGTTACGGAGTGAATGGATTACCGAAGAAGAGTTCGCTCTTTTTATACATTCACTCATGAGTTACCCACCGCTAATTAGAAAGTAAACAAAGATTTTGCGGTTACATTTTAATTTGGTTTTAGAGAATTACTCGTAATATTAGCCAAGTTTTGGTTAATTTTAGTATAGGATAAGTTTTTCCAGAGACATATTGTATTTTATGGTAAGTTTTATGAGAGTTTTACGAGTTTTCTAGGCTTAAATCACTAAGAAAACCATATCAATTTACTTCAAACTTTTAACTTTGTTTGGTGATTGTATGCATAGTTTGTGAACAAAAACACCTAAGTGCATGTTGTAGCTACATTATATACAGGATGTTAAATGGTATTTACCCTAAGTTTATCAACCATTCCACAAAAATTTTAACTTGTAAGTTTTGTATCACACCTTTATTTTAGTACCTACCTACAAGACTTGGAAAGCATGTGGTATATGCCTCGGTTTTGTACAATGTTATCATAGTTAATAATTTTAAGGTAGTTTTAGGACCAAATTCAGGACGTTCTGAATAAAGGCCGGGTTGGAGGTGCCCTAAACCGGCGAGCATGTGTGAAGGGATTGGTGAAGGTACGGGGGGCAAGCGAAGTATGTCAAGATTGTGGCAGGTGGGGGACTGTGGTCTCTGCCTACCCTGGCGGGAGGGAGGCGTGATGTTATGTAGTTTTAGTGTTATTTTACCTTTCGTGGAGATTTATTACCTCTGCAAACTTTATCTAAATACTATCATTGTAGGTTAACAAATTATTTCAAATCTCTAAGGTGATATGGACATACATGCTGTGGGAATGTGATGAAACCTAATGTGCTATTTTGGTGAGGGTTACTCTTGTTAACTGAACTAAGAAAACATTACATTCACTAACAGTACCTATTTACATTTGGTTTGGTGGAAGCCCACTCCTATTTACATTTGGTTTTGTGGAATCGGTTCGTTCATTGTTTTGTGGAAACCCTTATTGCCTCCTAAGAGTTTTACGTTTCGTTCCTGGTAGGTCATAGATAGCTCTATAGTTGTTAAATATTAGGACGCTACTCAGTACGGGGGGTAGGGGGAAGACTGTGATTGGGTTTAGGGACTACACTATTATTATAAGCTTACTAGGTGATTAGATGGAGGGTTGTCACACTTAAGGAAGTTAGGTATAGCCCTTTATGATAATAGGACAGTAGACGTGATCTGCCCTAGTAGGACCTTTAATTTTATGAACATCTAGTTTAAAACAATAGAGAGTAAGAATTAAAATACTTCAGGTAATAACTAAGAGTGTGCCCCCTTTCGTGAGTTTATATTGTTATACTTTATAACATTATATTATACTAGGAGCTGTGGAACATTATTGCAAGTTCACGAAATAATACCAGGTTTAATAGCTATGCCTTGCGGTTACAGACAGGTTTCACATAGGTACGCGACGTACAGGTACGCAATAGGATCACATACGATACTTAAGTAAATGCAAAGAAAAAAATATCGATATGTTACAGTTCCGGGTCAGTGTTATTTTTTGTTTAATTTACGATGCGCCAAGGTCTTTCATGGACTTAGTTTTAGTTAAGTAAGTAAACATTTCCCTTCCTTCGGGATACAGTAGGGAATCATATTTTGTCTTAGGTAAATTTGGGCTTATCCTACCGAACAAAAGTGTCCATTGATTTATTAGCATGAATAGTTTTTTGTGTAGAGAGGGTTACTTGCTTTGACTGTACAGTCGATGACACAATAATGTAGACAAAAGGGGCTAGTCTTAAGCGAGGGTTGGGAGATTAAACTATACTTTAATTATTACTGTTCTTTTTACATATGAGAGGTAAGGTCATCGACCGACCTGACTAGCCTGGTGTTAGTTTTAAAATAATTTCTCGGTAATGTTGTGCGTTCGACCGCGTATCTTGTTAAGTGTTGTTTTTCTTCATTTTTATATTGTCTTACTATACTTGTACATACGCCTTTTGATTATTCTTACTTGCTGCTGAGTGTACAATCGTGACGTCACCATATGATTGTAGAATAAGGCATGGAAATTTACAGTCTGGGGGGTGTCTTCAATTTTAAAATATAACCACATTAAAACAATTATATTTGTACGTATCTTTACATGATAATTTTATTACGTTGTAGTAATACGAGTACATTCACCTACATCGTATATTGGCAATGAGAATGAGTTTTTGTCGATTCATTAACTGATGGGCATATTTGAACTGAGTTAATGGGTGATCTTAGACATTTCGCGGTCATCATCATCATATCGTGTGGGTTGCGGGGTCGATGACCGACCTCACAGACCCTGGTGTCGGAGTTGTTGAGCCGCCAAAGGCCTCTGACATGGCTCATTGGCGACTGCATCCGTGGATGGTAGTCGGGACCAACGGCTTTGCGTGCCTTCCGAAGCACGGAATCATCTGGCTTTTCGGACAATCGGGTGATTCATCCTGTAATGTCCTAGCCAAACTGGGGAGGTCGCACAAAGAGATCTTTGTTTGACAGTGTCCCCACCGGGAGTCGAACCCAGAACCTCCGGATCGAGAGCCGAGCGCTCTAACCACTACACCACGGAGGCTGTTTTCGGTATTTTCCAAGGAAGGGAATAAAAGTTTGTTTCAGTTAATTGTAAGTTAGCATAAATATACAATTCAATAGCTTCACTTAGCATTAATAGTACAAATTCTTAGGGTTTGTGTGGCACAGTGGTGAGGCACTGGCTATTTCGGGGTCCCAGATACGGTTATATCTACCACCTGAGATAATTTTTGTTGGCACTCATTTGGATGTATATTTTATTTAATATGGACTTTGATTTAGATCCTTTTTCACTTCTTTATATCATAACTAACAGTTTAAATACACCTTAGTCAATAACTACTGGACGGATTTTTATCGGGTGTTGAGAAGGCGTAGTTCTTTCTGTGAACCTTATGTTAGGAGTGTGTGAATGGGTTAAAATATTACTTTTATAATATTTTAGGACAATGATAAACGGGTACTAGTCATTAATTACGAATTCGAGAATCGATTGTGTTGATGTAGACTGGTATGTTTTAGTACCTTATGGTTATGAAGTTTACTTGTACGAAATAAAATAACTGTGCTGTTTTTAGGATACATAAAACATTTTAGGTATCATGCTAAACGGATAATTAACAGGGTAATTGTAAATCATTATCATACATCATACGTACGTGATCGCTGTCATACGTTCATCTTTTTCAAAACGGGTTTTAACTTTAGGTTAGTATTATCGTAGCATAATGTCGTTGAAATTATGGAATTATACAGTTACCTTTTTACACTTTAACAAATCAAGCAAACTAAATTAAGTTAATTTAATTAATTTATCTTTGGCGTATACGGTCTGCTATTTTGTGGGCATAAGGTGTTTTGTATTAATGATGACCCTATTTCAGGTTAAGGGTTATGTACGACGAACAACTTTAGAAATATTTTCAATGTACGTAACCTTGGGTCTGAAGATATTTCCTTGTAGTAATGAACGATGCTTATTGTCAATTTTCAAAATCAAATGTTGCATATATTTTCACGGGTACAATGAATATTTAGATATAATAAGTAAATAAATAAATACATTTAATTTTAAAAAAATTCCGCCTTGTCAAAAAGGTTACACATTTTCTAAAAGATTCCGCGATTTTCAAATAGGTTTCGAATTTTCAAAAAGTTCCGAATTTTCAAAAATTATCGAGTTTTCCAAAAAGGTTTCTCATTTTCGAAACAGCTTACTGATAGAGGGCATCTATAGTTATCAATAGTACTTTAAATAGATTAATTCATGATCATTCAATTCATGATCATTCAACAAGAAAAACTAACGGGAATAATTCATTCAAATTTCTTTTAATGATAAGTATCTGCCTTCGACATACGAATTGATATTACTTAATTTTTGGTTTTGACTATGCGTTTTCCTTTTGCGGCACAAGAGTTAACTATGGTTTGGGAGAATGGTTACGATTAAATACCTTGAGTACTACCACTATAAGAGTAGAGATTTCATATAAGACGTAGGGCATAGGGGCGTTCATATATATGTAAGACTTCATACAACGTGTAAGGGTGTGAGGTACCTATGCGTGTGGGAAATGTTTTTGTCGTCGGTAACGTGGGGTTAGTCACAGGCTATGTTAGCCAATACATTCGTTAGTTAATTCTTACTTACCAGGGTTGTAGGACGACTTACGATTTCTAGTGTTTTCTCGGAGAACTATGTTATTTTAAGAGTAAAATGCTTTAAGAACCGGATTGTAGAGTTAAGCGGGTCTAGCAAATTAAGTTTATATTTATGATAAAGATTGATAGATAGGGTACCTACTATTACCTAAACAAAATTTAAAATAACAATCATATGATTAAATGCGTTATGAATTTAAACTTCTAGTGTAGTTTAATATCTAGGTAGTCAAGTAAACGTCTGCATTATGATGGGATTGCTTCGATTTCCTTTCATTGACCGTGTTTATTCACTAATGGTAATAGAACAATAATAATAAATTTATTATATAATAAAATTGAAATAAATAAAAAATAATAAAAATAACTTATTTTAAATAGTATATTATAATAGGATAACTTCAATGAATCTCGATAGATAGTCTTGATAAATGGAAGTAAATTGGTTTAAATTTTGGGGGCTTAAAATTTAAGATTTTGTTTTGATGGTTTTGCGGAGAGGTTGTGTAGTTGACGGAGAATTTCTTTAGTAATATCTAGCTAAGTATCAGATTTAAATCTTATTCGCATACGCTTCATTGGTCCCCAGTGGTTCGTAGTAACAGCGTAAAAGAGGACGGAGAGGAAGGTGAGAGAGGTAGTATGAAGATTGAAGGTTGTGAATGAAATCGACAGATGTCTGGACTTATATCTATGTATATCTTATATCTGTGTATATTTTATCGGAGTCCTATAGGGAAGACTATTAGTATGGAGGGTTGCAATGGACCAATGGATACTTGACCGGTGGAGCGAAATTTATTAACTGTTGACCCTGTCTGTACACTACACTTACAACAAGGTAATTTATGGGATCTTAGGTGTTAGGTTACTTGAAGGGCATTAGAAACGAAGTTTACTCTGGTGTCCAGAAAGAGTGTTAATACTCCCTGTAAATTGCTTTTACTCTACCAGTGGGCACAGCCCATATGCAAAACTCTACACTCCACATGCTCCAGAGGATGAAGGGAAGCAATGTAGAATCAAGGTTAGATTGTGAGCTTTGCTCAAAGATCAGTTATATCTGGCAGCCCTAAGAATTGACTTTACTCTAACAGGGGCATATATGTCTATTCCGGGGTTAAAATTTGAAAAATCACGATTTGCTTTTGGGAGATGGCACTTTATGCTGTCAGTAGGACTAACTGGTCCCACAAACCGGTTCCTTGAATGTGTAAAGTTCGTTTGTACTCGTTATAACTGGAGGATGAGCATTATGTCACTGGTTTAATTTTTGAATTCAGTTGTAGACATTTGTCGTTTGGTTTCAAACTTACACCTCATATCAACGGTTTACATAGTATGGGTTAAAAGTTAATAAATTCAGTTTGGTATTTAATAAATAATAATGATTAGTTATCGGGGGTAATATTTGTGAAACGAGGGTGTGAAAATTTGCTCCGGGCGGCTATGAACTTCTGCGCAAATTTTGGGGGGTGGCTGAAACGGTTCACACGTTGACCCGTGTCTGTTTCAACAAATATTACAAATATCTTGTACTTAGACATCGCCATGAGCATGTCGGCTACATGGGAACGTTGCCCCATTTTTCATGCAGGCGTTTTCTTAGATTTAAAACATGAAATGTCTTATGAATGTTGCAGTAAACAATCTTTAAAACACCTGAAGTAGTTAGAATGTACAAGTGGTGTTTTGGTTGAACAATGGGTTTAAGGCGGTGGAATTGAGGTAAACAAACATTGCGTCATCATGGTCGCAAGCGGCTTGAGCGGTCCGCGCGCGGCTTAAGCGGCGCAAGCGGCTATCTGCAGTTCAAACACGGCTTGAGCCGTAAAGAATCGTGTTAGTCGCCGGAACACAATCCTGACTCGGTTAAATCCGGCTTGAGCAAGGCTGGAACGAAATAGAAAGTATTAAAAAGGCGAAGGGAAATAGGAGGGGGATTCTTCTTCGTGCGCCCGAGCAGATCGGAACGGCTCTTCAAGGTATTTTCTTAATTTTATTTTAATCAGTGTGTTCTCATAGGAATAGGCTTTCGGTTCGATAAATCGTAAACTTTGTCAGTGTAGACACTGCGACGGTGTTGGAGATTCAGTCGCCCAAGAGAAAGATGCGAGGATCCATCACTACGAACAGTGTTGTAAATCATACTTGATCGCGCTACGAATACTAGAATAGGCTATCGATTCGATAAATCCTAAACTTTGTCAGTGTAGACACTACGACGGTGTTGGAGATTCAGTCGCCCAAGAGAAAGATGCGAGGATCCATCACTCTGAATAGTGTTGTAAATCATATTTGATCATGCTACGAATACAGGAATAGGCTTTCGGTTCGATAAATCGTAAACCTTGTCAGTGTAGACACTGCGACGGTGTTGGAGATTCAGTCGCCCAAGAGAAAGATGCGAGGATCCATCACTACGAACAGTGTTGTAAATCATACTTGATCGCGCTACGAATACTAGAATAGGCTATCGATTCGATAAATCCTAAACTTTGTCAGTGTAGACACTACGACGGTGTTGGAGATTCAGTCGCCCAAGAGAAAGATGCGAGGATCCATCACTCTGAATAGTGTTGTAAATCATATTTGATCATGCCACGAATACAGGAATAGGCTTTCGGTTCGATAAATCGTAAACTTTGTCAGTGTAGACACTGCGAAGGTGTTGGAGATTCAGTCGCCCAAGAGAAAGATGCGAGGATCCATCACTCTGAACAGTGTTGTAAATCATATTTGATCGCGCCACGAATACAAGAATAGGCTATCGATTCGATAAATCCTAAATTTTATTAGTGTAGACACTACGACGGTGTTGGAGATTCAGTCGCCCAAGAGAAAGATGCGAGGATCCATCACTCTGAACAGTGTTGTAAATCATATTTGGTCGCGCTATCGATAGGTGGGTAGGGTTTTCGATTCAGTATATTTCAATTCGGTTATCAGCAAGTCCAGAAGCCCGCATGCTTTTGAGACTGCTTCGCGTCGCGTAGATCTTCGAAGCAATCGTTTGCTTAATGTCAACTCAGTGTCCGTAAAATAATTTAACGTAATCAAGACAGTGCGCCGGGTGTCTTTTGCCTGAGTTTTGGGGTTATATTGAGGGAAGGAAACGACCTACAGAGGACAATAGAGGCCACTGGAAGCGAGCAGCGTGGAGCCGGTCACCGTGGAGGCTTAGGGACAGGCTTCTGACCAGCGGTGGACCTTCTCCGTCTCGCCTAGAGGGAGAAGCTAATCATCTAACGAGGACGGAAGAAGCCGCAGAAAGCGAGCAGCGTAGGTCCGGTCCTTGCAAAGGCCTAGGAAGAGGCTTATAACCAGCAGTGGGCGTCCACCGGCGAGGTCATATCAAGGTTTGATCGAAGAAAAACCGTGAGTAATTTTAAAACTACCTTGTCGTTCACACCATGTTTTATCTATTTTGTGCTATTCAAATCGCGAGATGTGTCAAAAATGCTTATAAAAGACTGTAGAATTCGTCCTAAATTCAGTGACTAAATTCAAATGTGATATTCTGGTATATTTTACGGGTTTGTTCAAGGGCCTTATGGCACAGCAATATAGCTGAAGGGTTCATGGTAATGTGGGTAGACCGTGATTTAAATTCTGTGATCTAATCTATCAGTGCAAAAACTAGCTAGCTTATCGAAAGATGGATATTTCTATGATGAAGTTTGCCTAAATTTTGGATAAACTTATTTTTCTCTGACTGAACAGCCTGTCGGGAGATGAACGTTATTATTTTGTTCTGTTGGTATAAAATTAGCTTCAAAATCTGGATCACATGAAATCTAGTGTTTTAATTGATAAAATGAGACACCAAAGGTCTTTTGTCATGCAGTGGACGTACCGGGTTTAATATTATAATAAATCAAGGAAAGAGGTTATTTCCTACCTTCATCTAACTTTATGAATTCGCCTAATTTTGATGAATGATTGAGATGGGAATGTGTCTTATCTAGTACATACTTACCTTTTGCTAAAATTGCTGTGTTCTGTGCATGACATATTAAATCATGCCTTCCTTAAATTTAAAAGGGGAATTTTCTTACAAGATGAAATCAAAAGCTTGATAATAATTAGTCCTGTATTTAAGGTGAAGCAGAGAGCTAGCCTGAAGTGGACTCTTTTCTGTACTAAAAGAAGGCAGATTGTCCACATTGTGCAGATCGAATTATCATTAAGCCTAGCTATCGTACTAGATGCATAGTCGATTGTGCGTATGAACGTACTGAAATAATGCTTTCTCAATAAAATACATTTGAGCTAAGAGGACGAGAAAGGTAAGGAACATTCCCTGATCCTTGCGAGATTCTAAAATAATGTTTCTCAGGTTCACATATAGGAACTAAATCACTTACATATTTTCTAAAGTGTTGCTTTCATTGTTCAATGTGTTCTTTTATTGTTCAGATTTAATTATGACTGACTTGGGTCTTGGACCTTGACAAGTAAATGTAAATTCATGTAAATAATTGTTCCAAAAATTCCGCTTATCTATTGTTTTGCTAAGAAGATGAAACTGTATTTTATATGTGTATACATTCCTATAAGATCTGGATTGCGGGACAAGTCCAGGTTTCTTTTGAATCCTCCTCTCAATCTTTCTATTGTGACATGACAAAACTACAAACTTACTACCAGACAAGATGGACGGTGTAAAGAAATATCCCTTGCTATTTGTTTGCTCAAGTATATCTAGAGTAGCTTCATAAAGCGGAATTGGATAGGTATGGCAGAGAATTATCCAGTCAGGAGTCGAGATTCATGAATGACCGCGGTGGATTGGGGCGGTCATTTCCCCCAAACAAATGGGGGACCATGATACCTATCAACTAGCTAAAGCACCTTTTCTTCCCTTACATTGGTTCTCTTAGATCTCCCTAGAAGTCAGTCATAGTTTATAGATACTAGTTCATAAAACCACCCTCAACCATATAACCTCACATTCTAATTATCTTATTCTATGTTCTTACCTATTCTACATACTTACTCCATGTTGCTTTTGTCAAGTTCTTGTTGATGCAAACTCTTCAGACGTTGGAGCGTAAGCTCATACTAGGATAGGTAGGCTTTAGGAGTTAGGTTAGTATAAGTCATGCTCTCCCTACGGATCCAGCTGCACTTTGGCCACTGCGTTAGGTCTTAGGCCACTAGAACGATCACAAGCCAAATTATTCATTATAACAGGGTTTAATAGTAGGGAGCAATTTTGGGTAATGCTATTTTGTTTTCCTATTCTATGCGTTGGATTTAAATAAGTTAAAACAAAAAAAAAATTAAGTCAGGTTAACCCGTGTCTCTATAGCAAGTAAGTCAGAGTAAGTAGATAAGTAAAGTCAGTATAGTAGTAAAGGAGTTAGGTAGGATCGAGTTAGGTGGGTAGGAGAGTTACAGTCTGGTGCCATGAGTCATGACTTTGAGTCTAGGCTTCCAGCCGGGGAGGTTACAATGTATGTTGGTGACATGAAAAATTAATCTTAATTTTATCGCATTAAACGTTCTTTAGGGGAGGCCTATGTCCAGCAGTGGACGTCTTTCGGCTGATATGATGATGATGATGAAACGTAATTTTATCTCTCTTTTCCTTGTAACAATGAAGGTAATGTTTACACGCAATATCTACACGAAGCGTTTTCTATCCGTGAGTTTCTTAGCTGGCCGTGGCCGAGTGTTTTCAATCTATTTCGAAATTAAGCCCATGACACCGATGCCATAAAACACGTAAGATGCCTTATTTGGACTTTAAATTTGTTTTGCCTAATGATGTTCTAGAGTCTCTTAACGGGTTTTGTCATTTTCATCATATTTTGCCATTTTTTTTATATTTTGTAATGGCCAAATGATACGACTAAACTCTACTCGAAGATTTAATTTGACTGATCAATGTCGTTTTCGCGGTGTCGGAGGTTTAGAGTAGGTAACCGCCTTTCTGTATTTATTAGTATAGTCCGATAACATATATTTAACTTACGCCTCTTTCCCGTTAGGATAGGCAGGGACCACAGCCTTCTACGGTAGAAGTTCTACCTCCTACGAACTTGACATACTTCCTAAATCCTAAATGAAAATCACATTATACTTGGACATCTTGACAATTTGTGTGAATTTGAAATTGATAATGTGTGATAATAAAATCTAATCTTATCTAATCGAATCGAATCTAATCTAAAATATATAATTTACTCTGTGATACTTCCCTTGCTTCCTCTACTCTCATCAACCTTTTCATACACGCTAGTAGGTTTAGAGTACTTTTGATCATTATTCAGAACGTCCTGAAATTGGTCTTGAAACGTTCGCCAAAGCCTTCGCCAACCTCCATTCATTCATACCATCTCAGCATTCCTTAATTTTAGTCTAGCCACAGCGTTTCACATACATTTAGAAAACTTGTGGAATTGTCCGCTATCACTATTAATTAATTAGGTTACTGCAAGTCTATCCTATCCGAGCAACATGTTACTTCGACTTTGTTTACAATATCAACTACAAATGGCTCTACTATAAACCTTGATTGATCAACATATTACATCGTAAATCTTGAATCACAGTTAATGTGATAATCGACAACCAAGTCACGGAGATATGTTCAAACGTAGAGTGAATATGTTTATGTAATACCCAGGTACTGGTACCTAATTAATGCTTTACAGGACTGTTTTTGGATCCTAGGCCAAATTATTGTATGTTCCACAAAGAAAACATAAATTTGAAGAATTTTCCAAGGAAACCAAGAAAAAAATGTATTAGTGACTACAGGGTGACTTTGAAGACATTCGACAAATTTTGAGAGTAAGTTCCGTTATAGATATAGGTCAATTTTGTATAAGTCTAGTGACAATTTTTTTGGTATTTCTTGTTCGTACTCCGTAACTTACCTTCTCTAGAAAAAATTCAAAGAAACTGACGATTTTTACCCTGGTACTTACACTTTTTATCGAAGCGCTCTGAGATCCCCTTATAGTGGAACTCAACCCAATGTATAAGATGTATCGATACAGCTATGTATTAGCAAAGACTTAGTCATTGAATACGTGCTGGTGACTGTGTTACCTTATGAAGCTATCAATGAACGGATCAATGACGTCTTGTGTTAGAGGTGGTCGCTTATCTCTCATATTATCATTAGGTATGCCATGTGACTGCGTGAGAAATATTATAGTAAATACATCTCTATAATTTTATCTCCGAATACCTTTCGAACCTAGGTAGGTTCACAGTATACAGTATGGTCATGATACGGTGCTGCCCCAAAGTCATATCACTAAAATTACATTTGTGTAACCAACAATTGATGACTTATTTATAACTTAGTACCTATCTGTATAAATTAAATTATATTTATGTAGTTATGAAACTTGTCAGCTGTACCGGAAGCATCTTACTAGAAACATTAGGTTAAAAGGTGCCTGACTTTTTAATGACTTGTCGCTTTATTGTTTAACAAGCCTCACCCCTTAATTTCCATACACGCTGGCGACAAAAAACGCGGGAAAACAAAAGACGATAGAGAAAGGAAAAAGAATGACAACACTCATCGTTGTTCGTGCTGCGTTCGAAATACGAAATTTGAATACAAGCGTTGGGGCGTAGAGTATGCGTACTCGTTCTAATTGTGCGTGCGCGCCGCGCTCCGATTTAGAGTTTGATTGCATTAAGCTTTTGTTTTACTTGCTTTGTTTTAATGGAAACGACTTTCAAAATATCATCCATAGTGTATTAATTTCTAATAATTATTAAATGCGTAAGTAACTATGTCTGTCTGTGATTTCACGGCTAAATAGCTAACTAAATAGATTTTGATGTTTGGTATGGAGTCTGCAATCTATAAGGAAAAAGTCGCGGACAACAGCTTGTATTCAATATATACTCGTACTCCTATCACGAGGCGTAGAAACATAATGAAATTGTTGATTTTTGAACTTTTCCATATTATGCATTATAATATATTATATTTCCACTCACCCATATAATATTTTTTCAAATTTACATAATTGTTTCTATAAAAAGACAATATATACAGATTATATACTAAGCAACTTTGCCTCTCGAATTCAAATGTGATAAGTGTGAGTCATATCGCTTACAACCTTCGCTAGACATTGCTAATGAGTTGACATAGTTCAGTCGTCTGGATTAAATCGTACAGAGTGTATCAGAAACCCTAAGTGTAGCGACACACCTGCGGAAACTCCGCGTCGGAAGGGAACTTTTCATCAAGTGCCCTGAAGAATTGTTCGAGCTAATACCTGCTGCAGAATTTCATCACCAAACCACTCGCCAGAAGTTGGAATTTCATCCATTTCACCTGGATAACTGGCTGTCTACCACCGTACGTTTCAAAAGAAACTTCTTGCCATGTACGACCGCATTGTGGAATCAGCTTCCTGTACAGGTATTTCCGGACGGGAACCATTGCAGCTTTCAAGAAACGAGCCTACAAATATCTTAAAGGCCAGCAGCGCACCTGTGATCTCCCTGGTGTTGCGGGTGTGTCCATGGATGACGGTGAACACTTAACATCAGGTAACCCGTCTGCTCGTCTGCCTCCCTATTTTATAAAAAAAAAATATGGCACTAAAGCAAAATTTCCGCGTCGAAACGGGTCGCAACCACAAGGCAATGTCACAAGTGTCAAGATCTTGCGAAGTTCCGACGACTAACGAAAAGAACCGTCGTAAATCGTTCCGACGCGGGATGTCCACAGGCGTGTCGCTAAAGGATGTGAATCCGCCAATAAATCTGAACAATGTTCAAAAATTTGACGTCCTGTACAAAACGCCCTATCAGCTGATGCAGTTTTTATGGTATGTTAAAAGTTGTTCAATTTCAAGGGCAGATTCACATTTTTTGCTACACGCTAGCGTGAATTTCACTGGTTTTGCTCCCGAAGCCCTGATGTGATTCTACTCATGAAAACTAGCGACTTTACCGAAAAAAAAAAATTTTACTACAAAAAAATTTTCCACCTTACCATCGTCATTTTTTACCTTCCGATAAAAAAAATATTTCTTTGGGAATGTTGCTTGTTATCATGAGTAGAATCACTGGGCTTCAGGAGCAAAACCAATTAAAAGAAAATTCACACTGTATTTTTTCGCTCAAACCTCAAACTCAGCCCGCCCAACTTTTTATTGCGACTGTCTCTCCTCAGGTGGCATTAGATTTAGGAGCCGTAACTTTTCAATATATCTCTATCTGTTCGTGTCGTCCGGTCACGTTGTTGAAAAGAAATATTGGCGCCGTTCTATCGCGAATATCAAGCGACACGTCGGATGTCGGCGCATGCGCATGTAAATTTTAAAACAGCTGATTTGGTAATATAATAGCAAGAAGTCTACATGGAATAATAAACTGTAAGTGATATTTGTGATTTAAGTAAGTAAAATTTTCTGTTTCTTAAATTGGTAGTTACCTTCCGTATCCCTGTTCAAACGGTGGATGGAGTTCAATATCGAAACAGTTAAATTTAATTTTATCACTTTGTAGCCCAATTTGTAATCTGTAACTAACACTAATAGACTCTGACCATAATATTCGACTTATTTATTTTGGTACTCCGTTTCTTAGCTGCTTGACTACAAAAAAAAACCGGCCAAGTGCGAGTCGGACTCGCGCACTGAGGGTTCCGTACCACCACATAAACATAATTGTATTAGTTGAAATTTCAGTAAGTTAATGTGCTAGATTTTTTGAGTCCGACACGCGCTTGACCAAATTTTATTATTTGTTGTTATTTTATAGTTTATGCACAATAAACATACCAATTTTTAAGTTTGTAAGTGTTCCCGTTTTTAAAATAGAACTAAAACAAAAATCGCCTCAGCGACCATCCAACTTGACCCCTCTCTTATATGAATGTTCTTGAAACGGGAGCTCACTACAATTGGTTACCATTAGTTGTGAGAAAAGTTGAAATATTTAATGATTTCAGACTTTTCCCATTATTTGTACTGTGAGACCTAGCTTCTTGCCAAATTTCATAATTTTAGGTCAACGGGAAGTACCATGTAGGTTTTGCATTTTTGAATTAATGTATGGAGATGAGGACATAAAATGCCATATCTTTTGATTGCGTCGTTTTAAAAAATTTTAATTTTCAGATCTTGTGTGGTTCATGGATCCTAATATATGGTATTAGTTTCAACCTGATACCTTTACCCGTTCGTGAGATAAAGGGTCTTGACAGACAGACAGACAGACAGACAGACGGACAACAAAGTGATCCTATAAGGGTTCCGTTTTTTTCTTTTGAGGTACGGAACCCTAAAAATATCGTACTGGATTCTATGACTGCCCACGAGCCTTAATAAACTTTAACGTGATTAAGAAATAAGTATAACACAAAACCTAGGTATTTCATTACAAAGTATTTAGACAAACGCCATGCTAAAACCGCATATAGACTTCCTCATTGCCTGTCCAAAGCTGAGAATATCCTGAAATTAACGCTAACTTGAAGTGCAGTCGTAATAAAGTGCTAGCAACCAATCAAATTGAGCCCAAGTCGGGAATAGTGTGGTGGCAAGTGCAAAGTGCATTGTTTAGTTTATAGCCCCTAAACATCCACCGGGAAGCGAACCCGGGCCGATCGTAAAAGCCAACTCAACGTTTCCGCGGCCTAATAATGTTGGTAATATTATTACTAACTGTGAGTACTTCTAGTAATAAAGAGGGGAAAATAGATGTGGGAATCGGATTATATTTAGTTTGTTAGGTCATAAACGCCAACGAATGGGATAGGTATACCAAAACTATGATTAACGCTTTTCAATAAGTTTCGGGAGTGAAATTAATACCTACTCGGATCTTTTCACTCTAAATAAAGGACGTCGACGTCCTTAATTTTACTTAAGAGTGCACTCCGCGCACACTAGCGCCCTCATCAGAATTTAATTAATTTCTTTGAATTAGAGACCAAAATGAAAAATTGAAGAACGGCTAAGTGTTCTTTGTCAGGATAGCGTTATTTTAAACTATTACAATTAGCTTTATGATATCTTGTTTATTCAAAATCCTTAAAACGGAAATTGGTGGCCACCGCCACCGTTAATATTTCTCGTTTAATAGTATAGGATTTTAAGAATTTTCTGGAAATGCACCAACTTTACCTTTTATGTCATGTCATGTGTATCGTGTTGCAACAGGTCGAGATATTAATTTAGTAAAACAGTCAGTATTTAGGTCAGCCAGTAATTACGAGCCCACTAATGTCATTCGCTAACACCCGTGCCCCTAGATAATTTTACTTGTGCATGCTAGTTTGCTATATTTTAGCTAGTAACACCTATTTACAAAACTGTTATTCACGAATGTCATACTCACCCCAGGTTTGTATTCAAACTTATCTTTATCAATCATCTAAAACTATTTCAAATTGAACACTGACAAAACTTTCTCTGAGAAACGTAATACAAACTTTGCGCCGTCAAAGGAACAACCAAAGTATATGTATATCAACACGTTTTTGAAGAAAATGGTTCAGTTTTATGATCTGAGTAACAAAATAAGCCTGTTTAATAATGTTCGTATGTAATGTGGATTTAGCTGAGATTTACGGAAAATGTGCGTTAAAACATAATTTTAAGTTATCGTAAATGTTTCTTTAATTAAGTTTTAACTAATTTACAAATTTACTTATAATTCTATACTTTCGTAAGTTTAGCGACACACCTGCGGATCTTTCCGACGCGGAGGGTTCCGCTCATCACGTTTGCAACGCGTTTTTAGGTTACCTACCTATGATGACACATCCAGCGGAATTTCCGCAGGTGCGTCGCTATACTAATTGCTCCCAACGTTTTATTTTTGCAATAAGATTCCAACAATAGTATAGAAAATCGCGTGCAGTGTTCTTCTTCTTCTTTTCGAGTCAACGGCAAAAAGTGACTTTTGGGCCTTTTGGTTGCCTTCAAAAAGGTTTCTCCGAGTGCAGGAAGCTGGAGATGTAGGGCACGACAGCCTAGTGTGATATGGGTTGCTGAACGCCGCACTCACACTTGTCGTTATCACAGAAACCACGTTACCCCTTGCTAAGTTCCCCGCAACTGCCAAAGCCCGATCGCAGTCTATTTAGTATGAAAAGCATGAAAATTAATGACAATGAAAACATATGATCCGCCCTTTCCATGACCACGTGCTTGATACCTATTGATCACTAAACAAAGAGCACCCTTGCTCAAAGGTATATATCGTCGGTATCGGTTAGTTTTAATCCAGCTTACAGCTGTAAAACGGTGTCCTTTGCTTGCAACTGGGTGCGACTAAAGGCTTGGCTGGACGGCAGACGCACGCGAACTCGCCATAGAGTATGAAATTTCTACAGGATAAAGTTTATCCAAAAACATATATCTAAATTGTATTGGTGAAAATGAAAATTTCGATCGTCAGTGAATGAAAGGAACGTTTACTTATGTCCCACCCAAGGCGGTGGTCATCTGGCGCCTTGAAAACAATGAAGCTATAGGTTGGTCTCGATACCTGCTGCCTGGTCACTAAAACCAAAGTATGATTGGGTCTAGTTTGCCCACTGGATTGCAAATTTCAGATGATTTTCGGTAGGAGCTAAAATTGTGTCCCCATGAAATCCCCTAGGTGAGGTTTCTACCACTGTATAAACAGAAAGGCAACGTTATATCTAGAACAAGTAGATTAGGTACAGACTAAAGTTTCATAGGATAATGTAGTAGGCAGTGTAGGCACCAAAGCAGACAAAGGGTAAGCATTATTATTAAGACAGTACTTCTATAACAGTTGTTTTAACTCGACTTTTTTTTTTTTAATTTATTTATTATGCATTAAATTACAAGAAATATAGTGGACAGCGTTAGCACGCAAACCTCTTGGGTTTATCTGCGCTAACGGGTCGTCTTACTACTATTTTAAATACAGATATAAAGCTTAAGTTCTAAGTTTTAAGTTTTTTTAGTTTTTTTTTTTTTAGTTTTACTTAATTATGTAGAGACTAATTTGTTATATTTTATTCGTAGGGTAACACAATTTACATATTTTTGTGTCTTGTCTTTAGATTCGGAAGAAGGTGGCACGGCTTCTGTGCAAAGTCCGTCTTGGGAAGTCCACCCCTTCGCCTATTTGCACTGCTGTTTTTTTCGGTTTGAAGGATTAGGGAGCTAGTGAAATAAAATTACTGGCACATGAGACATACCATCATAGTTCTCAGGGTGGTTAACGCGCTTTGCTTTCCTATAATGACAAATTATGCCAGTAACAAGAGCGGGTGGATGTGGGTGCTATGAGCGGTGGCGACTACATTCCATGAGGTGGTCCACATGCTCGTTTGCTCACTTGTAACATAAAAACAAGATTTAAACGTTTGTGAACTCGGTCCTCCAGGTTTTCTTTGCCCGGTGTCAAAGCCTACCGCACTCGCATAATAGTGCTTTTGATTTATATTTCACATGAATTATACTCGGAAACATGATTCCGCAAATAACAATTGAAATTCCTTTTTGGCTAACGACGGCGATAAGTTTTAGCTGTTATACTAATTGGGCGTTGGTGCATGTTTATACGCAGCTGGTTTCCGGCCTGTAGCTAGGTACTATCAAAAACTGATACGAATAATACAAACATTGGCAAAATAATTGTCATAGTTTAGCAGCAAATCCAAAATTAAAAATGAGTATAAGGAATATCATAAACCTGAAATTACCTAAACAAATAAAGTAGGTATTATCTTAGGGCTTAATAACTATTATTTGTGATTGCAGCCCTAGAGCAACTTGAAGCGTCGTGTCCAAATGGTTGTTGCTCTTTCTTGTCGATCGCGAAATTTAAGCAACGTTGGTTGGGGTCAGACAGAACATGTATCGACGATCGCTAATGGCGAAACAACCAGAGAATTTCCTTGCTTCGGAAAGCACGTTGCGACGTTGGTCCTGTCTATAGTCAATGATAGTAGTAATTTGGCTAAGTCAGAACCCTGTCGGCTTGAAAACTCTGACAGCCAGGTTGGCCACTAACCTGCCAAAGCCTAGTTTGGGTCGAGTTTTCCCTATGGGTTGCGGAGGTCAAAAATAGTGCCCTCGTAAAATCTCCTTGGTTAGGTAGCGACTCAGAAATACTATTAGTAAATATGGAATAAGGCTAGGGCAATGATATATGATGGTACCTCATATTCTTATGAATTCTCGAAAGATCCAGTATATCTCGAAATGTGGGAGTCCAACAGGATACAGCTGTCACCTCATCGCACCGTTGATAAATAAACATTTCAATACCTCACAACACCGCTTGGGTCTGCATTACACTTTTAAATTCGGTACCACAACTCTTGGCCACAAGAACTTCTCAATGGTGCACACGTAGAATGAAAACTTTTATTGAATTACTCGTGCAATTTTACGATTGTCTTTGGATTTTTCCAAAGAGATTTGAACCTCGCTGCGCTGAGGTTTTTTCGATTAAATGATTCAGATTCTGATTATTTTATTCAATGTAGATTCTTTAAAGAATACGTATCTGTAAAGAATCTACATACATTGAATAAAATAATCAGAATCTGAATCTGAATTATTTAATCGAAAAAACCTCAGCGCAGCGAGGTTCAAATCTCTTTGGAAAAATCCAAAGACAATCGTAAAATTGCACGAGTAATTCAATAAAAGTTTTCATTCTACGTGTGCACCATTGAGAAGTTCCATTAATATTCCTTGGGTCCTCACCTATGAAGTTGGCGAAATTTTCTTACAGATTAATGAGGTCATAATTCCTATAATTCTACAGCGTGAATTTGTATTGGTTTCGCTCCCGAAGCCCAGTGATTCTACTCATGTAAACAAGCAACTTTCCCGAAGAAAAATAATTTTTTACTCGAAAAAAATTTTCGCCTTCCTATACAAAATGAGTCGATCACGTGATCACTTTACTATGGCGAAAATTTTTTTTCGAGTAAAAAATGTTTTTCTTCGCGAAAGTTGCTTGTTTTCATGAGTAGAATCACTGGGCTTCGGGAGCGAAACCAATACAAATTCACGCTGTATAGCTACGTATTTTCATTATTAGTTTCATATTTGAAACTTGTTTTCAAGGTTATAAATCTAGATTGTTTTTATTGTTACTAGTTTAATATCTAAAATTTTCTTCTTCTAGACACCATGTTCCCTGGCTGACTTGGTGTGAGGCTTCTCTCCTTTCTCTCTCCGGCACACCTTTTGACCTGCCCTGCGTTCCCCTGCACCTGCTCACGCGAGGACCTATACTATGCCACCGATAGTGCTTCTGTGTGGCGGAGTATTGGTCCAATACAGAATAAACATGTTACGCCAGAATTGACTCGAAAGAAGAAGAATCAATTCATTTGTTATATTTTTTAAAGCTGACATTTTTGATACTAAAGCTGCTGTACGCTTATAATGTCTTCCCATTCATACTTTAAAAAGAATGTATATTTGTTTTGTGATTCCTAAAAATGCAAAAGTGCTAAGGTGCCAATCTCATTAGTAAGGACTTACGTACAGTTCA
The DNA here is from genome assembly GCA_947532105.1 of Athrips mouffetella. NCBI lineage: Eukaryota > Metazoa > Arthropoda > Insecta > Lepidoptera > Gelechiidae > Athrips > Athrips mouffetella. The sequence continues at coordinate 12,224,343 of OX383972.1, read as the reverse complement.
GAGCACGTCAAGCTTGATACATAGGACTCTGTACCGTTCTTCTTTCATTTTAACTATCTTTAGGGCTAGAGGTGCGCTGCAAGTGTGAAGCTTGGCCTATAATTAAAATAAAGATAATTTTTGAAAAGCATTTCTTGCGTGTTCTGCATCTGTTTGTTCTTTAAGAGTAGTCACAATAATTTTTAAATTCGACTCTTTCCATATTTTTCATTTATATGATTAACCTAATATCTAAATTGAATCAAGTAAGAATTTATGAAGTCTCAAAAGTGATATTTTATTACCCGGCGATATTGGGTGAGAAGTTCACAGATAAATCGGCTGGCTTCTGGCTTACTTATTAAGTAAAATACTTACACACAAGATGATAACTAAGTTAACTTTTGTAGGCAAAGGAACGAAATTCTCAGGATGATTATTATCAGCCAGTAATATAGGAGGTACCTACGAGTGTGGTCTCCAGTTATTTTGTATGTAATTAAATATCGACAATCGATGCCTAACTCGATAATTCTGGGTACATATTAATTACCAATCTTTGTGGGCGTGCGTGAGAAATGAGCATAGGTCCGTTTTGATAAAAAAAATCACGTGTATGACTAAACTATTTAACATTTATCTCGTTTCTCTTAAAAACTACACTTAACTTACTTTGCACATAAATTTATTTCCAAACAATCCGTCTTAACATAATTTATATAAATTTTTATAGCACACTCAGTCTTTTTGCAATTTGTTGTTTAGTTTTAACTTTTTTTAAATGTCGCAAATGGTAAAAACGGAGCCCTAGTGCCTGCCTAGTGCGACTTCTTCTGTCTGTTTATCACACCTGTATATCTCAGCAACCACTTATGCTCTTGACTTGAAAGGAATACTTTTAGAATATGACTGCCCCTTAATAAAAAAAAAATTACTAATATTGTATAGCGAGTCCAACATAGATTTTTGTATTTTTTTAAAAGTTATGATGAAAGAAAAATGTCAAACCAAATACCCTTCCTCCCTTATCTCAGACGAATGGAAAAAACTGAATTAATTCTAGTCGATAGTTTTGTGTAAATACCTATTACAGGAAAAATAAAACCTGCAAAAAAACTTTCAAAAACATTTGTTTTGCGGTCCTAAAAGTAGACTTTATTGCTTCCGAAAATACTATAAGTATGTCGGAACCCTCGGCGCGCAAGCCCGACTCGCACTTGACCGGTTTTTTTATTTAGAAGTAGAACAAGTGAACGATTAGTTGCGGAAGTAGTGTAATTATCCATGACAGTGGCGTCAGTGAAACAATGGTGTGTATCGTGGTATCATTAAATGTTTCCGACATTACACACAGCGAGAACACCTGTGAACTGTTTACTTGTTTAACTTTTAGTCTGGTAAACGACCATCCGTCTCTTTCACCCTGCACATTAAAGAAGATTAAATAAACACTTTAATTTGGTCAATGTAAGCTAGTCTTGATCTTCCTCACCCTCTCTTTCCTACTAAGAGTGTCGCAACAGGTGTCCTACCATCTTTTCTCTTCGGTTTGATAGTTGTCAACCAGTTTCGCTTCTCTCCCACCATACCCAGCACTTCTTCGTTGGTCTTCTTTTCGTTCCAGCTTTGTTTTATCATCCGTCTCTAGCACCACATTTCAAATGCTTTAAGATTGTGTGTTTATTAGTAAAAGCCCACATTTCACTACCTGCGGTCGTGTCGTACCGGAAGGTCAAGGCCCTAACACAAGCAATTACTCCACAACAAGACCCGTGCTTTTAAATTTGAAGAAGAAAAAATAATGACAAAAAATCCACATAGAAAATGAAAATTAATTCTTCAAAAAGAAAAAGTGGTTCAGTTTTATGGGCTGACTAAGATTCTTTTGGGCACTGGGTGAAAAATAACTGTGATATAATTATTATTTTTCGCCTGCTCCTATCCCAATTTAGATCGGCGCAACACGTCAATCGCTTCCATTTTCCTCTATCGGCCGTCATATTATTATTTATTAGCTAAGTAGTTGTTCCCTGGCACTTCGTACGAGTGGAATTCATAAATAAGTAGCCCATGGTTTAAACTATTACCCAATTTCATCAAAATGGGTTCAAACTGTTAAAACATACATAACAGACAGAGAGACAGACAGAGCTAGCTAAAAATATATATGCATATAGTTAGTATTAGCAAACCCTGTAAAATTGGCCACGACGACTTAAAAAGTATTCCTATGGGTGGTTCGTCCTTAGTTATTTTGAAAACTTTTTCCTTCTAAATATTGTTGCCTTTAAAAGGCATTTCATATCCTTTTTCTACTTTATTGGTCTTGCTAACACTAGAAACTCTCTTTCTTAGAATGAGTACGGACATCAATCACTACGCAACAATGTTTTCATTAGAGCCCATGTGATTCCTATAATACCTATAGTGTATACCGGGTATTTGGTAGAATTATCTCTGCGAACCTCTCGGGATGTTGGTCTTCCCATTAAATTGAACAACTTTTGTTCTACTTTAGGATTGTACTCATCTACACTAATTATCAAGGTAAAATAAAAATAAAATCATACAAAAGTATAATTGTTAGATTGTGAGTTTGTTTTTAGGAAGTAATCTCTGGAACTACTGAACTAATTTTGAAAATACGTTTACCTGTGTAGAAAGCTACATTATTCAAAAATGTGGAAGAAAATTTGAGAAATTTCCCGGAAAATTGACAAAATCGGGAAAAACTGAAAATACGTATTTTATTCTATGCGCGGGGCGCTAGTACCATATAACATGGAAATTTGTATGAAGCACTAAACAATTGTTTTTACTTATATTAAAAAGATGTAGTACAAAACTTGACCTGTTGTATTAGTAACTTTGGACTATAGAGTTCTAAACCAAAGACTCTGTAAACAAGTGATTCGCATATGCAGATGTCGGCAGACTCATGCGCATACATCCAAGTCAATTACTATAACAGTTCATTGTACTCGTCTAAACGAACACGTGGTAAGTATTGGAGATAATCTTGCCATTATTTTTTATGCTCGACTTTGTTTGCTCACGAGCTTGCTAATCATGACAAATATAAATTATGACTGTACTTGACATAAAATAATGGAGACTTCTAAAGTGGTACCGTGACCGTTAGGACAATCTTGACACTCGCAGTGCGGCTGTAGCCTGTACGTCTATTATAATAAGAACGGTACAAAGTTCAAGGTGTCAAGCTTGATGTGTTCTTGACTGTACCTTAAACTGAGTACCGCTACAACGCGTAACAAAGATGGTAAAAAACCCTGGAGAAAGTCTGCCCTGTCCATGAAACCAAATAAGGAGTATATGGGTCGAAATATGAAAAATAATTTCTAGCCTCCCATAAAAGTGTGCTATCAACTGAATGCAGTTTCTATGGGAAGATGAAATATTTTCTCGTATTTCAAATATCGTAGACTTTTGTAACATGCTGAATTTTGATAAGTTGTAGGTGCTTTTTGATTAACTACGAATATTTGAGTACTAAGTAGGTATTTTACTTATTGTTAGACCATAAAATTTAACAACTTTTCCTACAGGACATTGGTCGAAAAACGAGATTTTTTTGGGTTTTCCATACCGACCTCGCCCCGCCGAGACATGATTTTGAATGAGACGACGAATTTTCTTATTTTCCAATGAATGTTTCTATGAGAAAGTTGGTCCAAATAACATACTATGAATATATTCGCGGTTAATTAGGATGCACCTTATATGGGCATCAATCAAAATAATTAAATAGTCCATCCTCAAAAGTGTGATTAAAAATAGAAGTGAATATTGCTTCGGCTCTATATTCATAACAATTGGCGCCACCCCTTTTTAAAAACCCGATCAAGTTTCATGAATCATTTATTGTTTGTAGTCACTGATCAATTGATGTTTTTGAAGTTTAACAGCCGTCAACACGATTATAACTCATTGTTGAGCAAATTGCGGCGATCAATTGTTTGTTGGGTCAACAGTATTCAACAGGTTTTAAACATTCACTATAAAGACAGATATACATTGCATTGCACTATAAACATAGTGCAATTTTTGTCCGATCATTTTTTCTGGTTTAGGACTAGTCTCTTATATTATAAGTACAGGAACTGGGCGACCGAGCTTTGCTCTGTATAATCTTAATCAAAGCTTAATAACAGATGGCGCCGTAGGTTTTGTGAAACGCGCTATTTTCAGGAACTACTCAAAAAAATGATCGATCAGTTAAATTAACTAAACGTCGTTATACAAAGGTTGAACTTTAATGAATATGTTGTAATTTTGATATCTTCGGATACTTTATTGTGTGATTGTGATTGTCTTCCGAAGCAATGTAATAAAAGCCACAAATGTTTGTTTGTTCCTTTGTTACTGTCATTTTACTGCTAAAAAGACCATAGAGAACGAAACAAGGTACATGGCTCCATAAAGGGCTATGCCAATTATACGGGGCAGCGAGCCGCGAAATGGATTTACGCGCGCCACGTTGCGCTGCGTCGGAGCAAGCCATGTGCGTAAACGTGAGGTGATCTTTAACGAAGTGACATGCTAGCGATCAGATAGATAGGGAAAATAGTAATACACTATGTTTACCACTTCGTTTATCGTTGGTAAAATATTTAGGCGAAAGTTTGTGATAGAAAATACCAAAGATTTCGGACCTCCTTGCTTCGCTCGGAATAGATACCTTGCTAATTTATTTTACTATGGGATGACATCTGCCAACGTGTCCCAAATTTTTATGTCAAATCATCAATGATCACTAGGAAATATTCAAAATAACCCGTCAAATCTATAGAACGACGCCTTCACTACCTTGTGACAACTTATTTCTTTAATCCTCCTTCTAATTACCCTTATTTTTCTATGAGAAAATACCCTTATAGAGTCTCCAAATGACGTAAATAAATAACCATCACATAGTTACTACCAAATTATAACATTGAGAAAAGTGAGGGAGTCCTGTATATGTGCCTTGACAGTAACCCTGTGAGAAGGACTCATCCTTCTCGCAGGGTTACTGACTAGGCACATATACCTAAAATACCTTTTACAGGGTGTAAATGGCCTGCTTTCCGAAAACAGAAAGGGCATGATGGATGAGCCAACGGAACTGAACATTTTTTAGTGAATGATAAAACTTTCAAATGAAAAAAATTGCATCTCCATACATTATTGTAAACTTGATTGGACACTTTATATTATTATGATAAGACCTATTAATTTTTCCGAAAGTTTGATTCACTGAAAGTTGTGCTTTCACTCTTTTTGACTGATTATGCTCTATCAGTTTTCAGAAAGGTGCCTTTACACACAGTATACCAAAACAATTTCAAAACTGTATCAAGAATAATAGCGGAAAGTCGTTAAATGGTGAAAGTGGTTTCGGGAACCAATTTGTACCTATAGTTATGTGCTGATTAATTACGATCGTTTAGCGTCCATGGATTTTATATTTTGACCATTGAGGCAGTTACAAGATTCGTTATTTGGGACAAAGATTTCGGACCTCCTTGCTTCGCTCGGAATAGATACCTTGCTAATTTATTTTACTATGGGATGACATCTGCCAACATGTCCCAATATTTTATGTCAAACTATCAGTGATCACTAGGAAATATTCAAAATAACCCGTCAAATCCATAGAACGACGCCTTCGCTACCTTGTGACGAATTATTTCTTTAATCCTCCTTCTAAGTACCCTTATTTTTCTGTGATTTGGGATTTGTTTCATCAAAATCTTTGACAACAAACGATATAACTTGACACTGGCGAAATACGACTTGGAATGAGATGTGATGCCATTAAATAAATATCTAATCTGATTATGGAAGTTGTAATTCAGTGAAAAATTGAATCTTTTGAAAATACAGATTGTTTACTTGTAATAGACTAGCTCAATAACAACATCATAAGCAAAAGCAGTCGACCGAATTTGTTTACGAACCCAAAACCTGTTAAGCTAGTTACCAAAATTGGGCATTAAAATTAATTTTACTCTATGCAATTAACAAAGTAAGTATAAATCAATATGTGCATGTAATGGTAGGCGTGGCTAGCACGAAGGCTGGAGGCTGCGCATGCGCTGATCAGACTGCTTGTGTGGTCAGTGGCAATTATGATGCTCTGACAATGAGCGTTTATGTGGAAATAATCAAATTTTAATATAAGTAGCTGGGCGACCGGGCTTAGCTCGGTATCATCTTAACCTCACCAACAGATGGCGCTGTATTGTTTATGACTCGCGCTTTTTTAAAGAAACTGAAAAACGGAGAAAAAGAATTTTCCCAGACATGTGACCTAGCTAGATCGACTTTTCTTTGCCCCCGAAAACCTATGTACTGTAAATTTCATCAAAACGTTAGAGCCGTTTTCGAGAAACAGATTATAAATATAGGATAGAATAGATGTTAGACTGGACTATTTTGACACATGTCAATACCCTATCGTTGGACTGGGTCGATCGAAATCTGGCTGGGAACATTAAGATACTCCTATTTTTCATTTAAACATTCTCCACTAACTAGTTACTTTAAATTGCCCTTTTTCTAGGGATCCATACCAGTAGAATTTCTACAAGCGGTGTCAGCTGTGGTCTTTCACCACCTGCCGGCTCTCTTGCATTTAAACAAACAAATAAACAAATTGTTTTTTTCTGTATCTGTAAATTCAATCTGTGTAAGTGCAATATTTTTTGTTCTAAGTACGACATTTAGTACGAAATTTACTTTCCAATAATTTACCAGCTGATCGGTCCAATTAGTATAAAAATCGATATTTTTGCCATTTTTGAAAACTCGTAGAACTAAAATTGTAGCATTTAACCCTCAGAATAAAATGAGGATTAATTAAGATTTACTTAATTTTTCTAAAGCACTTTATGTTATGTTAATGTATATCGAATACCTATGCCACACTATTTTTCTTTCGTTAAATGGGCTTTAATAAATTCATGAAAATCCTTCAAAGAGCTTTACTTATTTTGAAAGCTAACAACTTATTCAAAAACTTTTAGGTATTATTATTTTTTATTTGACTGTACCATATGTAGTTCTACTTATAATACCAATGATCAATACAGCCCGCGAGACCTATACCTAATGGTCTACATCGTCATTTATTCAGCCCACAACTAGCACAAGTAAACGTCACAATATGACCATAATAAATCCGATATTGATCTCACGTAGTCCAACACAACTCTGAATAACAATAGTCCAACATCGGCGATCGATTTGTGGAACCATTGCCTTAATCTGATCCTTAGAACAGATAAGACTGGATATAAGTTCATGAACTTTGAATTATCTCTTTACGATTCCACTTATCTATGAATATTAAGATCTTATGGGGAAAAGCGGTCGGATATCCTGGTTGTCGTCGAGTAATTTTACTTAGCTGTTTTAAATTGCACCAAATTTTTTCCAGCTCTTTTTTAGGTACATAGCTCTCAATGTTTGATAGGAGCCAACTCTTGAATTTTCTATGGAATTTTTTTGAAATTCAAGAATTGGCTCCTATCAAAAGTACCTGGAAAAAATTTGGTGATATTGTAAGGCGTGTCTACGTGAAACAGCTAAATGACCGCACTATAACCTAAAGCAGATGATGGGCAGCGAAGGAACTATCATGCCAGTATTATAGTTCATTCAGTCGGTGCAAAGATAGCATGTGTAGGTGGGTTTCACCTACAGTTCCAACAACAAATGCGAGTGTGGTACCTCCCCACAAACGATGGAACACCTGACCTGACCTCCTGTCCTGCATGTCCCGACACATGTACGCGTGATGACCTTTTTAAAGCTACAAATTACGCAGTAAATGTGGCAAAGTTCTAGGCCATAATAAAATTGTCCTTTTGTAATTGATCGCCATGCTAAGAAGAAAAAGATGCGAGTATTACCTCGAAGCGATCATGGCCGACTGTCTTTCCGATCACGGGAGATAAACAGCATCGGTCCAAGTCAGAATCTACGATAGGGCATAAAAACTTGATGTTTTCATATTTTGGTAAGCACTGCTGCTATCTTTGATAAAGCGAAGCTTAATCTAGGATTAGATTTCATACCACCTCAACCCAACATAATAGCTAAGAACAAGCGTGATCGATATATATGTAGTACCAGGGCAACTGAGCTTTGCTCTGTACATTCTTAACCAAAACTCACTAACAGATGGGGCTGAAGGGTTTCTGATACGCGCGTCTTTCAGGAATTCTTCAAAAAAAGGAGAAATTGCATTTTCCCAGATATGAAACCTAGCTATAGATCAATTTTATTGTAACCGTTTTTGGAAAACCGATAACAAGAGACAGGTTGGCAAAAACTGAAAGGTCCTGATTAGTCATATCAATCATAAAAATCGGCCTTTCCATAGAATATGTCCAATCAAGTTTGCAATTTTGTATGGACGAACCTATTTTTTATCGTTTCCTGTAAGTTTCATTTACTGAAAGTTTTTCAGTTACGTTGACTGATCAGGCACTTTCAGTTTTTGCCACCCTGTCTCTACACCTATACTTACAAATATTGCTCGTTTAATAGTATAGAAAGTAAACGGTAGACAAGCTCTTCTTTCTGAAAACCTCGGATTCTCACCCGTACGTGTATTTAATGTCTTCCATCTACAAAACAAGGTTGCAGCGAAAGATGACTAGCCAAACCTAAATCACCATTTAGTTAATGATCCGTGAACATCTTGAACCCAATGTGGAATAAATTAGTCACAAGTTTTGCTCAACAAAGACCCTTTTATTGTAACAATGAGTCTCCTAATCTCGCACAAAGTAACCCAATATGTTAAACAGAGCCCTCTCTAAGATTCTAAGTAAGTCGCTGCCTGACTTTCATATAGTTCTATGATCAGTGTAAGATTTAGGAAGATATAACCCTGTAATAGTAACCCATTACAGTTGAGAGTACTTGAGAGAGGTTTGACAGCTTCTTAAATGAGTTAGTGCAGTGTGGGCGATACCATTCTTAAGACGGATGAGTCCATTACTTGAAACATGCTCGCTCACGTATAAATCAAACTAGCATTTCGCAGCAAAAAACTAACTTTCATTTATTTAGGGAAAACAAGTCAAGTAATTCTAATAAAAGGTAAAAGAAAATTATATTGAAACTTTCAAGTCTTTATTTGGAAGAAAGTTCTTTAACCCTGAGCAATGGAGTAGCTTTTCCCATAAAGTTTTGGAGTTTGTTTTGACTGCGAATTCGCGGTAGTTTCTGGCCGATACGGGTCAATGTCCCGGTGACGTCAGCGTCTGAATTTGCTTCTCTCAGGTGGATGCTGATAATTATTTATAACAGAGAACTCGGAACATAAAGGTAGCTGTAATATTGTTTGTCCTTTGTCTTTTGTTTTGTTTTACCCCATTTTGTCACTATTTATCACAACAATTTGTTTTTGTAAACATTATTTAAGATTAGAAAAGAGTTCTCACGACTGTTTGGCTTAGAAGCAAATATTTAAATTAGTGTTACTATAAATAAACAAAATAGTCTCCGTTGGTAGTTTGTAACTCGAGAAGGGTCGTCATAAAATCGTCTTTCATCCCGCCTGGCTTATTATAGAGACCATAATCATATGGGCGTTCTGAGTCCTTAAATAAAGCTTAATCCATTGAAGCGTTTTTCATAGTATTCTATCCTCTATACTGGAATACACGTAGCATTGGACGCAGAAAAATGCGTTCTCTTTTATGCTCATGGTATGTTGTACGGTTATTAATATATGTACGTAGATAAACAAAATAAAATAAATTCCACAGGATGTAAGTAGATGCGCTTGCTTCCGAGGGACACCCACTTAATAAGCTACTGTAACTTGATCCTTTACTTTGATTCCTGTTAATAATGCACCTATTTTATATCTAACAAGAGCAACAGTAATACAATACTTCATAATAGGCAACTTCTTGATGTTGTTGGTTCTATGAGAGACATGTTGTTTGTTACCGCCTGCGGTTTGATCTAGAATGGAGTAAAAAATAAATAGTTACAAATAAACCAAGGGTTAAATTATAGACAAAGATAAGCCATCGATTTGAGACGACATGAGATCGAGTTTGTACAGGATGCTCACTTAGGATTTTCTTATCGTACCGGCTCACAACGCCGGGCAAATCGTAGCAGGCCCAGGCCTTCCCTGAAGATTACCATTGGTTAAAATTTTACAGCGTTCTAAAATAATGCTTAGTAATCTTTGGCAATGTACACTAAAACATGCAAAACGTGACTTTACTTCAAAATAGTGAAGTAGTTAGAGTTTTGTTTCATGTAAATAAGAGTTTGCAAAGTTTTAACCTGCATACTTGTGCAAAAAAAAATTGTGCTTGAAGCCTAATGAATCCGTAAAGACTTTTTTTAAAACGAAAAGAAAAAACTTATACTACTCGTATTCATATCTGTAAATTACAATAGAGTTCTCGAAAGAGTAGAGAGAGGTGTTTTGTAAACGAATAATTTTCGCTTAAGAAAAGAGTTATCTTCAATTACCTACACCACAATACACACACAGAAAAACGCTTAATCAATTGTTTATCATACAGACAGTCAGAAATATGTGATTTTGTTTACAAAACACCTAACTCGTAAAGTATTTTTGTAGGAAACATTAATTCCTAAAATAAGGTATTTTCTAGGAAGTTGCTAAAGCTTACTGAGTTTCTTTCAGTTTTTGGTTGACTATTCGTTCTAACCACACCTTTCTTTTCATAACAACTTCTACAAGATTGACTTTCTTGCAAGATGTTGACTAGTTAATAACACCTTATATGACTTACACCGTTGTTCCGATACAGTTTGATCTCAAAGCTACAATTACGATGTTTACAATAACCAACAGATACGATCTTATACGACAAACATACCATTATTACATTTAAATCAATTACTATGATTATATTTCTGGAGTATCTTGTACGTAGGCGGCTGTACCATTCGTAATTAATGGGTCTATGATAAGTAAAACACTTTAGATTAAAATAGAAGGGCCCGGAATACACATTACGTTCCATACAAAAGCATTAGTCAATCAACTCACAGACATGGTTTCAATTTCATCTATAGTTACACTAGCTGTGCCCGCGGCTTCGCCCGCGGGGAATTCAGACAATGTGCAGTATTGTGCAGTCTCAGTCTCCCTCTCCCCCTCCCCCTCCTCCTCCCTCTCCCTCTCTCCCTCCCCTGAATGATTTTTCAAACACGCTGAAACGCATGTTTATTTCTTTCTTTTTATTAGCCTAAATTCTTATTTTAAGAATAATATGAATACGTACTTTCATCCCTTATTTTCACCCCCTTGGGGGATGATATTTCAATATTGCTGAAACACGTGTTTCTTTACTTCTTATTACTTGCTAAAATCCAAATTTCAAGTACAAGAGAGTACTGAAAATGCAGTGCATGCGGCAAGGTGCTGTGCAGCTAATTGATCGACACGACAATAAGAAGAATATTACCCGCTCAACCTACTGTACTTGTGCTGCATAAAAAAAATCAAATCCTACAAACCTTTTTCGATCTTATTAATCATCATGGTACTGCTGTACTATGATCCAGTTTCCAAGCTACCAGTGCATTTAGTGCTAACTATATTGCTAGTTTCAATAATTAATGCAACGAGGCTGAACTGGTTATATGCCACTAAACGTCTATTAGCCGATCAATCTTTTGTTGCGCAAAATTTTGCAGGTTTCATGGTTTTTCATGAAGTGTGAATTGTCTAATAATTAGTTGTATATCACCGTCAAAACTGTACATGCATGCAATAAAGTCTTATACCACATTTTTCTGACATCATTGCAGATTTTTAGCATTCTTCATGTGAATTATGAACTGTTTTATTTCTGCTTTGAAGAATACTTCTAGAAGAGTTGTTATTTTTCGGAATAACTTTATCCCTGGCTTAGCAAATGTATTCAAAATTATTATTCTTCAACTATGTTGTTAATTATGTACCAAAATTTTAAAATGAAATCATGTAACAACATTAGAATTAAAATGTAATTTCTTTCTGTTACAGGTAAGTTGACCCACCACGAAGATTTTAACTTCGAGTTGTCAAACTGCAATTTTGACAAAGACTTGCTGGTAACAAATGACAACCACGATCCAGTCCGAGGTATCGCTCGGAATGTGCGTAGGTGCATGCTTGTTGCTGTATACATTGCTCAAGAGCACTCTGTGGAATCAAGATCACGGACTGCGGGAAAATGTACGAATCAATAGACAATTTAATTATAAATCGATAAGAATGAGATACGTAGAAGTAATATAAGATCGTTCGATACTAGCACTAGAGCCCATAACATTTTATTTTATCGCGCCTCAAAACTTTGGTTCATGAGATGAGTCAATTTTAAATCCAATACCGTTTCGAAAATAACAGATATAGCATCTATACTTAAAAGCTCAAGGAACCACATCAACGAAAATAGGTCTGTAATGAAATCTCAACAATGCTGTCGAGCACTCAAAATTGGTTCGGCTTTTTCAAAGGCGTTCTAAAGAAAGCATGTTTGGACGCTGTCTAATTTAATTAAGCCTCTCTCATCACGCTTCACACATCAGACGTCATCAGTAAAATGAGTATTCTGATTGCAACATTCCTAGTTCTGATGCTATGATGGAAACCGATTTACCTATAATTTGATTCTGAACATTCGATTTTTTACACTTTTTTTTATAAAATGTCAAGGACTTGAAGTAAAACCGACACGTAGTTTTAACAATGGTTAGTTGGTTGATATGTTTTATTTTATCACGATCGAGAGTAGCTAAAACTAGTTTTAAGTAGGTAACATTTCCAAAAGGTTACTTTTATGATATGATGACTTTTATACTGTCTCTTGAATCCAGATTTAAAATATTTAAGTGTCGAGTACACAAAACACACCGAGCGATATGGATACAAATGTAACGAGATACGTGGACGACCGCCTGCTGTGGACAATGTCATATTATGGCATATCGGATACATCTGCTGAATGGAACGATATCGATGCTGGCTTTGAACTTGTACTTCCATTTTTAAATGACCCGGAATTTATTTCGTTAGCTTTAATACGGTTCGATTGGATTTGAGCAATAGCAAGCATTACGTAGGTATAAAATGTTTTGACAAAACTCTGGGTGCTTGCTTTCAAACAAGTGCTTATTTTAGGTTTGGTTTGCATTTAGACCTCCTAAAATAACAGCTGAACGCGTAGCGTCTCCGCAGGAAGTCGAAACATAAAATAAGAAAAAAAAATATTGCAAACGTATTCCAGGAATTCAATTTGAAAATAACTTGTAACCGAAGTCGGTGAGAATGCTGGAGCTTTGCTCGTGCTTTGCTTTTTACGACTTCTTGTTACTTATATCGTCGACTTCCACTTTGATACTGCAATTTTATTGTCGTTGTTGCGAGTTTGCATTGCATTTCGCATTGCATACCAGTAAAGGCTGAATATTTACGAGATTAAGTGTAATAGTATATAGGTATAATATTGGGATATGTTATACTTATCTATCATACTGGGATAAAAGCATCTTTTGAATATGCTTTGATGCTTACCACTATTGGTTTCCTATCCCTTATTAGTAAACCTCAGGATGGAAGCCAGAAGGATAGTAAAGTCCTTTCAAGTGGTTATAGGAATCTGGTGTTTCAAGTGGTCAGACCAGTGAGTAATGTGAAAGTAATGTAAGTAAATCTATTTAAGGTGTGAGGTTTATCTCGACACTTGAGGGTTCAAGAGCTTCCGGTCAAGAGCACGCGTTAAGATGTTTGTTCTATTAATATGGGTTGATGTGTTTTGGTTGTAAGTTGGGGAATATATCGGTTTTCGGTGGTCGGACTACTGTTCGTTTCTTTTTATGTTTAGTAAGACGACGTGCTTCTATGTTCATTTTCAATACTTGCTGTTAAACCGATGTTAAAAACGGTTTCTTTGATATGGTTCTTCATCATCAAATAACAATGTAAAGTTACCATTTAAATGAGGAAAAACGTAACATAAAGAAATTCGGATATTCTCTTTATGGGTTTCATATATTTTTATGCCAGCTTCCCTATCTTTGACTTGACCACCCACTTTGGTTGTAGACTGCAGTAGTTCCCGTATTCGTCTCGCCGGAAAAAATAAACAAATGCATTGTGTACTGTTGTGATTTACACTATCTGTTTGTTTGTCTGCTTCCGCCGTACCCTTTTATTCAGTTTGATCCGTATAAAGCGATTTAATTAGATGGTCGGAAAGTCCGGATTATTTCTGTTAACGGAATTAATATAGTTCTTATCCATCGGCTTGTAGAGAAGCAGGCTTTGTGTATATTATTACCGATCGAGGGTTTGCTTTTTTCCCCCCTCGATTCCAAGTGTTCCGACTAGACCTGGATCAGTATGACGCGGACGTCCGACGCGGATGTCCGCGATTGATTGTAAAATATATGAAGCCTTTGTACATTTTACAGTCCGTCGCACTGATCCAGGCCAAATTTTTGTTTATTTTCGTATGTAGTGACATCATCGTTTCTTATATGGCGTCAACAAATCACAATGAGTATTCAAACGTGCGTCAACGAATACTCCTTGAGAATTCTTAACTCGCATCCTCCGTTCCCCATGTGTTTCCTTATGATATGACTCATAGTGGGGGCGAGGGGGGAGGGTCGTAATGAGAATAATTGCTCCTTTCTCACATCCACTGATTCATACGAAGATTAAAACCAAGCGGCAGCATTTTGTTATCCGCGCCTTAATTGAACTGGCTCAAGTTCTGGGTAGCAATTGCTACGATTGATTTAATTGCTGCAAAGGAGTTGGAAATAAACAATGTGGAAGGCAGTTAATTATCGTTTAAAATAATAATTTAAACGCATGACTTTTAAGTCTTGCGTTGACCTAAACCAATACACGTCGTCATATCATACATAATAAACACGGAAATAAAGGTGCTATCAGTTTCATGCAACATCTTTAGTAGTTTAAAAATCATCTAAAAATTGAACCCTAATTTTATGGTGCAATCATAAACGAAATTGGAACGGGAAGCTATGAAAGGGCACAATTTTTACTGGACATGGAACATGCATTTCTTGCAAGAAACACGGCTAATGGAAGTCGTAATGCGCTATTTATACAACATCAAAACAAAGCGGCGGTTATAATGCTGCTATAAAGAGAAGATAGGGAGAGATTAACATCTGTAAGGCAGATGCACGTAAGTCGTAATCTGCCGTGTGATACAAGTCTCGGGTCGTAGGTCGCGGCTGTTCGGAACCCCTTGTAAGAACGGTTTAACATTCAAATTGGATAGATCATGTTGTGCATTGAATAGTAGTGAAGTTCATGTAATTTTTTTCATACAATTGAAAGGCGTTTTATAAAGAGTGCAGCGATAGGCGTGCAGGGCGCGGCAGCTTTCCGAAAAAACATCTGCATCTCCAAATTTTAAGCTTGATTGTTGGACAGATTTGGAGAGGCCGATTTGTTTTTCATTTCCTAAAAGTTTCAAATCAAAATTTATTTATTCGTCAGCATAGGTAAATTTAAAATGGTTTTTGTTGCACCTTCCGGCATACAAACTTACACACATTTCTTTTGCATTATCTAAAAATTACAAGTGAGGAAGTAAAATTATTCAAAATTAGGATTTGTCAATAAAAAAATTTATATAGAGTAAAATGTCTTTTCAATTAATTAGCCAATCTGCTAACATTTAAATAGTATTGTCTTACATTCAAAGATAGCCTATTAAAGATTTTTGGGCCTATACGAAAGACACTTGCTCTGTATAAAGCGGTGTTGCCAGCTTTTAGTTGCAGATCATCTTAGTTGCAGATACTGAACGTATTTTTGTTGCGTCTAATAAACATTGATATTTCTAAAATATACATTGATATAAATGTCGAAATTCTAAATATTTCTTTTTATTTTTTAGGTTAAACTTTTAGTTACGTTGACTTATCATGCCCTTTCAGTTTTTGGAAAGCTGTCCCTTACACCCCCCTATATTTTATCTCCTTTTACTCGTGATAAACAAGGACACGTAGAAACTGTGGATAGTTTAGGTTACTACTACTTCATCAGGAATATTATACGGCATATTTACCAAGATAGTGTTTACAACCTATCGGGTGTAAACAGGAACCGAATCGGCGTCGTTCATAAGATTTTAATGACATTTTCTTGAACGAGGTGCCATTATAGTATCGGCGAACAAATTGCAACTTGTAGTACGTAATGTCAGATATGTTTTATTTATTCATTTACTCGTTTATAGCGGCGATAAACCACGTTTCGATAATAAGTCCGTGACTAACATGAGTTTGAGATTAATATACGGGAAGCGGTAAGATGCACCGTACTGAGTCATTTCTAGCTACTGAAATGATTTATATGAATCAGACAGAGCCCATATATAACTTATTACGGAACAATTATGAATCTCAGTAATTATTTGCCTCATTTGTTTTCAATATCCTTATTTTGTTGATGATATTAAGCGTCTATTGTGAGACGTTCGCGGAAATAGCAATGTGACCTTTATGAGGTTCACGAAAACAGCCGGTGACTTTTAGGAGGCTATTATCACCCTCTATAACAGAATATATAATTGCCTCTATTAACAAACAAATCGTGTCCTTTTGATTAAATATACGTCTAGCATACTAGCTGAACTCTCATTGATTAGAAAAGATAAATTATCGATTTCACAATTCTGAAGATGCTTTGAATCCACTTTTTTAATTTCAAGCAGGTGAAGTCGCGAGAAAGAACTAGCAATATTTATTCAAAGAAATTTTGTCTATATCTACAGGATGTTCTGTGGACTAGTCGTCCACTGGTCAGAAAACTTCTATTCAAGCACAAGTCCAAAGGCGTGATATTATGTATGTAAGTAAGTCCGATCGGGTGTGGAGCGAGTAGGTACTACTGCCACCTATGGAATTTTGTGATACTGTCACAGTTTAGTTAGATAATATTGTATCAAAATAAAAAACAAAGCGACCAAGTGTGAGTTCGACTCACTTATCGAGGGTTCCGATATAGTATTTTTAGAAACAATAAAGTCAAAATTTAAGACAGCAAAACTAAGTTTGTTTGTTAAGGGTTTTATGCAGATTTCTAAAAAAACTGTGTTACTTAGAGAGATCGTTTTATTTTTTCTGTAATGTTTACATACTATTTTATACACTTCTACCATAATTAATTTAATTTTTTCGTATCATAGATTGAAAACTTGTGAAAAGCTTTAATTGGCTTTTTGTAGTATGACTATTTTAGATGTTCGTTTTCCAAATTTCAAATAAATAATTAAACTAAGTCATAAAGAATACAAAAAACTGTTTTGCGGAATGTACAAGTAATTCACCACTCAACCTAATAATGACAATTTAAAATTTTGCCTATTTGGTGCAATAAAAATTTATTATATTGTTTTTATTCTTCGCTTTGCAACAACTTTGTGTGCCAGTCGATAGCGTCAGTAGTTGCTAAGTTAAACAGGTGTGACAGACAGACAGACGGAGTCACACCATAAAGGATCCTTTTTTTACCATTTTTATTTTATTTGTTGTACGATATTACTCTCTATGTGTGAGGTCGGTCATTGATCTTACAACCCACACGATATGATGAAGATTCCCTTTTCACCTGATTGTCCAAAAAGTAAGATTATTGTACTTGCGGAAGCTTCCGGCTACTGTCAACGGAAATAGTCGTTACAATTTTCTGAGAGCAATCCTATGAAATCACACAATAAGATACTCAAAATATGCGCTTGTTGTATGGTGAGTCACTTTGTCGTACAATTTAATAAGTGCACGTGTGCTTTCTTAATGCTTGCTTTCTGTGATTAATGGTTCTATTCTAGAACCTCGACCTATACTGCTAGGCCAAAACTCATCCCCATAAGGTGTTGCGATTGTATGCTAATCTCCTTAGGCTCAAGGCTCCAGCGAATTATCCACATTGTCAGGCGACAACTTGAAATATTACGACATCACACTTCATTTAAATACGTAGTGTCAATATTAATATAATTGCCCATGATAATACAATATTTGAATATATACGGGCTAAAAATATTACGATGATCCTTCTAAGGGGTGATTCTGCATCCCTAATAGATTGTATAAAAATATTAACAAAAATACTATTTCTTAAAAAAGTATTTTTGACTCAAGAAGAAGTAAAGCGCCTGAAGGGGCTAATGAAATGACCTCTAGTACCAGCTGGCGATGCAGACAAAGATGTTTTTTGTTACAATATCCAGCCACTAGCAAGTACCTATGCATTTCAATAAATTACTGTAATTTAATTCGAAGGAAAAGCAAATTTCATGTTTACCCAAAAAAAAGTATTATTTTTTTAATTTATTCGTGATGTAGAATCACCCCTTAGAATGATCATCGTATTTTTTTATACCCTGTTTATACAGCGTGTAACGGAAAGGTGTTATAATACTGAAGGTAGTGAATCTGCCCATCAAACTGAACAATTTTTCCCAAGGAACATGCAGTTTCTACGGGAGGTCAAAATTTAATATTTTCTATGAACTATGTTCCTTGGGAAAAGTTGTTCAGTTTTATGGGCAGATTCACATCCTTTAGTATTATCAGTATTATCACACCTTTCCATTACACGCTGTATTTGTATATATCGGTTTCTCGAAAAAGGCTCTAACGATTTCGATAAAATTTACTATAGGTACAGGTGTTTCCGGAGGCAAAAATCCATCTAGTTAGGTCTTAGGTCATGTCTGGAAAAAAAAAAAATCGTTTTTTTTTTATTCTTTGGGCTTTGGTTAACATAATTAATTAATTATTAATTAGGTAATCGTATTATTTAGTAACTACATTAAAAAAGGAGGATCAGCTACAATACAATTTTTCCGCTAACTTAAAGTTCTACGACTTATGAAATCTGACCAGT
This sequence comes from Athrips mouffetella, assembly GCA_947532105.1. Taxonomy (NCBI): domain Eukaryota; kingdom Metazoa; phylum Arthropoda; class Insecta; order Lepidoptera; family Gelechiidae; genus Athrips; species Athrips mouffetella. Next base: position 12,205,427 of record OX383972.1, on the reverse strand, counting down.
TGAATTTAGTTTATAAAAGCTGAAGATTTTTATTAACCAACATCAAAATAACCCCTATTTACATACCAAAGTAATCTGTGACTCCAAATCTCTTTACCAAAATGTTTGATTACTTTAAATGACTTATGGGTGTTTGAAATTGTTAACAAGAAATAATTTGTAGCCGTCAGCGCAGGGCTTGATGGATATCTTGGTAAATGTATCTTTCAAGTAGGGCAAGGAGCCTCAAAGCCGGCTGGATATCTGATTAAATTTAATTATAACAAGTTGCCATTTGATCGTTGTCGACTTGAACATTTGTTATGATAAGATCCACCTGCGTAGACTGCAATGGAACTTAATATTACTGCATTTACTGCAAACCTCTCATATAATTTTCCTTATAACCTTTGAATTGGATTCAATAAATTAACTTTCACAAAGCAGCAAGATCACGAGTCACTAAAAATATTTTCTTGAAAGATTTTTTCTCACTTAGTTATTTATTTATTATTAATTTATTTATGCGAAAAAGGTCAACATTTGACCCCGATCTCATTGACAATGGGGTCGAAGATGTAGTAGCATGCTTATCTGGAAAATGCCTGTTCACTATTGCCTTGAAAAGATCAAGAATATATATATATATATATATATATATATATTTTTTTTTTTGGGGGAAAAGATTGGCAGGGATCCAGGGATGGCAGGTTCCAATCGTTGGCTAGAAAGTTGCAGTACCTAAGTACAACATCATCTCTACTTTTAGCATGGTCAAAGTAATTTTCATCTAGCTCTGTCTCTTCACTTTTCTGTCTCTTTCCTTTTCACATATTCCTTTCAATCTTAAATTCCAAGTAGTGTAACGGGCCGATGGGCCGACACGGAATTACACGAAGAATATAATAGAGTATATTCTATTTTAGGAGTTTTAAAATGAGTAATAATTCATTAGGAATCTTAATATAAATGATCATAGATTTTGTTCGACTCGAAATGAAAATGAAGGTCTGATTATGCATTATTACTTAAAATAATTGCTTGAAAATACTCGTTGTAACGGTCTAAAGATTCTAATAGCTTTACTATTAAGAGGAATGTAAATTTATAAGTTTATGATGAATCTGTAATGTATTCTGTATATGATAATACCTAAATTTCTAACTATCCTCACTGTACCTAAAGGGAACCCTAACTATTGACCTAACATTTCCTAATGCTTATTCTGAATTTCCTATAAAATCTGTATAAGTCTGTTTTGATCTATAAAATGGCCAAAGCTTCGTCTATTAGGAACCCTACTTTTGTACCGTGGCAATGTAACCCTAGAAATTCTTTTAGTCAGAACCGTTCACAAGTCGAGTATATAAATTCCTAGATTAAATGCATAGATTAATATAGAAGTAAATAATTTGTGTGTAATAGGAAGTAGGTAGGTCCGATGGCTGTAAACGTTACATGGAAATAGCATATCTAGCCTTCTCCAAGATTGATATTTAACTTTTTATGAGAAAATTTTAGTTTATTTTAATAGTGGGAAGGGCTGCTAAACTTCCAGTCCTCTTAATTCAATCCGCTAATATTAAGATATAGTTAAAAATATTTCAATGTTTTCCATGATCAGATGGGACTTCGAACTTGCTTATGTATAGCGAGACCCCAATTCGGTGTATCAAGTCTATACATGGGTTTTATTTTTCCCAACAAATTCGATGGCCATCAGGCCTTGTATTTTGGCCTGTAGACATAGTAAATAGGAAGATTAGTTTATCTAGTAATTGATATATCTGTTTCACACAATGGTGACATCTTGAACCAAAAAGACCTTCCATAAACAGCCCTCTAAGGTTTTATATTATATTAATTTATGAGGGTAGCATGAACTCTCAATTAGTGTTATATCTTTTGTAGCTGGCAAAACCGATTAAAGATAGGATCTTGGAGAAAATAGATACATTCAAACAATTTACCTGGCTAAGAAAGTTGTTAAATACTGGTGTACACGACGACGTGTATATCATTAAGTTTAGTAATATAAATCCACACTAGATGGCGTTGTACGCCTTTTGCAATTCGCTGTAACGCGGTATAGAGATTTTTTCCTGTTTAATGACCCCCCAGCGAATTTGCCTAATAAACTGTTATCTGTTCACACCGTGAATCGGATTTGGTGGTTTTATTTTATATTACCCTTTATCCCGGTACACCTTGGAGGCCAGAGCACGGTCGTGTTCATGGTCCTTCGAGCCGGATATAACTTTATATTCGGAGGGCACTTTGGTGGAGTGCAACTTTTGGGCGGATTTCGGAACCCCACGGGCAGTGGATCGCTGTCGTGAACGTGGGCGGGACAGACCGGCGCGACGTCATAGCGAGGTCTGAGGCAGACCAGCGCAGGGCATCGCGAGGTCTGAGGTGCGGCGGGGGTAACGGTACCCCTGACGAGGCAGTTGACAGACGGAGCCGGGAGTGGCGCTGGCGAGCAAGGAAAGGTGGTTTGCTCTGTGTGAGACAGAGACAGCAACAGGAGTGACGTCAGCTGGAGCAGTGACGTATCGGATCGGTAACCAAGTTGTGAAGTGAGTGACCCTGGAAAAAACTGTGAGTACTCTTTGATTTCAATTTTGAACCTTATTTCATCGGAAGTTAAATAATAGTGCAGTGGAACTTGAAGATTGACTTTCAATGTGCTTTGCCAATTTGAACCTTATTGGTTAGGATAAGATTTCTTAGAAATTTAATAGAAAAAGTTAACTTGTAATCTGTCAGTTATATATTGGACAATTTTGAACTTTATTTGTAAGGAAAAATTTACTTTAACTTTCTTGTCGTTCATTAACTTAGAATAATTTTGCATGAAATAGTTAGGACTTAGAATAGTTTCGCAAAAAACGAAGGTACGGGGAACCTATGCCCGATTTTTACCAGAGTTGATTTGTGTTTAAAGACTTGTAAAATTTTCAACATTCACTTTGGACTTAGAAAAATTCCTTCATTTAATCAGTCTTATAAAGTTAAGTAAAGATGGCCGGTGGAGACGATGGGGATTCCGGTAAGGAAAATGTCATGGATTCATTGTTATTATTACAAGAGGACGTAGGTTCTCGTATTAAAAAGGCGCTTACTAATTTTAATAAGACTCCAAAGGATCGCCTCACTAAAAGTTACGGCGAAAGTAGACTCGATAATCTTGAACAAATGTGGGCACAATTCATGAAGGGGCATGCAGATTTATTATATCAGGTTCCACGAAAAGAGTTGAAAAAGACAGATTACATGAAGGAAGACTTTTATGAAAACGTTGAGGAGGATTATGTAAATTGTAAATGTGCGATCAAAATGTTTTTAGAATCTTTGTCTGAAACTCTAGAGAAGGAAAACAAATCAATGGTTAAATTACCGAAAATTAATATACCAGTGTTTTCAGGGAAATATTCTGAGTGGAATACTTTTAAAGATTTATTTGTTGCGGTAATACACAATAGGAAGGATTTAGATGGCGCTCAGAAACTGCATTATTTAAAAGGTTATTTGTCGGGAGAAGCCGAACAATTGCTGCGGCATATCCCCACTACTGAGGCTAACTATTCTAGGTGTTGGGAGTTATTAGAGCAGAGGTACGATAACAAGAAATATGTTTGTAATTGCGTTTTAAAAAGGTTGTTTAGCCAACGAACCCTGCTTCATGAATCTCCTAGTGGCCTAAAGGACTTGATGGATACTACTAATGACTGTTTGTCTACTTTACAAAATATAGGCGTTGATGTTGACAGTTGGGACGTCATTGTAATTTATATTTTAACAATGAAACTGGATCCTGAGACCAGGCGACAATGGGAGTTTAGTGTTTCAGATAGTGATTCGTCTGATGAGTTGCCCACGTTCGCCCAGTTCAAGGATTTTCTGACTAGTCGGTATCGTGCAATTGAATTTTTGCCTGTAGAAAATAGAGTCAGAAACAAACCTCCACAATCACACCCCAACAGTCAACCCGTCAAGTCACATCATGTATCTAATACTGAATGTCCGTTTTGTACGGAGGACCATAAAATTGGTAGCTGCAAGAAATTTGCAAAGGAACCGGTTGAAGCTCGTCGCGATTTTGTACAATCTCATAATATTTGTTTTTGCTGCCTTGGACTAAATCACTCTGCAAAGTTCTGTCAATTTAATGTGAAATGTCGTACCTGCAAGGGTAGACATCATACGCTCTTGCATCCTAAGAGTACTGGGGGTAAGGGTTCTGGCGAAGCCAGCGGTGTCAACAATGACAAGGGTACTTCGAGTGGAGCTGTGCCTCCATCGAAAAGTACAAATAGCTCAGGTGGAATGGAGATACCTACATCGAACTCGGAACCGGTGGTGTCTTGTGTTTCTACGGAAAAGGTTTTTAAACAGGTATTGCTAGCGACGGCGCTAGTCAACACCAGGACAAGACACGGTAACACTTATATGATTCGGGCTTTACTAGACCAAGGGTCACAGGCGTCATTTGTAACTGAATCTACTGTTCAGTCTCTCGGATTGAAAAAGACTCCTGTAAACAGGAAGATTTCAGGAGTAGGTGGAGAACGTGGTCTATTCTCCAAGTCTATCGTCAATATAGACATTGTATCACGCTACAACCCCGAAGTAGTCATCAACGTGAAGGCATACGTCTTGAAGTCCATCACCAGTCTTATACCATCGCATAAGATTGAGATGATGGAATGGAAAGGACTTGCAGAACTGACGCTAGCGGATCCAGAATATAATACGCCCAGTCGTATTGATGTATTACTGGGAGCTGAGGTCTACAGTCAGATCATTTTGAACGGGGTAGAAAGAGGTCCGCGTGGTTCACCAGTTGCACAAGCCACTACTTTAGGGTGGATCTTGTCTGGTGCGGTGCATCATCCAACTGTGGTTGCTTGTGATGAGGTAAGAGTTATGCACTCTCAAATGGATGAAAACGATCTTCTAAAACGGTTTTGGGAACTTGAGGACGCTAAGGTTCCCGAGGGATTCGAAATGCTAAGTGATGAGGATAAATATTGCAAAAGACTATTTGCTGAAACCACAAAAAGGGATGAAGATGGTCGGTACGTAGTACGTCTTCCTTTTAAGACTACGAACCCGGAGGTGACGAACTCTATGAAAATTGCGGAAAAACGGTTGTACGCTTTAGAGAAGCGTCTGAATAAAGACCCTAATCTAAAAAGGAAGTACGGAGAGGTATTGAATGAGTACGTCGAACTCAATCATATGGAGGTGGTTCCTAAAGAGGAAATTGATAATTCGAATGCCATCTACTTGCCTCACCACGCCATCGTGCGCGAGGATAAGGATACAACAAAGGTAAGGCCTGTATTTGACGCCTCGTGTAAAGGGGATAATGAAAAGTCGTTAAACGATTGTTTGTTTGTTGGCCCAAACTTACAACCGGAATTACGGCATACGACGATGCGTTGGAGAGTTTCGCCAATCTGTTTGACAGCGGACATCGTTAAGATGTACAGGCAGATAAAGCTAGCTGAGGAAGATATCGACTACCATAGAATCCTGTGGAGGAATGACAGTAAGTCAACAAATATTAAGCATTATCGAATGTTGAGGGTGACATTCGGTGTGGCGTCTGCTCCGTTCCTAGCAGTCAGCGCATTAAATCAAGCGGCTATAGATGATTTAGATGCACCTCCAAAAGTAGCTCGCAAAGTTCTAACAGACTTCTATATGGATGATTTACTAACTGGCTGTGAAACTAAGGAAGAAGGAATAGAGTTGTACGAGGAAATGAATAAGCTTTTAGGAAAAGCAGGATTTGAGTTGCAGAAATGGACTAGTAATAATGAAGATTTGGTAAAGGCTATGCAGGAAAGAGAGATGGAGAAAGAGAGAGCAGAAGGAACAAAGGAGTTAAGTGAAAGAGAAGTTGGAAAGGAAGGACTAAAAATTAAGGCCGATGATATAATAAAAATAGTAGGACTCACCTGGAAACGCAAAGAAGACTCCTTCCGGTACAAGGTTGATCTGCCTCCTCTAAAAGATGGTGTTATCATAAAGCGGATGATAATATCCGACATATCTCGATTTTATGATCCCCTAGGTTGGGCCGCGCCCAGTATTATAGTGTCAAAGATCTTTATACAGAAGCTTTGGCTAGCTGGATTGGAGTGGGATGAGGAGGTGCCGAAAGCATTGCTTGATGAATGGCTTGCTTACCGAAAGGAATTAAAGATACTGGAAAGTATTTACATACCTCGTTGGATTGAGACTAGCTTTGACGATAAGGTAATGGAGCTTCATGGATTTTGTGATGCCACTAAGGTGGCATACGCTGCGGTCGTTTACTCACGAGTGATTGACGCAGAGGGGAAGGTTCACGTAGCGTTAATATCGTCAAAGACAAAGGTTGCTCCTGTGAAACAAGTCTCAATCCCGAGGCTGGAATTGTGCGGTGCTGTGCTGTTGACCAGACTTATGACCGAAGTGGCTACTGTGTTGGAGGTGGATAAATCTCAATTGCATGCGTGGACTGATTCCACGGTAGTTCTCGCGTGGTTAAATAGCCATCCTAGCCGATGGAAGGTTTTCGTAGCCAATAGGGTGTCGGAAATATTGACGAATTTGGATTCGCACAACTGGTCACACGAATACCTGACAAAATTTTATCACAGATACAAATGGTCGTCTCCAGGACCCCAACCCAAAATAGGTGATATTGTCGTGGTGAAGGAGGATGGCTTACCCACGTGTCGCTGGTTGTACGGCAGAGTGATTGATGTCCATCCAGGGCAGGACAACATTGTGAGAGTTGTTTCTTTGAAAGTGCGAAATGGTACACTAAGGAGACCAGTTACCAAATTATGTCTCCTCCCAGTAGCAGATTAATTTTTATTTTAGGATTTGTTATTCATTAAGGTTAAAGTTGTTTATTCACAATTTATCATTGTCAACTTTCAATGACTTTGTACTTGTTGCGTTTTCGTTAAAAAATTTAACTTGGTTGATTTCATTTGTAGTAACCTTGTACTTGTTACTTTATATTTTGTAATATTTAGGATTAGTTCTGTCACGGTGGGCGGCACTGTGAGTTTAAGGACAATTGTCATTTTGTCCTTGGTGGGCGGTATGTACACGACGACGTGTATATCATTAAGTTTAGTAATATAAATCCACACTAGATGGCGTTGTACGCCTTTTGCAATTCGCTGTAACGCGGTATAGAGATTTTTTCCTGTTTAATGACCCCCCAGCGAATTTGCCTAATAAACTGTTATCTGTTCACACCGTGAATCGGATTTGGTGGTTTTATTTTATATTACCCTTTATCCCGGTACACCTTGGAGGCCAGAGCACGGTCGTGTTCAACTGGTTTGGTCGGGTAGAGAAAACAAAATTTCATACCCATCTGCGACTGGACTGGCCTGCTTGATGTCTTGCCGGCTGCTAGGGACTGGTTGGTCTGAAGCTGGAAACCCTGCTGGAATCGGATGCTCAGCTCCCATGCTTCCTACTGATGTACTGCAAGTGGTTTGTAGCTTTGCTCCACCTCCTATAGTTTTAAAAATTGAGATTAACTAAGAGTTTAAGAAGCCCTGCCTACCCCTGAATAAAAGGCTACATTTTAAATACCGTTTTAGATCTTACTCAAATTCCGTTATAGACGCCAGGGCCCTGTAGTTCAGCTATAAGACAAAATAAAATTGTAAGGTAATTGAAATATGAAATCGAGTTCTGAGCCTAATTTTACTCTCAAAGTGGCAAAATCTCTTAAACACTTAGCTTGGTTGTGAGTTTTTGTAGAAATCTTGATTCGCTGCGGCATCTCTCGAATTTTTGGGTCCTTGATGATTTTCTTCTCACGTGTTTTCACTGCAATGTCCGCCATTGCTTGCAACGCCGGTCCAGAAATGGGCCCGATGCAGTCAGTTCCATAATTCAAAGTTGAATTCTGAGATCACGCTACTCCCCCCGACCAATCAGAAAACGGCAATCAAAAACTCTACCCACTTCCTTCACACATTCCTATTTCCTATTTGACAAGTAGTTTCGAATCAAGGAGGTTTTATTACGCGTTGATTCGCGGCTTTAGACGAGCTTTTTCAAGCAATTATTTTAAGCAGTAATGCAGAATCCATTATACGATCCTTATTTTATTTACGATTTGGACAGAAATCTATGCTTAATTATAATAAAGATTTCTAATTTATTATTACTCATTTTAAGGCCCCTAAAATACAATGTACTCCATTATATTCTTCGTGTAATTCCGTATCGGGCATTCCGTCCCGTTACATCGTCTAGCGCCGCGAATCGACGCATATTAAAACCTCCTTGGTTAAAATCTACTTGTCAAACAGGAAATAGAAATGTGTGAGGGAAGTGGGTAGGATTGGTGACGTTAGCCGTAGCTGCTGGTTTGTAGCTCTCTGATTGGCTGGTTTGGGCGGTCTAAAGACAAAATTCGAAAAGTGTGGTTCATGCAAGCTACGTCACCCTTTTCTGCTGCGACCGGGTCGTGAGAACAAGATGGAGCCCCGCTATGAGAAGAAAAATCTTCGAAAATGGAAAAAAGTGGCCGTACGCCGAGTTTCGTCGCTGCAATTGACAAAAGCTAAGTATCTAGAGCATTTCGTCACCCAATTAGTAAATTAAGTTCAATTCGACATTACGATTAAATGACGCTTTCCTAAGTTTCCCGCCGATGGCGATCTTTGTCAAGAAAATTATTATTTTACTAAAAATTTTTGTGTTATATCGACCTTTGGAGCTCTAAACGTCAAAACGCGTGTCGAGTAAGAATAAAAAACCAATATTTATAGAGTAGTTTTACCCGAAGGGGGACTAGATGTCCTAGTACTTAGTTCATCTTCCCTTTAAATTTACAGGAGGTCTATGGACCATGTGAAATAGGAACCAAAAGCTACAAACCATTTGAGCGCAGGGGAGCTGAGCGTCCAATTCCAAGCCAGCAGCAGTCCAGACGACCCAGTCATCATTACAGTATGCCAGTCGCAGACAGGTAAGAAGATTTAATATTTACTCCTCAAATCGGCCAATCTACTTTGAACAACTTATGCCAGTCAATTATTTGAGCATATCTATTCTTCTCTGGGATTCTATACAATCAATTTTACTAACTTTAAAAGGTATAGCTACAACTGAAAGCTACTACCCACTTCAATATAAAATTCAATTCTAAGTCCGTTATAAAGAAGGTCTTTTTGGCTCAAATGCTGCAAATGAAAAACGCATTTGATTCATCTAATAAACTCATTCTTTTCTATGCTACTAAGATACAAAGCTGATGATGTATAAATTCGACTTTGGGAAAGACAAAACCCAGTATATTGCAATACATCCATACCGGGGTTGCAAATACAACAGGAGTCAGTTTGTAAGTCATCTCGCACATAGAAAGTAATAAAACACCTTTATCTATATGGAAAGATTTAGCTGAAAGGACTGGATATATTTCAGGCCTTTACATTGTTAAAAATAAACTAAATTTCCTTGAAGGAAGTCAAATCTCAATCTTGGAGAAGTTTAGATGTACTATTTTGATGTTCTCATGTACCATTTACAGCCTTCGGATCTGCCTGCTTCCTTTCACACAAATTATTTACAGTACCTATAGGCTCATACTAACCAATACATTTATCCTAGGAAATTAATTGTATAGGAATTCAACTTATTCATGGTCCGCACTCAAACGAATTAGGGTTACTCGTTGATCACCTCGTCGGGTCCAAAAAGCAGTTTAAACATCTCATCGGCCATTTTATAACTAGGACAATCCCAATACATAGGCTTCAAGAACTACAGGACAAGCATTAGGTAACATTAGGACTTTCCTTAGATTTCCCTTTAGGTTCAGCAAGGATAGTTAGAAATTTAGACATTACCACATTCAATTATTCCTTACAGGTTCATAAACCTTTAAACTACATATACACACCTTCATCTTATTAGGATAGCTCTAGGGGTTAGGAGACGTTACAATCTGATGCTTGGGTTCGTGCCCAGGATAGGAAACTAGTAAGTAAATTTTAAGTAAGCCATTAGGATACCTGCATCTAGCTGTTACAAACTGGTGCCGTGAGTCATGATGTAAAGTCAGGCTAGCCGACGGGCGTTACAGTAGTATTAGTGGATTTGAATCAGAAATGAGGAGATCCGCAGAAGAACAAAAGTAACTGACATGGCCCTAAGAGTCGCTAAACTAAAGTGGCAGTGGGCAGGGCACATCGCAAGAAGAACCGATGGCCGATGGGGCGTGAGGGTTCCAGAGTGGCGACCACGTACCGGAAGACGAAGCGTTGGCAGGCCCCCGGCAAGGTGGACCGACGATCTGGTCAAGGTTGCGGGAAGCCGCTGGATGCGAGCAGCGCAGAACCGTTCGTCATGGAGATCTTTAGGGGAGGCCTATGTCCAGCAGTGGACGTCTTTCGGCTGATATGATGATTACTTAAATTAGGACCATCGTAAAGCCGCTATCAAACCTTCCCTCACTCAGAAACTAATTCGGCATACATTACTCGTTGAAGTAAGTATATTGGAATTAACATAACCAAGCCTCCCAGCAATGTATGCCAAATTAGTCATTAAATTAAAGAACATGTGATTGCAGCTTAAGCTGACATCATTGACAGCTGTAAAACGTATGAAAATTTAACCTGATGAAAAAAAGAGATTGTGTTTATGAAACTACAATGCAATACAAACAACCAGAATATTCTCGATGTATCAAAAACACATTAATTCAAATTTTGGCATCCAGTTCCCCTTGATTCTGCATTGACGTAGTTGCATTCCTATTGATACCCGTTCACCCACGTCCAAAATCCCCAATACCTTTGCCATCGAAAAATAGAAAGTCATTTGTTATAGGAAACCGCTTTCCCAAACTATCTGGGTTAATCTAAGCATGATAGTACGTCTATTGAATACTAGAAAAGCCATATCAATTGTCGAAGAGTTTAGCAAATTATGAACATTAGCACTGCAGTGTGAAGGAGATAAAGTTAATAGAAGGTGCGGAGATACAAAAACAATTTGTTGCAGCAACTAACTAACTATTGGTTTGAAACTACGAGGTATTTTCTACAGATAATAAAACTATCATAAAGTTATATATATATAATCGTATCGTGCCAGCTAGTAATATATCCCCTTCTCTTCCCTAAAAGATGAATAAGAGGTATGCAACCAGAAGAAAGACAGTAGCGTCCTTTTGCGTATCATGCATACACTGCAATCTGAAAAATCCAAATAGTGTTAGTAAAAATATTATTATTTCAATTCTATACCGGATGATTTTTTCTATGGTTGCTGTAGAAATAGATTATACTTTATTTTAAAATATGTATTTCTCAGTAAGCAAATCACATTGTATTCTTTTGAGAAATAAATGAATCTTAAACCGTATGAATATATTTTTAAAATTTATGTACTGGAATAGAGACCGCGGTGTAAGTCCGAGATGCGTAAGCTGGTGCATGCGGATGGACGAAGGTGAGCGGGTAAATAAGGATATCAACAGATTTCTACTGAAAATATACTTATGACATCATACGGAAAAATAATAATGTATACCTACCGATATTCATACTAAACAAGTGGCAAGCAGTCAAAGGGTTTAGATAAAAACTCTGACGAAAGAAATATATGTATTTGCGAAAGACGATTATCTAAAAACGTGTCCCTTTTATCGATTCAAAGAGTACAATATAGAAAGTAAGGCAAATCGACTGTGGTAAACAAAGCTAATGATCTGTGTGGGCCTGGTGAAAATGTGTTTGATGTCTGACGTAACTTTACCCTGTTGCAACTCTAAACAGCGTTGAACGATCTCCGCACTGACGAAATAACTGCTATTTGGAAATACGCGATAAATGATCTCTCGTAGAATCAGAAGTCGAAACTATCAACCTAATTGAATGGTGAAGGCAGAAGTGGTTTATGACTGCAGCTCACAAAGATCTCGTATCAATCAATAACTGGAAGGCGTTTTATGAAGTTATATGTGAGTTAATTAGAAGCGGCATTTTTGTTAAAGAATTTTTGAATTTAATAATCGTAAAAGCAAAGGAATGTGGTGTGACAGTCGTAAAATTGAGATTTACGTTATTATTATAAAATGTGCTTAAAATTTGCGAAGTCATAACATGGATAGAGATGGAGTCGTTAACATTAAAAATGTACAAGTGATGACATATGGCCTGCGTGTGCATTATTTTCTTTGTATTTGATGCGTGCGCAAAATACATAAATCGTGTCCAATTAGCGTGCGCGTTATCTGGCGACAAAGCGCGCGCCACTTAGCATAGTTGCCAGCGCAGGCGCAGTTATCGCACTGTTTTCCATGCGCCGAGGTTCGCTACTAGCCACTGTTGGTATGCGCAGAAAGATAGTCGAATTTGGTATATTTCAATTATTTTCTAAACGTTGACGATAAGAGATCTTATGGTTGGTACCTATTAATAATCTCAGCAAGTATTATGTTCTTGTCTTTTAGAATCATTAACACTAATGCTTTTGGCCTTTGAACCCACCGCTGATGACCTCGTCACGAGCTGAACATCACGAGAACTGAAATCACCACCACAGTTTGACTCGAGCAAGAGACAGTGGAAAAACGCGCAAAACCAACTTGCTATGGAAATGCAATGCTTATCTCTATATCGAGGGAAAATTTACGGCGTGGTTTCAATATGATTTCCAACTTTTCTCCACGTTGATTTACTCGTAATGAACTCGTTAATGTAAATGAATTTCACTTTCGAGCGCCGGTCATAAAAAGGAGGAAGTGTACTCGTTCCTTCTCCACTCCAAAATGTGGGTCGTAAAGCCTTTATAGGTCGACCAATAAAATAATACTATCGGTCAAGGGATGATATTTACGATAACGGGTGAATCGAACAATGGGTGGGTATCATGGGGACGTAGACAATGGGCCACCGACCCATCTATTTAATTTCGAGTAGACACCTTTGTCATGGTGTTTTTGTACGCGGTCATTTCCATAAATTATAGAGGATGGTGTCTTGTGAGCCGTACTCTTGTACCTGCTATTGTCATGGTAAAACGAGCGACGTGACGAACACGCCTCGTGGGGATTCCAAAACCGCCGACAAATGTGCTTAAACCCAAAAGTTTTGATCTATGAGTCCTTTGTGTATACAGATTATTGAATAATCGAGAAGTAGAGATAAAGAAGCGTATGATGAATGGTGAGAAGCCATCATAAAAGCGTCGCAGTACTCGAGAAAGTAGTCTTTGTTGTATTGTTTACTTTCCTTTGAATACAATCTTTTATCACAATTGTTTTAATGCAATACCAATGTCTGCGTAAACGGAGAATATCCAAGTAAGTTACCAATTAAAGACAGAAACAGGCGAGGGTTAATTCCAGATGGGGCCGCGGGAGGCGCTCGTACTCGTATTGTTGTATGTATACCCAATCAGTTTAAATTTAGCTCGATATGGCGCGGCCCTTATAGGGAGATGGCTATAGTGAGGGCTTGCCACAAAACATCTGCTAATTGGCAGAAATGTCATAAAGAAATTGTTGATGGTTGATGATCTCGACATTGCCAGGAAACTGGTTCCTAAAGGCAAAAATAAAAATTTCTAAGTAAAAAGTTTTGTTTGAGTTACTAAGCACAACGATGATTTTTAATACCTACTGTGACTGTATCGAACACAGACATAGATGAAACATGTAATTTTATTTTTTTAAAGGCACGAAGATCATTGTGATCTGATCTATATCCAATCATATACTTGCCGGTAGCGGTCACTGACATGTCATACTGCCCTAGTTCTCACAGCTGTCCTGCCGGTCAATGAGAGCACTTTGCGCGACTGCGGGACGACAGCTTTGACGTGCATCACCGATTTCTTATGTAAAGTGTTTATAAGCTTTAAGAGAATGCCGCATTGAACATGAAAATCGACAAGCAACGTGCCAGCGTAAATAAGGTCAATGAGACGTATGAAATAGAGACCGCACACTCATTCATACAATTGCCTCTTCCTGCCAACTCAAGGCCTAGTTCTATCAAAGTTTTGATAAATGCCCTAGGTTTCCGCTATGAGATGGATTGGACAGACCTGGATTAACAAGAGAACTCGTAACTTTCACAGTAGACGTTGACATAAATAAACAACTTTAAGAATATTTTATGTGACAGCAGGATCATCATAACTTACACAGTCAACGACTATATATTTAAAGTTACACTTAAAGTCGTGGCGTTATCTAATTAAGTCGATTAGTCAAATTAAAATATTAAGTTCAACTAGGCGTTTATTTTGGATGCAGCCGAAAGACAAGCATGAGTGCAAGACTCGCCGTTGACCCGAATCGCAGTTCTTATTCAGCGGTCTAAAATTAATCTTGACGTCATGTCGTCAGCTTAACTACAAGTATTTCTGTCGCCCTATTCGTAACATCATCACATGTAACATTTCACAGCTCGTGAGAACTGCCGTCATCGGGTACTTAACTGAAATTGCTACAATAAACACGGAATATTGACTCTTGCTGATCGTTCGTGAGAAAGGCCCGCGGTGCGTCAATATTGGGAGTACTGGTACCTGTCAGTTGGCATCTAGTTAGTCGACCCAGACGACCAACAAAGCTAAGGGATGATTCCGAAGAATCGTGACCTCGTGACTCGTTTAAAAAGTTAAGTTAGAAGAAATTGATACGCCTTTTGGTGTGGTTGGTAGTGCCTCTGCACTAAATTATTATGTCACGGTTTGACACCTATGTTCATCACAAAAATGTTTTACCCCAGAGTAAAGATTTTCGTGATGAACATAGGTGTTTGTTCAGTGCCTGATTTATGTTGATCTGTCGCTGATACCCATAGTAGGCTTTGACATTAGTTCGCCCTCAAGATATACACCAAGATAAACACTTTATTTCTTCTTTTGCGACAAAACTGACGTTTGTTCTGTACGTTAAAAGTAAAAAATTACATTTGATCTCAGGGCCCTGAGTCAAGATGCTTTCTACAATCGCAAACGCTATAGAATAGAATAAAAATGTATATAATAAAAATTAGCTGTCACGCAACATTTCGATCGCTAATGTAATTCCCTTACATTTTCATTCTATTCTACTAGCGTTTGCGATTGTAGAAAGCATCTTGACTCAGGGCCCAGATGTAAATTTTATCTAGGAGCTCATGCGCTGCTGGTAGCAGGGATCTTTGTTCTTGTAACCAATATTAATTTGAAGACAATAAGCAATGCAATGACAATAAGTAATGCACAAATGTTTCGTAATTTAGCAATCGAAGTCGATAGTACTTCATACTCTTCTATATTTTTATATTTCAGCTCAGTTTTGTATTACACCCACGCACATGTGGGTCGCGACCGCGCCCGCCCACTATATTACTATGGCGTGGCACTGTAGTAATAAAGCAAGCCAATTCGTTTTAATATTTTCAAAACGACAAACTAACATCGCTTTTACACGACACACAGTGTAGAGGTACACGATGGTTTAAAAACATGTTTCCAGCTAGTCGTTCTTGAACATGATAGGTAATTATTTTAAGGCGAAATCTATTATGAAATTGGTGAGTGTAAGGGTACTTTGACGATGGAGTCGTTTCCCCGTGCCCTTTCGCCCGATCGAGGGAAACACCACGTTTAAAAAAATATTAATAGAGCACCCGATACACAACTCAACCAAACTCAAAACTATTGATACGAGCAACCAAGCGAAGACTTATAAAAATAACGCCAGTACATATTCTGGTTCCTTTTTTACCATTTTGGTATCGGAACCCTAATAACTTTAAATTGTTAACTTAATATTATTGGTTACCATATTATATATTATAAATTTTTAAATACAAACTCAGACGATAGAATCCAGCCAGAACTGGTATTGTGAACGCCCCATCCCGCCGCGCCGCGCCGCTAGTGTGCCAAATAAGTGTAAATTAAAATTACTAGTTATTCATTATTTAAAGTTAGTTTTTAGATAATTATTATTTCGTCGTATCACTTTTTGCTCTTACTGTACTGAGGTAAAAATGTTTCGTGTCGAGATGGGATCGTGTCGAGGTGGGATGTCGCCATGTTATAAGTGTAAAGAATGTCAAAGAAAGTAGGGAAACCCTCAGAACATCGAGGGTTTAAGTCCAATTTGATTTTGGTTCGGTTTTCTATAAAAAATCTTGAAAGAATTTTTTATTTCCATGTTTTGGATCACCCTTCCAAAGGATATCCGTACTTTTTGAGACCCTGTATAGCATCCAATAGTTATTCTGCGTCGCCCACAGGCCACAGCCGGCATCTGACTAATGTGCGCCACGACCTATCATTTACCTCGGGATAGGGACTGGTTCGCGATAATCTGCGCGATGTAGCTCCATGCTGCGTGCTGCTTTATTTTACAGCCAGTGGATTTGATTTACTGGTCTCACTCAGGTTGTGGAATTAGTTTAGTGTCGGAAGGGCTGCTGGCTCTTCCATCCTTTCTCAAATTATTGTATTGGTGCATGTATTAAAGATTTGTATTTTTGACGATAACGCGCCCAAACTTGCGCATCTTTGATATCTATTTCTTTTTCTCGTAATAAATTAACCCTTATAAGCTTCAAATTAAAAATAGTTTTTTAGATTGGTGTCAATTATTCGTATTTTTGTGTGTAATGGAGCTTGCTTTGGCTTAATACCATTGTAAAGCAGAGCCAACCACGAGCCACCACCGTAGTGCAGCTTAGATATTTTTAAATAAAAGAAGCCTGAGTTGAAATCTAGTATGCAGTATGACCGTGATATGTGGTCCGATTTGGAACTATTTTTTTTTTAGTGATTGGCAAAGAGGTTATAAAAAATCTTCACGACCAGCGACGCTATCAAGTGAACGGATATCGCAGTCATCATGCTCTAAGTACAATGTCTCCATGTGGTCTTCATGCATAGCAGGATTCTTGATACCTAGATCAAAACTTTTCCGACAATTAGTCAGCACCAGCTAGACCCACATACTCTTCCAATTTACGATTTTTAGAAGAAAGTTTATTTTTTAGAAGAAGAACTTATATTCGTGCGTGATTGTATAGTCAAGAGCACTCAAAGCTTAGTACATTGGACATTGTGCCGTTCTTACTTCATAAGAGCTACAGTCGCACCTATCAGACCTTACTTGCCCTTGACTGTACTCAATTGGTCGACCATACAGCAGCGTGTGAAAGCCGGAACTTCTAAGCAACTTTCAGCGCTTACGAATTACTTATACCTATGGTTTATTTTATGCTCATTGTTTGGAGCCTCCCGTTGGCTCCCATGAAGTCAACTATGTATTCAATTTGTTGGGCAGTAATATAAGTTATTGCTTCTTTGTTACAAAGATGACAGTTAAATATACAATTGCTTAGAGAAACAAGATGTTGCCAAGTGAAAATTCTATCAAGGAAAATTGCAGTAGGTACACAGGGTCTTTGGAAATCTTTTTAGTTGTGGACATAGTAAAGATACGACGCTAAACTTCCTTCCGTATAAGGTAAAAAAAACGAAAACATACAGCTTATTATTGGAAAATTTCTTCAAAAAAGATTGCAGGTACATTTTAAAAACCTAGTACGAGTGGGTTTCGATTACAGTAAGAACGTTATGGAAGCTCTACATATCTATACATACTTAATTTAAGCGCACTAATACTTGAATCCCGTGTCCCGTGTGGTGCCGGCAAAGAATAGTACTAACCCATACATACCTGTGGGTGTCGTAAGAGGCGACTAAGGATTATAAACTGGAGGATGGGCAGCAGCATCCTCCTTTGTATCTAACATCTTACTTACTGCGGTCACCTACAACCGCGGTCCATGGTGCTAGCCGTGACGCTAACAAGCGAGGTGACTTCGCATTTTTTCCAGCAAAAGCTATAATTTTGGAGGGAGCTCCCTGTCCTATAGTGGACGTATTATGGGATGTTATGATGATGATAAACACTTGAATCAGTTACAAGAAATAAAGAAAGTGAATGAAGACATTAGTAGTATAGTATACAAATAAGGTTGGTAACACGTGCGGGCGACTTGATTTAAACCGGCGGCGCGCGTGCACACTCGCCGACAATACGTTACTTATGTGTCTCGAATCGATAACAACTTATGGCAACTAGTGCACTTCCTTTCCTAATACGTAACTGTTCAGTTTTATTTTGACTTTTGCACTCATGTCATGAATAGTACGAGTAGGTTGTTCCGACATGTCAATACATCACCTCTCTGACTAAGCTGCCTACATCTTTATCAACAAAACATAACTAATCACGCAAACTCCTTTGCAAGCATTGTACCGAACCTTGGTAGTTGTAGTAAGGTGTTGACACACCCTGGACACTGCATACATCGAGCGCGAATTTGAATTTTGAAATTGGAAGGTCGCATATAATACGCCCGCATATTCAGTACAAGAGACCCTCAGAAGGACCACGAGAATCTTGCGAGCGGGTGAGCGCGGAGGTGCGGGGTGGATTGCAAGGGAGAGTGTCCGTTCTGTGTGATAGTACTTTTTCTTTATTCTGTGGAGTTGAACAAGCTTGAGGTGAATTTAATGAACATATCACTGTGCGATCTTGTCCGCAGCGTGGACGCGTGGTACAAGTAGTCGCACACGGCAGTAACTACGAGGCGAGTCACGAAAGACGACTATCTCAACAGCCACTAATGAGAGATTGCGGCACTCGATAGGAAACCGCCTGTTCTCTTACCAGCTTAAGTGTAATAAGAGCTTTATTTTTAATTAAAATGTTGTTTCAAGCAAAAAAGACTGGCGATGACCTTGTAGGCTTCCCACTAGCTTTTTGGTTTTAAAATACTTGCTTAGATAAGTTTCTATCAACCCATCCAATCAGTAAAAAAAACATCGAGGTGGGTAGAACTCGGACTACTACCGCAACATTGTAAGCAAACATTGTAAGCAAACTATGTTGATGAGCTCTGATGAGCCCAAATGATACCTCAGCTGTTGAAGCTTTGAAATATATTTTCTGATTTCTGTGGATTGTCCACTTGTATTGGAATTACATTCGAATCATTTGCAAGTGCTTTAAAATGATGCAAAGTTAAAATCATCATTAATTTCGTAATAGCCGCTTGACATTTTTGCCAACCTGATTCGAGCTCGTGTCTTTCTTTGGTCTTAAACAACAGATAGACTGATGCTCCGCTGCAGAACATGAAAGCTTTCAAAACTTCATAATTTTAAACACAATTTTTCCGTAATACCTACGTCTACGACGAAAAATTGTTTATCGACTTCACGTCAAACATTATTCTTTTGAAACAAAGCTTTTACCGTTCCTAATTTCTTAACTTCCAAGGTGTTTCGTCACAGATCTGCGTGTTTGGTGTTGCTACATACCTACACCTCCTCTATCACCCGACACAGGCCATAAATTCTAAATGTCACCGATGATGATGCATAATGGATTTGTTGCCCGGAGGTGTCATCCACAACCGCATACAATAAGAGACCGTACAAGGTACAACTTGTGATTTAAAGTTGATTTTTTTGTTGTACATGCACACTGTGCTCATGTAAAATCAGCTCTAGCATATCTCTTAAATAAGCGAGTACAATGGTTCTATAAGACTGTTTTGAAGGTAGCGTTGAAGAAATAGTATATGTTCTTGTAAAGCCCTTCTGAAACACTTATTTTGGAAGTAATTTTTTGTACTCTTGAAGTAACACCATGATCTCAAGTCAGGTGATAGTTTTACTTGAAATAATCATTATTAATTAAAAAAAATAATATGAATAGGTACGAGATGTATAAGGAAATCTCACGAAAAATTCAACTGTAGATTCAGCTGTGTTTTTGAATTTGACTAACAATGACCAATAAAAGATTCAAATTGACCGTATTCTTGGTATTTGACCTAGATTGATTATGATTATTATTTAATTTCATGAGATTTATTTATCACCCGATATTTGTCTCAAGTTAAATACGAATTAATTATTGATTGCCAGTAATTAAGAGGTTCCACAATGTTGCCAGCTTGGGATGTCGCGTGAAAAGTGATGTTTAGAAAACGCTTTTACTTAAAGTCTATTAGTTACAGCTTTCATGTTTTCTCTTAGCTCGTGCTTCTTAATAGTGTTTCCTTTTAGTAATTGTATTTTTTAAGAAATATTAGAAGTTTGGGAAATTCGATTTTTGATGTTAATTTCCTTAGAAATTATTATATCTTTATACCTGCACCAGAGAGACCGACATTTTCTTCGAATCCGGAGCATATCAATAAAATTAAAACATAGTTTTAATTTTAATATGATTAAATTGTTGCTAAATTGCCAAAAAAGATCGCAAGCCCGTACGTAACTTCTTAATAACAAAACCCATATTTCCGTTTTGACTTGCAATAAAAAGTTATTTTCCTACGATAACAATCAATAAAATTATGGTAACTTCAAAGCAAGCTTCGTACACCTTTTTATATCTGAAATTTGTACCAGACTTACGGTGCACAAATTCGTGGTAAATGCGCGCTTATTTCCATACAATTTGCGCTCTCGCCACCGCCGTGCGCTGCCACACACGTTGTGCGCGTGCCTCTTTCTGCGAAAAGCTCACGACGCGGTTGACGGACACATTTCCACATCTACAACTCATATTTATTTAGAAGTGTATTTTTAAAGTGCTTTCTTTTTCCTTAATATCTGACTTTAGCCGATGCCCGAAATTCCGCGAAAAATGCTGATGATTTCCCCATAACCTCGTTTAACTTATTTTGGATTTCAATCTCCAAAAATTCATTCTTAGCGGATGCCTACGTTATTATAACTATCTATATGTGCCAAATATCAGCCCAATATGTTCAATGTTGTGAGCTATACATTGATATAATACAGGGTTTTTGGCAAATGTATGCAAACTTCTCTGCTCTACCCATGAAACTGAACAACTTTCCCAAAGGAACGTATGTCGAAATATAAAAAAAAATACCTCCCATACAAAACTAGCTATCGGCTGATGCAGTTTTTATGGGACGTTGAAATATTTTTTTCGTATTTTGACCTATGTTCCTCAGGGAAAGTTTTTCAGTTTCATGTGTAGAGCCTTACAGATATTTACCAAAGACCCTATAAGAAAGATGTCTTCTCTGAGAAAAGTCATGAAGATTAAACCGTCCAGCTGTCTGTTAAGCCCTCTTTCTTGAATAAAAAAAAAATTAAAGCTTGGACCACAAACCAAGTGGTATGCAGTGACAGAGGCAGTACATTTTAAGAGAGCCTCTTCCTTATAGGCAGTTATGGTTATGACAATAAAGTTTGGACAATGGACACTGAGTGTTTGCAGTAGACAGGACCACCGGAGTTGTTCAGTTCGAGTCCCGGCGAACACAGACTTCCGAAACGCGACTCTCAGCCGGCAACTCATTCATTTCTTTTTACGTTTATTAACGATGTTAAAAAGCTATAAGTAATATTTCTTATTTATTATGTTGGAGACATCAGGTTTTAAAGCTTTCTTTAATAGGCTTGTAACAGGAAACGTGGTTTTTTCATAAATTTATAATATCTAGTTACAATGCCACAAAACTACTCCTGCACTTATACGAGGGTGTTCAATAAGAAGTGAGGGTTAAAAACGTTTTGGATGTAGTCTTTTGATGTTTGTGAGTGAGTATTGATAATTTATTTCACTAAAACGATGCCACAATCGAAAACTTAGTCCATAATATTTAGGAACGTATCAAAATGACGTACCTAATGTTCAATCACCAGTAAGCGAATCTTTCAATAGATGCCGTTCAATAATCCGTTTTTGAACAAGTTGACCACTCTCCTCACTTACTACATTTAACAGACAGTCCTCTACTCATAGTAATTTTTATTTGTTCCCAACACCGAAGGAGGTACGGATACGAAGCAAAATCGAAGTCATGGATTCCATACAGAGCGTTTAAGAAGGACCAAGATGAAAGCTTTATTTTTCAAAGGGATCGAAGCTTCAGACAACTGCGGGATTCAAGTTCCAAAGATACGTAAGGTGCATTATTAGTTTTTCTATGGTAATTTATTTCCTGGGTCATTCACACTACTTATTGAACGCCGTAGTAAGCCCTGTGAAATAAAGGTATCTAATGTAAATATACAATACTGACGAATCTTTTATATGTATATTAATTTATTTTACAAAGTAGTAAGTTACTGAATCATTTTTTATTTTGAATCTGTAATATGTAGAGTCATCTCCTTTGTCATCCTACAACTCATTATCGTTTACTCATCATAAATAATTTGCTTATCTTAAGTATCAATATAAACTTATCCTTCCTATTTTTAAAGCCTCAAATATTGTAAGATGTCTTCTGGACACGTACTTATAATGTACGGACGTTCGATGCGTGTTGGTATTTTGTTTGCCTTCTCCATGGACATTTGTCATGACAGTGACTTTTAGATTCATCGATGCTTTGATACAACTGAACTACGAAAGTCATCATAATCACGCAGCAATGGTTAACAAAGCAGCTAGTTTATCGTTTGTAATGAAGAAGTCCATTCATTGTCCCGCTCTTTGATCTCATCAATTGACTTAATCGAATGGTCTTTTCACTGGGTTATACCGTTTTGTTTATTAAACTGTATGAAGACATTGACAATGAGTACATTTGATTTCGTTTTGATTTGTGGTTTTAGATGTGTTTACGAAGTGTAACTAGCTGTTTTGTTTGTATATAAACTATAAACTTCTTACACTTAGAATCGAGGTTAAGTTACATCAAATGTTCACAAAAAGCCATAGCAAAAAGCAGTGGGCGTCTCTATCTTTTGAAGTAGCCAAAAGCTTGGAATCCGAAATATTGCGGTCAAGAGTAGATAAAGTAAAGATAAATACGTGAAGAGGTTGGCGCCACTATTTGAATCAATTGGAGATTGATGACCACCCACAAAATGCATTCGTATTGTACTATCTAAATAGCAAGGCTCTATCGTTCAGTGTTGCTGGTTTCTTGTCTAAGTGTGTTACGAGCAAATTGTGAATAAAATCGAAGACATGGATTATGAAAAAAATATAGATAAATTGTTACTCACATAAACTATTTAAATCCATTTTTTCGATTTATTTACAATGAATTCTCGAGTTTCTCGAGTCCAAATTACTAAACGGGAAGATCCGTCGCGGAATTTCCGCAGGTGTGTCGCTACACTTATATGAACGTTTTGTTGCGTAAAATACGAAAATGTGTTATTATGTGTTATTTGACTAACAACATAATTTTGCACTTAAGGTTCTGATATTTTAACTTAGGTACTATTTTATTATTTACTATAATTTCTCTAAAATCACGGATAAAAACATGTAGGTAGTTTTCAAAAGGACTAAATCACACATAAAATAGAGTTAATTAATCTCGGGTACGGCATACTAATCTGGGGAAATTCAGTCGAGATAAATAGAACATTCATCGCTCAAAATAAATGTGTTCGCGCTATCTGTGATGTTGGTCCCATCACCCCATGTAAGCCTTTGTTTCAAAGATTACAGTTGTTATCTGTACCATGCCTCTATATTTATGAGGTATGTTATTTTGTTAAACTACACCCGAGACTGTTTCAGATAAATAAGGATATTTGTGGTTTTAATACAAGGTACCCTAACAGATTGGTGCTTCCAAGTCTTAGATATAATATATGTAGTTTAAACTGTTACGCAATGTCAGTTAGGATCTATAATCATTTACCACTGGAACTAAAAAACTTGCCGTTACGAGGATTTCAATCCCAGCTGAGACAATGGTTGATATCGAAATGCTTCTATTCGGTTAGAGAATACCTGGAACATGTTCAAAATCTTATTTTATAATTTTTTGACAATTTACAACTTTTATGACATTATTGAGATTATTTCACGCTTAATTACTATATTTTTGACTGGTAGATTTAATGAATTTGTAATCTTATTTTGAATATAATTAATTTTAAAAAAATTTGCATGCCAAAATATAGGCTAGATATATGGCACTCTACATATTGTACCCTTCATCTACATGTTACCATATCTATAGCAAATAAAACCATTTCATTTCATTAACTAAAATCAATTCAATTTAATGTCTTATCTGGGCCGTCATATCGTATTTATTTTGATATTAATGTATTCAATTCGCACTTAATTTGGACGCTGATTACGTACAAATCTGCGGGTTTATTTTGTTACTTTTTTTTATTGGAAATGGGCTTAATCTTGACCTCGATCTAGTCATGAAGACAGAGATGAGGTCTATTCACTCGCGACTTGAATAGATTCGGGTTATATGAACTCGAGAACACAGACGCAGGCATAGAATACTAGACTTACGTAAAACTTCATGTCCATCAAGTTCAGATTTTAAAATACTTCTACCAATGAGTTGAGACCCGCCTGGCAACACTGCTATCAGTCGATGTCAAGGATAGATTGTATTGATGGGGATTTATCGTGTGGGAGCGGCCAAGGATATGCAATGCGAGACAGCAACTAGGAGCGGTCTGATAGACGATGTTTGCCCTTTGTCGGTAATGGAAGGATCGGGTTTTCACTACAAAGATATTACCTTACTATGGAAAGGTGTACTTTGCTGTTAGTCAGCAAAGTGTTTGCGTTTTGTATGCTGCCGTCGTTGTGCTTTACGTATGTAGCCTATGCATAATCTATTATAAACTTTCTTTACATATACGATAAAGAAGAAAGGAAATAATCTTTCAGGGTTGTAATTATACTTACTTATCATTCCGTTTGTTTTTATTATAAATAAACGGGTTAACTTTTAGACTGACCCTTTGGCATGGTTGCTAATGCGCCTGTCTACTAAGCCCTGGTTCCCTAGTTCGATCCCCCCACAGCAAACATTTGTGTGATGACAAGTGTTTTGTTCTACTCGTATGTCTGGGTGTTGTTAAAGTATCCCTTTGTGTAATACCTATAACTTTCTGATAACCATAGCACTAAGTTTGCCTAGTTTGCCATCACACTATCTTGTGTAGTCATTATTTAAATTTATTTATTTATATACTCTACAAAATCTAAGAAATGTCAGTAAGTAAGTACCTATGTCATTTCATTTGGGCTATCCTAACCGCTGTCGAAGAGAGAGGAATAATATGTAGCAATATCTAAGAGATACAGATATGATACAGATGGCTCTCATTAACAACGAATCATAGCGTGATGATGAAGAGTAACTCTTCCATTGCAATATTGTTCATTTCACATGCGTGGGCGCACGCCATGAGGGCACGATCGATCGCACTATGTGGGCGAACCGTTTCTCTTAAAATGAACCCTTTGTGTTTTAAATTAGTTATGTTATTACGGGTATGAGGGCCAGAGCGATCGCCTTTTGCAGTTATTATAAACGCCTCTGCTATTGTTGACTTGGAAACAATTCCTGGTAATTATGATTAACAATGACTATCCTGTTTCATTTAAGCGACTGAGAGGTTTACATACAAAGATCTTACAGAAAACGAAGCTGGACCTCAAACACAAACGAAATGAATTGATGCGGAATCAAAGTAAGTATAATATTCATACCTAGATCTCTATATGCTGGTATTGATTGGGTTAGTAATAGGCCAAACCAGCTGCGTATAAACTTCATGGTTATTCTGAAGGTAAAAAAAAATAAGAATAAGTAAGGCAATTTGTTACTGCTATGGTGCTATTGAACGATTAGTACATTACTAGTGGATTGATTGGGTTAAAGATTAATTAGATGGAAGCAGTAGGTATCTCTGACTAGAATTCTACATCAATAATCAGACTCTTAACAACTAATTACCTATGTAGGTTTTACATTGTGAAGTAAGTGAGCACTAAGAATGCATTTTCAATCACTTATTAAAAGGGTCGAAAAATGAGATGAAAATTAAAATAGAAACTTTAAGACTGGAAGAGGAATATACGTCATTGGTGTTTGTTTATCTCAAAGATTTTGGAAACTACGCCAGCAGCGTTTTTCTTACGTCAATGGTTTGTCTTGTGAAATGAACAAGAATCCTTCTAAAACATGCTCTAAGATTTTTGATGATGAAGATACATTTTTTTTAACAACGTTGCAAGCCAACATTCAAAACTTGGCATGTACAAATGGAGTTATGTCTTCCTGAGTTTGTGTTTTGGATTCGATACGGTCATTGTGTAAATTAGCAATCAAATTGAAACGGTTATTTACTGACACTCGACCTTTGACAAAGATTTTTTGAATCGTTTACCTGACTACTTCTAGGAGAATCAATTTAGTTGCTATCTCTTTGAAATAATAAATTAAACAAAAAGCATGCATCAGGTTTGTTGATATTTTAAAAACCTTTATTATGACTTCATTATTTTCTCATTTCCGTAGCTTTGACAATTATTTATCGACTTACACATTTTGGGTTATCTTGTATATAATATATATGTCACAGGCAATGTATCTATCTAAAACGTTCAGGCAAAGTATGAAATAAAATTTATTTTACACATTGCCTGGGCGTTCTATACAATAGAACCTCCGGATCAAAAACCGAACGCTCTAACTACTAGATCACAAAAGCTGCAAAGAGTAAAGAAAATACTTAAGTAACAACTGCAAACTTAAGTTTGTAATTCAAGAATTCAAGGTTCAAGATCAGATTTTTGTAAAAAAATTCAAATAAAATATGCAGTCACATAGATAACCAATTCAGAATTCAAATCATACAACATTAAAATAAGCTCAATGAAACCGATTTTGAGTAAATCACATGTTAACATTTTGGTGGTAAGGTAACACCCCTTATATGAATTTGCACAGACCAATGGATACTGCCGCAAGATATCTAGCATGAAGATTCTATGTCATGCAAAGTTTCATCAAGATCGTTTGAGCCGTTTTTGCATCAATTACAATTTTACATTTTCGTTCTATGATACTCGTAGCTATACTCTCAAAATAGTAGAATGTAAATTTATTCAAAAGATGCTTAGAAAACGTTTTTCGCTCAAGTCATCTCGGAAATGGGCATATATGGTATCAATGTATTCAGTGTCATGTCCT
This sequence comes from Athrips mouffetella, assembly GCA_947532105.1. NCBI lineage: Eukaryota > Metazoa > Arthropoda > Insecta > Lepidoptera > Gelechiidae > Athrips > Athrips mouffetella. The sequence goes on along the minus strand of OX383972.1, from coordinate 12,178,416 downwards.
GAACTAACATATATGAGATGACAAGCGCGCGTGTGGTGGGGTTGGGAGCTGTGACGTCATAAAGACGGTCATACAAAAAAAAATATCGTACACATACCATGTGGGCTATCAAATAAAAGGGCTTGACGAGTACATTACAAAATCACACTATGGCATTTTCACTTCTTTGCCTAACAAATTACTAGAAAACGTCAAAAAATTTCGCAGTTCAGAGTTGAATTTGAACTGCTCTACATTGAAAATGACTGAATGGATTTCTACAAAATACATATCAAGTGACCCTGAATATTCTTTTTATAGTGTTCAAAAATAATTAACCAGATATATCAAATAAGAGAAGTACAACAATTTGAATAACAGTATCATTTAATGCTTTTACAATAATTACCCTGCGACAAATAAATAGGCAAAAACGCGTTACGCGTTTTTGTTTTAGCTCTATCTTAAAAACGGGAAAACTTACAAACGTGAAAATTGGTTTGTTTATAGTGCGTAAGCTATCAAATAACAACAAATAATAAAATCTGGTCAAGCGTGTGTCGGATTGAAAAAATCTAGCACAGTATCTTACTGAAATTTCAACTAATATAATTATGATTATTTGGTGGTGCGGAACCCTCGGTGCGCGAGTCCGACTCTCACTTGGCCGGTTTTTATTGTAATTGTTATTGTTGCAAAAACCACTTAATTAATAAGTGTCCAATGTTTGATTGACTAAAATTGTTAACTTTGACCTATCGCAAGTCAAAGTTACCCCAAGTATTCCCAAGAAGAATAAATATACCAAAATCATTTACTATGCAAAAAACCTTTTGTTTCCTTGCAATGTAAGTATTTAAATAAAAATGTAAACCTAACCAATAAAAATGGGTACCTACTGTACTTATTTAACTCGTTATAAGTCGCAGGGTAATTGTTATACAAACAGGAAATTATACTGTTATTCAACTTGATGTAATTCTCTTATTTTATGATATATTTAGGTAATTATTTTTGGACACTATAAAAAGGATGTTTAAAGTTTTTTGGTATGTATTTTGTAAAAATCTATTCAGTCGTTTTTAATATAGAGCGGTTCAAAGCCTACTCTGAATTGTGAATTTTTTTGACGTTTTCTAATAAATTGTTAGACCAAGTAGCAAAATTGTTGTAGTGTGTTATATATGTGTAATCTACTCGTAAAGCCCTTTCATAAGATACCCCACATGTTATGTTTAAGAGATTTTTGATTCTTTTTGTATGACCGTCTTTATGACGTCATAGTTTCCACCCCCACCACACGCTTGTCATCTCATATATGTTAGTTCAGGACATGACACTGAATGCATTGATACCATATATGCCCATTTCCGAGATGACTTGAACGGGGACTAACCTATAAACCTCAATTTGCAATCTACTAAAATGAGAGCCAGCAGGAAACCATTCAGAATCCCTCGATGGATTTGCATAACGGTCTTAAATTTAAATAATATAGTGCTTTCAGTTGCTTTCAGTTTTATGATGTTTATGTGGAACCCATGTTTGAAAAAATTAGACAAACTTTTTTTTCACGAATATAAAAGCCAATGGACCAAATATTTGTGTGGGGATCAACATCAAAATTAAGATGGAATATTTTTATAAAAATGAATGAATTATTGCACACACACTAATAAAGTAATATTTACAAATAACGAATTATAAAATGTGGGCAAAAGGCGGTCTTATCAATAAGAATGATTACTTCCAGACAACCTTTTAGACGAAATCAACATTATACAGGATTCAAATAATGTTATTATATTTTTATCTAAACTATGCATCATTCAATTGAGGAAATGGGTCATTAAGAATTTTTCACTGATCACCATTTTGCTCTGCCTTTTTTTCATACCGCGCTTAGTTCAGAGAGAGTGAAGATGATCATATTTAGTTTTTTTATTTTATTTAATATGCTCCAGTTACAGTTTTGTGATGATACTTATGAAATTACCTTACAAAGTATGAAGGCCTGTATCAACCCGGATCCACTATTTTATAAGAAATACACGGACTATATCGATTATTCTTTTGATACATATAAGAAACACCAAAACAGTAACCTACTAGTGCGAGGAAACTTGACTGTAAAGAAAGAAACTAAAGATTACTCAGGGGCGTTTAAAGCCGGAGTGCTCGTTAATGGTAAAGTGAACAAATATACTGTTAACTACAAAGGATTAACATGCAAGAATATGATTGCTAAGCTGTTCTTAAAGAGTATAAATCTCAAATTTGATTCTAAAACATGTAAAGCATTCAAAGGAAACTATACGTTCGATAATGTGGATTTTGCAGCGCTGCAGCGTGCCGTGAACATCATACCGGCCAGGGTGATAGGAACCAGGTTTTGGTATATCGGGTTCTATATTCCGCAAGGAACAGTTTTCTGTATAGATATGCAACTTAACGTTCAGAAGTCGAAGACATGAAATGATACAAACCTGTTAAGCTTGTGGCTACTCATCTTTAACCCATTGTTTGAATATAGGAACACAACAATATATTGTTAATTGTATACGAGTAATTATTTGTGTTTTACACTCTGTAAGATAAACTCGTTCTGTGCAGGCACTCACTTATTTATTCCGGTTCAATTGTAAAGACTATAATTATAGTATTACATATTTTATTTCCTTAAAGGCTAGACACTGTAACAATTCTTAATTTGTCTACGCGTGTTCGCTCCTGTGGTTCGACTTCCAACAAAACGACACAATAAGGTGTATAGTGCAGTGGCAAACCCACCTACAAAAATCGTCCGATCTGACCGATTCGGCCTGTCAGAACGGACCCCTCGCAACAGGCAAACTGCGCTCCCTCGACTCCCGCCCGCTGCCCGCTGTATTGTCCACTAGATTTTTCTATTTAAGGTTAGCTGGTAGAAAACTCAATTTTGAGTCAAGCTCGCCATTGTTATATGTTTTCACTTGTGCTTGTTTTGTAATGTATTCGTGTACAATAAAGAATTGTCAAAGTTATTAGTACACAGATTTATTAGTCACAAATATATTAATTTTGCTACCACCACTTTTTTCTTATGCAGCTTTTTAGATTCTGTTTCGATTTTCATGTGTCTGTCCATGAAATGATCTGATTCTTTAAATGGAGTTTATACACTCACACTTGCTTAACTAAAGTGGCAGTGGGCAGGGCACATCGCAAGAAGAACCGATAGCCGATGGGGCATAAGGGTTCTAGAGTAGCGACCACGTACCGGAAGACAAAGCGTTGGCAAGGCCCCCCGACGACAAGGTGGACCGACGATCTGGTCAAGGTCGCGGGAAGCCGTCGTCATAGAGATCTTTAGGGGAGGCCTATGTCCAGCAGTGGACGTCTTTCGGCTGATATGATGATGCTGATACACTTACAACTGTAGCTGTTATAGCTCCATTTTAATATTTAAGTTTGAAAAACTCTGTTTTGATCACAGACGAAGAAACAGAGTGTTACAGAAAATTTCAAAAGTGATATATGTATGTAGTGTCTCATCTAGCGGAGACGAAAGTGATAAAATGAAGGCATGGGATTAAAATAAGCATTTGACTTTCAAGTTTATCTAGTAAAATACTACCTCAGAACTTCAAAAATTTTGTTGGATAATTTTTTTATTTTACTTACTTTCTCAAAGCTAATTACTAATTGGCTTCCAATTGAGGATGTCAATAGTTATTCTAATCATCATCATCATGGGGTGAAAATGAAGTTTGGAGGTCAGCAGTCGGTACTCGTCGCGGCGTTAAAGGTGATTATTATTTGTAGTTGTGAAACTAATCTCTTTTTTTGTTTTATATTCCTTTACAAATATATTTTAACTAGCGGCCCGCCCCGGCTTCGCACGGGTAGTAGTTAGTAGTGTAAGCGACTTTAAATATTTTTCTCACTATTAGTAACTACTTACTATTGTAAAGGTTAAAACAGCATAAGGATACATTGCGTAGTTTAAATGGATAAAGAAGCTGCAGCAAACATGCTTTTCTGTAATACTTGTCATTCACATCTGATAATGTTAGTTAGTCCATCAAAGATTGGAAAATAATTAATACCTACTGAGAAACCTACTAAAATTCTCACGATAGGTAGCTATCGTGAGAATTTTTTTTGGTTTAGTACCACAATTACTAACTGGCTTTAATATACATATATTGACTGTCGGCATTTCCTGTTCTTGACAGGCCAACAAGCCCACGAGGAAAGCAGTATAAAAAAAAGCCGGTCAAGTGCGAGTCGGACTCGCGCGCCGAATTCAAAACAAAGGACTTTCATACAAATATTTTTTCTTCATTTCACCCCCTTAGGGGATGAATTCACCATAATGCTTTGGTTTAGTACCACAATTACTAACTGGCTTTAATATACATGTATTGATTGTCGGCATTTCCTGTTCTTGACAGGCCAACAAGCCCACGAGGAAAGCACTATAAAAAAAAGCCGGTCAAGTGCAAGTTGGACTCGCGCGCCGAATTAAAAAAAAAGGACTTTCATACAAATATTTTTTCTTCATTTCACCCCCTTAGGGGATGAATTCACCATAATGCTTAAACACGTATTTTTTTTACTTTTTTTCATTATTAGGGTTCCGATACCAAAATGGTAAAAAAGAGGAACCCTTATGGTGCGACTTTGTCTGTCCGTCTGTCTGTCCGTCTGTCTGTTTGTCACACCTCTATATCTCAGCAACCACTAATGCTATCGACTTGAAATTTGGAACAGTTTTAGAATATGGCTGCCCAACTTAATTGCTCATGAAAGAATTGTGAAAAAATTATGATTATTAATGTAAAGGGGGCTAAAATAGGGGAGGGGGGGGGGGGTAAATTGTCGCTACTAGGTCGAGTGGGGTATCATATGAAAGAACTTTAGTTGTACATTCTAAAATATATTTTTGTATTTTTTACGTCTCTTAGTTTTCAAGTTATGATGAAATATTACAAAAAAAATATCATTCCCCCCCCTTTTCTCCGAAGTTTGTGAAAGGAAAAATGTGAATTAATTACAGTTGACAGAAATTTATGTAAACATTACAGCAAAGATAAAACGATCTTTCTAAGTTGCACAGTTTTTTATTTAGAAATCTGCAAATAACCTTTACAAACAAATTTAGTTTTGCGGTCCTAAAAATGGACTTTATTGCTTCCAAAAATATAAAAAGTATATCGGAACCCTCGGCACGCGAGTCTGACTCGCACTTGACCGGTTTTTATTTTGTACGGAGAGTTTAATTCTAAATTTTTATATCTCCACCTTCAAAAATGAAAGACTTCTAGACCAACACACGAAAAAAATTCATCCCCCTTTTCACCCAAAATTCATCCCCCTTTTCACCCCCTTGAAGGATGATTTTCAAGAAACGCTTAAATACGTGTTTCTTTATTTTTTACCAAAAACTTAAATTCAAATTTGTGTGAATCTAACTTAAGAAACAAAGGACTTTCATACAAATAACTCTTCTTCATTTTTATTTGGGATGAATTTCCCATAATGCTTAAACTTGTACTTTTTTATTTTTACGGAGTTTATTTCAAATTATTTAAATCTCTACCTTTAAAAATGAAAGACTTCTAGACCAACATACAAAAAAAATTCATCCCCCTTTTCACCCCCTTGAAGGATGATTTCAAAAAACGGCTAAATACGTATTTCTTTATTTTTTTCCAAAAGCTTAAATTCAAATTTGTGGGAGTCTAACTTAAGAATCAAAGGACTTTCATACATACTCGTAACATTTTCCATCATTTCACCCCCTTGTATGTATGTATGTTCATCTGTTCCATCATAACTTCTAAACTACTTATCGTAATTTGACAAATGAGGTGTCGTTAGAAGCGTCTTGAGCATCCACTGGTTATAGGATACTAGAAGTTTCGTTTTATTGAATGTGGCGCCCTCTAAAGGAGATTAAGTCACGGATGAAAAAAAAAATTTTTTTTCTTACCGTGTTGGGTATCAAATGAAAGGACTTAATGAGCACATTTCAAAAAGATATATATTGTTAGCTTTTTTATGTATTTACAGCCCCAAAATAATTGAAATAAAAAATTAGTTCAAAAACTAGCATCCGACTACTGGCAAATCTTGCTCTAAAAAGCATGAAACAAGAAAATATTGTCATCTGAAATTGTTATGTACGGTCAACCGCTTGTCGGTAGAAACTTTTTCAACTCTATTACCACGCCATAAGGTCCAAAAGTGTTTCTAGCGATGTGCGACCGTGTGTACAAACTATGGTATTTAATAAATATTCATAGTGATGTTTAGATAATAGCCGTGCATGTTATACCACTTTGCCTTTAAGTTTATGATCGCTTTTTTTAGGGTAGGTGGCATAACATGACCACGGCTGTTATCTAAACATCACTATGAATATTTATTAAATACCATAGTTTGTAATAACAATTTCAGATGACAATATTTTCTTGTTTAATACTTTTTAGAGCAAGATTTGTCAGTAGTCGGGTTCTAGTTTTTCAACTGATTTTTTATTTCAATTATTTTGGGGTTGTAAATACATATAAAAGCTAACAATATATATCTTTTTGAAATGTGCTCATTAAGCCCTTTTATTTGATACCCAGCACGGTACGATTAAAAAAATTTTTTTTTTCATCCGTGACTTAATCTCCTTTAGAGGGCGCCACTTTCAATTAAACGAAACTTCTAGTGTTCTTTAACCAGCGGATGATCAGATTCAGATATTTATTAATAATTTAAAATTACACGTCATATTACAATGTCAATAAATAAATTAGGTATTACAACAAATTAAAATCAATTATAACACATAATTCAAATTATTATTTAGAACATCACTCATGATCATGACATGACTGGGTTAACGACTTAGCGTCGGTTAGAAATTCATCTATGCTGTAGCAAGACATTTTTATAAGAATGTCTTTCAGTTTGGTCAAGAACGCTGTCAGGTTTTTAATATTTTTTATTTTGAGTGGAAGACTGTTATATATTTTCAGACAAAGGACGCTAAAGGATTTTTGCGACTTTGTTAATCGTTTAGGTGGAATGCACAATAAATTTCGACAACGCATGTTTAGGTTTTGATGATCTCCGTTCGTTGTTATATTTTTTAAGTTACTTGTCACGTACTTACAAGCTTCCATGATGTAAACGCTTGGTAACGTAAGTACTCTTGTCTGCCTAAATAGATCCCTGGCAGGATGGTCATAGGGTTTCTTCAATATTATGCGAATGGCACGTTTTTGGAGTTTGAATACGCGGTCGCGGTCAGCAGCAGTACCCCATAGGTCTACCCCGTAAGTAAGTAATGAATGGAAATATCCGTAGTACGCAGATAATAAGTTTTCTTTTGATAAGCTGGCGGACAGACGTTTCAGTGCGTAACATGCGGAGGCTAGTTTATCGCACGTTAAATCGATGTGCGGGGACCAAGTTAAGCCCGAGTCGATCATGAAACCAAGATATTTTACTTCTTTCGTTTGAGGCACCTGCATACCGTTCAGTACAACGTTTAGTTCAGGACCTGTAATGTTACGAAGTTTGAAGTGCATTATGTGAGTTTTCTCGACGTTTAGTAACAGACCGTTAGCTGTAAACCAGTCGTTAATACGATGTATAGTTGTGGTAATTTTGGAACTAAGGTTTAAGAAGTTTGTTGCACTGACCAGTATGCAAGTGTCGTCCGCGAACAAGACATGTTCCGCATCGTCACACGCCGATGTGGCGTCGTTCATCAGGATGAGAAATAGGTTATTACCCATGGTTGACCCCTGGGGCACAGCACAGCTACCTATCGGTTGAAGGTTTGACTTTTCTGTGCTTACATAGGTACATTGCACTCGATTTTCCAAGAATGATTTAATGGTATTAAGAAATCCGTCTATAACTCCATACCTGGAAAGTTTCTCCAGAAGCAAGGTGTGATCCACCATCTCGAAGGCGCGCGAGAGGTCACAGAAGATGGCCGCAACCTGCCGCCCGCCCTCCAGATGGTTCATGACCCGCGACACCACGTCACGCGCCGCGTCCGTCGTCGACCGATCAGGCTGGTAGGCATACTGGTGCTTATTTAAAAGATTGTTTGTAGTGAAATGGAACATTAATCGTTGACTTAGTAGTTTTTCAAAAACCTTAGATATTATAGGTATCATTGAGATCGGGCGATATGATTTTGGCAAAGATCAAGACGCTTCTAACGACACCTCATTTGTCAAATTACGATAAGTAGTTAAGAAGCTACGAGTATGATGGAACAGATGAACATACATACATACTGGTCAAAATCATAACCCTCCTTTTTGCCGTAATCGGGTAAAAAAGAAAATGACGTTGGTTCGTGGTATGGCCAACAGCCTCGTCTACGTTACTTGGACATTTTCCTAGTTCTATTCCCGCAGCTTGGTGATGAAAATACTGTTAGCTTGATGTGTTAACCTTAGAACATGGGTTGACCTTTATAATTTAAACTAATAGACCTATCGTATCTGTGCTATTAAAGAATTGATGAACAAGTAATGTCAGTAACCTAAAATCTTGAGAGTTTCGGTTTTCTAACAGTTGTGACTTCTTCTTCTTCTTCGCGACCGCAATGAGCAGAACTCTTCGCATCAGAAAGATCCGCAAGTGTTTCCCTACACTTATTTATACGTTATTTTATATATCTATATTCTGTAGCTTCATTTCCGAGACCGAGCTGTCAAGGTGCGGTTTATTTGTTTAGGTTACACGAATTTGGGTCGCGCCGCTACGGGGCTGTTTAGATATTACTATAAGCATTTTATTTTTGTTACCTTAGTCGGCCAGTGATGTAATCGCATATATAAATTATTTTTTTATAGATCTTTTTCGAAACCCAATCCCAAAATAGGTAAGTGTAGTTTTATTGAGTGACGCACGCGAGATGTTCAAAGTTATTAAAAAATGATGTGGATTTTCAGGGCCCTGAGACAAGTGGCTTTCTATTGTCGCAAACGCTATAGAATAGAATAAAACTGTATGGGTTTGACATAAGCTGTCACGTGACATTTCGTTAGCTAATGTCAATCCCATACATTTTCATTCTATTCTACTGGAGTTTGCGATTGTAGAAAGCCACTTGGCTCTAGGCCCTCGCGATTTTATTCATTTTAAAATAAAATTTCATGTAAAATAATCAGACAGCAAATAAGCAAAGTGAAGGAAAAAAAGACAAGTAAAGCAAGCCAAGGAACAACCCCTGGGCACCTATGTAGCGAACAATTCATTCATAAAACTGTTTGCGTCATACTTGAACTACGCCTTACTTTCTCGGGACAACTGTTTTAGATAAGAAATGTCGCAACACAACGCTAAAACAATGAGATCTTAATTGTGACTTGCTTTCTTTGTGCATTATATTATTATTGTAAGAGTTCGCCGACCCTGGTGTGGGTGTCTGTAGTGCATTCAGGATTCGGAGATCGTGAACAATAGTCCGTAAACGCCTTTCTGCGAAATGTACAAACAAGCCACGTGTGTGGCATCACAGATTATGCGTAGTGTTTAGCCTAAAGAAACTGGTCTGAAATTTTGATGACCTGTCATAATTGCATCGTGAAAACGGCAATCACGGTGTGGTACCTCTGTTTAATCAAAGGTCCAATATTAGTTACAATGATACAAGGAAGGAAGGATATTATATGTCGCAAAAATTGTTTTTCGCAAGAAAAACACGTTGTAAACTTGATATTCTTAATCTTAACACCTACCTAAAGGTGTGATAATTATAGTGCGTATGAATCTGCCCATGAAACTGAACAACTTTTCTCAAGGAATATAGGTCATAGACCTAAATCAATTTTTGACCTCCCATAGAAACTGCATCAGCTGATAGCGCATTCTGTATGGGAGGTCAAATTAGATTTTTCGTATTTCGAACAATGTTCCTTGGGAAAAGTTGTTCAATTTCATGGGCAGATTCACACCCTTCAGTATTATCACACTTTTCTATTACACATTTTCATAATATTTAATAGCCAGCACGAGATGACAGTCAATAAGTCAGCAGATCCCGCTACCAACCAATGATTTATGTTAATTTAAACGCGTAAGAGCAGCCGCAGACGTTGCTCGTACGATCATAGGGCTGCGGTGTCCAATGCTTAATTAATACATCATCATAACATCCCATGAAACGTCCACTACAGGACAGGGAGCTCCCTCTAGAATTCTAGCTTTTGCTGGAAAAATGTAGAGGGGAAGTACCATAGTCACCTCGCTTGTTAGCGTTACGGCTGGCACCATGGACCGCGGTTGTAGGTGACCGCAGTGAGTAAGATGTTGGGATGATGAGATGGGGATGCTGCTGCCCATCCTCCAGTTTATAACCCTTAGTCGCCTCTTACGACACCCACGGGTATGTAAGGGTTGGTACTATTCTTTTCCGGCACCACACGGGACAACATACTGAATACATACTGAGGGCTTATTCTGAGATGGTAGCTGTTATAGTTGGTTGCTGATGGTAAAGAATAACGACGCAACTAAAAAAAAATACTCGTCCAACATTATTTGTATGAATTGATTCGCAGGGTTACTGCAATGTAGCTTTTAATTTTCATGCAAAAAACCTTACATTTTGCTGAAAACTTTATGTTACTTTAACGTTAGTTATTTAAATGAGACGAAATTTTTAGATTCGTACAGCTTTTGCTCAAAAACCCTCTCCTGTTTCCTAATCTGTTTCCTATTCTAAGAATATGTTTGTATAATGAAACTTAATAACCATAATGTACAGCGTGTTACGTGTGTTAATACTGAAGGATGTGAATCTGCCCATGAAACTGAACAACTTCTCTCAAAAAACATACCTTTACTCGAAATACCAAAAATCCAAATTTGAGCTCATCCCATACAAAATGAGCTATTAGCTGTAGCAGTTTTTTGTTGAGTAAAATTGATTGTGTTCTATGACCTATGTTCTTGGAAAAATTTGTTCATTTTCATGAGCAGATTCACAATCGTTAGTATTATCATACCTACTAGTACTAGTATAGTATTATATTATCTGTGATTACACTCTGTGTAATAGGTCTTTACCTATGAAATTTCCGTTTTGTATGGCGAATTTTAGGTAAACTCAATTTTCAGTACTAACATTTTTGCATTTTTCTTAGGAATTATAAATCCAATTTCTTTTTTAAGCATTATTGGGAAGACATTAAGCTAACAGAATCTCAAATTTAATTTACGAAAAATATTGTCTGTAATAAAATATAACAAATCTAATGATGAAATCGGACGACATTCAAGACGAACAATTTTCGAACCTTTAATTTTATATATCAAAACTAAAAATAAAAACTTTATTTTATGCGTAAATTGATAAACCTTGAAGTCAACTTTCAAATATAAGACAAATGAAAAAAATAGCATTAGAATTATAGGAATTATGATCTCATTAATCTGTAAAAAAAAATCGGCAATTTCATAGGTAAGAACCTACGAGTATTATAAGAACTGCTAGTCGCTACTGTCGTATACGACCGCATAGAACATACATACTCGTACACTATAATCGATTAGTTACAAGATGATTGATGGCCTGACTCTCTTATTATCCTTGTTACTCAACCGAATAATTTAACAATTTTAACAATTAATTGTTGTTTCTGGACAACGGATACTAGAGGATTTATGACTAACAATGATAGTTTCGTAGATTGATGTACCTAGAGTTAATTGAGTAAAAATACGTTCTGTCTAAGGGTCATTTCCGCCAGTGCTGTGCGATAGCTAAGCTGTGAGCTATAAAATTTCAACCAATAGAATAGCTTTATTTGACAAGCCAAGAAAATGGCGCAATTCTTTTAGTTGGAATTTCCCCAGCTCATAGCATAGCACTGCACTGGTGGAGAAACAGCCTTAGTTAGAGTGAGTTTAGATTGATGCTTAGACTCACAGACTGGCAAAAGAAGACCACAGTGATTTTTATTGACTTTTATATCTTATTTTTATTTTTGTATATAATTCTATGGGACTCAGTACCTGAAATAAATGATTTTTAATTTTAGTTTAATTTATTAAACGGACGTCTCGTATTTACATTTTGTTTGATAAGATGTTATACAGGATTTTATATATTTCGTGTAAAACTTTCTACGGATTTATTTTGGAGAATCGACTACTTACGGTGAAAGTGTTTTTTTGTTATTTGCGAATTTCCAAAACGTTTTAAATCTAAATTAATTTCATTTAACTTCAAAGCCCTGTATAGTAAAGGAAACTTTTAGTAGGTATCCTTTGTATCCCATTTGTCACGTCGTTAATTTCAGTAAAAGGGCAATTAAAAAGGTGAATATAGTGCAGTGCCCTCTTTAGGTAACCTTTTCTTCTACGAATTTTTGAAATTCAAATCATTTTGTATGGAAAGTCAAATAGTTTGCACGTAAATTCGTATACCAAAAGTAAAACCTTTTAACCCTTGTTTATCTTTAGTAGGTTGTACCTATGTACTAGCATTAACATACAAAACAGAACAGATAATAGACATAATAAAATTAATTCCCCCGCTCTATAAAGGCAACGCGGAACGAAGTACAATATATTAGCGTCAATGATTATAGGTTCTCTTCCCCCCATCGTATAGCAGCGCAGCGGTATAGAAGTCGCCGTCACAGCTTAATTAGAGCCAGAACATTTGCATCGTAATGTCTGTAACACGCTCATTGTTTTCCAGATAAGGCTTGTTAACTTAACTACTGGACTTCTAGTTACAAAGAGCTTGGGTGCAGTTGCCTTTCCCTTTCAAAGTTAGTTATTAATCGTCTTAAAGCTTCGTCAAACTAAGCAGCTAACTTATTTTTTTTTAAAGTGAGTATAAATTGTATCTTCTTTTGGCTGATACCAACGTTTAAAAATGCTTCCGAGCTAACTAGAGCATTTTCGTGCTTTGGAAGCTTTCTAGAGTCTTGCTGATATTCCGCTAGATTTTACCTATCCGAGTTCTAACCAGCTCCAACGACGCCCAACTTTCATAATCAAAGAGAAGCAGCAACCACCACATGGCCACGAACGCTTCCCTTCTGAAGGTCTGAAAGGTTAAGCCGATTGGGGTAACCATAGGGTGTGTTTCAAAGGCCTTGGTTTATATTATAGGATATAATATGTTTCTTGAATTGAGGCTGATGCATAAGTTAATGGTTTAAAATCTTGCCACTTTTTTACCTAATGTCATGAAATAAAAACAGATGACTCTGTTTTCCACGAATCATCACGAATGCATGGCGAAGGGGTCACCGATGCAGTCATAAAATGAACATTTCATCATAAGTGTCCATAAATTACTCGACGATTAGGGGCAGTGAGTGATGCTACCTTCATGATAGTGTGACGTCACGCATCGGCACCCGCGTCATTAGATCTACGCCATGATATATCTGGATATAACGACATAATGAAAGACCGAGATGGCCCATCATCCTGTTACTTGAATAGACTCTTCATTATAAGTTGTTTGATGAATCGTAGCTGATTCTACGACTGTTCGGTATAGAGGTACTTTCAAATGAAGCTTGTTATTTTGCTTTAATGCCATAATTTTAGACTTTTTATATAATTTTCTCACCACAATTCCACATTATGACGTAGAAACTATTGTTTTATGTAGCTTGTTCTTGGTTCTATAACAAAGTTGAGCTTTTCAATAAGAGCAGTGGTTTTATCATCCAACTTTTTAAATTCTCTACAGCTTTTGGTTACATTGTCTGAGTAGTTTATAGCACTACTAGTGCAGACTATGACGCCTACCCTGTTATATTTTTTCTTGTCTTAATCCTGCTTAGCATGAGCGATTGTTATAGCCCTGCCATACTATGCTACTCGCGCTGCTCCTCGCTCTGCTCCTCGCGCCAAAAAACTGACAAAACAGGGACCAATGGGCATGACGAGGAGCCATACGTGCGGTACGATGAGTAACGTAGCCCCACTACTTCTCTGCCTCCTTTCTTCGCTACTTCCCAATTCCCATGCCACTTCGACGAGTGTGTAGTTTTCGCTCACTAAGAAAGAGGAAATGCAAATCATCTCTTTTAGTACACACTTTTAGTATACTTCGTGGTCTTCTCAAAGTCATGGGGGGGGAAGGGGTTGTTAAAACTCTTTCAAAATTTGTTTATGACATCGTTCAAAAAAAATTACCTTCCGTGTTTTTTCTTCTTCAGGTTACTGGTGGGAGCTCCGTTAGACAAGAACCTGCAGCCGAACACTACAAAATCCGGAGCGTTGTGGAAATGCAGCCTTAGCACAGCACTGAGAGACTGCCAGCAGGTCATCACCGATGGGAAAAGAAGTGAGCATTCTGATACATTTATATACAATTGGGCTGATGGTTGTAGGTTAGGTAATTTGGTTTTTGGGGTAACTTTTATACTGAGTGCAGCTTGAGTGAGTGAAATTATGAGTCGTATTGATAAATTCCTCTCAAGTTTGAGATATCTCTCAAGAACCTCTTGTATTCTTCCTTAGGTGAAACTCTTAAGAGCAATCTCAAATTTCAGTAATTTATAAATACGATCTTAAGGGTGAGCCCAGTCCCACAAGTGTCAAAATTAATTGTACAGAATTCTGACATTTCTAGCAAAAGATTAACTTTTGTAAACAATAAATTAAGTTATTTTTGAGATTAGATACATGTTATTCTAGGCTAACGTAAAGTAGAAGACTGATGCGGAGACTAAAGAAGGAAAAGCTTCATATTTAATAAATAATTGCAAAACTTTAAAATATGACAAGAAGTTATCCCAAAACCAAGTTACCAAAATCGATTTATAAGTAACAGTATAGCACGAATGTTCCGATTTGATTATATTATATTATTAGTATACCCATTTATATTATGAGCATTTACGATAGCTATTCGGATTGGCAAATTCTTTTAAATTTCAAATATACCTACTTACCTTCCGTCACTTCGATTGATTAGCATTATGCAAGATTTCATTACATTATCACGCAAGAACTCTTCTTTATTCATTTCTTGCAACTTTATCATCTTACTTCCGAGTAAAATGTAAAAATAAATATGTAAGTAGTAGATTAGACAATAGCAAATCTTTTCCTTACCGTATCACTATCTGTAGTGAAGTAGACATAGAAGATAACGTATAAATGATTATTAAACAAGTCGTAAAAAGATATCTCCTGAAAATTATAACCGTACATTCAGACCATGAAACTGAACAACTTTCCTCAAGGAACAGAGGTCGAAATACAATAAAAAATTCGTCTTCCCATACGAAATACACTATCTCTACGTGATGCAACTGCATCTGAAGGCAAAATTGTTTTTTCTGATTCCGTTTCGTTTTCTGGTCTGAATACACTATTTCAGATTTCGGTAGATGTATTCTCACACCTTGGGTCAAAGAAATTTAGTTTCACTTGTATTCACTGTAATAATGTCAATGTAACACAAATATTGTATAGGTATGTAATTAAAAAAAACACGAAAAAGTAGTATAGAATTAGATTGCGTAGAAATACACTTTTATCTATTCGTATATTTTATAGACTTAAAACACAACAATAAATTAGTACTTTCCTGCAACCAATGAATAATAAAAAGAACTGGTCATCGCCTTAAAGAGATCGTAACCCGGAAAAGTATAAAACTAGATGGCACTAATAAATAGCCTAAGAAGTTATTACGATTTTTCTACTAAAAACATACCAAATTTCAATGTTAGTGTTTCTTTATTTTATTTGTTTGTGTTTCTTTTTGAAACTATGTTGAAATTTTGAATGACTTTTAGGAAAATACTCGGTAGACCATAATTAATCTTCAGATTATTGAAAAGCACCATCTAGTGGATTTTATGCTTTCCGGGTTACGTTTTCTAAGGAGATTGTCAGTCCTATGCTGCAATGTAGGAAACGCAAGGTAGAGACGAGATTTACTACGAGAAATTGATAGGAAAATTGTTGTCTTATTAACATAACTAAAGTGTTGTATTTTGTCGGTGGTGCCCCAAACAGCGAAGTACGGCAACATAGACAAGAGTAAGTGAGCTGTGGTCTCGACCTTTATAATCATCCTCGATTAATACAAACTAATCGCTGTATACCTCTTACTAAACGGAACTGAGTTTCAGCTCGACCATCATCGGCGCATGATCTACTAACTGTTCGGCACCCCTTTTATTTTGCATAGACATCATCCGTAACTGTAACATTTACTTTAAGTTTCATTTCCAAGAACTCTGCAAAGTTAAAAATAGAAGAGGATAAATTAACATAACAAAACGTAATAAATTTCTGACTTAGGCATTATTCGTAGGTACTCTACCTAAAGTAAACAGAAATATTTATGATAATAGTAGGAAGGATCACAATTTTATTATTGTAATGTTTGTTGTAGCTCCTGTCATTGAGGTAAACCACAAAATTTTAATACACAGGACTGACATAACATTCTGTGAGATAACAGCGAAAGCTCTACAACGTGTAAAGAAAAGGTGTGATACTACTGAAGGGTGTGAATCTACCCAAGCAACTGAACAACTTTTCCCAAGGAATATAGGTCATAGAACAAAATAATTTTTGGCCTCCCATAGAAACAGCATCAGCTGATAGCGCATTTTGTATGGGAAGTTAAATTTGTTTTATCGTATTTCGACCTAGGTTTCTTGGGATAAATGTTCAGATTCATGGGCAGATTCACACCTTTCAGTATTATCACACTTTTCCGTTACATATTGTATAAATGCTGTTATCGTATGGGTCGTATTTATAACTTTGTCCCAAGTGCGAGATCAAGAACCTCTTTTCCTCTTATACCTCTTTAGCGCAATCATACAACCTTAAACTTCATAGGAATTCATCACCGCTATCCTTAGATTACTAGTAAAAAATACAATTTTCTATGATTCCTCAATGTTTCTATTCATGAGTCTGCTTTATGCAGAGTTCTTGGAAGTAAGTTCTAAAATGCAAATTGTACATAAACCGGCACTAACTGCTTGCGAACACACCCACTCACACGCTTCAGCTACAAAGCACCCGATGTATCTTACTTTAGCTCCGTCTGGGGACCGTATTGTGCCAGTCTAGGTATATTATGTAGATACATTGTTACTAGAAAAACGTAGACATAATAGATATAGATACTATTTAACGAGTGAGGGACGAAACTAGCGAAAACTGAAAGGGCTTACTCAGAAAACATAACTGAACATTTCTCATACGATACTTGTGTAAGGAAATAATAATACATTTCGACTCTTCCATTCAAGCTGCCTGACCGAAGCAGCTAACTCATGTTTTTTTATGGCGAAGTTGTACAGTTCGGTTTTCGATACACCACCGTCCCTTACACCACGTATAGTTAGTACACATATTATTATGACGGCAAAGTACAGAAAGCTCAAGTCAGAGAATTATGCCATATACACGCAAGATGCTCTGAGTCTTCTTACTTCTGGCCGTGGTGCCGCTGCTGCAGCTAGGAATCCGTTTCTTTAGTCCGCGTAGTGGCCAAAAAGTCGCCAACTACAGGCCGCACACGTTACGTAAAATTTTAAACATGAAAATAATAAATTTTGGAAGTGAAAAGTAGATAACTAGTTTTTAGATGCAAACACGTTAGGTCCTACGTTTATCTTCGGAAATTAAAAGATACTAAAATTACCTCTTAAATCCGATAGTTTCTCCCACACAAACGGCTTAACACGTAATAGAAAAGGTGACTGGTTATTAATAAACACACACTTAACCCACTCACGATAAATGAATGACGGAAAAGAAATGAAAGTTCCACTGCACAGCGTATCTATTAATAATAATTAGAATAGTCAAAACCACTGTATGTCTGGTTTTGCATATTATAACGTTTAATAATTAAAATAATATGTCATAGAGAATAACGCTGGGCCAAATTAACATAAGACACCGTGGATCGTTTACTGAAAATATTCAATGTTAGTCTTATAGCCGACACTGAACAATTTTCACCTAACAATCAATAAACAAACAAACTATCCTTGATCGGCTAACCTATCGGAGCAAATTGATCAGTTACATCGGCTGAATCTATCTTTGAATATTTAAAGGGTTTAAAATTTCACGATGTAGATAGTGTAACAATAGCACCTAATTCTAATTAAAAATGTAATTGGTGTCCTTCTGGTGAATTAACGAATTGGCCATCAATTAATTTTATCAGTATCAGCTCGAAATTAACAAATCTTAGTACCAATAACGTCCATTAACAAGAGACCACACGTTGAGCCGTATTTTCCACAGCAATTAATTTCAGGTGTTCCACGAGATCGTCACCTAAAAGCCTACACATTGTCACCCTAGCGAACCACTTAGTTCGAAGATTTGACTTTCTAATACGATTGAGACATGCATGATTCCTGAGAAATGGTATTTTCAGTCATTCGCACGCTGTTTGTGCAATGTGATACGATTTAGTATCTGGTTATTTTGCAAGATTTTTCTGTTTATTTTGCTGTAAAGACCTATTTTGCATTGGTCACGCCTGGTTGCAACGCTTGCATTTGCCGATATTATACACTTCGGTTTGCAATTGGGATTTAAATTCCAAATAAAAAAACAAAAGCAATTACTTAATTTTTAAATAATAATATTGCTTTTGTTTTAATTTTAAGATATAAATTAATAGTTTAGGTCAATTAGCTCTTTGGCATTAACTTAATGTTTTGGTTGAGTTTTTCAATAACATAATATCTAATTTTGAAAGCAGAGTATTAATAATTTTTATGTCTAATAAATAAGTAACTTTCAAAACTTATAAATTTAAATTTTAAAGCGAAGCTACCACATAAACGACACATTTATCAAAATTTTATTTCTAAGTATTAAAAATGTCATCGGAGAGCTAAATTTGTTGTGTCAAAGCCTATGCTTGATTAAATTTGCAAATATTTATTATTAAATGTGAATAATGCTAAAGCTCTGTTGATGTGTAATCAGAGAACTTAAAACTTGAGACAAAGCTGCTTGAAACTGCGAAGATTGTGGAGATTTTGATTAAATGTGAATATGCTAACGCTATGTTGATATGTCTAGCGGTGGACAGCAATCATTTGATGGCGCCGCAAAAAGACGAGATCAAGGAGGACCAGTGGCTGGGTGTGTCAGTGCGGAGTCAAGGTCCAGGGAAGAGGGCCGTTGTATGTGCACACAGGTCAGTCCAGCCAATGTTGACCCTCTTATTTCGTGTCAATGGTCTAAGTAGCTTAAAATGTATCCCTTAAAAAACATTGATATGGCTTTATTTTATGTGTGTCTGATCAAGTTTAAAATAATCGATTAAATAAGCACTCATTTGAAAAAGAAAGATCCTAAAGTTTTTATGTTATTGTCTTTTGTTTTTTATTTTATAATTAAGTATAATTTTGTTTTGTGTTAACAAATTATAATGTAGCCATCCATATGTTTTTGTTCATCTGAACTCTAAAAATGGTTCCAGCTGAAAATCAGCGCCTTAGCCTTTGGCTTTGGCATGTGCTGAGCTGGAGGCCTATTTAGCTGTTTTTTTAATGTGTTTACACTTATGTTTTTGTTTTTCTTTTGCATGCTAAATAAATATTATTTCTTTCTTTCTTCTTTCTTTCTAATATTAAGAGAAGCTGAGTTACAAAGATGAAATAGTGGAGTATTTGTTTAATGTCATTTCAGGTATATTTGGAAACAAGGAGAGACACAGAATGGGCAAGGGCTCTGTTATACGCTGAGTAACGAGTTGGATATGCAAGACCTCTGGATGCCTTGTAAAGGGCAGAGAATAACTCGGTTAGTATAATTTCTATTTATTTTTAGTTTATTTCCAGAAAATTGCTTACAAGTAGTTACATTCAAATACATCGCCAAACTACAGAGTAGTTTGTTAGCGAAACAAATACACTCAATATGCTAATACAATTGCTAACCTACTTGCACAGTAAATATATAAGCTAAAACAGTATGGAAACTCGGGCCTTTTTTTGAAAAAAGAACTATTCTGCGTCGGAGCGTCAGGGTTGTAACCCAGAATTTTTGAAATAAGAATGGTATGATGAACCCAAATATTGGGTGCTTCTATCAACTTTGTTCCTTTCAGCATGTTTTGGGACCGTAAAACTAAACAACTTTCCATAAGAAGTCGAAATACAAAATAATATTTTTTTATGTTGCGACAGCGGATAGCGCGTTTTGTATGGGGGGGCAATTTTTTTCGTCTTTCGACCTAGGTTCTTAAGAAAAGTTAAACAGAAAATTAAATTTAGCAGACAGTCTTGCATAAAATGTTATGTCAGAAGATTAAATCACTTAGTCGCCTTTTATGGAACGAGGGCAGATAAAGACACTTAGTCGCCTTTAATGACACAAGGGCAGATTAAGGCTCGAATTTATAGTCGCGACTCAACCCTAAGTATAACTTAGCGCATGCGCAGCACGTTGCATTAGGACCTCAGCTAAAACTCAGCTATTCGATAGTCGTTGCCTTTCCTTCTGATTTGAGTTGAGGGTAAGTCGGGTCGATTCTTGACCGGGAGGATTATAACGAACACGTAAAGTCTATATTTGTCTCTTTCACTTATTTGGAGTTGTATGAAAAGAAGGATTATCTGACATAACTGTCATCAAAAATGTAGTAGAAATTTTTTCGAAGGGCACAAATCGCACAAATCCGTCAAAGAAATGTCATTATGAGATATGAAAACAACAATTTTTTACATATTCATTTTATTTAGTATTTAATTAGTATGTACCAAGCTAGGAACCTACTGGAAAGAACGAAAATAATCATATGCAATGTGCATTAGCGACCAGCGATATAAATTTATTCAATTATAATGTAATAATGGTAAGTGAAACATGATTTTAGTTCTCCATATATTTTCAAATTGTTTTCAAAGATTTAGCAGAAGATGAAGGGCTTGGTAGCCTTTTGTAAACTTTGAATATCTTATAAAACACTGCTTGGCCAGTTTCGTTAAATTTTCCTGCGTTCAAAGTGGAGCAATATGGGTGTTTACCCGTGGCTTATATGTCCTATATAATACGTATTTACATTCCATAAAATGGATCACAATTTGATCTGAGTACAATCCACTTGCTTACAAATGCTTTTGTAGTTTAACTGAACAATTTTATTTTATTTAGTCAAAACTTTTAAATAAGTATTTTTATTTTTCAGGTTGTTTGCACGAACTATAAAGTTGACCAATAAAAAGTCTGAGCTGACGACCAATATAAAGTAATTTAGATGTGCAGCTTCAGCTACATGTTAATGTTATGTTCAAATACGTAGCCAAACGTTGGTCTGAAGATCTTACCGCCGAAAAGCTGCCACAAGGTCACGATCTTCCCTGGTCCATATGGAAGTCACTGAACAGACTGCGATCGGGCGTTGGCAGGTGCGGGGAACTCATGAAGAGGTGGGGCTTCTCTGATAACGACAAGTGTGAATGCAGTATTTTGCAAACTATGACACACTTGCGGTCGTACCCTACTTCTCCAGTTTCCTGCACTCGGAGGGACCTTCTTGAAGGCAACTAAAAGGCTATTTATTTGGCTACTTTTTGGGCTAAGCTTTTATAGTCAGTTTTGCCGATGACTCGAAAAGAAGAAGAAGAAGACGACCGCTAATCTAGCTCGAAAGAAAACATACAAATATATGGATCGTATTCTATCTATGTATTGCCTTGTCCGAAATATGTTTTATGGTGGGAATATATAATCACATCTTATTTTACTCGACGTAAAAATATTTTTCACTTCTCATGCTCTGAAAGCATGATGTAGGCTGCACAAACTCGAATTTTGTGCACTAGGTACGCCCTGCGCGCGGGCCTGCTGCGTTCACGTATACTTCACTTAAGCAAGTCATTCTTCATTTACATTTAGAGAGTCCTTTTACGTTTTATTTCCTCGCAATCCAAGTGAAAAGCAAAGTTTATAACTCGTCCACAAAACCATTTTATCCTCGACTTTACTATCAGCCCTCGCCTTCTGCTTGGGCTGCTAAAAGTCTCAGAAAAATGGTTCGTTTTGTGCACTTGTTGTAAAATCTACCAATGTTCGTTTTATTTAAAGGTGAGCTCTCACTTAACCGCAAGAGATATACAGACAGCAACACTCATTCCTACTGCCTATAGAAGACAAAGCATTTCAAACGTTTCAAGTTGCTAGCGGAAAACCTAAAAAAAAACCGGCCAAGTGCGAGTCGGACTCGTGCCCTAAGGGTTCCGTACCTATCTATTTGCTCTTTGACTTTAAAAACTCCGCGACCATGCAACTTGACCCCTCTATTATAGAAAAGTTCTTTAAACGGGAGCTCACCTTAACCACCTTAGTAACCACTATTAGTTGTGAAAAAACTGTAATATTCAATAATTTTAGACTTTTCTCTTTATTTGTACTGTCAGACCTAGCTTCTTGCCAAATTCCATAATTGTAGGTCAACGGGAAGTACCCTCTAGGTTTTGCTTATTGCATAAATGTATGGAGATGAGGACATAAAAAGTCATATCATTTGATTACGTCGTTGTAAAAAAATTTAATTTTCAGATCTTATGTGGTTTAAATATACTTTAATATTCGTTATCATTTTCAACCTGATACCTTTACCCGTTCGTGAGAAAAAGGACCCTCAAAAGGACCTTTGTTTGTGAGACGTTGATAAGAAGATCAAGCCTTACACATAGCCAAAACTGTTTTGTACTCCATAAATAATTTCCGTTGATTTTTAGGGTTCCGCACCCAAATGGTGAAAACGGGACCCTATAGATATCCCTCCGATGTCTGTCTGTCAGTCTGTCTGTCTGTCAGCGGGCTGTATCTCATGAACCGTAATAGGTAGAAATTTTAAATTTTTACAAATTATGTATATCTGTTGCCGCTACAACACCAAATACTAAAAATAAAAAAAACCGGCCAAGTGCGAGTCGGACTCGCACCCTAAGGGTTCCGTACCTATCTACTATACATATGATATACTAAAAGAGTTTGCTCTTTGATTTTAAAAACTCTGCGATCATCCAACTTGACCCCTCTTTTATAGAAAATTTCTTGAAAAGGGAGCTCACTTTAATTGGTTACTATTAATTGTGTGAAATATTGAAATATTTAATGATTTTAGACTTTTCCCATTATTTGTGCTGTGAGACCTAGCTTCTTGCCAAATTTCATAATTTTAGGTCAACGGGAAGTGCCCTGTAGGTTTTGCTTTTTTGCATAAATGTATGGAGATGAGGACATAAAAAGCCATATCTTTTGATTGCGTCGTTGTAAAAAATTGAAATTTTCAGATCTTGTGTGGTTTATAGACTTTAATATTCGTTATCAATTTCAACCTTATACCTCTTCTCATACGTGAGAAAAAGGGTCTTGACAAACAGACAGACATGGTTCTGTTTTTTATTTTGAGGTACGGAACCCTATAAATGAACAGCTGAAGAGGGGCGCAAAATTTTTTTTTACCTTCCCCATTGATTGGGGTATTGTTGTTTAGAGCTCGTTGAGCAGAGGAATACTGTATTTCTTATTTTAAAAAATATTTAAAAACGAAGGAATAAGATGCTACGAAAGTCTTTTTCGTTTTTTTTTTATTTTGTTTAGGCTGTATCTCATGAACAGTAATAGGTAGACAGTTGAAATTTTCACAGATTATGTATTTCTATTGTGGCTATAACAACAAATACTAAAAATTTAAAATTAAGGCAGGCATCCCTGCTACAAACGTGTTGTTAAACGCGTGTAGGCGATTTTTGCTCGATTTTTTGTTTTAGCTCTATCGTAAAAACGGGAACATTTACTAGCGTGATGATTTGTGTTATTTATAGTGCATAAGCTATTAAATAACAACAAATAATCAAAACTGGTCAAGTGCGAGTCGGACTCAAAAAATCTAGCACAGTAAGTTACTGAAATTTCAACTAATACAATTGGTACAGAACCCTCGGTGCGCGAGTCCGACTCGCACTTGGCCGGTTTTTTACAATGTCCTCATTACCACATAAGCTTTCTCTGTTCCGTCCTCAATAAGCAGTTAGCAATTTTGCTGATGTATCTAAAAATACAATGTCGCAACGTTTGTCATGTCTGCGTTTACCTTTTCAAAGTTATTTTTATCAGAAAGTGACATCTGTGCGATATCTCTTGATAAATAACACTGTCCATGTCCTCATAAACTGAAAACTTCATTGAAAATTACATAGAGGTCACTTTCAGTAAAATTACCAAAGAGCGAAGCAAGGAGGTTTTTGTTCTGAGAAAATGACCATTTGACAAGTAAAGGAAACACAGACGAGCGGCTGATGAGCGGTTTTAGCGGTAATTTATAAATTGATAAAGAGTGTTTTTGGATAGATTCTCTAAAAAACGAAGGACCTGTTTTTTAAATGGAGTATGCGCACGCGTGCACCCAGAATATACAGGTTGAAAAAAAAAATACACTAAAGTGATACGGGAAACATATAAATTAGCCACCGGATGGATTTACATGATGGATTTACAAAACATCAACTCGTTTGTAATAACTCTACCTGCGGAACATGTGTCCACAACGTAAGAGCAGCACGAACCATTTGAGGCTACTGTCGACCCCCGCCTCCCCCCTTAAAATTAAATCTATTTCACCTACAAACTTGCAATTTTGCATGGTTAGTAAGACCCAAACTAAAAAGTAACCCTTCGACCAATATAAAGAGTTATAGACGGGCCATATGGAACATCGTTTGAAAACCGATCAAGTGAGTGAGGTCACTCACTTTGATTTAGTCGGTGTTCGGATGCTCAACGAGTAACACGTGTGAGCAAATAATTAACTTCCCACCTTTCTAATAAAATAAAGCCGTCCTGTGCTTTTCAAAGTATTCAAATAACTCAAGAAAATACGAACGAAGATTTAGGCGTCACATTTCACTTGTTAATATATTTTTTTGTAAAATCTAATTATTTGATAATTTTCTTGATAAAAAACCTTCGCCGGCCTTGCCGCCATTATTCAGCGACGCGTGATTGAAACGACGGCATCTCGACGAACATTCGCTATCTCGCTAGCGCTACGGTGCGAGCGCGTGTTTCTATCTCTGTTAGGGACTGTGTGTGCATGTGATTAGGAAAACTGTAACCGTGGGTGTGCGTTTACATGTAGTTGTAGCGAGACTTGTTTTTTATTAGCGTTTTGTACGGATAAGGCCCATAACTCTTTATATTGGTCGAAGAGTAAGACCCGCCTATAGAATCCTATTTTTTTCCTAAATTTCATGTAAGTATAAACCATTACCTTTTCTTGAGATATTGACGTCCAAAAGTCACTATCTTGTACACATGTATGTTAAACTACTATAACCTATCATTTTACGTACTGGGTGAGTACGGTCAACCGCTCGTCGGTAGAAACTTTGTCAACTCTATTACCACGCTATAAGGTCCAAAAGTGTATATACTGATGTGCTGTTGAGTGTACTACGGCACCACCCTTGACCGGTTTTCTATTGAATTGTAAATCTAAATAGGTACGGTCAACCGCTTGTCGGTAGAAACTTTTTCAACTCTATTATCACGCCATAAGGTCCAAAAGTGTCTCTACCGATGTGCGGCCGTGTGTACTCGGGACGATTGAGAAGGTTTTTCGGCACGTTTTGGGATAAATTTTCCAGTGATGCAAGATGATCGAGTGTTATTCGAGAGTTAAAAAAATGTGTCACATAATCTCCGTTGTCCTTTTGCAAAATCAGTTCTCTAAAATTTTAAACGCCCGTCTACCTGTTCAGGAAACTCGACTCAACCTGAGTTAAGATTTATATTTCTATCTCTTTCTTTCATTAAGTTGAGATCTTGGCTAATTTATAAACAAATTGAGCTGAGTAAAGGGTGAGAAGAGGGTGAGTAAAGAAATGGCCCTCCCTGAGTTCACGTTTGGTTTTTGCTTTGGACTAAAAAAAATGTATTATCTATGGAAAAAACGTGATCATTATAAGGGCTGTTATATTTTCAATAATTTTAATGAATTGATAATAGTGCGTTAAGATGCAAGTGCGCTATTTTGTTGATTACGCCCGAGGCTCGAGAATTGCAGCCCGAGCCGCAGGCGAGGGCGTAATGGAGCCGAGAGTGTAAGACCAAACCGCATGCGCTTCTTACGACGTTTTTCAACACATTTACAAATAAAAACAGGTAACATTTGCTTACCTGATAAGGCTTTTGTGGAAAGTCCGTCTGGGGAAGTACCACCCCCTTGCTTTTTTCTGTCGTGAAGCAGCAGTGTTTGCACTGCTGTGTTTCGGTTTGATTGAAGGGCAAAGGAACCAGTAAAATTACCGGCAGATTACCAAGGCAAACTGTGATATGAAGAATTATACTATATGCCTGCAACAGTTACATCACGCACGACCCATTCATGCTTTTACCGTTTTTAGGGTTCCGATACCAAAATGGTAAAAAAAGGAACCCTTATGGTGCGACTTTGTCTGTCTGTCTGTCTGTCACACCTCTATATCTCAGCTATCTCTTTTCACTCATGCTATCGACTTGAAATTTGGAATGGTTTTAGAATATAAGAAGTTGCCCAAGTTAATTGCACACGTAAAAATTTTTAAAAAATTATGATTATTAACTAGCTGTTGCCCGCGACTTCGTCCGCGAGGGATTCTATCTGACCCTCCATCCATCTTCCCTTCCGTCTATCTGTCGTCCTTTCGTCCGTCCGTCCAACCATCTGTCCAACCGTCCGTCAAACCATCCCTGGCCCTGCTCCTCTCCCTCTCTCCCCCACCCCCTCCCTTTTCCTCTCCCTCTCCCTGTCCCTCTCCCACTCCCTCTCCCTACCCTTATTCCTATCCCTTCCCCTATCCCTACCCCTAACGCTATCTTAACCGCTATCCCTATCTTCATATAAACATAGAAACGACACCCATATTGATTTTTAGTAGTGATGGGCCGACTATGGGGTTTGCCGATCAGCCGACTAGGCGACTAGTCGGTTTTGATATTGCCGGATAGTCAGCCGACTAGTCGGCAGTGCCGATCATCCTTATTTCGTACTTGATCCCAGATATAATCTGCAGTTTTTTTGAGCCGCAAAATATATTAACAATGAGGTTACAATTTTTACTAGAAGTTTTAAAGATTCCTTGAGCAACGATGATAGTGATGCACTGCTTATGTCATGGCTAAGGACAGAACATAATAAATATTAAGATCCTGTGTTTTTATTTCATACTATTACTGCCGAATAATCGGCGCAGTTTTTACCGATTAGTCGCCTACTAGTAACCGACTTTAAAATATGCCGAATAGTCGGTTTTACCGACTAGTCGGTGTATAGTCGGCCCATCTCTAATTTTTAGACATTTCAACCCTATCGCACCCCAATTTCACGTCCACCACGTTGGATTTCAAAGTTGTAGTTTTCATAATCAGCGACCCGACAAACCATACAAATGACACCCATATTGATTTTTAGACATTTCAACCCTAGCGCACCCCAACCCCATCCCCAAGGAATGATGGTATTTCACGTCCACCACGTTGGATTTAAAAATTGTTGTAGTTTTTGTAATCAGCGACCCGATAAACCATACAAACGATACCCATATTGGTTTTTAGACTTTTTCACCCCATTTCCCTCTTTTAGGGGTTGAATTTTAGGGTGGAATTTTAAAAACAGTGATGTACGTTCCACAGAATTACAACCCTAATACCTAAACAATAAATTTAGTGGATTTTACTTGAAAATGAAGGATTTTCAACTTCATCCCCCTTTTTACCCCTTAGGGTGTAGAATTTTCAAAAACCCTGAGATACGTGCATATTAATTTTTAATCGTTAGCCTAAATACAAAATTTGAACCCTTTCTTATTGCACCGTTAAACTTTATAAGAGACCTAAATGCGTAATTTGGAATTTCTAGACCCAGCGGTTTGGGCGGTGCGTTGATATGTCAGTCAGTGAGTCAGGCACCTTCTTAATTAACATTAAATGCATTTTCCCGTTAGAATGAAGGGTTTTCATGCGGTAAAAAGTAGCCTATGTGTTACGAGTATTGTAGGACCTAACCTATATGTGTGCCAAGTTTCGTTAAAATCCATTCAGTAGTTTTGACGTGAAAGAGTAACAAACATCCATCCATACTAATACAAACTTTCGCGTTTATCTAAATATATATATATATATTTATATATTTTTTATTATTATATGTATAAAATTGCTTGTCTTGACTGACTGATTTATCAACGCCAAGTCGTAACCGCTATAGCTACAGAGCTGAAATTTTGTACACAGGTTTATTGCACTTCAAAACCACCCACTAAGGAAGGATTTACCAAAACTCATCCCTTAAGGGGGTGAAATAAGGGATGAAAATTTGTATGTTTATTGTCGCTTCTTTTTTTTCCCACAATGGCGCCACATTGTTTGTGAAGCGATGTAGTTTAGCTGACGTCATTAAGAGATTTTAATATCCAACAATGAATAAACGATTTTGATTTTGATTTGATTTGATTATGAAAGTCCTTTATTTCTTAAGTAAGATTCACAAAATTTTGAATTTAAACTTTTGGTAAAAATTAAGAAATGTGCTTAAGCATTTCTTAAAAATCACCTTTCAAGGAGGTGAAAAAGGGGATGTTTAGTTGCCGTATGTTGGTCTATAACTTTGTCTTTCATTTTTATAGGTAGAATTGTAAAAAAAATTTTTGAGCTCCGTAAAAAATAAAAAAGGACGTGTTTTAGAATTTCTCAAAATTCATCCCCTAAGAGGGTGAAATATGGGATGAAAATTTGTATGAAAGTCCGTCAGTTTTGAATTTAGGATCTTCAAAATTTGTCATTAGACTAACGACTAAAGATTAAGTTTTACGTGTCTCAGGGTTTTTGAAAATTCTACACCCCAAGGAGTGAAAAGGGGGATGAAGTTGAAAATCCACTAAATTTATTATTTAGTCATTAGGGTTGTAATTCTGTGGAACGCACATCACTAGTGTTGAAATTCCACCCCAAATTCAACTCCTGAAAGAGGGAAATGGGGTGAAAAAGTCTAAAAACCAATATGGGTATCATTTGTATGGTTTATCGGGTCGCTGATTAAAAAAACTAAAACAATTTTGAAATCCAACGTGGTGGACGTGAAACACTGTCATACCCTGGGGATGGGTTTGGGGTGCGATAGAGTTGAAATGTCTAAAAATCAATATGGGTGTCGTTTGTATGATTTATCGGGTCGCTGATTACGAGAACTACAACAATTTTGAAATCCATCGTGGTGGACGTGAAATACCATCATCCCCTGGGGATGGGTTTGGGGTGCGATAGGGTAAAAATGTCTAAAAATCAATATGGGTTTAGTTTCTATGTTTATGTAAGGATAGGGATAGCGGATAGGGGTAGGCGTAGGGTTAGGGGCAGGGATAGGAAGAGGGAAATGGAGAAGGAGAAACTGCACATTGTCTGAATTTCACGCGAGCGAAGCCGCGGGCACAGCTAGTAATTATAAGTTGGATGTAAAGGGGGCCAAAATATTAATTGTCGCTACTAGGTCAAGTGGGGTATCATATGAAAGGGCTTTACTTGTACATTCTAAAATATATTTTTGTATTTTGTTACGTTTCTTAGTTTTCAAGTTATGATAAAAAATGTCATAAAGAAATCCCATTCCCCCCTTTTCTCCGAAGTTTGTGTAAGAAAAATCTGAATTAATTACAGTTGACAGAAGTTTATGTAAACTTTACAGCAAAAATAAAACGATCTTTCTTAGTTGCACAGTTTTTCAGAAATCTGCAAAAAACCTTTACAAATAAATTTAGTTTTGCGGTCCTGAAAATAGACTTTATTGCTTCCAAAAATACTATAGGTATATTGGAACCCTCGGCGCGCGTGTCCGACTTGCACTTGACCGGTTTTTTTACATGAATTTTAATAAACGCTTTCTATGACTTCTTTATTTATATGATTTTAGAAAACAAGACAGAAACTTTCCGCCCCTTTTGGAATCCATACCTTACCCGGTTGCATGCCGGGCATTTAATATTATTTCATCTGTGGCCGGGCCCAATTCAGTCTATTCAGACTTTAGTGTGTTCAGGTAGATTCCACAAGGTGATGCATCAGTAAAACCAGGGAGGCATAGCGAAGGATCCAGCAGTGTGAAAGATAGAGCAGCGCGGCGCCCTTCAGAAGTATGCTTCCTTCTGACCGTTGATTGTACTGCGGCCGTTGTTTATGTTGTTTTCTCTTTTCGTATTTTCCATTCTCAAGCTTTATATGGGGAAAACATCGCATTACAAAAGATATTAATTTACCTATTCAAAAGGTAAAATGGTTCAGCAAATGAACAACCTCTATAAGTTTTTCGTTGCAAAAAAGTATAATACCTTTATGTGACGAATCCTTCTCAATGTACTCTCAAGAACTGAACGCATAATATAATTAATCTGTGGTCTAGCATGGGTCTAGCTGCCACGTTGTCAACAAACAATGTCATGGCGAAATACGTTTTGTAATGAGATGTGATGCCATTAAATAAATATACAATACAATACGAAGTGGTAAATTTGTTTGAAATCAATAAAATTATAAACTAAACATTATTTAACTATCTAAACAAAATAATTGGTAGGCACCTCTAGGTAACCGATCATTGTTTCGATTTTTGGTTAATTGTGTGTATGTATTATATTAGGTTAAATAAATAATGTTCTCTTTTTCAGCATTGTTGCAAAATTCCATACATGTTTGCGAAACGTATGTGTAACATGGCCAGTCCCTTAGATTATGAATAACGGCAGCTTCCAAAGCCTAGCTGACTAAACCTGGCAAAAGCATTGCTAAAAAACGAATAAGTTTCGATTATTGTCAGAAGATCGTACCTGCGAGTATACTTGTTCGTCATTACTTACTAGCCGGAAGATGTCCACTGCTGTCGAGGCCTCCCCTGGAGTTCTCTTCAACCATTTATCTTTAACGACCAGAACTGCGCTGCCTGCATCCAGCGGTTTTTTTTACAGGGGGAAGGGTAGGGGATATTTGAAGCACGAAAATAGAAAACTTGGTTATATGAGTTGATATTTATAACAATAAAACTACTCGTTAGATTTACGCCGGATTTATTATTTATTTCAATGTTCAATGTAGGTATAGTAAGCAAATATTGCCCACATTTATATTAGGGTGATGTGATGCCATAGTCTCAAGAATAGTACCATCCCATACATACCGGTGGGTGTCGTAAGTGGCGATTAAGATTGAAGATGTGCGTTAAACTTGATGCAGGCGACGATATCCACGCTACACTAAAGCCATTGTGTGTCTTTGAGCCATACAATTTAAATTCAACTTTGAGCAAATCAACAAGGAACTTCTCCTCATAATTTCTTTTTCAATAGAAATTTTATAATGCAGTAGCAATGGGTCATACGAGGTCGTAATGGTTTAAAGAGCAAGTTCAGAATGATGTTCTTTTGAAAACAATAAAATCGTGATACAAATAATATGGGTTGTGGTACGGACACGAGGAACAACCCAGAATACAATCGGTGGACACTTCTCACAAAGTGACCTGATCCCAAACTAGGCAAAGTAAAGTAAACCTGTACTTTGGGTAACAGAGGCTAATATACATAAATAGATAAATAACACAGACACAGGATAAACACTCGTGTTCATCACACAAATGTTTGCCCTTAGCGGGAATCCCGTCCGCGGCCTTCGGCGTAGAAGGCAGGCTCACTACCAACCACACCAACGGGCCGTTAACTAATTCATATTATGAACGTTAGGTGGGATGTTATCGGTATTGTGAAGGTACCCAAATTGCGAATATGAGTTATACAAAAGTGTAATGTTCAAAAAAATGTTTCACGTTTTTTTTTATTTTTGATAAAAAATATGTATACAGGGTCTTTTCAAGTTTGTGATCAAAATACCCTGTATGATTTGAATTACATTGTGCAGGTTCTCCTTTTGACGTTTAACTGACATCCTCAAGTCAGGGTCGACCATGACTAACCTTTGACAGGTTCGTGAGTAAAGATTCATGACGTCACGGTAAAAAATTTGTGCTAATTGATAGTCAAAAACTTGAGCCGAACTCAAGTTTTGGCCCTCAGTAGAGCTATTTGTCTATGGCATACTAAACTGCGTTTAGTTTGGGAAAAAATAGTTTAGTCTTGGTTTAAAGAATATTTTCTTACATGCATTATTTTGCAATTTTGATGTATTTTAATAATTAGTGTACGCTGAGCAAAACACTTAAGGAAATCTAAAGAAATATTTTGTTTCAGCTTAGTATTATCATGTTTTGTGGTTAATTTTTTTTTCAACTCAAAGCAGTAACCAAACGCAGAGACAAGTCGAGCGTTTAGTCCTCTTGACGTAAAATCTGTCAAATTATTTCTACTACATTTGTTTACACAGATTCCCTCCCTGAGTTCAGGCTGAGTTTAGGATCAGGTTGAGTTCAACCTGAGTTCTAGATAAGTCAAGCTTTATCAATTCGGGCCTAAGACATTTAGTCGCCTTTTGTCACGCAAGGGCAGATTAAGGCACTTAGTCGCCTTTTATGACACAGGGGCAGATTAAGATACTTAGTCGCCTTTTATAGCACAAGGACAGGGACATACTTATAGGAACCCCATATGTACCTATTTGTTTGTATTATGGTTTTGGCACTCACGACTTACTTCAGCGCGAAAACTGCTTATTTTCCTGTAGCGGTATGCGCATGTGTGAGTGCGCTAGGTTTGGACGTTTGTTAGGAGTTTCCATACTGCTTTAGCTCATATATTTACTGTGCTACTTGTAAGTTACATATTGAATCCAACCTTATTCTAAATTAACTCTAATAAATGGTTAATATTGATGCACTTAATTTTGTACTGAAAATTATGGAGGACAATCATGAGGAAAATCCTGTAATATCAGACGTAGTTAAGAATTCTCCATAAGTACGGTGTCTCAGCCCTGAGTTAATGAAACTAAATAGTAAAGATAGCCCAAAATAAAAAAATATATCTTTTCCTTCTAAAATATGTCACCGGTACGGGATCGTAAGTTGATCAATTTCCTAGAAAGATAATCAACTTTCGAAAATAATAAATTGTACCCAATTCACTTCTATGTCACTCGCCTCGTTCGGCTCGTGCGTTTGGTCGAAAGAGAACCTAACCCAACCAAACCTATGCCTTTCGGGATCGGTAAGGTTGTGTTTGCTATACCCCTATGGATCTACGAATGTCCTACGAGTTTATTATTTATCGAAAGTTGATCAACTTACTAGGAAAATTATCAACTTACAATTCTAATTATTTTCCGGTGACAAATACATCCTACAATAATTTATATTTGCATAATCTTATTTACAGTGAACATGAAGAATTCGGGTTCTGCCAAGCAGGTATTAGTAGTTTGTTGCTCGAAGACAACACGCTACTTTTGGGCAGTCCCGGGTCCTACACATGGAGGGGTACTATGTTCGCCCTGGATACCGTGGAGGATATCTTGACGAGAGACCACACGTTTTACCTGGCTCCTGTCGAAGATGGAGCCAGTCCTGTTGAGAAGTATAGTTATTTAGGTAAGAATAATTTATACTTTGTCTTTAAAAGACTTTAAGCAGAATTTTATTCAAATCGTTGAAATGTATGTGCGGCATGGCAAGCGCGGAAAGTTTTAGAAATTAAAAGTTCTAATAAACCTACATCTGGGACGATATCCACATCCAGATAAACTTTAAATTCACTACTTTGAGGGGAATATTTCAGGGACGATCAAAATAGATGGTAAGAGCGTGTGAAAGATTTATATGAGCAAAAACTATCCCTGTCATAATAATTGTAATGAACTCTGAACCAACAATAAAGGAGGTATATTGATATTTTTTCTTTATATCATTTTCAGGTATGTCAGTGGTTGGTGCGAGATTCTTCAGCTCGAATTTTTCTTACGCGGCCGGAGCACCTCGCGCTCGAGGGACAGGCCAGGTGGTCATGTTCCAGAAGAGACAAAGCGACTGGGCCAGCACAGACATCTACTTACTCAACTTCACCCTCATATTCAATGGGGAACAGTTCGGTTCCAGCTTTGGATACGAAGTAGCTTCTGCGGACGTGAACGGCGATGGGTAAGGCTGTTAGCATTATAATTTATTTTATTTTATTAGGAGCCTGTTGTGTCCCACTGCAGGGCGAAGGCCTCTCTCCCACCTTTCTACTTTCCCAGAAAAGGGTTCTGGGATTACTAATAGTTTTAGTTTTAAAGTAGTTTCAATATTATCTGTAGTTTTCTTGTTAGTAAATGTTAATAACCGTATCATAATAAAATTTTGTCATTGTTGATTTTGATATTTGAACTATCACACCTATCACACCTGAGAAGTAGTTAGGTTAGGTTGGGTCCGATTATAGGAGTGAGAAATTCAAAGATTGTTTTATCGGTCGAAATCCGCGTGATTTTTGGCCACTAGCGTGGAAAAGGTTTTTGAAAGTGCGTCTCGTCCCTTGAAACCCTCGATACGCTCAGGATTCTATTACATGTTCTAGTTGACAAGATACCTTGTTTTACTGTTCAAATAAGCAAATAAATAAATGATTCTTCTTTTGAATAACTCGCTTTAGAATCCTTTGCTTCATCATGGCATCATATCAGCCGAAAGACGTCCACTGCTGGGCATAGAATCTGAAGCCTTCGCTTGCTCAAATTTAATTTCAAGGCACTCGCGCCAAATAACAATTTTGCTGCCTTGCATAACAAATTACTATTTATAAACTGAAAACCTTCTGATAGGGTAATTTATTAAGTTGTTGAAACTCAACTTCACTTGCAACACTAACTTTAGGAAAATATTTCTGTGTTACAATTCACTCACTCACCCATCACTTATTTCTGATAATGATATTCCCTTCATTTCAGGCTTCCAGATCTTTTGATAGGAGCTCCATTCTACTTCTCAAGAGACGTCGGTGGAGCTGTTTACTTGTATTTAAATAAAAACCACAATCTAAAAACTAAACACAACCTTAGATTGACTGGTAAGCCTGAGTCACAATTTGGTATCTCCATAGCTAATGCTGGAGATCTTAACAAAGATGGTTGTGAGGATATAGCAATAGGAAGTCCTTACGAAGGCAATGGAGTCGTATACATACACTTTGGAGATCGGAAAAAGGGTCTACATATAAAACCAGATCAAGTGATCACTGCGGAGTCGTTGCCAAACGTACAACCGGTCGTGATGAAAACTTTTGGATATTCCCTCTCCGGTGGACTTGATTTAGATGCTAATGGATATCCTGATCTTCTTATTGGCGCGTACGAAAGTGTAAGTGACGTGGTACATGCTTCGTTTGAATTTTTGTTTAGATTCGATAGTTTGTATAAATATTTAAATCTTATTTGCCGTTACAGAGTAGCGTCGTTCTTATTCGAACTCGACCAATTATCGACATCATAACTTCGATTGAACCGTCAAATACAATTATCAATATCGATCCGACGAAACACGGTTGCGAGAGAAACCGATCAGCCGAATACACCTGCTTTAGTTTCAAAGCTTGCTGTAACATTAAATCTTCGATTAAATCAACGAATTCTCTGTCAATGGTCCACTACGAAATTGAAGCTGAGACATTCCCTGGCGGAAGGAAATACTCCAGGGTGTTCTTTGACGATGATAAGACCGAAATAGCTAAAACTATAAATGTGAAAACGAACGTAATGAACTGTGAAGAACATATTGTTTATTTGAGGAACAATACCAGGGATATACAAACACCTATTAAAGTAAGGATAATTCAGTTGATTGTTATAATTAAGTGCTTTCTCTGCTTGGTTTTTTTTTGTACTTAAAGTTGAGTAACTCTTCGAAATCACTTGTTATGTATAGCGTAGGAATCTTATTGAGTTTTTAGAAATCTGTAGATTAAGTCTATCTTTTAAGTCCCTAGTGAACAAACAAGCAAATGGGCCACTTGTTAAGTGGTCGCATCTGCCTATAGCACTCTACTATCTGTACCCTTATCAAACAGCATATCTGTTCCCACCCTGTGAACTAAGATGGAATAACTCATATGCCGGTAATTTTACTGGTTCTCATAAACTTCGAAGTTTACATCAGAAATAGGCAAGGGAGTTGATGGATTGTGCATAAACTTTCAAAAATGACGGTTAAGTTAACTGTGAAAGTACTTATCATCATCATCATATCGAGTAAGTTGTAAGATCAATGCCTCTGACCATGGTCTCTGATATGGCTAATTTAACAACTACACTACTACTACTAAATATGTGAAAAAAACGAGTCTGAAATTCACCTTTAATATATTTCAGTTTCAATTGACGTACACCTTAGTCCATGCCAAGCCACAATACTATAGCAGTGGACCTTTGCCGAATATAGACGACTATCCAGTGCTCAATGCGACAGCGCGAACAACCTTCAGCGCAAACTTCCTCAACGACTGTGGCGACGATGGCGTGTGTATCAGTGACCTGACGCTCAACGCAGTTCTGGACCTTCCTAAGAGTAAGTCTACCCCTTCACTTAGTAGGGTCAAATATCACCTGAAATGTTCTCTCAAGAAACGCTAGTAGAGAAACGCGAGAAGACGCTAGTACCCCTGGTGGTACTAACTAATGGGACGTGCAAGCAAACCTGCTAACAGTAAGAGCATTTTCATTCGCAGCCGTTTCTCCATACGATCTTTTTCTGCACGCGAATTTTGTTCTTACTTTTATTTGTAATTACAAATGCTATAATCATTTGAGTTAAAAATAGGAAGAAAACTTACAGAATTTGTTAAAAATTCCATTTTAAAAGATGATATTATGACGTCAAATTTTCGGTATAATTATCCTGGTGTGCACCGTGTTATCGAATGGACTATCGTAGAAGTCTATTACTATTATAAATTGCAAACGTTTATGTGGAAAGAACAGTATTTAATATATGGTAAACAAATTAAATATTTGATTTCAGCGAATTCAGGATACGCTCTTACTCTGGGTAAACAGGACGAGATCCGATTGGAAGTCAGCGCCACCAACTTGGGAGAGTCGGCGTATGAAGCTCAGCTGTTTGTGCAGCATCACTCGAGTCTTCACTACGTTGCCGCTGAAATTAAGGTGACTATCACATGCCATTTGAAAGATAGTTGGTAGATTTAAGTACTAAACAGCTACGTTGATCTAGAGGTAAGATCATTGGGTTCTTGACCCGAAGGTTCTGGGGTAGATTCCCAGTGGGTACCCACTGGGTGCCTATAGATTATTAATAGAAACACCTTAGATAAATGATTCACTGCGCTCCGAATCAATCAATCAATCATTTATCTAAGAGAAACATTTTATAAAATAGTCATCAGTTTGATTAGGACTTTGCAATTAAAATCATCTGACTGTCCGAAAAGTAAAATGATCCAGAAGGCGAGGTATAACCGTTGGTCCCGTTAATTGAAGCCTTTGTCGGCTTAATTACACTGACAAATTGTAAGGTCGGTCATCTACTTTGCAACCCTTGACGATGATGAATCCTTAATGAGTCATCATCATTGCCTTAGCCTTTTTATGATTGAACGAGAGGTTCTTACAAAGAGCGAATGCATTCTTAGCTCCGAAACCCAGAAGAGAAACCAGACCCTATCCCAGATTAGGCTTTGCCAGATTAGTGGCCAACCTGACCTGACCTGATGAGTACTAACGAAATTGTGTTGAAGCTGGAAAGCATCTGATGATGCCGGTAAAGGACGCCCAGTGCCGGACAAGGGCCTCCCCAGATAATTTGTACAGAAAAGTTGTAAGTTGTAATGTAGTTTTGTTATTTGTACGTTTCGTTTAAAATAAAATGCAGTGCAGTACATTTTAGGGACCAGGGGGGATATACCAGAGTTATGAAGCTTGTTAATGTATTTATCTTACCAACATGTCACTACATTTTTGAAATAACACAATGCAATTAAAATTTCAGGATAAACACGTGATATGCACAAGCGTCAACAAAACCGTCGTGTCCTGTTTACTTGAGAACCCTTTCACAAGGCAGCCAAACGGTTCTGAACCCATTATCCTGAGGTTTGATCCAAGGGGCCTGGATGACAACGAACCTTCAGTCACATTCACCGTTTGGGCGAATTCAACGTCAAAGGAGCTACATCCAGGAAAGATACCTTTGCAGTTAGAGGCTACGGTTATCAAGAATGCTGATCTGTTAATCAAAGGGTTAGTTATTTGAACACTAAAAAAACTTCTTCATATGGCCTCTAGAAGATGTGAAAGTAGTTTGTACGGCTCGGCGCTAATAAAGAATGACTCCTGCCATTTGCGTGTGATCAGGGGGGATTAAGAACCAACAAGATTTGAAAAGTGTGCACGTTGTCTCTTTTCCAGTTCTTTCAAAAGCATCTATTAGCACTTACAGAGTTTTCTTAAAACCAGTATCCCTGGTAGAGGCTTTGGTCAAAAAGCACCAAAATAATTAGAAAATGAGAAGACGTAGAATTTCTTTTGTCGATTCAATAGGTAAGCTTTTTCGTATAATTTCAGTGCCGCTCGACCAGAACAAGTGTTCTACGGGGGAGACGTGAAGGGAGAGTCTGCTATGAAATACTTCGACGACGTTGGCACAAGAGTTGTGCATACTTACCAAGTATGTGAACATGTTCATTTGTGAGCCCTCGTGTTTCAAGCCACAGTATCCCACGCCCCGTTACGTGACGTTTGGTTGCGGTTCTCTAAAGATTCATTGCATTTAGTGTAGTTTATATGACGCATAATAGTTATCTTGCGATTACGCATCTTTATGGCACGTACATCGAGCATACTCCCTCATAATATACTCTTCTCTTATTTTTATGAATCCTCGTTTAATCAATAGACTTAGAAAACAATTCTTAAATTTTCAGATTATATGCTCTTAACTCTCAGCCATTGCGGAAAGAGCTTGTATTTTGAGAATTTTATTTTTTATTTCGCTACACTCATACTTAACGTGGCAGCAATTCTACAGGTACTCAAATAGTAACTCAACTTTCAGGTGATCAACAAAGGACATTGGCGCGTGCACTCCGCCAGGGTTGTGATATCTTGGCCATATCAGGTCGGTTCTGACAATGCGCAGGGCAAGTGGCTGCTCTATCCTGAAGA
Source organism: Athrips mouffetella (assembly GCA_947532105.1). Classification (NCBI taxonomy): domain Eukaryota; kingdom Metazoa; phylum Arthropoda; class Insecta; order Lepidoptera; family Gelechiidae; genus Athrips; species Athrips mouffetella. Next base: position 12,139,320 of record OX383972.1, on the reverse strand, counting down.
TCTGCCTACTGTGGATGAAGAATCTGGTAATATACTATGTATTTATTTGTACTATCTTCGTGTCCAACTACAAACATGTTACCCCTATTTGACCCCCTTACGGGTGATTTTCAAACATCGTTTTGTGGAACTTATCTACTTAATTATAGGTAATTTTAGTTATGTAAGGAAATGCTGTGCAAAAATGCTGGTCTATCCCACTATTCCCATTACATTGATTGAAAAACTGAGACTGTGTCATGCTTCTAGACCCCATAGTTTTGGCTTTGGTTTATCTGGCAGTCTCACAATCACATTTAAATAAATTGGGTGGGTTTTACTGGGTCACATAAGGACCGACGAACTGGTGAGGACTGCGTGCTTTGTTGTGGAGATCCTTAGGTTGCCTGTCCATTGACGCGGAGCGAGCTTGCGGAGCGAAATATTAACCAATAAGATTGCATAAAATAATGGTTTTGAATGGATGAGAATAGATGGACGCAATCTAAATGGTTTAGTTTTCTTCGGACTGGGTACAAGAATATATCGTAATAAGGGTAATTTTTGCGTGATTTTTAGGGTTCATTTATCAGTTAAAATATTTACTTTTACGCAGATCAAAGCAACGGTGAATGCTTCTTAATCTCTGGAAGTGAAATCAACCCTCTGAAGCTGACTCCTCGCCCTGGCGTTACGGAACCACTACCAGCAGCGAACCTTGAAATGGAACCCTTCCTGCCTGTTGGAAAACTCAGCGTCAGCTCCAATGAAAAGGAATACAACGAAACGAAAGGGATGGAATACTCGAGCGCGTTCGAGAACAAAGTGAGGAGGAAACGAGACAACGATGTTATTAAGGCTGAAGCTTATACCGATAAGGATGGGCAGCGGAAGCATGTTGTTAACATGGTGAGTATATACTTGAAATGGTCACTGTTGAGTTGATACTAGAGAAGGTACATCAATATCTATCGTGTACTGTTTAGACTCTAATACTTGGATAGGTAGAATAGCCGACCAAAATAGAAGCCTTGTCTCCCGCCCAAGACATCGAGTTAGGCGAGTGACAAAGCCTACCCTGTTTTCGAGAGTCAAACTTAAGTTCATCGAGACGTACTAGCAAATGGATGTCTGTCTCACCATGCTCTCTTATCCACATTTGCATAAAAGCTCTATGTCCCGCTTCTTCTTCTCTTACTTTTGTATTTATTATGACATAAGACAGATATTCAATTACCTTTGTAAACTGATTTAAGCTAACCAGTTCGTTTTATGTTTTTTCCAGAGCTGTCAAAACAAAACAGCAAAATGCATCCAGTTCCAGTGTCTGATCTACCGACTGGGCCGCATGCAGACCACGACGATATCGGTCCGCGCGCGGCTGTGGAACTCCACGCTAGTTGAAGACTACCCTCGCGTCAGTCACGTCAATATTGCCTCCACCGCCTACATACACATCCCTGAACACTATAACACAACGGGCGTTGTAGATGCGACTAAGGTAAACAATAGTACATTGTGTATCTAGGGCGAAAAGTAAGCAATTTCGACAGAGGGGACATTCAAAGCACGAGCGTTAGCGAGTGCTTTAATGCCCCGAGCGTCGAAATTGCACTTCCGCCCGTGCTACACACAATGTTTTTCATCACATTTGCGAGGAATATAACAAAACACGTAATCTTAGAATATTTAGTCAAGTAGGTAATTTACGCAGAAATGTAATTCTTTAAAATAATTATGCTGCACTGAAACTGTTCACGTCTAGGAGTACAATATTATGGCGCTATTAATCACACGCATGTTTTATTTCATAAGTTATACTTTCTGGAAAGTAAAAAAAAGCATACAGCCTAAGCAAAATTGCAAAAATTTTAAACTATTATGTAAACTTTTGTGAAATAAGAAATCTAATTGCAGTTAATTAATTTTAAATTAATTTATTGTTTTAGGAACAGTTTAAAATCAAGATAAATTAAAGGCAAAAGATTAATAAAATTTAACTTTAGCTTTAGAACCTCTTTGCATCAAACTCTCATTTGGGAACGAAGCATCTTCTGACTGCCAGCAGTCACAGAATGTCAACGAAAAGTCAAGATGACAGATAAAAAAGCCCTAGGGCGCATTTTAAAACTTTCCGACCGCAATACGTGTATAGATTGCGACTCATTGCGAGCAAATGTGATAAAAAAGGAAGATATTAAATTAAGATTTTAAAAAGTAGTGCTGTGCCATTTTTTTTATGTTACAAGAGAGCAAACGAGCAGGTGGGCCACCTGATGGTAAGTGTTCACCACCGCCCCTAGCACCCACTGTCTTATTAATGGCACATTTTGACACTTATAAGACAGCAAAGCGCGTTGCTCACTTTGAGAACTAATGCCATGTTGCAATTCTGTGCATATACTTAGACGGATGTTCAAAAAGTACAAAAAGAAAAATTTAAAAGCAAAATGCATGTTCCAATTCCCTAGAACTGAAAAAAAAAACAACATAAAAAAAGCATTTTCTCGCGTCAATTTGCTAGTAGCTAAAAGCTGATATTAGTACCTATATTGAAAGGCAGCTATTTGTTTTTTTTTTTATGTTCATGTATATTTTTTTATTTTTGTTCTTTATTATACCGTTTTCAATTCTTTGGTATACTAACATAGTGATCCTTAATTTCAGGTTGAAACTGTCGCATACCCAGATCTCAAGTTCGTCGAAGCAACAGAGGTACCGTACTGGGTGATCATAGTGTCAGTGATCGTTGGTCTCATAGTGTTAATTCTACTTATCATAGCTCTGTGGAAGCTCGGCTTCTTCAAGAGAAGTCGACCAGATCCAACACTCTCCGGTAACTTGGAGAAAAATAATCACGAATCAAGCCCATTTATTGGCAGAGATAGAAGTATTCGATAGCTGAAATCGTATTGTTCAACTCAATGAACAACATGTTAAATTGGAACTGGACTTGGTATGTAGTGAAAAACTGGATACAGTTTCAGTGCATAATATCAATGAACTATGTAGTGCTCGGAGGTAAATTATAAGGAGGCAGAACTGAACTCTACTGCACTAAGATTGAACTGAACTGAACTTTAATTGTACGTAAATGAGCTGAATGCTTGGTGTTATAAAGTGTACATACAAATTAATGGTACGAGCATACAATGGAATTGAGTTTGCTGTTGTAAGAAACGATTGAGAATGTGGTTATAAATGTTGACGCTAATGTTGAGATCCACCGCTGCGATTTAATTTATATACATATTGGAGAGAATAAACTACGAATATATCGTTCTCAGGCAGGGCGCTAGCTAAACAAAGAACGGTTATATTTTTGGGTTACGTTGTTAGTCGCAATACTCAGCCTACTTTGTTTATTTTGCACCATCTGAAATAGATTCAATAAGACCCTCATCTTGGGGCGGGCACACCTCTTCTATCTGGGTTACGACGCGTCCCTTTCATACATTTTGTATGCACGCACTTGCATACAAAATGTATGAAGATGAGCAGAGAAACCAACCGAACCTCGTCCTTCTGGCTTTCGCTTTGTATTGAAAAAAGTTTATTCTCATAGAAATCGTTTTGGTGGAACTCTGTAGCGCCTAATTTAATTAATAGGACATTTACAAACAGGCATGTTCATTGTTCAGCAACTCTAAGACTAAATCTGCCCATGTGTAAATGTTGCATAATTAAAATGTATGACTTTTTAACGTATTTTTTATATCTTTTGACTGTGATGTCTTCATAGAGGAAAACGTGTAGCATGTGATGTTTTAAACGCAACTTGGTTTATATTTTGTTGATGTTTGCACGAGTTCTTGATGTGAAAAAGTAAATAGGAAAAAATTGTTTTTATTTTACAAATGCATTTCTATAGCAAGTAGAGGAATTGAATAGTTTAATATTTTGATTGTTTGTTTATATTACTTGTACTGAAATGTATTTTCTGTAAATAAACCTTATTATTTATGAAGAGTAGTCTAAGTATTCTACTTAATGTAATTATGACTAGATAGTTTTTACTAGTCAACAAACAAGTAATGAGTGTTGTATGTGAATGTATGTATGTCTAAAATACTTCAGTTATAAGTCTTTGATACCTACTTAAAATTATATCATACAATAGGTCAATGACCTAGATGAAGACTGCATTGTGCGAATACTGGCGCCCTTATCAGTTTACGTAGTTTTTTTTTATGAAGATACAAAAATTGGTCTTTCTCACAGATGAAATAGATAATAATAAACTGACACTTTCTTGGGCTGAGTAGAGGTGGGCCGGAAAACGAGCCATTTGTTGTGCCACACAAAGTCCGCAAATAGTTCTGACATTTTTGAGTTTGACAGATGGGAACGCAGTAGATTTACTCTATTTCTGCCTCCCGGCCTGGCTTTGCGAAGAAATTTATATCTCAAAAGCAATGGTTCATTTATGACAGACACGTTCCGGCTACCGTAATAGCGCCCCAGACCATAAAACTAAACAACTTCATTCACTTAAATAAATTTAATATTTCGATAAGGGCGCCATTGATAAAGTATTCTATCAGTAAATTGGGAAACAACTTGTTGTCTAATAATAATATATTCTGTACTTAAATAATTCAAATTGGGAATATATATCTCTGATTGTTGTTGATATGCTGAGATAGTAGTTTAAGATACAAGTTCCGTAAGTAGGGTTATTACAAACGAGTTGACGTTTTGTAAGCCCGAGACGAAGTTGAGGGTTTACCATCGGCACGAGTTTGTCATAACCCCTACGGACGTGTATCTTACGACGTTTTTCAATACATTTGTGAGAAAACAGGTACTTACTCGTATAAGTAATGCACTTGGTAAAGGAACCAACCATGGGTACTGTCAGCCTCTTGTCGATTTATGTTCTCCTGGTACTCTCCATTTTATTTTAAATATAGGAAGGCAGCCGTCACCCAAGTAAAAAGTCACCACTGTAGTATTTTTACAAAATAATTTTATGATCAGAGTGTAAAAACTCCTTGGTATTATACTTTTTTACCTACCGCACTAGTTCGGTAAGTAACTACTTACGAGCAATGTTTACGTCCTTGTAAGTACGTTTTTCGAGCAAATGTATTGAAAATAATTTGATTGTAAATATGTAGATTTTTTACTAATGGCGTAGACATGAGGCTTCCAAAATAAAATTCTCATTTTTTATGTAACACTGCCAATAAAATAATAATTTAAAATTTTAATACTTACACTGCGGTCACCTAATTACACTGGTTGTGATAAGTTTCATTGTAGTAATTGTTTTAATGATCCTTCCTGCGTAACGATACTTAGTAAATACGGTTAAATGAAATAAAATGGTGCCATCTTTATGTTAAGATTGTTTTATTTTTCAATTTTACCTATTAGTTATCGTACATGTTTATTTTATTCCGGGTCTTAGCTCGATGATTCAATATATTACCTTACTTTTGGTGAAGCGACTCAGCCGAAACGTCGGGAAAAGTAAGGTAATTTATTTTTGGTGAATATATTTTGCCGAATTACAAGTATCATGCTAAGAACCGGAATAAAAAAACATAAGAAGTGCGAAAGTTTAAAACAAACAATTTGTCAATAAAATATAAGTACACTGACGTGTAAAATAAGTAGTCAGTTAAGCAACTAAGTTGTTTGTAATTAGTCTAGGCAACGAAGCGGATCGTTGTATGAAGACCCCCGCATTAAATCCTCAGTCGATGAAACTTTGCTGGGGTATTACACCACATGAGACAAAACTTCTATAAAAAAATCCAAAAAAAAATCGGTACTTTTAATTTTTCCATACAAAAATTAAAAAAATGTATGAAAAATTTTTTCGTAAATTTTTTTTTAGGTATTTTGAATTTAAATTTAATTCATGATTCTTTATCATCCTGTCAAATAAAATCTGCCTGAGAGAATTATGTTGGGGTCAACTGCTTCGGTGCCTACACTAAATGCATTGACATGCAAATATTACCTACTTTTATAATTTATTTTTGCTTTACAGTTTATTTTAATAAAACAAATTTTTAAACATTTTAATTTATAAACGCAATCAAAATCTATAGTTTTACTACTAATATTGTTAAAATGAATGTTGTCGAGTCATAAAATATCTCCAAAAAACCTAAAAGTTACAATTTTGATCTTTTAAAACTAAATCAATATCCATCAAAGCCTATTCTTTATTTATTATGAAATAATTCAGGGTTTTATAATACAATAAAACCCTTAATAATTAATTTTATTTATTTTTTTAACATTCAAAAAGGAGTCAAACAAGGAGACCCTCTCTCACCTAAGTTGTTCACTAGCACCCTCGAAGAGGTATTTAAAAGATTAACCGTTTCATGGGAACAGAAGGGCATTGACTTTTTGCGTCGACCGCTCAGGAACTTCAGACTATGCTACAAGATCTGAGCTTGGCAAGTCGCGAGGTTGGACTTCAGATGAACCGGTCAAAGACCAAACTAATGACAAACAGTACCAAATATAGGGTAGCGGTAGACGGGCAAGAAATACTTTACGTCAATGAGTACAATTACTTGGGCCAGCTAGTCTCTTTCAATAACCGGCAGGACAAAGAAGTAGATCGTCGTGTTGAAAATGCATGGAAGAGCTACTGGTCCATGAAAGACTTAATGAAAGGAGACCTTCCTTTATCTCTAAAACGCAAACTCGTCGACATGTGTATATTGCCCGTCCTAACCTATGGTGCACAGGTCTGGTCTTTGACTGCTTCTCAGAGGTCCAAACTGGCGGTTTGTCAACGGGCGATAGAGCGCAGTATTCTCGGAGTAAAAAGAACGGATAGAGTCCGAAATACCACTCTGCGCTCCAAGACCAAAATAGCTGATGTCACCGAGAAAACTGCAAAACTGAAGTGGGAGTGGGCAGGTCACGTATGTAGAATGCATCCGGAGAGATGGGCTAGAATTACAACCCAATGGGTTCCCCTTGATGGCCGACGCGGTAGAGGAAGGCCTAAAAAACGGTGGCGCGACGACCTCGATGCCTTCATGAAAGGTTGGCAGGGCATGGCTCATGACCGTGACAATTGGAAAGAAAAAGGGGAGGCCTTTGCCCTGCAGTGGGACAAACCAGGCTAAAGAAAAAAAAAATTTGTTTGGAAGATTTACAGATTTATAATACAATAATTCAGGGTATTCGCCACAGATTAAATAATAGTAAACTATTTCGCCCAATTCCTTTTATAGTTTGTAATAAATAAAAAAAACCGGCCAAGTGCGAGTCGGACTCGCGCCCTAAGGGTTCCGTACCGATCTACCATATGATATACTAAAAGCTTTTGCTCTTTAATTTTAAAAACTCCGCGACCATCCAACTTGACCCCTCTTTTATAGAAAAGTTCTTGAAACGGGAGCTCACCTTAATTGGTTACTATTAGTTGTGAGAAAAATTGAAATATTGAATGATTTTAGACTTTTCCCTTTACTTGTACTGTGAGACCTAGCTTCTTGCCAAATTTCATAATTTTAGGTCAACGGGAAGTACCCTGTAGGTTTTGCTTTTTTGCATAAATGTATGGAGATGAGGACATAAAAAGCCATATATTTTGATTGCGTCGTTGCAAAAATTTAAATTTTCAGATCTTATGTGGTTTATGGACCTGAATATTTGTTATCAATTTCAACCTGATACCTCTTCTCGTTCGTGAGAAAAAGGGTCTTGACAGACAGACAGACAGACGGACAACAAAGTGATCCTATAAGGGTTCCGTTTTTTTATTTTGAGGTACGGAACCCTAAAAACATCTTAAACGTAAGTAATCTAATTCCTACTAAGGTAAGCTTCATCGTGATCTTACAGCCCATAAAGAAGATCAATACCTACTGTACAGGGAGCTCCTTACAGCCGATATGTAAGATAGGCTTACTTTAAATGTACTATTGTCATCACGTTTGATAGCCACAAACTCAATGGATCGCGGCGGTTAGTGGGACACCGTAGTAGGTATGACGGACACAGGAGGACGCTGCTCTGCATCGTCTGGTTCAAGAGGATGTCTTAAAGGAGTGATCACACCTAGCTGAATTCAAAGACTAATTCGGCATACGTTGCTGGAAGGCTTGGTTATGTTAATTGCAATATCCTTACTTCAACGAGCAATGTATGCCGAATTAGTCTTTGAATTCAGCTAGGTGTGATCACTCCTTAAGCCGTCTCCTTGAACCTTCTTTAATTCAGAAACTAATTGGGTATACATTTCTCGTTAAAGTAAGAATATTTGAATTGACAGAATCAAGCCTCCCAGCAGTGTATGCCATGCCGAATTGGTCTTTGGATTTAGGAAGTAAAGATAAGCAACCCTACTATCCTACTAATATTATAAACGCGAAAGTTTGTAAGTATGGATGGATGTTTGTTTACTCTTTCACGTAAAAACAACTAAATGGATTTTAATGAAACTCTACAATAATATAGCTTATACGTCAGAATAACAGGCTACAATTTATGAACCTGCGCAGACGAAGTCGCGGGCACCAGCTAGTAATATTATAATCTTTCGTTTTAATTCATACTTTTAAACAAATGCCTAAGTTATAATCTTACTACCGAAGAGCCTCTATCTGCGCAAAGACCTATACTAACCTTTATCAGACAAAGGTCTTTTAAAATATTATAATTTTTGACTAGGAAAACAGTTATAATTATGAAGCAAATCTTCTACGTAGGTACTTATTATACAACGTGTTAATGGAATAAGCGAAACCCAAAACCCCAACTGATTTTAATTAAAATAAATCCATTCCCGTAAAAAAATCATAAAAAATGATTTTTTATATCTAGATATTATTATTTTCAAGTTTCATCAATGTTCTAGTTTCATCGTGGTTCTAGTCCGCGCACTCCACGCACGCCACGCCCACTTCTCTCGCGCCAGCGCGCGTATCCACAAAAATATTTAGAATAGAAGCGGCAAAAATTTAAATAATAAAAAAAAAATACCCCTACCAAAAACGCGTGATATTGATTCTACTCTCGATTCTGAACAAACTATTTTCTCAGTTTCCCTTATTCCGTTAAACACGTTGTATAAGGTCCTAATGAAATAGTGAACATAATTTTAGTATGTCCCCAAGGAACATAGGCCGAAATCTAAAAAAAATTGTACTCCCATAGACACTGCATCAGCTAAAAGCGCATTTTGTATGGGAGTTCAAAATTTTTCTTTTCTTATTACGAAAGTTGTTACTATTTCAGTAGGTCCTTATAATAATAAAATCATCTAAAAGGGTGACTTATAATAACTGTTTACTCCGGTTGAGAGTTTCTGAAAACAAAGGAATACAATAATTAGTATGATCATAAAAAACTAGAATCTGAAAAACAACAAAAAACGCATGAAAACCTGTCATTACGTGTTCATTCGGCCAGCAGCGGACTTTTTTAAATTAGATGCTATGATGACGTTGATGGAGGTGATTTATTGGCGTCTTTAAAAAAAACTTATTTTTGTTATGAAGATAAGAATGTACTATCATCTATTTCAACTTACATCTTTTTTAACAGACGACCAACAAAAAGTACACAGAGATGAATTTTTGTTTTCGATATCATTCTTCTGAAGACAAGGTTGCTCCATGTCGCCTGTAAAGAAAAGGAAGATAGTTTAATCTGTGGTTTCTTATCTTTTATTGTTACGTGAGCATACGCAAATGAGCAGCAACTGCACTACGCATATCGTGTGGGGGTGCAACAAGACCGGTTCCATTTTGAGAAACGCCTAATATTAAACTAATAAATTTAATTTAACTAATAAATAACGTGATAAAATTAGTAACACAATGAAGCAGATATCCTATCAATAATTTATCGGCTGAATAGTTTGTTGATGCTGTCTTACCAGTGTAAAGCTGATTATCTAGATGCGTGATATAGCTGCCGGCCAGCCTGAGGATCTCGATTTTGCTGAGCTTCCTGTCTCGAGGTTCCGTCGGGATCAGCAAACGTAGAGTGTTAAACGCTGCGTTCACGCTGCTTGGGAAATATTGCATTTTGAAAACATCAGTTGAACTAGACTGAAGGGAATATATTATATATGGAGACTTTGGTACAATTTTCTCTATGATATCTACGGTAAAAAAAAAGATTAAAGCCACGATCACACCTAGCTGAATTCAAAGACTAATTCGGCATACATTGCTGGGAGGCTTGGTGATGTTTATTGCTATATCCTTAGTTCAACAAGCAATGTATGCCGAATTAGTCTTTAAATTCAGCTAGGTGTGATCGTGGCTAAATTTGTATGTACTCAATAGCTTTAATAATCTATGGGCCGTTTGCACTAAATTCGCCCAAGTTCTTGCTTAAAGGGCCGTCAAACTGTTGCCAGGAGTGTCTTAAACAAGTTAGGGGCGATTCTTAAGGTAAGTGCAAACGGCCCTGTACGAGCGGCGACCGTCATTTGACCTACGTTATTTGATACAAAGATAAGCCCCATGTTAAATGTTTATAAAAGTGATGCTAAGATTAGAAACATTTGAAAAAAAAAATTGAATTGGCCGAAAGTTCAAAATAAAGTACCACTTCCGGTGAAAAAAAATAAATGGCACTTACGTCAATTGATACCGAGATAGAAATTGTGGCATCAAGTAACAATTTATTTGTAGTGACAGAAACACCTAGTCTGCCAGTTCCTGTATGGCCGTAAGTGCTCGACAGACGGTTTCAAAGACAACGATCCGGACCCCTCTACCTACGTCATCTGATACAAAGATGAATTACATATCAGATGTTAGGTAGTAATCCTATATTCAAGTATATACTAGTCTGCCGAAGCTATTCTGGCCGAAACCCTCCGTGACAGACCTAATATGATACCTAGGAACCCTTGTGGCATTGTGTGTATGTGTCCTCAAATTGCTTCCTTGGCAGCTTACTCGTAAATCGCTAGACTGCCATTGGCGTGACACACACATGTTCGATTCAGCATGTTCGGTTCGGCATGTTCGGTTCGGCATGTTCGGTTCGGCTTTTTCTTAGAACTTGAGTAGTCAATTGTATGAGAAAAGCCGCTTAAAAATCGTTTAACTGCGTAGTAATCCGGACCCCTCTACCTACGTCATCTGATACAAAGATGAATTACATTTCAGATGTTAGGTAATCTAAACATATAAAATTTCTTGTCCTGACTGACTGATTCATTAACGCTGAGCGGCAACTGCTATAGTTGCAGATCTAAAATTTTGTACACAGGTTTTTGGTACTTCAAAACCACTCACTAAGGACGGATTTTCTAAAAGTAATCCCCTAAGGGGATGAAATAAGGGATGAAAGTTTGTATGAAAGTCCTTTGTTTCTTAAGTCCTTTGTTTCTTAAAGAAACAAATGATTAAGCTTTTTCTAAAATTTACCCTTCAAAGTGGTGAAAAAGGGGATGATTTTTTCCGTATGTTGGTCTATAAGACTTTCATTTTAAAAGGTAGAATTATACAAATTTGGTTCTGAGCTCTCCGTAAAAAATAAAAAAGGATGTGTTTTAGCATTTTTAGAACTTCATCTCCTAACGCGATGAAATGAGGGATGCAAGTTTATATGGAAATCCTACAGTTTTGTCATGAGGTACTTGAAAATTTGGGTTTAAGCTAATAATAAGAAATTAAGAAACATGTATTTCAGCAATTTTGAGATATCATCATCATCACCCAAGGGGGTAAAATAAGGGATGAAAGTTTTTAAAAATCCAACAGTTTTGACATGAGGTACTAATTTGGATTTTTTATAATAATTAAAAGTAACTTTTAAAAGTCAAACTTTTGCCCTTGTCAGATCACACCCTACCCCTTTCCCTTTCCCTGCCCCTATCCCTACCCCTACCTCTACTCTTACCCCTATCCCTACCCCTACCTCTATCCCTACCCCTATTCCTACCCTTACCCCTATCCCTACCCCTATCACTACCCCTACCCCTATCGCTACCCCTACTCCCATCCCTACCCCTACCCCTACCCCTACCCACATCCCTACTCATACCCCTATCCCTACCCTAATCCCTACCCCAATCCCTACCCCTATCCCTATCACACCCCTAACCCGACCCCTATCCCGACCCCTATCCCTACCCCTACCCCTATTCCTACCACTATCCCTACCCCTATGTATTTCAGCAATTTTGAGATATCATCATCATCACGCAAGGGGGTAAAATAAGGGATGAAAGTTTTTAAAAATCCAACAGTTTTGACATGAGGTACAAATTTGGATTTTTTATAATAATGAAAAGTAACTTTTAAAAGTCAAACTTTTGCCCTGTCAGATCACACCCTACCCCTTTCCCTATCCCTGCCCCTATCCCTACCCCTACCTCTACTCTTACCCCTATCCCTACCCCTACCTCTATCCCTACCTCTATTCCTTACCTTACCCCTATCCCTACCCTTATCACTACCCCTACCGCTATCGCTACCCCTACTCCCATCCCTACCCCTACCCCTACCCATATCCCTACTCCTACCCCTATCCCTACCCAAATCCCTGCCCCAATCCCTACCCCTATCCCTATCACACCCCTATCCCGACCCCTATCCCGACCCCTATCCCTACCCCTATCCCTACCCCTATCCCTATCCCTACCCCTATTCCTACCCCTTCCCCTTTCCCCATCCCCGCCCCATATTAAAGTAAGCGGTAATTGAGGTATTTTGGATAAATACAAAGGCTTTATGAAAATTATAAACAAATCGATGTATTCAAAGACAGTTTTTACATGAAAAATAGTGACATTAAAACAACAGTTTGCTAGGCGACACTCATAGACCAAAAAGAGTATATACAAGGAGTACATTCTGGTCTTAACAAATACGTCTTGTCGCCAAGGCGGTGGTAGGTAGACTGCGGTGCCTGGGGGGCGCGGGGCTGGTTTCCGCACCACCGTGCGCTGCCTGCGCAGGTATTTCTTATCTATAATAGTTCTTTTGTTAATGACTATTGTTATATGACCGCCTCAGGTGAAATCCGATTATCCCATTTGAAAATAACTAAAATGTTGAACGGTTGTAATATGTTAGAGTAAAGTTTGCTACGTAAATAAGCGGGCCGGCATGTTCGGTTCGGCTTTTCTCATACAACGGACTACTCAAGTTCTAAGAAAAAGCAGAACCGAACATGCCGAACCGAACATGCCGAATCGAACATGTGTGTGTCACGCCAATGGCAGTCTAGCGATTTAAGCTGCCAAGGAAGCAATTTGAGGACACATACACACAATGCCACAAGGGTTCCTAGGTATCATATTAGGTCTGTCACGGAGGGTTTCGGCCAGAATAGCTTCGGCAGACTAGTATATACTTGAATATAGGATTATTACCTAACATCTAATATGTAATTCATCTTTGTATCAGATGACGTAGGTAGAGGGGTCCGGATCGTTGTCTTTGAAACTGTCTGTCGAGCACTTACGACCATACAGGAACTGTCAGACTAGGTGTTTCTGTCACTACAAATAAATTGTTACTTGATGCCACAATTTCTATCTCGGTATCAAATGACGTAAGTGTCATTAATTTTTTTTCACCGGAAGTTACCCTTTAAAGTACCCTTTATTTTGAACTTTCGGCCAATTCAATTTTTTTTTTTCAAGTGTTTCTAATCTTAGCATCACTTTTATGAACATTTAACATGGGGCTTATCTTTGTATCAAATAACGTAGGTCAAATGACGGTCGCCGCTCGTACATATATTTTTATACAAATGGCTTTTTTTTTCTCTCGAAAACACCAGGTTACGAGTATATTCAAGAATTGTTATGACTTCATAGTGCCTCTCTTGTTAAAACACTACTTAAATCTTTATTATACCAAATTTTAATAAATTCGTCGCAAATCTTTTATTGTGCCAAGCGATTTTGCTGGAATTTTGGAGGGAGTTCCCTGTCCTGCAGTGGGCGTTTCATGTGATGTTATGATGATGAAATCTTTTTAAAACTAATTTAGGCCCTTTTTTTAAAACTTCCAAAAATCTTGTCTTCCCATTCGAATCACACCGATTGCAGCTGATCATTTTGTATGGAGACTACATTTTCTTTTTGTGACTTTGCAAACGTCATAGAAAATAAAATGTTGCATTTATCTTCATAATCCGATACTATTAAACGAGCGATATTTGTATATTATATTTGTAATCAGTTTCTCGAAAACGGCTCTAACGATTTTGATGAAATTTAGTACCTATCCGGGGGTTTTTGGGGACGAAAAATCGATCTAGCTAGGTTTCATATCTGGGCAAAATCGTTTTGTGCGTTTTTTACAAAAGGGAACATGCATAATTTTTTGTAGTCGCATTTATTAACAAAATATGAAAATACCGTAGTAGAGATGACAAAAAGTAAAATTAAAATCGGCTAAGAAAGACAGCCGGTATAAGCATTTAAAACTACTAATTACGCGCCGATTAGACACAGAGATTCGACATAAATAGTGACGTCACAATGCACTAGGGCCATATAAACTCCATATTAAATTTCGCTTTGCTAGAAAGAGACAGACACAAATCTTCGATGACTGTTTATTACATGAATGAGAATATTTTTTTAAATAAAATAAAAATCGTGCATGTTCATTGTTCCCTATTATTGTAAATAGCGCGTTTCAGGAACCCTACAGCGCCATCTGTTAGTGGGCTTTGGTTAAGATTATACAGAGCGAAGCTCGGTCGCCCAGGTACTAAGCACTTAATTCAGTCAGTCGATCAGCCTTCACGACACTAATTTAATCATGATAATAGTTTCTATTAGCGCCTACGCCTTCTACTTCCAGCGCTTCTTGAGACTTGCTATTGTTCTCATTCTGTCTCAGTGACTAGCCTAACTCAAAATATCGTAGGATAAAATTACTTATTCCGTACGCTAAAAGAAAAACACGGAACCCTTATATCAACACTTTATTGTTCGAAGTCAGTCTGTATGTCTGTCAATCAAGCCCCTTTTCTTTGTACAGGTATGGATTTGAAATTAATATCCAATACTAAGAAGAAGTGCATGAAACCTTAAAGGCGCCGCCATTTTTGTCCCCCTTCTTCATAAATATATGAAAAATCAAAATGAAAAAATGTTTTATTTGAAAGGGTTCCACTGTTTCTTGGGAGACCTTTGGAAATTCGTTTATGAACCAAAACAAAACCCAGGGTCCAGGACCTAGGATCATGAAATTTGGCAAAAAGCTAGTTCTCATAGCACAAGCAAGAAAAAAGTCCAAAATAATTAAATATAAAAAAAAATCTCACTACCAATTAAAGGCTCTTGACCCAGGTTTCAGTGGAGGCGGAGTTTTTACGCACGTGACCGGTTTTTTTTATTGAAAATGTCTTGATGTCCTGCGTTAAACGTATGTTAAATGTCGACAGTGGTAAAAAAAATGGTCTGTGTCAAACGCAATTTTTCTTTATCATGAAAAACAACTTTATATACTAACTTTTGTGTTCTGTCTCTTTCCCGTGCATTTGCTTGGCATCTTTGCTTGGCTACTGGCACTGAATCAACTTCAGTCTGTTTCTGGTACCCCGATAACACCTGCTGCTCCCACGCATCTTCACTGCATTGATAGTTTAAATAATTTTCCATTCTCAATTCAAACTGATTCCGTTTTACACTATTTGAGTATTATCATTTCATGACACCGTGGATTTGAGTGCGTATACCTTCACTCAAGCTAATTTTTTAACAGTTTCGCTTGCTGTAGGGGAATATATTTTTAAATACGAGCATTTTTTAAAATTTCAACACTAACTTTGTATCCGGGGATGATGCTATGATCAGCGACACGATCGTACTAATGGGAGTGCGCTGGTGGGGCCTCTAATATAACGAGGACCCCGATGGTTGCCATCAAGGAATCATTTAGGAAGAACAGCGCGAGCCACTGACTCGGCTCTTAACCGATAATTGTATAAACAGATGGCTTCCGAATGAACAGAGCTGTATTCAGAGTTCAAACTTGTTGAAACGTAGTTCCTGGTAGACGTTCAGTAAAAAGCAATACAATTTCGCTTTCATCAAAACGTTATTTCAGCCAAAATTTGGTAAAATAAATAAAAGTTAACCTTAAAACAGACATTAAGCCACTCAGGCTAACAACAGAAGACCACTACAAAAAAAATTGCTATTAAGCTTTTTAAGATATATTAAATATCACTCTGGTGGGTAGGAAGCGAGGAAAGTATGTCAAGATCATAGCAGGTGGAGGACGGGAAAGAGGCGTGATGTTATATGTGAAAGTTAAAATGATTGTAAAATATTTCTTTGTTAAAGAAGTTTTCAATATTTAGCAGAGGTTCTAGAGAAGATAACTAAATTCAAGCTGGCATTATTAATAATCAGAAGAAATCTGATGATGAAAACAAGAATTACTTATTCACATACAAATTAATTAATATTAAACATAATGTATCTGACACCACCCCTGGTGAATGTGTAGTTGTCATCAAAATGTTAAACTCCCCTTGTTTGTTCTCGGGTTAAGAGCCGCAATAAACCAAGTTAATGTGCTGACGACATCTCGGCACTGATTTGTTTAATTACCACATTTACCACAAGTTTTTACTAAAAGTTTGGTAATCAGTTAAAAACCTACCAACCAACCTATTTTTGGTTGGTAGGTCTTTAACTGAAACAATATGAGAGAAACAATATTGATGCGCAAAGCATACAATTATTTTTAATATGATCATCATCATCATAACATCCCATGAAACGTCCACTACAGGACAGGGAGCTCCCTCTAGAATTCCAGCTTTCGCTGGAAAAATGTGGAGGGGAAGTACCATAGTCACCTCGCTTGTTAGCGTTAAGGCAGATTTAGTCGACGGAAATATTCAGGCGCCAAAACCCAGGCACGGCAAAAATTTTGCCTGCCGCGCGTAGACGGTCGTTTACACGGAGCCGCCACGCCGCCGTTGCCGCCACACAGTGGGCCCGAACTGAAAATTCATACGAGTAATCTTAGAAATAAATTTTGTGATACCGACCCTATTTTTTATAGGTACCTACTTATATTCCTAACAACTTTAATTCTTTTGTAATTTGTTGTTACGTTTCTAATTTCAGAGAAAAAAAAAGTTTAAGTTTTTTTTGTATGGAGAGATATACATTTTATTTTTTATCTTGAATCGTTCATAAGTGATAAACGCGTGACTTCGTAACAATATAGTTCAAATGATTGCTAGCCGAAAAAATAAATAAATCATCTGCAAGTACTTTCAGCTATACGAGTAAAAAGGCGGCAAAATTTCTGTATTTCTGATGCAATTTTTGTCAGTATGAAGTGGAATTTGCACTAATACTATTTGTTTTATGATGTATAATGACATTTTCGACAACTTTTATACTTATGTAATTTGTTGTACATTTTATATTTTCAGAGAAAAAAAATAAATCATGTTTTTAATTTCCCACCTTATTTCTAGTAAAGCTACAAGTTTTTGTAGAAAATTTAGTTTTACTTTAGTAGATAGTAACTACATTTTCGTACAAATCATAATAAAAAAACCGGCCAAGTGCGAGTGGGACTCGCGCCCTAAGGGTTCCGTACCTATCTATCATATGATATACTAAAAGCTTTTGCTCTTTGATTTTAAAAACTCCGCGACCATCCAACTTGACCCCTCTTTTATAGAAAAGTTCTTGAAACGGGAGCTCACCTTAAATGGTTACTATTATTTGTAAGAAAAATTGAAATATTTAATGATTTTAGACTTTTGCCTTTATTTGTACTGTGAGACCTAGCTTCTTGCCAAATTTCATAATTTTAGGTCAACGGGAAGTACCCTGTAGGTTTTGCTTTTTTGCATAAATGAATGAAGATGAGGACATAAAAAGCCATATCTTTTGATTGCGTCGTTGTAAAAATTGAAATTTTCAGATCTTGTGTAATCCACGGACTTAAACATTCATTTTCAATTTCAACCTGATACCTCTACCCGTTCGTGAGAAAAAGGGTCTTGACAGACAGACAGACAGACGGACGGACAACAAAGTGATCCTATAAGGGTTCCGTTTTTTTATTTAGAGGTACGGAACCCTAAAAATTTAATGTAGGTTGTTATCACCAAACGTAAATTTAATTATTAAAATCAAAATATCGTTAACATAAAAGTGGTTAAAAATGTTATTTTGTATCCTTTTGCCGGTATTTTCTAATTAACTTTCTGAGTGGTGGGCATTAACGCATCGGTGGTTATGAATAGTTGCTGTGAATGAGTCATTAGTTATGTATTGTAGCATACATACCTGTGTTGGCCTCGCGAGCTATTTCGCGGGCCATTTTCTTATTTAATTATATTATTTTAGCCAAGTTTGGCTATATTTTTCATCTTTACTGTTTGTAAATAACTCAAATGTCAATTGTCAAACTTTGTCAACAAAGTTGTCATTCAATATTTTTCTTATCAGATTTATGTAAGGAGTTTGTATTTGGCTTTTTGACACTCAGAATGTTAATTAGAAAATACCGGCAAAACGATACAAAATAACATTCTTAACCACTTTTATGTTAACGATATTACGTTGGGTGATAAAAACCTTCATTTCATTTTTTATTATGATTGGTACGAAAATGTTTGCAATGTGACTTCTTTTTAGTAGTAGCCCTAGTTACTATCTACGAAAGTAAAACTAAATTTTCTACAAAAACTTGTAGCTTTACTAGAAATAAGGTGGCAAATTAAAAATATGAATTATTTTTTTTCTCTGAAAATATAAAATGTACAACCGATTACATAAGAATAAAAGTTATACATCATAAAAAAATAGTATTAGTCCAAATTCCACTTCATACTGACAAAAAATGCACCAGAAATATAGAAACTTTGCCGCCTTTTTACTCGTATAGCTGCAAATACTTGCAGATGATTTATTTATTTTTTCGGCTGACAATCATTTGGACTATATTGTTACGATGTCACGAGTTTATCACTTTTGAGCAATTCAGGATAAAAAATAAAATGTATATCTCTCCATACAAAAAAAAATTAAACATTTTTTTCTCTGAAATTAGCAACTTAACAACAAATTACAAGAGAACAAAAGTTGTAAGGAATGTAAGTAGGTACCTATAAAAAAAATAGGGTCGGTATAACAAGATTTGTTCCTAAGATTAAGAATTTTCAGTTCGGGTCCACTGTGCGCCAGTCTTGTGATGACCACAGTTTACTAGGGATGGGCAAACTATATTGATATTTAAAAATATCGATATTTTTTCTAAAAGCTATCGATACTTAGCTTCGATATTTTTTTTCTCGATGTATCGATACATCGATATTTTTTTCTGAATATCGACTTGAGTATCAAATTTGATATTTTTGATTAAAAACTGCTCAGTGTCGACATATGCGTTTTAAATTTTGGTCAATTACGTGCACATATCCAATCATCCTAACGAGTTTCATGAAAAAAGGTGATCTGTATATAATCCGTAATTATTCTTATGAATTTGTGTATGTATATCGATATATCGATATTTTTTCTCAATTTATATCGATACTATTTGAAAATATAGATACGATATATATCGAACCAACCTAGATTCTGGACGGGTGATTTTTGAGATTAAAACTGTAAAAATAAGCTTTGTTAAACTCCTCAAAAGTAAGAAACAATATTTGTTGATTGTAAAATAACGTTCGGTTTTAAAATTACCAACATAATAATTTGAGTTTCATGAGTTTAACGTAGCTTTTTTAAATTTTGAAAATCTCTATAAGTGTATTCTAAAATTTCCCTGTGCCCGCTTTGATGCTTTGATGACATTCTTCCACACCTAATAGGATGGCTGGAAGAGATCTCTTAAACAGATAAGCTTGCCTTTGTAAACAATTTTCATTTAAAATATTTATGTCATTTGTGCAATAAAGAACATATATAATCACCCAGTGATATTCAAGAATTGGCTCACAGTTCTTTGTAAATTGAAGCATTCCTAAAAAAATATACTTTTGGTTTAAAGCCAGAGCTCGTTTTTCTGCCATTGATACGGCGATGGTCAAGTGGTCGGCTGGTGATTTTTGTTTGAAAGCAAACTAAAAAATAAACAAGCGAAGTAGAAAAATGCATTTTTAAAACAACAATACAAATAACATCCTTATTATCTTGCAACTAATTGTTAACTGTGAAAAAATATTTTTAAAATATTAATTTAATGACTCTGTTTACTGGGCACATTTTCAAGGTTCCTTACATCTGGATTCTGATAGCTGATATGGCAGGTTCGCGACCACTGTTTTGGCGCCGCAAAATAGCCCGCTGGTCTATTTCATGCCTACAGGCAAGCCGCACGCCAAAAACCGTTTACACGTTGCCTACCGTCCTGCCTAGAGTATTGGCGCCAATATTTTGCCGTCGTCTAAACCAGCCGAGGCACGGCAAAAACTGTTTACACGATGCATATTGTCTTGCCTGGAAGGTAGGCGCCTGAGATTTGCCTCCGTCTAAATCCGGCATTATGGCTGGCATCATGGACCGCGTTTGTAGGTTACCACAGTAAGTAAGATGTTAGATACAAAGGAGGATGCTGCTGCCCATCCTGCAGTTTATAACCCTTAGTCGCCTCTTACGACACCCACGGGTATGTAAGGGTTGGTACTATTCTTTGCCGGCACCACACGGGACATTTTTTTTCTTATAATCCTATTTTTAATATAAGCTTTAATAAATTTTATTTTAATAAAAATAATAATAGATTGTGTAAGATAAAAATCATAACTTAAACTGATGAAGTGTAAGTAACTCTGTCTGACGCTTTTGCAGCTAATCCGCAGATTTTTGTATGAAGATCATTTAATGAAGATAGTTTGAACTATTGGAATTATATTTTTTTCTGATTCCACGCGTAAGTTGCTAGTATACCTATTCCATATATTTTTCTCCTGTTTCATTTAAATCAATTAATTTATTAGATTTATTTTGTGTAAATTATTTAAGAAACAAATAACCCAATTACTTACTCAAAGATGATTAGTACTTTCTTCACAACTAACTGTGCTGTTAAGGTAGTTAACCGCCCCTCGCCCTACTACTTCTCACAAATATTTTGCGTCTCAAGGGATCTCCTCGTACGAGTAACCGTGAGAATTTAAATTTCATTGCTTAAACTAATTAGTGTACTATAATAATTATATTTGTAATGTAAACCAGTAATTAAAAACAACCATTGTTATTTCTTTCTTTGGATAAATAAAAGAGACCGTTTTGTTTAAAAGAGATTAATTTGACAAAAACTTTTTACGAGTGATAATTTTTTAAAAAACAAGAATGGGCAAATTCGGTCAGGATATAATTTCCTACGCATATCTTCCCCGTACAGATGGACTTATATAACTCCAATGCGCAAAAACTGTAAAATTGAGTCGCGTAGCTGCGCGGGGCAGGTGGGAGAAGAAGTACGAATCGTTCATTGGCTCTCCGTGTGTCACTCATGCGCAGAAAATTACCGTCAGCATAGTTGTACTGACTTGTAAAGTAGGACTTATCCCCCTTCATCACTGCGCACTTTTGCAAATATACCTATACCTCATCATGGTTGACTCTGATTTTCCGTAAAGGAGTGATCACACCGAGCTGAATTCGGCATACATTGCTAGCTGAAGTAAGGATATTGCAATTAACATAACCAAGCCTCCCAGCAATGTATGCCGAATTAGTCTTTGAATTCAGCTAGGTGTGATCACTCCTTTACCGAATTTGTCCTGACTTTGTTATGGCTATCTGGCTCATTAATCTGTTTATGTCATCACTCATAGCCTTCATTAAACTGGATGTTGTAGTCTTAAAGCAACTCACTTATGCAGAGGGTTCCAACAAGTAAGTCCAAGTCCCTCGCAAACTCGCAATAAGGCTGACGCAGACGGCGTACTGTATTTTTGTATTCTTCAGGCTCAAACTACCCTAAAATTTGCAACTACGCGCTCGTCGGTGTTAATTTTAATCTAATTTACACGTCAATAACGTTCACATGAGCGTGCCTTGCAACATGGCTGTTACGACCAACGGTGACCCCAAAATTCTCAAAAAAGAGATAAAAGTATTTTTTTGTATGTTTTTTTAGGTTTTCATTTTAGAATATTTTATCTTCAATTATACTAATTAAATTTAACTTATATATCGATCACATCACTTCTCCTGTCTAAATGCCATATTTAATGTAAAAAGTGGTTTCGAAATCATTCAGTATCAAGGTCAATCAGGGAGTATAAGCGTTCAGTTTTCTTCGTAACAAAGCGAGGGAGACGTTTTCTGCCTTGTGCTGCACCACCTGCGTCTTAGCATACGCCAGCCTTCCTCGCAAGCTCTGCTCCCTTCATCTCCTTGTTCGAAGAGCGCTGCCTTGTGTGGGTAGGACGTCTGACGCACACAACAATTTATAAGACCCTATATTAATGTTTGCCACTGAAGAGTAATTTGTATTCATTAATTAATTAAACGAGATTCACATGAAAATAATGGAAGGCCATCCGACGAACGAACTGTGTTGATGAAACGTTCCGAGAAACAAACGTGGCTATTGAAATGATGATGTAATTATAAAGTCACCAATAGGACCACTGAAGATAGATGCCTACCTACAGGCACGTACTTATATAGGATGACTTTTAATTAGTTCTTGATAAAAAAGGTATGAATGTATTCATGATACTGAACAACTTTCTTCAAGGAACATAGGTCAAAATTCGAAAATCAAGTTTTGACCTCCCATAGAAACTGCGTCAGCTGATAGCGCATTTTGAATGGGAGGTCAAATTTGGTTTTTCGTATTTCGACCTATTTTCTTGGGAAAAGTTGTTCAGTATAATGAGTACATGCATATCTTTTGCTATCAAGAACTAATTAAAAGTCACCCTATATGTGAAATTAATAAATAAGCTATGACATACAGTCACTATTATACAGCGTGTAACTTAAAGGTGTGATAATACTAAAGGGTGTGAATCTGCCCATGAAACTGAACAACTTTTCCCAAAGAACATAGGTTATAGAACAAACTTAATTGTTGACCTCCCATAGAAACTGCAACAGCTGATAGCGCATTTTGTATTGGAGGGTAATTTGGTTTTTCGTATTTCGACCTAAGTTTCTTAGAAAAAGTTGTTCAGTTACACGGGCAGAATCAAAACCTTCAGTATTATAACACCTATCCGTTACTCGTTATATAATTAGCAGCTTCCGTGGTCTAGAGGTTTTTTTTTTTTCTTTCGACTCTCGATCCAGACGTTCTAGGTTCGATTCCCGGTAGAGACACTGAAAACAAAACTTAATTAGTGAGACTTCCTATGTAAGTTTCTCTGGTTTGTAAGGTCGAACATCAATCTTACAACTAATCTGTGACTATCTAAATATCAGGTGGTGCCTAAAAACTGCAATGATGATAGTACTTTTTCGTTTTGTCCCATAAGTTTCAAGCTACTGTTTTTGAATCAACATAAGTATATTTTTTCCTGTAAGTATACGTAATATACATAAGTATACTTACATTAGTTTAAGAACTTTGTTATTAAGGTTAAATAGTTTTTTTTTTAATTTCTTGCTTTTAAGTTTTTTGGCGGTTTAATTTTTTGTTAAAAAGTTTTTATTTTACAATTTTTTGTGACTACAAATTTTATTTTCCCACCCTTAGTAAATCGGACTACTCTGTAAAAAGTTATGCGTGGTCATACATAAAAAAAAATATACGCGTCGACTTGAGAACCTTCTCCGGTTTTTTTTTCGTTGGTTAAAAATAAAATAAAATAATGACCACTTCCCAAAATGACTACTTCCCAAAATGACTACTTCCCAAAATGACTAATTCCCATAACGATCACTTCCCATTATGACCACTTTCCAATAGGGATAACTAATACTATATATATTATTTTAGTTTTAATGTCAGAAGTGAGTAAACAGGCACTACTGTCCATGCTACTGCCTATATCACGTACTGTAGTAGCATACGGTGCGTATTCCGAAGTTTTATCGGAGCTCCGATATTATCAGATTGACAACAACAATTACGTTCGGAAATTTACTTAGTATGGGCATTTCTTTGTCAAACCATAGACTAATTATCGGCGCGGGATACGGCAGCAGAAGCCGGCAATATTGAATTCATTCATACCATATCACTGGGAAGCTTAGTAATTTATACGTTTAGAGAGACATAGAAGGACATCTACTTAAGGTTGGCAAAGCAGATGCTATGGATAATGAAAATATAACCTGGACGTAAATCGAACCCGCGTCTTTCAGCGCAGTAGGCAGGGCCGGGTCATAGGCAAACGCGTCAATAGGTAGGCTATACGGATTATGTTATGGCTCTTACTTCTCATTTTACTCTTTTTAGGGTTCCGTACCTCAAAATAAAAAAAACGGAACCCTAATAGGATCACTTTGTTGTCCGTCTGTCTGTCAAGACCCTTTTTCTCACGAACGAGAAGAGTTATCAGGTTGAAATTGATAACTAATATTAAGGTCTATAAACCACACAAGATCTGAAAATTTCAATTTATTACAACGACGCAATCAAAAGATACGACTTTTTATGTCCTCATCTCCATACATTTACGCAAAAAAGCAAAATACTTCCCGTTGACCTAAAATTATGAAATTTGGCAAGAAGCTAGGTCTCACAGTACAAATAAAGGGAAAAGTCTAAAATCATTAAATATTTAATTTTTTTTAACCAATTAAGGTAAGCTCCCGTTTCAAGAACTTTTCTGTAAAAGGGGGGTCAAATTGGATGGTCGCGGAGTTTTTAAAATCAAAGAGCAAAAGCTTTTAGTACTTATATCATATGGTAGATAGGTACGGAACCCTTAGGGCGCGAGTCCGACTTGCACTTGGCCGGTTTTTTACAGAAGAATAGCAAAACGCAAAATTTCACAACCACGGGCAGGATTCGAACCTGCGTCTTCTCTGTCAGTACCGGAGACTATTTACCAACTAGGCTACCGTGATGTGTGAGTGTATGTGTGTTTTTTTCGATTTTCTACTTTGCAGTTTATTAAACTTATTTTGGATTAGATCTTAAACTTGAACCTTTGCTAGGCCTATGTCTCAATGCCATCGATCATCCCAGGCTTTACGAGAAGATCAGTCTTACAATCATCGGTGGTAGGTCGATGAAGCAATCGGTGATGCTCAGGAGTGTACGTCACGTCCCCACCACGAGCTTGAGCCAACCGGCGCGCGCGCACCACGGCCGAGACTTTCTCCTCGCGACACCTCGCCTCAGAACCGAACGTCGCGAGACTCCACGCACGCGCCTCTAACAATCGACCGACTAATTCGTAAACTTTGCTTCCGTGTGCGTTACTTTCTAGTGTTCCATTTTGAAAATTAGACTCAGTGTCAGTAGATTGTAGCAGCCAGTGTTAAATTTTCTATTTTGGAATGACGCCCAGCGATAAGTGAAGGTGAGTTGAATTTGGATTGCCTTTCTACAGTTTGAGTGGTCCGCTTGGATTTAGACGATGACTTTCGGTGATAAGATACAGCAGTGACTGCTCTGGTGGTGAACGCAAGGACAATATGGCCCACTGGTTACCTGCTGAACCTATAAAAGCAGAAGCTATACGACCAATGTTGCTCTAAGTTTTGTAAGTCTGATTTTATGACCTTGATGTAGGCAGGTGGTCAAGCTAAACTAGATAGTAAGATGCCATAAAAATCTTTCAAATGCGTGTAGAATACAATGTGATAAAAATTTAGGCCCAAGTTCATGCATTGCTAAGGCGGTATGTTCATTTTACCTCGATAGTATTTCTTATAGGATTCACAGTGATGTGTCCAAAAAAGCGGACTAAGTTTCGATCGCACGGATCACCTGCTCAGCTGATTTGATGCACTATATGATAACGCATTTGCGGTTAACTAAAAACTGCATAACCTCAAATCCTTTCGTATTTCAAGAGTAAATTTAAGTGCTTCCACACCAATGGTCAGAATTAGTGGTCAAAATATATAAATATCCAGCGAGAGGACAGCAAAATAGCCAAAAATCACGCAGACATAACAAATACATGATGTAATTTCATCACACTACCTACACGGTAATTTGTATTTGATCGAACCCGTTATCTACGGTGCAGAAGGCAGGAAGACTACCAACCGAGCCATTTTGCGGGTATTTGTATTGTACCTTAACATTTATCACAAACATTTTTTATTATTTTGCTTAACAAACAGTCAAAAATGCTGTACGCACCAGTGTGGGTGTACAATAATGCATGCAAGTAATACTCGTATGTGCGGTATAAATATTAGCTTTTTTGTTTGATAAGTATGTACGTACATATCTCGGAATTATGAGGAACCTAATACGAAGTACCAGGAAAGGTTTTTTGTACAATATCAAAAACAAAATGCCAATGTTAACAGCAATCATCCGGAACTATTGATTACCGTCATCATTACGTGTAATAAGTGATCAATGAACGCCACGAACCACGTATTTCACACATGATTACACCTGCCTTCATTGCAGCATTGGCAGCCAAATAACACGTTCGAAGACTATGGAAATCCTCATGAATCACGGAGAGTAGGTAGACGGGCAGTTTTCTGACTGCATTATTATAATTCAATGCATTCAACACAGTCGACAGTCCGCTCTTGTACTAGAAGTACACATATTGTAATTTCTTTCAAGTGACAACAATATGTGGTCAGAATGCAGTCCGTTTATTAATTTCCAACAGATCCTGCCAATGACCTCCGACAACGGACTTCGCGTAGACAATACTACCGTTATGTCATGACATATTGGTACCTACAATTTATTAGTAGCACGGATTAGTAGTGACGATAAATATCTCTCCGTGACAGTGTTTTTCCTTTAACTTGAGATTGGCAGGAATGGTTGTTACCCCTTACAACGACCGATTTCCAAAATATTAAAAAGTGAAGTGACGATAAATCTTAATGTCGCAACTCTTTTGAAAATTATTGACTTAGTTTTGATAACAGTATAATGTGTTCTTATCACGATATGGAATTTTGAAAGAAGGAGGGTAGACAGATATTAATATCATCGTGGCTGTATTTCGTTCACGGAGTCGGCACCTGTTTTCACGCAGAGCGACCTACTTAACTTTTTTTAGACCTGTGTTTTCCGATCATACACCTACCGACAATATCAAGAAAAAATCGGGAGATCATAAAAATCTCACATTGTGGTAAAAACCGTCATAGATACTGTTATTATCATAATACTGCCTACAAAATTCTCAAATCACACCATAAAAAGTCTATTAAAATAAATGGGAAGATGTAGATAAAATGAGGCGTTAATTTGCTATTAACTCGTGCGCTCACGATCTGCGAAAAAAACGCCCTACAAAACCTGTATTTGGCTGTAAATAGTTAGACAGGTATTAGGTAAGTATATGTTCCAGAATCGCATCAGGTGGTGGTAACATGAAATTTAACATTTCTACGTTCAGTTTTTTTTTTTTCATTTATATCATTGCTTACCAACGTGCAACACATTTCGCTGCTATCTCAAAAGAAATATTAAAAGAGATGGTGAAAACAAATTTTCCCAGACGTGAGACCAAGCTAGATAGATTTATTGCCCCCAAAAACCCCTGTATACTAAATTTCATCGAAATCGTTAGAGCTGTTTTCGAGAAACCTATTATATATATACAAATATTGCTCGTTTAATAGTATAGTACCTGGTCGACCGAGCTTCGCTCTATAATAGCCGCCTCAACATTAAAATATCATCGGGTGAGCAAGCTATGCTACTCGGCAACAGATGGCGCTGTAGGTCTCTGTCTAAAACGCGGTATTTTTTAAAGATGCTTAAAAATAAGGGCAAATCGATTTTTCTCAGACATGAGACCAAGCTAGATCGTTTTTTCGTCCCCGAAAAGCCCCGGATACTAAATTTCATCAAAATCGTTAGAGCCGTTTTCGAGAAACTGATTACAAATATATATATATATATATATATATATATCTATAAATATTGCACGTTTAATAGTATAGGATATACTCTGATTTTAGTGTCATGCATGACTACAAAATGTCTTGACCTGGAAGCGAATCCTAAGGAACTACAAAAAAGAATAACACAATAAGCAACAAGGAAATGTTGGGATTTGCTTACCAACACCCACAGGCTACAACATTGCATTATCGTGTTTGTAAAATTCGCAAATAATGGAATTGAAATATCTCGAAGGGCGAATTACTTAGCTCAGCCAGCCTTTAGCTTTGTACTTAAATATTTGCTAGTAAGGTACTATGTCATACAAACAGGGTTTATATTGCTCTTTATAAGAGATACCTGTGCCCTGTTTTCTTGCGTATAATATAAAAGATGCTTACGGTATAAATAATTCCATTACGCAAAACCTCTCTGGGGAGTGTTCTACCCATGTAGCTGAACAACTTTTGTTCTACAACTTTAAGAAATTAAAATTTAAAAAATTTGGTTCGCCACACAAATAGACCGTACCAGATTTTAATTTTGTTTGAAGATTCAATATGCGTTTTACTTTAATTTCCGAAAGTTGTAGAACAAAAGTTGTTAAGTTACAAGGGTGGAATCCAAGAGTTATTGCGTATCCTATAGTATATTAACGAGCAAAAAATAAAAAATGCGACACTTCGATGATTTTGATAAAATTTACTGTACGGGAGTTGTCGCATTTTTTTAAATACCGCGTTCTAGACAAAAACCTATAGCGTCATCTGTTGGCGGGTAGCACAGCTTGCTCACCCGATGATGTTTTAATAATAATAATGAATAAAAACTTAATGTTAAAGCGGCTATAATAGAGCGAATCTCAGTCGTCCAGGTACTTTAGAATTACACGTGGTATAGTATACTCCAAAATTTACTAAATTTAAAAGAGGTATATAGAAAACCGGTGGTATTTATTTATTTATTTCCGAATATAACAGGAAATATAGTTTTGATTACTTTGTATAGTCTTTTTAAAGACACTGTTCGCCAGATTAAATAATAGTAAAACTGTGCAGGGATTCAATTCTTGAAAGTCACCGGGTGATAAAATATCACTTTTGAGACTTTAAAAATTCACATTTGCCCTGATAAACTGTTGAAAGTTAAATCAGAATACATGAAAATTAACAATCAAGGACTGCTTTATATTTTACGAAGATCAATCTTAACTTTTGATTAAAAAAATCTGTGATTAATTTTTTTTAGTGATATTTTATCACTCGGTGATATTCAAGAATTGGTTGGAGATGAAAACCGATATGAAAATGATATGAAAAAATTTTTACTGACACTTTTACGAACAACTAAAAATATGCAGTATAACCATGGTCGGTTTTTAAATTGCAAACTTACCTATAGCTTTTTTAAAATATAACTAGGTATTCTACAAAAAAAACCGGCCAAGTGCGTATCGGGCCACGCGCAGTATAGGTTTCAGTAGCTTTTTTTTAAGTTTTTTATCCCAAAGCAGGTTTTGATTAAGTAGTTCATAACGATCTTTACATCCTAATGCTCTGCGAGGTCCCAGCGCCTGATTGCTGTTGCTATTTTTGTTATTTCCAGTTTTTCATAATCCTAATATCCCATATCCCATAAATCGTAATCCTAAAAACAAAAATTTTATAAGTGTACTTCCCTTTTAAATAGGTACCTACAAAGTTTTGGACATAGACCTAAAGTTTCTCTAATATAATACATTACGAAGAAGACTAGCATATTGCAAAAGAGCTATGTGGGTCGGTCGTCGGAACTTCGCATCTTTCCGAGTGTCCTTGCAGTCTCATCATTATACTTGTACACTGCATGCCTATAGGCATTCGCTCACAAATTATGAAATTGAAGTTTTGTTTTAGCATTTACTGAGGTTGAATTGTTTTTTTATTGTTTCTCTATCTACAAATAACCGATCAGGTGCAAGTCTGACACTTGACATACACCAACGGAAAATTTTTGCGCTTCCATCCCAGAGGGGCACTAGAGACCTTAATCAATACTACACGAATAGTGTAACAATTACAAATAGGTCAAAACACTATAGAAACACCATAGCAAAAATGTAAACTCACCTTAGGTTTTCTCCAAGATTTTCTTGATGTTGTCCAAGATTTAGACCATATTTAGACCATTAATTATTAGGACCACTGACAATTCTATTGAAAGTTACCTTTAACGCCGCGACGAGTACTGACTGCTGACCTCCAAACTTTGATAGCAAAATAAAAAAAATAATCCAAATAAATTTTTTTAAGTTCTTTAAACAGATTTAGTATTTCAATAGATCAACTTGAAAGTCAAAAGCTTATTTTAATCTCATACCTACATTTTATCACTTTCGTCTCAGATACATCACTTTTGAAATTTTTGTCACTCTGTTTCTTCGTCTGTGATCAAAACAGAGTTTTCCAAACTTTTGTTTAAGCCTTAACTTTAGTATTAAAATGGAGCTATAACAGCTACAGTTGTGAGTGTATCATCATATCAGACGAAAGACGTCCACTGCTGGACATAGGCCTCCATGACGACCGGACCTGTGCAGCTCGCATCCAGCGACTTCCCGCTACCTTGACCAGATCGTCGGTCCACCTTGCGGGGGGCCTGCCAACGCCTCGTCTTCCGGTACGTGGTCGCCACTCTAGAACCCTTACGCCCTATCGGCCATCGGTTCTTCTTGCTACGAGTATGTGCCCTGCCCACTGCCACTTTAGTTTAGCGAGTGTGAGTGTATAAATGCCATTTAAAGAATCAGATCATTTCATGGATAGACTCATGAAAATTGAAACAGAATCTAAAAAGTTGCATAAAAAAAAGTGGTGGTAACAAAATCTATATATTTGTGACTTATAAATCTATGTACTAATACTTTGACAATTTATAGTGTTGTGTTTGTATATTTAAACGATGAAATTAAAAATGAGTAGTCTCAACTTAACAAGTTTGTATTTACTATCCTTTCATGTCTTTGACTTCTGAATGTTAAGTTGCATATCTATACAGAAAACTGTTCCTTGCGGAAAATAGAACCCGATATACCAAAACCTGGTTCCTATCACCCTGGCCGGTATGATGTTCACGGCACGCTGCAGCACTGCAAAATCCACATTATCGAACGTATAGTTTCCTTTGAATGCTTTACATGTTTTAGAATCATACCTGAGATTTATATTCTTTAAGAACTGCTTAGCAATCATATTCTTGCATTTTAATCCTTTGTAGTTTATAGTATACTTGTTCACTTTACCATTAATGAGCATTCCTGCTTTAAACGCCGCTGAGTAATCTTTAATATCTTTCTTTATAGTCAAATTTCCTCGCACAAGCAGGTTGCTGTTTTGGTGTTTCTTATATGTGTCGAAAGTATAATCGAGATAGTCTGTGTATTTCTCATAAAATGGTGGATCCGGATTGACACAGGCTTTCATACTTTGTAAAGTAATTTTATAAGTATCATCGCAAAACTGTAACTGGAGCATATTAAATAAAATAAAAATACAAAATATTATCATCTTCACTCTCTCTGAACTGAGCGCGGTATGGAATAAAAGCAGAGCAAAATTGTGATCAGTGAAAAATTCATAATGAAATGACCCATTTCCTCAATTGAACAATACATAGTCTAGATAAAAATATAATGACATTATTTTTATACAATATTTCCATCTTAATTTTAATGTTTTAGATTCCTACACAAATAAAATATTTTGTCTAATTGCTCTTTTTAGTACTAGACAAGATTTGGAGAGGCTATACTTTATAGCAGGTTTTGGGAAACTGTACTTTTGATAGGTAGTATTTCAAAAGCAAAATTTTACCCGTTCATCGTCACCCTTTTATTAGGGTTCCGTACCCAAAGGGCGAAAAACGGGACCCTATCTGTCAGTCTGTTTGTCAGCGGGCTGTATCTCATGAACCGTAATATACAACGTGTAACGGAAAGGTGTGATAATAATAAAGGATGTGAATCTGCCCATGAAACTGAACAACTTTTCCCAACAAACATAGGTCGAAATATGAACATGAATTTTTGACCTCCCATAGAAACTGCATCAGCTGATTGCGCATTTTGTATGGGAGGTCAAAAATTCATGTTCATATTTCGACCTATGTTCCTTGGGAAAAGTTGTTCAGTTTCATGGGCAGATTCACATCCTTTATTTTTATCACACCTTTCCGTTACACGTTGTATAGACAGTTAAAATTTTCACACATTATTTGTTTCAAGTCAGGGGGTACACATCTCAACTACCCTCTCCTTGGGAGTTGTTGTATTGTATACGGGTACGCGACCCCGGCTCCCCGAGCTATTACTAACTCATCCCGATCCTTCCGAGAAAGTAATATCCTTTTACCTTATTCCTTTCCTACACCAAGTATTCCTGTCCCAACTAACCTATCCCTCCCGTTCCTTTTATCCCTGTCCATTCCGCCAATCTAAGGTTGACCGCGCCGATGGATGCGTGGCTAGAGGCGATTCTAGTCGAAAGCGGTCACAAGCCCTGGGCCCAGGCGAACCCAGAAGTAGGCTAGCCTTGTCCTGGCATGCAGGCTCTACCAGGATGGACCACAATCCCTTGCTACTCGTGGGAACGCAATGTTTTTGAATAAAAATAAAAACTTAAAAGGCGGCGGTGTGGTTCGCAACCCATCACGTCCCGTTCCTCGCGGGGGCGAAAAGCGGGCTACGGAGAGCCGCTTTGCTACGATGAATGTCAGAGGCGGAATGAATGGCAAAATAGATGAAGTATGTCAGATGATGGATGAAAGGCGTATAGACGTTCTTTGTGTGAATGAGACTAAACGGAAAGGTTGTGACACCACAGAACACGGCCCTTACACAGCGTACTGGTCTGGTGTTCCCAGTACCAGCAGAGGCTGTCAGGGAGTCGGTGTCATACTTTCCGGAAGAATGGTAGAGTGCGTGAAAGAAGTCGAGTGTGTGAGCCCAAGACTCATCTGGGTCAGGCTGAAAGTCGGACTGACGCGAATTTTTGTTCTAGGTGCATATGCACCAACGAACATTGGTTCGCGAAAGTCCCTGAAAGCCCAGAAAGAAACAGATGAGTTTTGGGAAATTATGAGAGATACGTTAGAGAAATGTGATCAGAATGAACGAGTTATCATGCTAGGTGATTTTAATGGATGGGTAGGAAGAAAGCGTGACGGTTATGAAAGAGTTGTTGGTAAGTTTGGTGATGAATGTGTGAATGATAATGGAATAAGTTTGCTTGAGATATGTTTGGAATGGAGTCTTTTTGTGGCAAACACTATGTTTGACCACAAAAAGATCCATATGTATACAAGAGAGGAGGGTGATGCGAGAAATATGATCGATTTTGTAGTTGTGGATGAAAGATTGAGGAAAAGAGTTCTGGACGCTCGCACATATCGTGGAGTCGCCATCGACACAGACCACCACCTGGTTGTGACCCGGATTGGTGGTCTATTTAACCGGTGGCGGCATAGACCACAAGAGCAGACGAGCGTTCTAGAACGTATTAAAGTAGAGAGATTGCAAGAGGAGGATGTCAGAAAAGAATACTTGAAAGGCTTGAGTGAAAGATTTGAGAACCTGGATGAAGTAAATGATATTGAATGTTTATGGAATGAATTTAAAGATAGAGTAGTAGGTATAGCTGTCGATGTTTGTGGAGTGTCAAAAAGGAGAAAGGGTGGAAAAAAGAAGAATATGTGGATGGATAAAAGTGTACAGGCAGCGGTTTGTGAGAAGAAGAAAGCATGGTCAGATTGGTTAGCCGTAAAAGCTAACCAAAGAATGCAGAAGGCAACAAGTGATGACGTTAGTGTAGCAAGAAAGGTATATAAAAGAGCGAATGGTGTTGTTAAGGAAGTTGTTGAGAGAAAGAAAGAGGAGTGTAAGGATGAGTTTGACAGAAGGCTTACTGAAGATTTCCAGTCCAACCAAAAGTTTTTCTGGAAATCCATATGGACAGCCCGAGGAAAGTTTGGAACATCGGAGCTGAGTAAAATCAGAAGCCAGGATGGAAGTATTATAAAAGGTGAAGAATGTGTTCTGAGGAGGTGGAAGGAATATTTTGAAAGACGGTTTGAGAGAGAAAAAGCAGAGGCCAGCGAACCTAGGTCTTCTGTGGAAATGAATGAGAATGAAGAGGAGAATTATGTAAGTGAGATAAGTATGGATGAGATTATGAAAGCGATGAAAAGTATGAAATCAGGTAAAGCAGCTGGGTATGATAGAGTGCCGGTCGAGATGTTGAAGGCTGGGCGAGGCATTGTGGCTAGTCAGTTGTACCGCCTTTTCAACTTGTGTTGGACGAACGGCCAAGTACCAGGTGACTGGTGCAAGGCTGTGATTGTGCCGCTGTACAAGGGAAAAGGGTCACAACAGGACTGCAAAAATTACCGCGGGATAAGCCTTCTCAGTGTCGTCGGCAAACTGTATGCAAAGGTTTTGATTGAAAGAGTGATGAAAGATACTGACGAAAAAATATGGGATGTACAAGCGGGATTTAGAAAGGGAATGGGATGTACAGAGCAGGTCTTTCCCTTGCGGTGCATAGCTGAAGAGTTTTTGGCTAAAAACCAAAAAGTCTACTGCGCGTTCGTGGATTTGGAAAAGGCCTATGACCGAGTGGTGAGGAATGAATTGTGGTCAGCATTGTCTATGTATGGGGTAAACGGTCATCTGATTCAAGCACTGAAATCTCTCTATGAGGATTCCAGTGCTAAACGGGGCGCACACTGAATGGTTTAGCATCGAAAAAGGTGTTAGGCAGGGATGTGTAGCGTCACCTTGGCTGTTTAACCTGTTCATGGATAATTGTTTGATTGATCTGAAAGAGAGTATGTGTGGACTGAGAATGAATGAGTTACTCATCAAATGTCTTCTCTACGCCGATGACCAAGTTGTACTTGCGTCATCTGCTGACGAGTTGCAGGAGATGGTAACAATGATGAATGTGGCTTTGGACAGGAAAGGAATGAAAGTAAATGTAAGCAAGACGAAAGTAATGGTACTTGAAAGAGAAGAATGTATGACAGAGTGTACTATATTAATAGGTGGTGAACAAGTCGAACAAGTGAAGGAGTTTGTGTATCTGGGCTCAAAGTTTACGAGAGATGGAAAGTGTGAAAGTGATATTGAAAGAAGAGTGAATGCTGGAAACATGGTGAATGGTGCCCTGCACGCCTTTAGGAGGAGTCAGAAGGTGTCTCACAAGGCTCGTTTGGCTGTTCATAGGGGTGTTTTGGTACCAACACTGATGTATGGCAGTGAAAGCTGGGTATGGCAGAAGAAGCATGAAAGTAGAATTAATGCAGTGGAAATGAGAGCGCTAAGGAGTATGATTGGTGTTAAATTGAGTGACAAGATTAGAAATAGTGTGATAAGAGAACGGTGTGGCGTAAAAGAAGACGTAGTGACCAAAATCGAGAACGGGATGCTGAGATGGTTTGGTCATGTAGAGAGGATGAATGAACAAAGATTGACGAAAGAGATCTACCAGGCGAGAGTGAATGGAAACGTTGGAAGGGGAAGGCCTAGGCGAACGTACCAGGATCAAATTCAGGACGTTCTGAATAAAGGCCTGGTGAAAAGTACCCTAAACCGACGAGCATGTATGAAAGGATTGATGAAAGTACAGGAAGCAAGGGAAGTATGTCAAGATCGTAGCAGGTGGAGGACTGTGGTCTCTGCCTACCCCGACGGGAAAGAGGCGTGATGTTATGTATGTATGTATTATTTATTTCTGTTAACAAATATTCAAACTAAAAAATTAAGGGGCTTCTCTACTAAAAATGTGTGTTTTAGGCGGGTTTTGTTCGATTTTTGTTTTAACTCTACCGTAAAAACGGGAATACTTACCAGCATAAAAATTGGTATGTTTATAGTGCATAAGCTAAAGAATAATAACAAATAATAAAAACTGGTCAAGTAAGTGTCAGACTCCCGCGTATTTAATACACTTCTGCAAGACTGCGCGTCCATAACTAAGGCGGTATTTTTACCTTAGTGGTACGGAACCCTCGGTGCGCGAGTTCGACTAACAATTGGCCGGTTTTTTAAGGCGCTATCTACATTCAAAAGTAGCATTTTAGATACCATAAATAAAATACTTGTACAGTTATTGTGTGATTCTATAGGGTTCCGATACCAAAATGGAAAAAAAAGAACCCTTATGGTGCGACTTTGTCTGTCCGTCTGTCTGTCTGTCACACCTGTATATCTCAGCAACCACTCATGTTTCGACTTGAAATTTGGAATAGTTTTAGAATATGGTTGCCCAACTTAATTGCACTTGAAAGAATAAAAAAAAATCATGATTATTAATGCCAAATTCAGGACGTTCTGAATAAAGGCCAGGTTAAAAGTACCCTAAACCGACGAGCATGTATGAAAAGATTGATGAAAGTACAGGAAGCAAGGGAAGTATGTCATGATCGTAGCAGGTGGAAGACTGTGGTCATGACGCCTCTTACCCCGACGGGAAAGAGGCGTCATGTTATGTATGTATGTGTTATTAATGTAAAGGGGGCCAAATAGGGGGGGCAAAACTTCAAATTGTCGTTACTAGGTCGAATGGGGTATCATATGAAAAGGCTTAAAGATAAAACGATCTTTCTTAATTGCACAGTTTTTTATCTGCAAAAAACCTATATAAACAGATTTAGTTTTGCGGTCCTAAAAATGGACTTTTTGCTTCCAAAAATACTATAGTTATATCGGAACCCTCGGCGGGCGAGTCCGACTCGCACTTGACCGGTTTTATTTATATATACATCTTCAGTTCAATAGTTAGTTTTCTACCTACGCAAAAACACAATTACTCATAAATTTCCCGATAGAATATTATTTGAAAAATGTGATTTTCCAAATCGCTTAAAAACCATTATAAATATCAACACAAAATTAGCTGTGTTAGAAAGCCTTTTGTTAAATCAAGTTTTTTGCATACAATTTTTTCAATGTGTTGAGTGTACGTCGAGAAAAGTGCAAAAATGAGCTAAAAACGTAAAACAGCGCGAATCCGCTCTGTTCTAGCACGCGCATTCTGTCCTTTGTTAGAAAGGGAGGTAATTTTGACTATGTACAGCGCCTTAATTGATATTGACTAAAAACTGACATTTAGACTTAAAAAAATCTTTCATAAGTAAATTAGAGCAAGGTTCTTAACATAGGTACTTAGAGCTCACTGAACCCAAGTGTTCAAGTAAACGCTGCAGTATGTAATGTTCAATTCACTCAATGTGGTACGAGTATTATGTTTTATGACCCTTTTTTATTTTTATCAATTTTTGAGAATTATTTGAGTAAAAAATTTTAAGTGGACAAATAATTGTTAAAGCTACGGAAATGAGAAAATAATGAAGTCATAATAAAGTATTTCAAATACATATCAACAAACGGAATTTGTGATTTCAAAGAGATAGCAACAACATTGATTCTCCTATAGAAATAGGTAAACGATAGAAAAAAAATTGTTCAAGTTCAAGTGTCAGTAAATAACCGTTTCAAATCGATTGCTAAATTAACCATATCGAAACTAAAACATGAACTCAGGAAGACATAACTCCATATGTACAAGCCAAGTTTTGAATGTTCGCTTGTAAGATTGATAAAAAAAATATGTATTGTTACGAGTATCATCAAAATCTTAGAGCATATTTTTAGAAGGATTCTTGTTCATTTCACAAGATAAACCAACACCAATGACGTATATTTTTTTCCAGTCTTAAAGTTTATATTTAAATTTTCATCTCCTTTTCGACCTCTTCAATGAATGATTAAAAATGCATTCTTAGTGCTTACTTACTTCACAATGTAAAACCTAAATAAGTAATGAGTTGTTAACCGTCTTACTACAAAAAAGTTAGACATCTGTTGAACACTTGATTAAAAAAATCGTACCAAATAACTCTATGTCATTGATGCGCAGAAGTCAAAAATGACTTATTTTCTCATGTCTTGACTTCTGCGCATCAACTGACATAGCCAGTTATTATGTGCGCATTTTTTTAATCAAGTGTTCAACAGATGTCTAACTTTTTTGTAGTAAGACCCTTATTTATTTATGATCCTAGTCAGATATATTACTCTCATCTAACTTACCTTTAACCCAATCAATCTAGAAGTAATGTGCTTATCGTCCCATAGCACCATAGCAATAATAAATTGCCTTACTTATTCATTTTTTTTAC
Source organism: Athrips mouffetella (assembly GCA_947532105.1). Classification (NCBI taxonomy): domain Eukaryota; kingdom Metazoa; phylum Arthropoda; class Insecta; order Lepidoptera; family Gelechiidae; genus Athrips; species Athrips mouffetella. The sequence goes on along the minus strand of OX383972.1, from coordinate 12,101,215 downwards.
TTTCAGAATCACCATGAAGTTCATACGCTGCTGGTTTGGGCTATTGCTAACCATAGCTACAGCAATACCAGCATATGGAGATCCAGGTATGATTATTATACTTTGATTACTCATCAATTAATTTGCGATCACATAAAAGGCAGTTTGTTGTTATGCACTTCTAAGCGGATGTGCTTAGGTAGAATATAACAGGATGCGGATGTGATCAAACCGCTTGTTGCCACATGTACGCATCAGGCACGTGGGTATTGGACAAATCGCAAACAATGATAACACAAAAAACACATTACCATTTAGTAGTTCTATTATACCAACATACACAAACATAAAAAAGGATACAGACAGGTACAAAATACTCTAGTTCTAAGCGGATGTACGCACATGCAACAGGATGCAAGGATGCCAAGCTTTGTCAGCCGATGATCACGACTCATGATGACCGTGACGACGATTCTTGTTAGTAACATTACTTGTGAATCGTGGTGTTAAAAAGATTAGATACTTATAACAAGCTTTAGGGCTTAAAAAGTTTATCACGATAGTTTCAGCATAAAGCAGCAGGATATCATCTACGTAAACAGATCACTTTTGAGTTCCTGATTGATTGGGTTGTAGATACATACAACAATAGGTACATACTTTTAATTGATTGGCAATTATTGCATAAAGATTATCAGTCATGTAATGCTCTCATAAAGTTAGAGATCGTGGCACATTATTTAAATAACATAAGTATTAAGTAAGCGTGTTGTTTCTATGCAGAAAAAATAATGACGGGTCAGTGAGTCAGTTAGTAACTACTAAATACTACCATCAACACATAGTAGTGTGACAAAATTATCATCAATTGATTGATCAAAAACCGGCCAACGATTTTTTTTATCGCAAAGCGGGTTTTGAGTTTTATTTCAAAACGTTTATAACACAAACTTTTTACTTCCTAATGCTCAGCGAGGTCCTAGCACCTGATTGCTATTGGTATTTTTATTATTTTTAGTTTTTCAGCTATACTTCATTAACCTGAAAAGTCTACTTAACTGTGATAGTTTTCCTTTTAATTTCATCATATATGCTACTACTGTGATTTTTTTCACATTACCAATAAAACCGTTTAGCTAGCGGGGGGCGGGGGGACACTCGACTCCAAAAAAATGCGCTTCCCTAAATCGAAAAATGATCGTGGCAGACTTACATTATTTTCAAAAGACCTATCCACACTATGGGGTAAACAAAAAAAAAACAATTTTCATCCCCACTTTACTTGTACCCTAAAACATATTACTCAAAACTTTGTCGGCGTGAATAAAATGTGTATCCGTACAAAATTTTAGCTTTCCAGTACTAAGGGTCTCAGAGCTAAGCCGCGGACAGACAGACGAACCCTAAGAAGTATCAGTAAATATGTACAAACAATTTTATATTCAATAAATTTGAAAAGATAAAAATGTATGGGTGCATACAAAGTAAAGGAACAGGGAATAGTTACTAAATGGGTATTGAACATTTGTATTTGTATGAAGCCTAAATGTTATAATTAAGGATGCGAAGAACACAGTGGTTGTCATAACACAACCTACACATTTTTGCATGCTTAAAATGATGTCACTATTGCCATACAAACGAACTTAAATGAAATAAACAAACAAACAAAAAATTACGAAGCTACGGATTACCGTGATAATGGTATACAAATTATGTTTTCCAAGGTAGTGTTGTTTTAAAGAAATTCACAAGAAATCAAAAAGAGATTCTTTTTGAAAGAGATTCTTATTGACTGTGTACCTACAGGTTTATATTTTGCGTAGTTCATATTACCTACCTGGCTCGTTGCGTTGGTGTGGTTGGTATTGAGCCTGCCTTCTACACCGCCGGTCGCGGGTTCGATATCCGCCCCTGGGATTCGATTCTTGAAAATCACCGGGTGATAAAATATCATTTACGTGATGAACACGAGTGTATCTTTTGTGTCTGGGTGTTATGTATGTTTATCAGTCTCTGGTACCCATAGTACAGGCTTTGCCTAGTTTGGGACTAGACAACTTTGTGACAAAAAATATATCCAAAGCCCTTGCAGCGAACAAGGAAATGAAACCGGTCAGCTATATTATTACCTACCATAATTTGAAGAACAAATTATTAAATATACTCAGCCTCAAAAATAACAGATCGGTTTCTGCGAAACATTTTTATATAACGGAGGGGTCAAAGTAAGCGTCAATCAATATACTTCCTAAACCAAATAAAAATACGTAGCCGAATAGTGAGATCGTTAGATGAGGAGTGTCTGACGAAGATTCTATCTCGATATCACATCTGTATGTCACCAGGATACGGAATTTAAGCCCCTAACAAAAAGTGTGTTACTAGGCATCTAGTTTCATCTATTGACATAATAATAACGCTCTACTTATTTTAACGCCTTGCGCGTAGTTTCTAAAATCTTTGATCTTTTGTGTGAGGTAAATGACCAGGCTGCCCCGAACTTGGAGCCCCGAACTACAAGATTTTGACGCCACTGTGACTCATCATTGAACGTGACCTGACGGAAGTAGTCGTTAATGAGCCATGTTAGAGGCCTTCGGCGGCTCAACAACTCTGACACTAGGGTTTGTGACGTACGAGCAAGGAGGTTTTAATCCACGCTAGACGTAGCGTGGATTAAAACCTCCTTGCGTACGAGTATGTCATTGATCTCCCAAAAGACATGGCGATGAAAATCATTGAATGAAAATGTATGGCAGAAAACTGGCAGACCCTTTATTTTGCGCCTGATTGTACGAGTATTAGCTCCAAAGAATTAAACATAAGCATCTTGAATGCGGAACTATGCAATTGATAGGTACTCATTATAATCGACGTATTCACCCAATCACCCTATTATTATAATTTTATTTTTGTGGCGGTGAAGCCAATAAAATCATAAAAAAAAAATATCTATTACACACATAATTTTTGCAAATTGTGTAGTTTTTATTATTCTTCCTTTGAAATGATTGCAAGCGACTCAGTTGGTGTTTTAAGTTTATTAAAATCTAGAAGTACCTATGTGCATTTTTTTAAATTCTTGTTCAGTGAAAAATAGCAACACAATCGGAAGATACGTAACTTTTATGAAATTGAATAGGTTTTAATAAATGACTAAAGAAAGAAGAAAGAAATGTTTGTTTTACGACTTTTGAATATTCGCAAAAAATGCTGACTCTCCATTCAAACTTTTACGTATTACTCTATGAAAAGTCAGACTAATTTTATGCGAGTTTCTACATATCCTACAATGAAAATTGTTTTATTAATAAGCCTTTACAATGGCACATAAAAATATCTTCCCGTGTTTCAAAGTTCAACTCTTTAGAAGGCATGCAAGAAAAACGTACTTATACCATTTTCTTTTGATACATTTATAACAAATATTGATATAGTATAGGCCCTTGACCTACCTGAACTGAATAAAAAAGAATTAAAATAAAACACCCGTGACGATGACCTTGAGAACGAGGAAGACCCAGTTTATAGCACGCGGTCGACAGTGAAAGTAAATAAGAACAGCTGCTTGAGTTGAGTCAAGCTTGGTCGGGAATTCAACCGTAGACTTGCGTTTTTTACCGTAGACGAGAAAACAGTTGCGGAAAACGGTAAGCATTGTACGGATATTTTACAAGGAAAGATGACCGGTATGACAAATAACGTTGAGAGTATTAATTATGGATTAGGCAAGGATAGTGATGAAATGATGGATGAACCTTGTAAAGTGCATGTTGTGACGGTAACTTTACCAATTAGGGATGAATGTAACAATACAACCCTAAGTGTACAACAATAGGCGAATGATGAAGGTAGTTGACATTTACTTTACTCTCCTGCACGAACAGTCCATGAGGTATGTACTTATGCCAGGGCTATTGATCCCGGAGCTGTCTGGCGCATTGACAAAGGTCTTATGCTCACGCGAGGAAGTTGATGATTCCTCTATCAGGTACGTAGGTATATATTTTCATTTGTGATTTATTCTTAGATAAAACTTTTGTTTAAACAACCATGCTGAACTTGACTGTATGCAAAATCAACTTTTTGTACAAAAATAAGCGAATCCGGAGCTAAACCAGTAACTGGTAATTACTTGATCTGCATCCGGAGTATTGAATCATCAGATCAAATCCGTCTGCAGCAAATTGCCTTTGTAACTCAATCCACATGGTTTTATAGAGTTATTTACTAACCGTTCAAAAATATTAATTGAGATTTCTACAAAGAGCTGCTCAATTATATTTTAATTTAATAAAACTATAGCTAATATCTCCAGTAGCTCCAGTTTTCTATTATTTTGTTGTTCTTCCGGAAATACGAGTAGCTTCCCTACTTATTGTAGACTCACTCATTTTGTACCTGTTCATACATGTACTTCTTTGGTTTTCAAAATTTATGAAAATCTTTTTTGAAACGAGTAAGATATTTAATAGTAATTTGTAAACATTTAATGTTTGTATAATCGCCATCTTAATTAACACAAAACTCAGGCTTAACACCTTAGCGGCTTATTGAATGTCGCTTATATCAAGTGGCATATTATTATGAAACGCTAAACTATGTAGCAGGTAATAGTGCCGCACAGACACGTACACACACCTGCATTTAGCTTCTGCTCGTATATCGAGCACGTCCTGTTAGTGAAAGCAGACACAAGGCCGTCGAATGCGCTCGGAAAAAAAGAATCACCTCTTACAGTATTTTTTGCTGCACTATGGACTGACTGGTTTGAGTGTGTTTTATAGTGCAGGCAAATAATTTTACAAAGACTCTCTGTCACCACCATGGGTTGGCCGGAAGTTGACCCGTTTTCGAGAAACCGTCATCTAAGGGTTGATTCTACATCACTAATAGGTTGTAAAAAATCTTTCTATAATTTGTTTATTTTTCTAATTTGGATGATCATGAAATTTGATTTTCCTTCGAAACACATTATAGTAATATACAAGGTTATTTTTTTGGACCTGATATCCGTATGCCCACGTTATTCAGTTCAGAGGTAAAAAGCAACAACTTTTGTTCTACCACTTTTCTAACAACGCACAATTTTTCTTTTTCTCAAAAATGTGTTCTATATCACTTATACATCATAAAAAGCAAGTCTCCTAAAAATGTCCGTCCATTGGTCGGTCGGTCCGTCGGTCGGTCCGTCGGTCGGTCTGTCCGTCACGCTTTGGCCTAGCGGCTAAACGAATAGTCCGTTTGACACCATATTTTAAATTTAAAATTTTCTTGTAAATTCATTGAAGGATACTGAGTGGTTTCTTTCTGGCTCTCTTCTTGAGGGTAGGTGTTATACAATGGAAATGAAAAATTGCGATTTCCTCAAAAACGGCTCAAACGATCATAATGAAATTTTGCACGACCATCCATTGGTCTGTGGAAGTTCATATAAGGGGGGTTTACTCAAAATCGGTTTCAATGAGCTTATTTAATGCTTTAAAAGCCACGAATTTGAATTCTAAATTGGTTATGTACCTTACTTACTTACTTTACTTTCGCTGGCTCAGGGACCCAAAGAGGATATTTCTTTTAAACATTTTTACATAAATCTAGTATAGGTAAGTTTGTGTTTCCATAATATTTGTATGGAATTACAAACTTAAGTTTTCACTTGGTCTTTATATTATTTACTCTTTGCTATCCGCAGCCCTTTATAATCTAGTAGTTATAGCATTCGGCTCTTGATCCTGAGTTCGATTTCGATTCGATTCGATTCCCGGTGGGGACACTGTCGAATGATGACTCTCGTATATCGCGAGAAAGTAAGTGCAGTGCTGCTGTACCATTTATTTATATAATCTATTAGTGATGTAGAATCACCCCATCTTCGTATTTTTAACCGACTTCAAAAAAGGAGGAGGTTCTCTATTCGATCGTATTTTTATTATTTTTATTATTATTTTTTATGTATGTTGTTCCATAACTCCGACAATAGTGAACCGATTTGAATGATTCTTTTTTTATTCAATAGGGTTTAGCTTCGAGTTGGTCCCATATAAATTTGGTAGAGATCTGTTGATGGAAAATGAGATAAAAACGGTAACTCTTCAATACATAACGGCACATGAACAGTAGGGTAACATTGGGGGTTTTACGTCACGCAGTGATGTAAAACCCCCAATGTTACCCTACTACAATGTCTGACACCAATATTAGTTATCACCACCGGTCTGTATTTTTTGTTTGACCTGTGTGAATAAAAAGATCCGCTCTGTCTCTCATACGACGACAGTAAATATCCCCCCCCCACCAAGGACAGTAAATAAAAATTTAATAGGGATACTTAAAGGAATACGAATATAAATACGAATAGGAATACAAATAGGGATACTAATAGGAATACGAATAAGAAAACGAATAGGGATACTAATAGAAATACGAATATAAATGCGACTAGGTATACGAATAGGGATACTAATAGGAATAAGAATACGAATAGGAATACTAATAGGAATACGAACAGGGATACTAATAGGAATAAGAGGAATACGAATAGGGATATTAATAGAAATACGAATAGAAATACGAACAGGAACATAAGAAGCGTGGTTGTGGTACTTTCTTCAAAAATATACCTATTATACTAGGTACGAATTTTTGCTTTAAAATTCTAGAAGGGAGCTCCCTGACCAGCAATTAATTTTTAAACGCGATGTTATACTAATTATATTAATTATATTAAGTATAAGTCGTCTAAGCCTTAGTCCGTCCGACTTTAAAGTTGTGTATGAAATTTTTAAAGACATGCTCAGAATAATAATAGAGATAGACAGCATCGAGGTAGACCACGGCGCAGATGGTGCGATGAACTTGACGCTTTCTGAAGAGACTGTCAACAAGAGGCTCTGAGTAGAGACCAGTGGAAGGAAAGGACTAGTGGGCACAGTGGGACCAGTGGGCTTTTGCCCATCAGTGATACAACCATGGCTAATAAGATAAGAAGAAATAATAAGGGGCATTCCCATAAAAAAAAATTGCGATTTTGGGTTAACTCTATAGTAAAGACGGTAGCACATTATAAGAGTTAAACTTGGTATGATTCTAGTGCATTAGCTAAACAGATTAAAACAGAACAGGTATATAGGTAACAACCCTGAAGGATGTGAACCTCCTCATGAAACTGAACAACTTTACTTAAGGAACATGGGTCGAAATACGAAAAAAAAATCGGAAGTCACAGTTGATACTTGTCATATCAACGATTACCTTTTCTTCTTTTTACCTTGGCTTAGTTAAATTGCATCACGAAATTAAAGCTACGTTGGTCCTGTCTTGGAACCAGAATACCAGATGAATGACAATTAGTAGGTGTAGAGCGTTTCCAGTGCTTTAAAAGTTTGAGCTGATTTTCCTAAATTTTATCTTAAATAATCAGGCTTACTCCATTTTACCATACCTGCGAGGTATGTACTTAACCAACAATCTATAGTTTAAAACTTATTTGTATTACTTACACCCATTACACTAAAACTTACAAAATAAAAATAATTTAACAAAAAGTAAAACCTCCTCCAAAAAAACCACTAAAAAGTATGAAATAAAATAAAATCATCAGTAACTAAAAAGGAAAATAACCAAACCATCTCTCATTTTAATTAAATATTATAAAAATCTATTCTTTTTGGAGTCGGTGCCAGCCAAGGCAAGACATAGCTACTTTACGGTGCTAGTCAACTAAGTATCCTTTTGATTCAATAAGGTGCGATACTGCTAAATTTTTTTGCCACGGCTGCGAGGTATGTACTTAACCAACAATCAATGAAACATGGGTTGAAAAGACATAAGTTTTTGACTGCTCATACTGAAATAACGTAAATGAACAACATAATTGTATAAAGCCCAAAAATTTTGATCCATGGAAATCTTCGAAAGTGGCTCTCTCTGTTAGGTAAACCTCGGTACATTTTGTCTGTCATTTCATCGCATGTTTACTAATCAAATTAACTGGTCCCTCTTTTCATCTCGAACTTTACCTTGACTAACTTAATAATGGGACCACCTCAAAGGTAAACCAAAATAACCAGTCAGTAATTCAGCTTCTTCTGTGACAGAAGTTACTCGTACCATACTAGGAGTTGCCCGCAACTTTTTGGCAGGCACCGACTCCAAAAAGAATAGATTTTTATAATATTTAATTAAAATGAGAGATGGTTTGGTTATTTTCCTTTTTAGTTACTGATGATTTTATTTTATTTCATACTTTTTAGTGGTTTTTTTGGAGGAGGTTTTACTTTTTGTTAAAATTATTTTTATTTTACACTCTGTATATACAAATACCTAATGCTCGTATAATATAGGATTCAAAACAATCTCTAGATAAGCTTTCAAAAGATCACTGTAGCGCTAAAAGTTTTAAACGAAGTTTATTTAACCCACATTCAAAATACGCACAAGTAAACAGCGTCAGCGTCTCCGCAGCGTAGGAGTACGGATAATTTACGGTTGTGAAAGTTTGCGATTTTCTACTTTGTAGAGTACGGATAATCTTCGCGATTAGATCCTTGTAATTAATATGGCCCCGTGTGGTGCCGGCAAAGAGTAGTACCAACCCTTCCATACCCGTGGGTGTCGTAAGAGGCGACTAAGGGTTATAAACTGGAGGATGGGCAGCAGAATCCTCATTTGTATCTAACATCTTACTTACTGCGGTCACCTGCAACCGCGGTCCATGGTGCCAGCCGTAACGCTAACAAGCGAGGTGACTATGGTACTTCCCCTCCACATTTTTCCAGCAAAAGCTAGAATTCTAGAGGGAGCTCCCTGTCCTGTAGTGGACGTTTTATGGGATGTTATGATGATGATGATGAATTAATATGTGTCGCAAGTTGTTCATTTCCCGTTCAGCAACAACAAAACAAGACATTTAATTTTTGTTGCAAATTTATGTTAATGGCTTTTTATTATTTTGATGACATCTTCTCTTTCTATTTGAGGAAAAATAATATTTTTTATGCTTTATATGCTCTTGGTTGCACGTAAACGATGACTTTACAAGTGTAGGATTATAATGACTTGATAATTACTTTATGGTTCAATATATGGCAAGTACAAATTAACATGAATATTTATATAAGGTCATTAGCAGCTTAAACGCTTCCTTGTTTGGCAATAGCTGAGCGTCCATCCTGACTACCTCTTTGGTGCAGTGGAGCTAGCCTTCCGCTTTATGTCGCGGGTTGGATTCCCGCTCAGGACAAATATTTTTCACCTAACTAGCACCAAAAACTTTACCATGTCAGTCAAAGTCTGTGTGCAAAAGTCATTTTTGGGCGCTAACGTGGCTTTTGAAATTTTAATCGGTTGAAATCTGCGTGTGAAAGTCGTTTTTGGCCGCTAGCGTGGAAAAGGTTTTTGAAAGAAGGACGTGATGATCAATTATATGTAAAAGCACTGGCGTTACTCGTGAAAAATTGCGTGTTGAGCTCGTCAGCAAAGTTATTTCACATCTCGTGCCGTGAAACCCTCGCTGACTCTAGTTTCAATACAAGGCACTAGCGCCAAAAAACAATTTTGACAGACACTATCGAGGTGAAATACATTTCATGAGACAAATTTTTGAATTTTAAGCAAAAGTTAAAGCCATCAAGTCATTGAATAGATATTTCAAACATAAAAAAATATCATTACACGCTCCTAAAAAGGTTTTGAATTAATTTATTTAACACTGTTTTATAATAACAGCTTACTTTTTTGAAGAGTTGTGTTTTTTATGATTGCCTACTTGATAACTATCGTAATATATAGGTCCCCCTTCTCTTTAGTCAAAACGTACCTACCTACCCATCGTATTTTATACCAAGCTGTTAAATAAACATTGCATTTATATGATATTATTTATTTATTTTACTAAGCAGGTATTCAAGCATGTTTAAACACTTGTTAGCAACTATTAATCATTTCCTTATTATGTAGACACAAGATGATCGTCTACGTAAACAGCGTCATCATTATGGCAACACCCTTAGATTAATTTAACTATTAAATTATTTTATTACCATAATCTCTTCTTTTTTTCTCTGCTATTACAAAATTGTAAAATTGATTTTGTCTGTAGATATATTGGAGATGTTATTAAAAAATATATCACTTTATGCTATTTTGGTGCCCCTAATCCAAATCACAGATTTTAAAAAATATTTAAATAAAATAGTTTATTTGTGAAAAAGATTCTATTATAATTACAATGCAATTTGACACCCACACTAGGATACCCTGTGTTGTGGGTTGCCAGCACTCTTCTACTAAATACAAGACTGTTGGACTTTTTGTCTGTCTGTTTGTTTATTTGTTCGGGCATCACGTAAAAACTACTGAACCGAACAATTCTCTACGTACAAAATGCTTTATCAGCTGATGAAGTTTCTATGTGAACTTGTTTTTTTTTTCGTATTTCGGCCTATTGCTTCCTGGAAAAAGTTCACTCACAAATGACATTGTTGTTCTTAAACTCTTCATTACATTGATTTAAACGCAGCAGCTAGGGATACAGTACTTTTAGACTGATATTTTATATTTATGATTTCTTTTCACAACATAGAAAAATCTGTATAAATGAAATTTTAGCTTGCAAAGTCTCTTAAGTTAATGTATTCACGTCGTCGTATGAGCTTTATTTTAATAAATATAAGTTTTTCTGCCTAATTTTTCTTCTTCACTTGAATTTGTCTTATTGCATTAATCATGAATTTTCAAAAACTCGAAACAACAAAGAATACAAATGTATAGTGAAATCAAGATTTACACAGTTAAAATCTATACAGAATCTTATATAATACGAGTCGCTAATACATAGCATAGTTATAATTTTTACACTGTATACATACACACCTTTTACTTATATAGGTAGGTATACTTTACCACTAATAGTTAGAGAGGCTAGTTATTATTATTAGTCTTGTGTCGAAGGCTGCTCGTAAAGAAATGGCAAAATGGCTCCACAAAAAAATTCTAAACAACCATTCCTCAGGGACGTGGGGAAGATAAAAAAAAACCGGTCAAGTGCGAGTCGGACTCGCGCGCCGAGGGTTCCGATATACCTATAGTATTTTTGGAAGCAATAAAGTCCATTTTCAGGACCGCAAAACTAAATTTGTTTGTAAAGGTTTTTTGCAGATTTCTGAAAAACTGTGCAACTTAGAAAGATCGTTTTATTTTTGCTGTAAAGTTTATATAAACTTCTGTCAACTGTAATTAATTCAGATTTTTCCTTACTCAAACTTCGGAGATAAGGGGGGGGGAATGGTATTTTTCTTGACATTTTTCATCATAACTTTAAAACTAAGAAATTTAAAAAAATACAAAAATATATTTTAAAATGTACAAGTAAAGCCCTTTCATATGATACCCCACTCGACCTAGTAGCGACAATTTGAAATTTGGCCCCCCCTATTTTGGCCCCCTTTATATTAATAATCATACTTTTTTCAAAATTTTTTCTTGTGCAATTAAGTTGGGCAACTATATTCTAAAACTATTCCAAATTTCAGGTTGATAGCATAAGTGGTTGCTGAGATATAGAGGTGTGACAGACAGACGGACAGACAGACAGACAGACAGACAGAGCGGCACCATAAGGGTTCCTTTTTTTTACCATTTTGGTATCGGAACCCTAAAAAGGGGGTGGTACTTCCCCAGGCGGACTTTCCACAAAGGCCCTACCACCTATAAAGCTAAGCTAAGCTTAGGAGTTAAGAAGCCTATTACAAAATTTCGTTCAAAAAAATGAAAAGTGGAAAATCTCACTCGGCGTCCAGATTTTTTGACACTGTTTTGTAGCTACAAGTAAACGATATTAATACTTTTTGTATAATCAAGTTATTTGATATTATTATTGCGTTTGAAAGACCAGCGCATCGGATTATGCAGAAATTTGGCAGTTGTAATTACGTTTAATTAAGGTATTACAACGAATTGTTTTTAAACAAACGTAGGCGATTTTCATTTCTTTTATACCATAGTTTAGAATGGTATAAGTTATACGAAATAATATTAATTTAGTAAAGAGAAATTTACAGTTTAACCTGAGAGATTTTTGTAGTTTTTTTTCGTTTGGAATGGATTTTTTTTCTAGATTTTCCAATATATTTGTCAAAACTCCGAGGCCACTACGAACTACACTATTATATAAGAGATTTTATTGTATATTTTTAATTTTGTTTGCTTAGCCCAATAGTTCAATCCACGAGCTCAAAAAAGTGCCTTTGTGCATTTTTATGAAAACTTGCTTCGGAATATTGGCTATACCTACCAATATAAGAAAAAATTGTAAAAAGCGAGGCCGCTACAAACTTAAACAATAACTGTTCTTCAACATTTTATAAGTAAAATTAAACCGCCGAAAAAACTGAAAAGCAAGAAATAATAAAACTTTTTTATTTAACCTTAATAACAAAGTTCTTTAACTAATGTAAGTATACCCGAGTAATTTTGAGTCGGCGCCGCCGCCGTGCATCACGCTTTACAGCGCCTTCAGAACAAGTTTGTCCTTGACGGTTATTTTCCGCGCATGTGTGACAGGCGGAGAGCCAATGAACGATTCGCTCGCTCCCTGGGGGGAGCCGCGCTCACCCCCGCGACTCATTTTTTGACTTCTGCGCATTAACGGTCACGGACAAAGTTATTTTGTACGCAGTATACGTACTTAAATAATTAATTTGCTTGTTTGGCGCCGACTCAAAATTACTCGGGTATACTTACTTACATTAATTTAAGAACTTTGTTATTAAGGTTAAATAAAAAAGTTTTATAATTTTTTGCTTTTCAGTTTTTTTGGCGGTTTAATTTTTCTGTTAAAAAGTTTATATTTTACAATTTTTGGTAACTATAGATTCTATTTTCCCACACTTAGGGTAAATCGGACTACTCCGTAAAAAGTAATGCGTGGTTATACATTACAATCAGTCAGTGAACAATCAATCATCCCCTGTTTTCCTACCCTTAGGGTTGGTTTTTTTTTTCATATTTATATGGGACCAATTTCAGGGTATACCCTTTCCAATAAAAAAAGAGTTATCAAAATCGGACTACTCTGTAAAAAGTTATGCGTGGTCATACATAAAAAAAAATATACGCGTCGACTTGAGAACCTCCTCCGTTTTTTTTTTCGTCGGTTAAAAAGTTGTCCAGATCTTTCCGTTTTTCAGATTAAGGACGCCAAAATTCGCTATTTTGCGCAAAAACACGTTCAAAATGAAATAGGCCTCTTAATTAAAGGTACAAAAAACAAGTGAATGATGAATAACCTGAACAAAAAATTTTATTCACGCCTCAATTAATCATACAAAATGAAACAATTAGCAACAACGAGATGACAAAAAAATGGCAAATGAAGTCGATTAGCCGTGATCTCATTTTAGTGCAAAAACTTTACAACAAAATGTTTTATTCGAGCAAAAAGTTTGTTATATCATATTGGTTGTCCGTAAATTATAGGGTTATAAATTTAAACAAATACAGGGTAAAACTGCTGCGAATTTGGAAATTTAGTCTTATGTATGACTGTTTGAAATTTTTAAGAAAAAAAAGACGTTGTCTCTTACAAGCTGGACAACTTTACTGATTTGGTTTTTGAATCACGTATATCAAAAAAGTTTATGCAATTGTCCCAGAGTGAGTCTAAGATATTTTGCAAAAGTCAAGATACTACCATGTGTACAACTGAATGGTCGTCATAGCTATCTTGGTTTCAAATACCCAAAATTTCATGAAAACAATATGAATGTTTATAGAATTGCTGTTTGCGTTCAGTCAGGCGCTCTTTATTATTTTTTTCTGTTTTATACCTTTACAAGGAGACGTAAAAATAGATGAAACAGACAGACAAAGACACAAAAAGAAATTGCATTTTATTTGTAAATATCTTCATTCCAAGCCAGATGTCTGTTAGAGATTAATCCTCAAAATATAGCAACAAATGAAGTAGGTAGTACTATTTGGAAAATACCTTGTATGCAAGATTTATAAACATCTTTGTAACTGGAGTGACGAAACCGGACCACGTTTTTGTTCGACAACGGAACATCCTGATTCACGAACTATACTGACACCATTCATGTGTATACGAATACATAACCGTTTGCTCAGGATTTCATTATTGTAATCAAAATGAGGAGACCATTTTAAATTGAAATTCTTAAGTTGTTAATATAAACAAGTTCCATTCGGTTTTATGAATCGTATTGAAACAATAACTTTAGAGAGTTGAATTTTATTATTTAAAAACTTTTTATACCTACCCTCACAAAATATTCATCAGAAATCTTTCACCGCATTGCGTTCCGCCGCCAATATTTGTACCTTGTCATAATTATAAAAGGGTGGTTGGTAGGTAACGCGAAGAAACGAATATTTTAATAGGTATAAGAAATCTACATACCTATATATAAATTCATCAAAGTTAATCCACCATAAAATTTGGACAGGGTGTATAGAGAGGCAGACTTTTTTCATTTCCTTAAAGTGTTATTCACTTAAGGTTGTTCAGTTACGTTGACAGACCATGCCCTTTCAGTTTTCGGAAACCTGTACTTTAGGGGGTCTTTTTGGCACCCTTTGTGTATTCATCCTGTATAATGTAATGTATGTGCTTTCACTGTCTGTCAACAATTCCACGTTCTAAATTCAAATTTCGTAACGTGGTGAGCGCCCACAAACTCCTGTCACACCTACTGCTTGTCACACTATAAGCTACTGACAGCTCCTCTTGTTTTAATGCTCGCCTTTCCTTTTGCAACCTTATCTAACATCTTGCATGTATGAATTTAATCATTGAGATAGGCACGGCTCCTCAGCACGGCTCTTATACAATATGAGATGTTAAAATATCCAGGGCGTCAATTGTTGAATGAAAAATAGTGGACTTTAAATAATAAAGCGATCAAAGTGCCCTTATTTTATGAAGTATCCCAATATAAAGTACCTATACTTTGCCTTTGACTTTAGCAAAAAAGAAAATCATCCGGTATTTCTTTTCAAAAGTGAAGAATGAAGTTGGTTATAAAAATTGGTCTATGATTGTAATTTTCATCTATTACAGAGTTTATTTCATAAATCACTCCATTTGAGAATCGAGATCCAAAACTTCTTTAAGATTATCACAGGATTATGTACATTGGGTTTACGGAACTACCGCAAAGTTTTATAAAAGATTGTGATCGTTATTATTCTTACGATTTGAACTGTCAATTATTTTGTGAAATAAATAAATAAATAAAGCCTTTATTACTGACTTTTTACAGGTTTTGTTTTTTAACTTGGATATTATCTTCTATGTTATCTAATTAAATATTATAATATTTATAAAACAGTTTAATCATCTCTGACAGCCCTGTTGTTATTGTGGACAGTTTGCTTTTTGGCAAAGGCTTTCCCTATAATTCGTCATATTTTTTGTCTATGGCCTTGCTTCTCCATGTTGTACCAGCCAATTCCCTGATTTCGTTCACTCATCTTTTTCTTTGTCTCCCCTTCCTTCTCTTCCCATCGCGAGGGTACCGCACAGTGATGTCTTTGAACATAAATTCTACTTAAATACTCACCGTCCACTTTGGAAACACCCTGCGTAATCAAAAATGTGATCGACCTACTCAATGATTGATAAACCTTGATCTTACGCTGCGATTGTTTTATGACGTTTAGTTTTGATGACAGGTGACAGTGTTTGAGTTAGTTACTTAATTAAAATTGATTGAACTAGTATTTTTTTATTAAAATTGGCACACGAGTTAGCTCCCCCGCTAAACAATAAACACAAATAAGGTAACCTAAAAATTTTGGTATATCCAGTTAATTTGATCAGATAGGTATGTAAAAAGACATCCTCCCGAAAACTGAAACGGAGGATTCAGACCATGAAACTGAACATCCTTCCTCTAGGAACAAATATAGAATTGTTACGACCTATGTTCCTTGGGAAAAGTTGTTCAGTTTCATGAGCAGATTTACATACTAGGCTTGTTAAATTTACATCCTACGCTTGTTATATCAAATTTACATCCTAGGCTTGCACATATATTTTGCGCAGGTTTAAAAAAAGGTTTAAAAAAAAAGTGTTTTTCGGTGAAAAACCCGATTCATCATTAACCTACAACATATTGACTAGGAAGAGTTTAATTCCGACTATTGTCGGTGTACATAATGCTAGATTTATCTCGCATTATGCTAGAATGCTCTTGTGCAATAAGTACAACCTCGTTTTAATTAAGTTTTCAGTCTATTGGCTAGGCTTTTCACAAACCTTCAACCATTTTGTATGGACAGCTGAAAAAAAAATCTCGATTTCTACTCATCTTTTTTTTAAAAGTTGTTCAGTTTTGTCGTATAAGCACACCCCTAAGCTGTCTGATATATTGTTTTGGTGTTAGTTCCAATTTCACCCATCCACAAACAGAATCCTTGTCGCTCAAACCGTTTTGCTTATGCAGCAAATATTGACTACTACGCTAGATATCAATTAAATACAAAGTAACAAGTAGTTTTGACCTTTTCTATCAGAATATAAGATCAATGGCTGGCATTTGCAATTGTAACGCCTTTTGATTTATACGTTCGCTACTTTTATTTAACGATGAGCCTAATTAAGTCAGAATAATATCAGTTGAAAATTAATAATTATTTATATTGAGGCTATTTAGGCATACAAATAGTTAGAGCTGAATGAAAATGATTGAACAATAAATACCTACAAGCTTCTAGAAAGAATTGTAGAACAAAAAAATATACAAAAAAAATTTGGAGAAATAACGAACTGAAAATAACGATATTTTGTTGCAAGAGGCACAAAAAACTACAATTTTTTTTTATCAGGGGGTCTAGAAAACGTGCCATTAAATTTAGAGATTACTTTGGTTTTGTTTGTTGTTCGCTTTTGCGAACGTCATAAAATGTATGGGATGACATAATATGTTAAATGTCATCCCATACATTTCATGACGTTCACTATCGTCAAATGGCACATTGTTCAGACCACGGCCTTTTTGTCTACATCCCCAGATCAGTAAAAGATGTGGTCATTAACGGTGCAAAAAACTATGTTCTAGCGTAAGCGTGAAAAAGTAAGATCATTTCTAATCTCTCTCTCCGATCAGTCTCAAGTTTTTTATTTCAAAATAAAAAAAACATTAAATTGATTTTCCAAAAGTTAAAAGAAATCTTATTGTTTTTAAAAGCAAAAGAGTTAAAAATTATATATTTAAACCTTAAGTAAGCGACATGCGAACAACTGCACAGATGGCAACAATTTTATTGTATGTAAATAAAAATATTTTCTCACAAGTCCCAAGGAATATGTGTCACACGAATGCAATATTTAGTTTCAAAGTCATTCACTTCGTATTTTATAAGAATCTGTGATCGAATGCGACTGTAATTGCTCATGAAACATTCATCAATACAAGGTCTTAGGTATTCCAAAGGTATTGAGAATTGGAACAACTAGATTTTTTTAGCTTTACCAGAGGGAACAAACAAAGTTACATTATGATAGCGTTTAGATTACTTTAATATCGCCTTGGTATAAATCTACTATTATCTAGTTAGGATTGTATCAAATGCGTGCGAGTCCAACACACACTTGACATGTTTTTATTATTTGTTGTTATGCACTATACACATACAAATCTTCACTTGTAAGTGTTACCGTTTTTACGATAGAGCTAAAACAAAAATCGAGCCAAAATCGCCTAAAAATACGTTTATAATACGGAATCCTCTCTTATTTTATACTACATATTTATTATTATTAGTTGTTAAAGCGGCAACGAAAATACATGTGTCAACATTTCATCTGTGTATCGATTATTATTCATGAGATTACTGCCCACTGACAGTACAGGCAGACATATATCGGAGACATATTAATAGGGTGCCGTTTTTCACTTTTAGGATACGGAATAAATAAATAAATATAAATATTGGGGGACATTTCACACAAGGTCATCTGATCCCAGACTAGGCAAAGCCTGTACTATGAGTTCCAGAGACTGATATACATACATAAATAGATAAATAACACCCAGACACAGAACAAACACTTGTGTTCATCACACAAATGTTTGCCCTGGGCGGGGACAGAACCCGCGGCCCACGGCGTGTGAGGCAGGCTCACTACCAACCACACCAACGGGCTTAATACCCGAACCCTTAAAAAATTAATAGAAAATAAATATAAAAAAGAAAGATAAAATAGAAGAAACAAGGCAGAAACGAATAAATGAGGAAAGAAAAACGGATGATATGAAATGATATGTTAATATGTCATATCAAATA
Source organism: Athrips mouffetella (assembly GCA_947532105.1). Classification (NCBI taxonomy): domain Eukaryota; kingdom Metazoa; phylum Arthropoda; class Insecta; order Lepidoptera; family Gelechiidae; genus Athrips; species Athrips mouffetella. The sequence continues at coordinate 12,082,924 of OX383972.1, read as the reverse complement.
CATTTAATGAATCCGAAGGACGAACTTATTAGAAAAGGAAATCATGATTGATAGTTTTCACAGATCTTTTTAGCTTATTTTGGTTTTACTTACAACTTGTTCTAAAGACCCTCTTGTTATCGCAGGTGGAGTAGAGTAGTAGATAGTAGATAGGTCCTATGTTATGTATATCCGTTTCTATTATGTTGTTACTTATACTTTTAGTTTTTTCTAGCAATTAATGTTTTTTAATTACCTCTGTTGCTAGTTGTATACTTGTGGAGGTTATTATTAAATATAAAGTTTCAATTTTATAAATGTGCTATAAATTGTATGTCTGCTATAAAAAAAATTAGAGGAATTTATTGCTTTAGCAGGCAATGTCACTGATTTATTTGTAGTGTGTTTCCACTGACATTTATCAATAAGATCTGTTTTACTTTTGCTTGTAATGTAGGCTTGAGGTTAAACCTAAATCGAAACATTGGTGGGCATGGGCAGTGGCCTTCTGTGTAAATTATGTCATTCAATCTACGCTTGCAAACCCGAAAATACCATCCGGTGAAGTGTGACAGCCACTAGGGCTAACAACAAGAGTCCACTACAAAAAATCAAAGAAAAGCCCGCAAATAAGAAACATTGTCAAATATCCCCAAAAGCATCAATTTTCTAGTGGAGATTCTTTTGGGATGTCTTTAGCCATCTTAAGAACAAAAAAATTGCGCTGAATTTTATCCTTAACTAGCAGTACATAAAAGGATAATGGATAATCGAATATGCACGCAAAATGACGTGGTTATTATTAATAACGTACCTACTGACGTGCTAATTTGACTTTTGGGTAAGTACCTACAAAATTTTATTACCACTTTTTTCTTCTTAACAGTAAGCCAAGTTCATCATTAAAATGGTAATTCAAATAGAAAAAGACGCGCTTAAATTACTTTTAAAGGTTATTAAAAATATCTAATGTAGGCAACTGGGACAGAGTCGTTCGCCAATGTATGCCTATTCCTTGTTGTCTATACTCAAAGGTTATTATTAGGCTCAACTGCTCACACGATATCAGCCTAAGTTAAAATACGTACATTTCGTGAGACGATATATGAAACTGAGTATACGAGTAAGTACCTTTGGTTAAAACGAGCGACAGGTGAAGGGATAAACCTGTCCTAGGTAACCTAATTTCCAAATACAAATTTATAGTCTTCGATATAATTGCCCAATAAACAATCAGAATGGCGTCAAGTTAAGACGGTTACGAAATACATTGTCAAACAATAAGCTAATAAGTTAAACTGTTGTAACGGTACGTGTTACAATCAAAACATTTCAATTCATACCTACATTACCAGCTGATCGAAGAAGTTATTTACCTCCCTACACCCTTTACTTTTTAAAACAGCAAAAGTTTTTTAAAGAATTTTTTTTTATTCTTCTTCTGCTGAGAAAGTGACCAGGTTCTTTTTTAAAAGGAGAATAAAATGAACTGGATGAAATATTGTATGTGTCATTGTATGAAATAATAATATGTCGATGACCTATTTTTAAAAAGACAAAAAGTTTTTAGCTCTAACTTCGCGAAATGATATTGGCCTCTAGCCCCTTTCTGAGAGAACGTTAAGTTTAAAATCCAAATATCAGTAAAAAGCATTGATATTGGCGAAATGGTCATAGAGGTGTAAATACCATTTTCATAAAATAGAATAGAAGAGAACGAAGTATTTTAAATTGGTGTCGTTTAATCCTCTTAGATGAAATCATGAAGAATAAAGAACTATGCATCACTCGAAAGAAACTACCGATACCCAACTCGGGTGAATTGAGGCTCAAACGACACCCTTGTTAGGAATTGGTCACTTTTTCTTCTCGTTGAGCAATGTACGGTCAACCGCTTGTCGGTAGAAACTTTTTCAACTCTATTACCACGCCATAAGGTCCAAAAGTGTTTCTACTGATGTGCGGCCGTGTGTACAATGTTATACATTCCAGTATCAGTGTAGATATAACAGCCCAAACTCCACACGAACGAAGCGTGGGCATAGGTCAAATAGTTTCTTAATGATGTTTCATACGCAAATCAATTCTTACCAGTAGTAGGTACATTTTACCTTACATTTTAGATCTCCTAGATCTTACGTTGTGTAATGAGGAGCTCATTACAAATGCGTCTCGGTTAGAGCAAGGTCTCGATCCGATAAACTGATCTGACCAACTGAACTCGACAAACAAACTTAAGTTTGCAGCTATGAAATATGTAGGTAATTAAAAATTCTGACTTTTTGACAGATGAACACGTGAGCGCACTTAAATCCGTTCCAAATTGACTAAAGCCACTAAAGCAGTGATACGAGTAGCTTTGTGAGCGTGCAAAATCAATTTGGACCGTCCGTCAGTACTGTATACGCTTTCAGCAGCGTTTGTACATTTTGGAACACTTCGTATAAGGATAATAGAATGAAATTATTGAAAATATGTGTCACAAGGTATTCTGACATTTATTCAGTCATTGTAAATACGGCATAGGCGTCGTTCTGTAAATTTTGTGTGAGTATGTCAAATCATGTTTGATGATTTGACATTTCAACTTAGGACACATTGGCAGATATTATCCCATAGTAAAATAAATTAGTATTTCTTCTTCGGACAATTGTTTTTATTATCATAATAACCAAGGAGGACATTATCATTGCAGTTGAAATAAATAATAATGGTAGGTTAAAAACAAAAAGGTTTTTGTTTATTAAAATCTTAAGATGGTATAATCTTCTTAGACAAGGTCTGAATCAATTTGAACTTTATTGTAGAACTGTTAAGTACATTTTCCTATGCAACAGTCTAGTATGTGACACAGTTTCAAAAGGTAATATTATTATGTGCTCGCGACGTTGAATGAGTCAATTTGAAAACTTACGAGCCTTTTCATACCGCGAGTGTACCTTAAAGATTAAATATCACCGTTAAAATACGATCAATGCGAAAAAAGGTATGTACATTTGGAAAAAACATCATCATCCGATGCAATAAGAATGAAATACTTGACACCATAGAAAAAGGCTTATAAACATTTTAAGTGTTGTTGAGTAATTTACTCTTTGGAGATAATTACTTAGCTTGATACTTTATAAGTGATCATAAAAAAAGCACAGAAAATAACAAAAACAATAAAACTTTGACGCGCGAATTTTTTTATGAATGAAAGAACCACTTTAACTGATTCAGTAAAATACTTATGTAAAACCATGGCAATAACATAAACAATATACTTACGTAAAGTACGCAGATTTTTGACTGCAAATGAAACCTTGCACATTTGTATGCACGTAACTGGAATGCAAGTCACAAAAACACGACGAGTTTGTATTCATGGCTCGGTTGCTCGTTTAATTAATTCACTAGCGAATGACATACCGAGATCACTTATCAATTCAGATAAAAAAAAAATAAAGCTTTACTTTTTCAATCAAGGCTCACAAGATACTTAGTTAAAATATAACAATTCCCACTCAGGCTGTACCCTAAAACAAGGTTCTTGACAAGTCATGACACCAGCTGTGGCCGCAGAGATCTGGGAACTATACAACGTGCCATTTGACAAAAACGAACGTGAGGAAATGTATTGGATGACATTTAACATATTATTGTCACCCCATACATTTTATGACGTTCGCTTTCATCATCTCTATTAAAAATGGCACGTCGTCTAGACCCCCTGTAGACTTTCTGTAGATACAGTAAGGGCCTGTCCGCACAGCGAATTTTCACCGCGCGTTATTTATTCGCGCGAATTATATCCCGCTATTTCAATAGCAAAAAATCGCACGGCAACAATTCGCTGTGCGGACAGTCCCTAGGATTCAATGTGTTAGGGCCTGTCCGCACAGCGGATTTTTATCGCGCGATTTTTTTCTCGCAATTCTGTGACACATTGAATCGTATAGGAGTATCCGCACTGGCGGTAAAAAATGCAATTTTTTTTTCTATGTCAAGCGCGGGATATAATTCGCGCGAATAAATATCGCGCGGGAACGTGCGGACAGGCCCTTACAGAATTGCGAGAAAAAAATCGCGCGGGATATAATTCGCGCGAATAAATATCGCGCGAATAAAATTCGCTGTGCGGACAGACAGGCCCTAAAACTTACATCTAAAATCGAATGTAATTTTTGTTTTTTAATGTTTTATACAAACGTCAATTCTGTCAAGTGTTATGTGTCGCCTAATTACCTAGAACTTCAAAATGGACTGCAATATTTGAGTTTTTTAAAAGTTGATGATTAAATAAACTTCTGTGCTTTTTACATTAATATTATTGTGTTAGAAATAACAAACATTTGCTATTTGTATGGTTTAAGACCTCATTGTAAAGTAAGCGTCATGACATGAAATATATGGGATGACATAAAATGTCATCCCATATATTTCATGACGTTTTCTTTCCTCAAATGGCACGTTGTCTGTCGAGACCCCAGGCTGTCATATCATGAATATCGTAGCAATAGCTGATTTATAAATCAGTCTCAGAAATCAGTATTAAATCAGTACAAGTTGACGCTACCTTCTCATACCCTTGTCACTTGAAAAGCATGACAATGCTTTAGTGAACATACATGGTTCGTGATTTAAATCATAAATATCATAATCATACAAAATCTATTGCTTTATTTGTCTCCAATCGAAGTAACTTAGAAATTTTACGATCAACTGGTATTATACCTATTTATCAATACCTAAATGACGGAATTAAACTTGTTCTAGTTTTAATCCGTTAGTTATTGAACTAAACAGGAATTCATATCATAATGTAGGGACACTTTTCTGGATACAGTTTTTAAATACAATAATAGTAGATTTTACAACAAGTGCACAAAACGAACCATTTTTTAGGGTTCCGTACCTCAAAAGAAAAAAACGGAACCCTTATAGGATCACTTTGTTGTCCGTCTGTCTGTCTGTCTGTCAAGACCCTTTATCTCACGAACGGGTAAAGGTATCAGGTTGAAATTAATACCATATATTAGGATCCATGAACCACACAAGATCTGAAAATTTCATTTTTAGGGTTCCGATACCAAAATGGTAAAAAAAAGGAACCCTTATGGTGCCGCTCTGTCTGTCTGTCTGTCTGTCCGTCTGTCTGTCACACCTCTATATCTCAGCAACCACTTATGCTATCAACCTGAAATTTGGAATAGTTTTAGAATATAGTTGCCCAACTTAATTGCACAAGAAAAAATTTTGAAAAAAGTATGATTATTAATATAAAGGGGGCCAAAATAGGGGGGGCCAAATTTCAAATTGTCGCTACTAGGTCGAGTGGGGTATCATATGAAAGGGCTTTACTTGTACATTTTAAAATATATTTTTGTATTTTTTTAAATTTCTTAGTTTTAAAGTTATGATGAAAAATGTCAAGAAAAATACCATTCCCCCCCCCTTATCTCCGAAGTTTGAGTAAGGAAAAATCTGAATTAATTACAGTTGACAGAAGTTTATATAAACTTTACAGCAAAAATAAAACGATCTTTCTAAGTTGCACAGTTTTTCAGAAATCTGCAAAAAACCTTTACAAACAAATTTAGTTTTGCGGTCCTGAAAATGGACTTTATTGCTTCCAAAAATACTATAGGTATATCGGAACCCTCGGCGCGCGAGTCCGACTCGCACTTGACCGGTTTTTTTTTACAACGACGCAATCAAAAGATATGGCATTTTATGTCCTCATCTCCATACATTTATTCAAAAATGCAAAACCTATAGGGTACTTCCCGTTGATCTAAAATTATGAAATTTGGCAAGATGCTAGGTCTCACAGTACAAATAATGGGAAACGTCTGAAATCATTAAATATTACAACTTTTCTCACAACTAATGGTAACCAATTGTGGTGAGCTCCCGTTTCAAGAACATTCATATAAGAGAGGGGTCAAGTTGGATGGTTGCAGAGGCGATTTTTGTTTTAGTTCTATTTAAATTTGGAACACTTACAAACTTGAAAATTGGTACGTTTATAGGGCAGAGGCTATAAAATAACAACAAATAATAAAATTTGGTCAAGCGCGTGTCGGACTCAAAAAATCTAGCACATTAACTTACTGAAATTTCAACTAATACAATTATGTTTATGTGGTGGTACGGAACCCTCAGTGCGCGAGTCCGACTCGCACTTGGCCGGTTTTTTTATAAAATGGTTTTGTGGACGGTAAACTCTGCTTTTCACTTTGATTGCGAGGAAATAAAACGTAAAAGTACTCTCTAAACGTAACTGAAGAATGAGTTGTTCTGCTGTAGTGAAGAACATGTTGACGCGCGCGCGGCGCGAGGGGGGGGGGGGTGCAGCAGGCCCGCGCAGGGCGTAAACCACCGCGATTTCTTTTTGTGCGTTTTTGTGCAGCCTATATCAAAGAAGCACTTTCAGAGCATGAGAAGTGAAAAATAGTTTTTATTTCTTTAAAAATTTTTGCCCTTAACTATAGCGTAAAATGAAGCCGGAAATAAGTTTTAACTTTGTTATTGTCGGTTTAGGAAGTACCCAGTGTTGTACAAGAAATATCTTTCATAATTTATCTCTTTAACCAATATTCTGTGTTATTAATTGTTGGACTTACCGACTTACCTATTGGCCAATTTTGTAGTGAGCTTGCCTCCTGCACCATGCCGTGGGTCGCGAAATCTATTGTTTTCTTTCAAACTTGTGTACAGGCGTTTAAAAAAGTTCAGAGAAAATTAAAAGAATACACCAATATTTAATTAATTGTACTATTTTATTTATTTCAAATATCAGTCGTTTAATTAATATTTTCATACAACTATTAATGAAAAACTTAAGCTATAAAACACTGTCGTTTGATCCGAAATTCAAAATAAATTACAAGACGAAGTGTTTAAAAATCACAGACGTTTATTAAAAGTAAAACTGACAAATTAAAAATCATATTTGGTTGCCTTCTAGCTACAATATAACTCTAAAATAATCGAATACAGTCGTTTTATTAATATTAATTTATATCTATGTTTAAAAAAAATCAACAATTTCAGTCTTTTTTCTTTTCTGGCATAATAAAAAAGATTACTGAAAACGAAAGTTTATCTACCCGTCTTAATTTTGATAAATCAATATACATTTCAAAATAATAATTAAATCCTAATGGTGGCGGTGCTAGTTAAAGCAGTTTAATAGTTGAAATAAAAACACTTTTCTCCGCGTCTGTACAAATGAAAAAAGATTACAGTGTACTGAAATGGCCGACGCAAAAAAGCACTTGGTCAAGTCGGTACAGTGTACCGAGATCGAGTGCACCGAGTTTACTAAAGAGCCGCGAATTAGAACCTAATCCCAACCCAGAACAAATATTTTTATCTGACCAATAAACAGTTTTTTCTTTTGTTCCAGAGGTGTACTATGAAAAGCAGCGATATGATGGATGGTTTAACAACAGAGCATATCCGGATTGGGGTTCCGTAGGTATGTAAAAACATATACACCATTCCTACACATACATTGGAGTGATTACAAAATAACCCACTCCATTGAGTATATATAATTAGAGTAAATTAAACTGTTCAAGAGTTTTTGTATTGCGTCTGCGATGCCATTCAAGATAATTTCACACGTAGTTGTTTGCGCTAAATTCATTCATATAATTATGAACAATATATATTATTATGGCACTTGCTAATAAATATAATGTTACGTATCATAATGCAACTCTTGCTTGTAGTACCTTTCGCAACTGTTTTCTCTACCGTTACATATGGATCTCACTGTATCAACATTTCTTTTGTCCAAATAGTTTGTTTAAAAAACAGACAGTTAATACAGGAAAATGGAAATACGCACAGCTGCGAGTAAGTGGTAAACAAACCAACATTAAAAGCAAAACCAGAGCTACGCTACAAACCCCCAAATCCAAGACCCGCTCAATTTCAAAAAGTTATCATTGGCGTGCGGCCGGCTGTTACTACTCATATTGCCGCAAAAACATACTGGTCACGAATTAGGTACCACCTTCCTAAGTACTACCGTAATTCAGAAGTATCTGTCAGCTACCATTGTCGTAAAAAGTCTGATCGAGTGTATCGTGGCAGGTTGACACATGACAGCCTTGCTCTAGTCTCACGCGGATAATAAAGACAGCTTACTTGTGCTCCTGACTGCTAATGAAGTAATGACCAATAGTGGCCTAGCGAATAAAAAACCAATAGGTTTGTGGTTTATTTCCTTCTTAATACCTATTGGCATATTTTGGGGATAATGTACATACCAGAATCACAACGCTTGCTGGCGTTGCGGCTGGTACACCCAACAGCACGTCGTTAGAAACACTTTGCACTTTGTGGCATGGTAATAGAGTTACAAATGTTTCTGCTGAGATACGGTTGACTGTACAATGGGCCTCGGTAGTTGGTGACCGCAGTATAATGATACGATACGTAGGACGCTGCTGCCAATCCTCTTGTTCAATATTCCTTTGCCGAGTAGAGTTGATGTATAGTGCTATTTTCGGACGGCACTACTCAGGGGATTAAGATTTGTATTTTTTTAGAAACAAGCTACTCTCGGCACTTTCTTTGAGGAATGGCAACTGGAGACTCAAAGTAGAGACCCTTAAAGGGGAAAGAGGAAAGTATTTACCCGTAGTAGGACAATGTCGACTAAGTAAGAAGAGATAAGAAACCAAATTCTTGTGGTATTCGAATGCACGATATTAAAGCTCATATGTAGCACAGGTCCCATTATGTACCTATTATGTGATTGTCTGTATTATTATAAGTAGTAAGTTGAAATATTGCAGCCTTGTTCTAATCTCACATGGCTAAATAAAGGTTATGTTGTTTCTTACTGAAGGTTCTTATAACTATTTGTTATTGATTTGAAGATAGTTTGATCCCTTAAGATAAAATATAACAAATCTTTACATATGCACTTTAAATGCACTTGTAAAATGCAATTCGGATTCGCGCACGGAGAGTTCTGTACCACCACAAAATGTTAGACGAAAAATTGTAGGTTACATATTTCTGTACCAAATTTTGGTGAATTCAGTTTCCACTTAGCCAATTTTTATTTTTGGATGATTTTTATGCACGCTAAAAAGCCAACCTTGATGCTTGTGCACATTATTGCTATTGGGAATACACGTCAGTAACGTGTAATCCCAATAGCAATAATGTGCAATACTTTTTTATAATTTTTATTTAGGCAATCCGCCATATCAAAGACAATACAAATTAATGCCGTGCCATAATAACACATATTCTTTGGAAACCGGCTAGCTTGACCGAGCGCAGCGAGGTTCTAATCTCTTTGGGCTAGCTGTATGGTTCTCAATATAAAACCCTTTATTCCAAGTTTCGTTATTTTTTTGAAAAGTGATATAAATTATGTAAGTATCTAGCTAGGTACTGATGGAAATTTCCAGACGATGCTGTTACTGCTATTATTGCCATTGAACGTCAGTTTATGGAAACTTTATTTAAATTGGCTGATGTAAAGGAAAGAGAAAATTACCGTGTCAAAAACTGGAGCAGTTCTGAGGCCGCGAGACTCGAACCGGTCGTAAAAAATCATAATAATATTAATTAAAACATTGACAGTATTAAATTGGTCTTTAATTTGTGTGTTCCGCCCAAGACTGAAATTATGGAAAGACTCGTATTATAAAAAAATACATTCTGACTCTCATTCTTATTACCATTTCTATCTATCTATCTTTATAGTCAATGAGCTTCTTTTTGATCTCGAAGACCTCACAGAGATGAGGTCGGCGATAGAACGAGCTTGCCAAGTCTATTTATTAGCGACTTTAATAGAATTCGGGTTTTGTTAACATAAATTATTTTTATGTGATTACATCTTTATCTAAATAATACATCCATTGTTATTAAGATCCTAAAAAAATTACGTCGTTCAAAAGTGTATCTGAAATCCCTGCTTAACCATTTTTTTCTTCAACAAATCTTTCAATTAAGTAATATCCAAATCTATTCGTTTTATTGCGTCATTTACTAGTCAACTCATTATTTGCGCCTTTTAAAGTAGAAGAATTCGAACTGCGCTAAGAATTTCTTTGAATGAACGTAAATGAAGAAGCTACTGCAATTAATTTGTAAAGACTGTCATTGGGTGGCTTTTCATTAATATTTATTAATGTACTGACTTTTTGTACATAATTAATGTGAATTAATAATTAATAATTCTTGTATTCGTTAGTTTTGAAATAATATTACTGTTTCTTGCTGGATGATGTTGACTTTGCTGATTATTTTTTTTCTTATTATTCATCATAACATCCCACGAAAAAAGTCCACTACAGGACAGGGAGCTCCCTCTAGAATTCTAGCTTTTGCTGGAAAAATATGGAGGGGAAGTACCATAGTCACCTCGCTTGTTAGCGTTACGGCTGGCACCATGGACCGCGGTTGTAGGTGATCGCAGTAAGTAAGATGTAAGATACAAAGGAGGATGCTGCTGCCCATCCTCCAGTTAACCCTTAGTCACCTCTTACGACACCTACGGGACTAAGCTCGATATAGTACCAATTATTGCCGCCAGAGGGCACTCTGCACGAAATGACCCCCCGTTCGAAAGCATAGACGTGACGTATCCACGTCAAAAACAGTAAAAATAATTAACTTCCAATAAAAATTTTAATTTCTTCACAATTTGTTTGACTAAATTACAAAATAAATATATAAAATTACCTTTCTGGGGTACTTTTGGCAGATTTACATTTTAATAAGTTTATAAACTCACTTATTTACTCACTCGTTGCATTAACCTATGAAATTCTAATGTTTCAAGTAAAAGACATCAACGCGATATAGTTTTTTTTTTTGTTTTTTTTTTGTTTAACCTCTATATTTATTACATTACTATACCATAAACAGTTCTAATTCAAGTAAACAACATTTTTTTTACCAAAATTAATTAGTAATTCCCTTAGAAAAATAAAGTGCCTACTTTAAATGTAGTTTTAAAGGGTGTATGGGACGGTGTACCAAAAACTGAAAGGGCATGCTCAGTCAACAAAACTAATCACTTTCCCAAAGAAACATATTGGGGTAATGATAAAAAAAATACCTTTCCATACAAACTGTTCGATCAGAGTCAGTAATTTGTATAAAGAGGTTAATATTCTTTTCGTTTCCTACAAATGATTCTTTGGGAAAGTTGTTCAGTTTCGTTCACTGAGCTCGTTCGTTCAGTTTTCGGTATACTGTCCCTAACATTTAATTATTAAATGCCTATTTCAAAGACCGTAGTATTTAGATTCAACTGTTTGATGCAAGTTTGATGTAACTATATAAAGTTGTCAATCGTCTTATCGTCTGTCATCGAAGTCACCTGTCACCATTATCCGTGCCATTATGCAACCAACGTTAGCGATGATAAAATCTTAACTATATGCGAGTACTCCAATGAATATGACATAAATAAAATGACACCTACTTATTTGCATAGATATCATTCATTAACATCGTCAATGACAAGATATTATAATGCTGAAACACTCTATATAGATACACATTGAAATTTATTGCAAATTTACCAACATATTTAAACCTAAATATAGAGTTTATTTAAATACGTTTGAGTTAAACTAATTGTGACTTACTTACACGATATGAGTAAGTGATCGGATAAGTTGAAAATTCAAGTTGTACTTGATACCGTATCGCATTGGTGCCCCAGATTATAAACATGGCTAACGTACGGTTATTAGTTAATAACACAGTAATGAGACAGTTATTATATTATGTATACATACACGCCTTAATATTCCGGTCTGATCCGCTAAACTGGTCCTTTTTCATACAATTATGAATTTTATTAATTTCCAGTCTGATTTTTTAGATACTTTGCTTTTCCGGACCGATTTTATATACTTTTTGGTAGGAGAGTACAATCAAAGCAAAAAGTTCGTTAAAGTCAAATATATTTATTTTTAAAATGGTTATTGAGCATTTTTTTTCAAACACCCACCTTGTTCAAAATTGCAACTTTATTTCCAGTATCATTTTACCAATGATTTAATGCTTTTATGTCTTTCCTAATATAATAAAGTATCTAAAAACAATAATTATCTGGTGAAATATTAGCTGTTTTAGCTTACAGATTGATTTTAAGGAAGACTGGCGGATTTTCTTTCCTTTTCGTTACCATAGAATTTTAGGAATAAATCTTAAAACAAGCGTTATCGATGTTTACGAAATAGTTTTTCATGATATTTTACACATTACGTGTTGGAAACTGTTATAGTTTTAAAAGAAAAAAAAGAAAATTGTTTAGTTTTAGGCATTTATTTTTAATTTCGTTACCACATGGTCAAGATTGACAGTGTATTTTTCACCGTTAAGATTAAATTGGAACGACTATCATAAGGTAAATATTTGAAATGAAAGCCCTACATCTAAGAATAACCAAAGAATTATTCATTTTCTCACATAATTTGTAATGTTTCCGCACCGGACGGTAACGAAAAAGACCGGTAACGAAACCTTAAGGCTGGTGGTATAACGGTACGAAAATATCCAATAATTACAAATTCCTAATAAATCAAAAAGTAAATAAAAAAGTAAATAATACGAAGTAAAATGCAAGAGTGTACTGAATAAGTAATTTTATTATTCAAATCAAAACAGATACGTTTCCAATATTAACATAAGAGAAACAATTTTACTTTATACGCTGGAGCATTTTTGAAGTCATACGTTGAAACCCTTGCGATTTTATATATAGGGTGACTGGTAATTAGTGACCGATACTTAAACACATGATAACACTCATGATAACAAACAAATTTTCCAAAAAAAGTAGGGCAAAATATATAAAAAAAAATGTATGAAGGAGCAAAATTTTTATTTGCGAATGGACCTTATGTTTTTTTTTGGGTAAGTTATTTTTAATAATTACAAATATGTTTATAAATGTTATACAAACTTTCATCCATAAAAACAAACAACTTGTCAGATAAAATATGGGATATAAAATTCTTATTGTGCCCAATACTTTATGCTTCTATTCCGTTATTTTTGGGATTCCCCATATACGTTACCACCAATATGGCAACGAAAGGGAAGTAACGGTTTTGAGGCTAAGAAATCTTTTAATTAGTTAAATAAATGTTTAACTATAAATTGAGTTTATGTTTTGCCCAATGAGAATTTGTTATTAAGCAGTACACATTTTGACTGCGTTGTTATAGCAAAAAATAACAAATAAATCGAATATTTGCCTTATTTCTTGCTGGTAACGTATTGGGGGAACATAAGCGGACTCGACGTAATACCTGCACCTTAAAGACTCTACTGTCAAAACTAAAGAATATGTAGCAAGGTACGGGGTTTCCACATAGAAATAAATGTTGCTTGATGTAAAAAACTACTTAATTTGGTACAAATTTCAATTGCATCAGGGCAAATCGTGGTAACGAAGTGGGGGAATTCCCCTTTTTAAAATTTCTCGGACGTGGTTAAAACTTGTTTTATTTTTGATTTTTTGTACTACACAGTGCCCGAAAAGAATATATTCTAAAAGATTATGCATATTTTCGCCCAAATTAAGTGCTTGCAATACAGAAAAACATCTATTTAACATTAAAATTGCCAATGTCTTTTTAACTTTTTTGCTCGGACGGTGTGAAATTCGGGTATCCCGCATAGCAAAAGTAGATATTCTGATTAATTTTATTATAGATCAATATACTTATTCATACAATTCTTAAAAAAACATTAAATATTTTACCACTTGAGCGCATTAAATCGATGATAGCATAGTTATTTATTGAAACATAAAATTAAATTATATAAACAATTTAAGTCACCGGACGCGCCAAAAACACGAGGTGGCTGATTGAAAAAAAAAATGCTCTATTACATACTACTATCACATTTTTATATCCAATGGCATTAGTAATTTACCCCTTTGATTCCTTATTATTTTATATTAAAATTTGTTCCTTTATGTGCGGTTGGTTGAGATTTGGCCGGTCACGAAAAGTTTAGGAAGAAGATTAACTGTTATATTTTTCTAGTAAGAAAAGTTGGAGACAAAACAGCTGGTCAAAATCCTTCATGGCAATCTGGCAGAACTGCCGAATTACGCTTTCACATAAATTAAATTAACAATAGCCTGAGCCTCTCGTTTCCAATACCAATTAGGGCCACGATTTATGTGCTGGCGAATATGTGATTATGCAGTCGCATTGCCGACAAAGTGAACGACGCACTTTTACTGACGCGGTGGTCCGAAAATTTTGAAGCTTTTGCGACAGAAGCTTTTAAATTAAGTGCACCTTGAAAATAATTATATTTTGTATGTTGAGATAATAACTTTATTCGTGTTTTAAATTTATGAAAGTGTAAAATCACAAATTCCCTACAACTACTGGGCGCATACTGCTAGGCAAAAAAGACTTATTATTAATTTGCACTATTTTTAGGGTTCCGTACCTCAAAAGAAAAAAACGGAACCCTTATAGGATCTCTTTGTTGTCCGTCTGTCTGTCTGTCTGTCTGTCAAGACCCTTTATCTCACGAACGGGTAAAGGTATCAGGTTGAAATTAATACCATATATTAGGATCCATGAACCACACAAGATCTGAAAATTTCAATTTTTTACAAGGACGCAATCAAAAGATATGGCATTTTATGTACTCATCTCCATACATTTATTCAAAAATGAAAAACCTACAGGGTACTTCCCGTTGACCTAAAATTATGAAATTTGGCAAGAAGCTAGGTCTCACAGTACAAATAATGGGAAAAGCCTGAAATCATTAAATATTACAACTTTTCTCACAACTAATGGTAACCAATTGTGGTGAGCTCCCGTTTCAAGAACATTCATATAAGAGAGGGGTCAAGTTGGACGGTTGCTGAGGCGATTTTTGTTTTAGTTCTATTTAAAAACGGGAACACTTACAAACTTGAAAATTGGTATGTTTATAGGGCATAGGCTATAAAATAACAACAAATAATAAAATTTGGTCAAGCGCGTGTCGGACTCAAAAAATCTAGCACATTAACGTACTGAAATTTCAACTAATACAATTATGTTTATGTGGTGGTACGGAACCTTCAGTGCGCGAGTCCGACTCGCACTTGGCCGGTTTTTTAAGAAGACAAAACCAGCTGTAAAATATTTCTGAATTTTCAACACTCCAAATGCTAACTCGAAACAAACATCGCCATTTTATCGCCAGAAAGTAAATTTAAAAATATTTTTATTTTAGAACTCCTTGTATTTGGATAAATCGCAAAATTTATAAACACATAGGCAGCTGGGACGAAAAAGATTTTTTTTTGTTGCGGAAAGCCGCTGCTGTATGCGAGCATTACATTAGGGGAATGGGGGAGGCCCATGTCTAGCAGTGGACGCCTTTCGGCTTACCGTTGTATCCTTTGACAGTCCATTGCTTTCCTATAGGATTTACTTATGTAATGGTTGTGCAAATACCCATTTGATACAGAATAACCATTAATACATTTCCGGTGCTGAAAAAAATAGTACCAACTCATCTCTACCCGTGGATATCGCAAGAGGCGACTAAAGGTTTATGAACCAGATGATAGGAAGTAGAGTTCTTCTGTTTGTCGTACAACGTTACAAACTTCGATCACCAATAACCGCGGTCAGCCGCACCGCTAAGAAGTATGGTGATGGGGACTTGATGGTGACTAGGTTACTTCCCCTCCATAATATACCACACGTTTGTGCTAGGATTCTAGAGGGAGCTCCCAATCCTGTTTAATGGGATGTAATAAAAATCATTATATTTAATTTTTTATTTCATTAATTTTATTTAATTACTTACAATATAAATTGTGTTTTAAATAAACAAAACATGATTTGGTATCCTTCGGTTTCGATGTACATACGTGTGGTATCTCGCGTCAAGATTATTCTTTACCAAACATTTCGTAATCCAAATCAACAAACACTGCCGTGTGGACACGCGTTCGTCTGGTGTAGGTAGGGTTACCAAAATTTAGGATTCCTCCGGACATAATGTACGGGCTTTCGGCCTTCCGTCCAAACTTTATGCGGCTTTTAGACTTTCCTGGATTTTTGACGAGAATTTTTTTAGCTTTTGTAATAATTAATAAAGCATTAATTACTTAAATAAAGCAAGTAAATAGTTCAACTACGTATATTGACACAGACAATTTATTTCATTCCATTGTTCTCTAATTCGCTAGGGAAACTTATATGTAAGGTACCTTGAAACTTGGCTCATAAACAGGAATAGGATCATTAAAGATAAATAAAAAATACCTTTTTTTTTTACCATAAATGACGAGGTTTTAAAAAAAATCGTTTTCGTCCAATATCGATAGGTCGTATGGCAGAATGTGATGAGTAGTCATTGCCTATCAAAAAAAAAAACTAACAGCTGTATAAACCATAGACTTATATAGTACTTCGCGCGTGGCGCTTTTAACCAGATTGCGCTCTTCCAAAAATTATGCGAGCAGAGTAGGACGTAAGATGAGATGAAGCTGTCCCTTTCTAATAGATTTTGCATGACATTAACAAAATGTCATGCAAAATCTTTGTTAAAAATCATTTAACCAAAGAGTTTTTAATCCAGATAAATCAAAAGAAAATGATTTTCTGCATTTGTCAATATTTAATGAAAACTGAGAGAGAAGTTTATACTTTGCACGTTGAAAATTATTCAAATAAGTATTTAAAAATACGTATAAATATAAATTTGTGTAGATAAAAGTTAACTTTTGCACGGAAATTGTGCAAACTTCATTAGTATGGCAATAATTAGAAAGGGACGAAGTACATCGCCTATGATGTCTTGCTCTGCTCGTTTTGCCTCTGTACAAATTGTTAAGAGTACGCTATCATGGTAAATGTAAGATCATTGGTATAAACCGACCACAGACTACTTATTTGACAGTTTTTTTTTTAAGACTGGCCATGGCTACTTTTCATTCTGCCATACGACCTATCGATATTTGACAAAAACAAAATTATTTTCTAACTTTATTAATTGAAACCGAAAATAAATCGTATTTTTTATTTTTACTTATTAACCTTATCCCTGTCTATGAGCCAAGTTTCCTATGCGAATTAACAAAAATACCCAATGCCGCTGTGCCTGTAAAGTCAATAGTGCGTGTGGGATTTACATTTGACTGGGATCCCGCAACCTGGTCATCTACCTCATCAGGTACATAAACAAAACCATGTTGTGGTAAATGTAGGTGCTTAGTAACACACTTTCTGTTGGGGTCTCGAATTATGTAACCTGGAAGAAGTATAAAAAACCGGCCAAGTGTGAGTCGGACTCGCGCCCTAAGGGTTCCGTACCTATCTACCATATGATATACTAAAAGCTTTTGCTCTTTTATTTTAAAAACTCCGCGACCATCCAACTTGACCCCTCTTTTATAGAAGTTCTTGAAACGGGAGGTTCACCTTAATTGGTTACTATTAGTTGTGAGAAAAATTTAAATATTTAATGATTTTAGACCTTTATTTGTACTGTGAGAACTAGCTTCTTGCCAAATTTCATAATTTTAGGTCAACGGGAAGTACCCTGTAGGTTTTGCTTTTTTGCATAAATGTATGGAGATTAGGACATAAAAAGCCATATCTTTTGATTGCGTCGTTGTAAAGAATTGAAATGTTCAGATCTTGTGTGGTTTATGGACCTGAATATTCTTTATCAATTTCAACCTGATACCTCTTCTTGTTCGTGAGAAAAAGGGTCTTGACAGACAGACAGACGGACAACAAAGTGATCCTATAAGGGTTCCGTTTTTTTTTTTTTGAGGTACGGAACCCTAAAAAAAACCGGCCAAGTGCGAGTCGGACTCGCGCACTGAGGGTTCCGTACCACCACATAAACATAATTGTATTCGTTGAAATTTCAGTAGGTTAATGTGCTAGATTTTTTGAGTCCGACATGCGCTTGACCAAATTTTATTATTTGTTGTTATTTTATAGCTTATGCACTATAAACAAACCAATTTTCAGGTTTGTAAGTGTTCCCGTTTTTAAATAGAACTAAAACAAAAATCGCCTCAGCGACCATCCAACTTGACCCCTCTCTTATATGAATGTTCTTGAAACGGGAGCTCACCACAATTGGTTACCATTAGTTGTGAGAAAAGTTGTAATATTTAATGATTTCAGACTTTTCCCATTATTTGTACTGTGAGACCTAGCTTCTTACCAATATTCATAATTTTAGGTCAACGGGAAGTACCCTGTAGGTTTTGCATTTTTGAATAAATGTATGGAGATGAGGACATAAAATGCCATATCTTTTGATTGCGTCGTTGTAAAAAATTAAAAATTTCAGATCTTGTGTGGTTCATAGATCCTAATATGTGGTATTAATTTCAACCTGATACCTCTACCCGTTCGTGAGATAAAGGGTCTTGACAGACAGACAGACAGACAGACGGACAACAAAGTGATCCTATAAGGGTTCCGTTTTTTTCTTTTGAGGTACGGAACCCTAAAAACATAAATATGTTATTGATTTTGGTTGTTCTGAAAACCATCCAGGTGGAGGGAAAGCAACCTTAGATATTCGTCAATCAGACCTCCAGAACACTGGTTTTATTGTTGTGACTGGTGATATAAAAATTTCTCTCTGAAGGCCATGCATGGGAATATTCAACCAGGCTGACTGACGACTGTGCCAGGAATGTGGGGGAGATTTGATCATTATAATGTCAATATAAAATTACATGCTAAAGTGGTCGTCATAAAAAAAAAGATTACCAGAACGGTGATTTAAAACAAAGTGACAACTTTGGTTTTTTAGTTTGGCCTTTATAGTGTTTTTTCTTTAACTATATAAATTTAACTTCATGTACCTTATGGCATGACATAATTTTTAACCCAAAGTCAGTTCCATTTAGGGATTTCTCATACTTCTTCCAGGTAACGGAATTCAAGCCTCTAACAAAAAGTGTGTTTTTAAGCATTTACTTTCACCTCATAATGGTTTCGCTAATGTATCTTATAAGGTAGGTGACCACAAAACTCATTCATATTCTAAACCGTTTAAAGAGATTAACCCTTATATCTGTTAACACAAAAAACAGTTAACAAAAACAAACCGTTACAGTTAACAGAAAAATCATTTTGGTAAATCTGGGATTGCTCATGTCGGTTTATCTTTTCGGTAAACTTATAAGACAATATAATAATGATTATCTATTAAAACTAAGAAACTGCATTGTGGGTTTGATTAACCGTAATGATTCGGTATACCATCCTTTCCTTGGCTGCGGGTAACTATAAAATATCCGCTTTATTTTTCCGGCGTTTGCGAAATTTTAGGTTTTTGTCCAGAATTTTTAATAAGTATCAAGATGGTCACCCTACGCGAAGGCCAGCTAACTTCACGAAACTAACCACGGTATATTGAATACCTCACAGAAGGGCAATTGCATCATATTTTATGAAACAAGGCAATTAATAATATTTAATAATGAATAAGAGGAACCCAATTCTGACACATTTGAACTACAAATTGAACTCAAATCATTAAGGCCTATTTGTTATTGTACTCGAGTTTTATAGAAGGTGTTAAAATGTGTTTATTTATGTGTTGAGCGTGATCGTAAGTGCGAAAATTAATATTTACTTTATAGCTTTAAATTGACGATTGGGCAATAAGCTACTAAGTATTTAAAAAGAAAAACAAGTCAAGTACGAGTTGAACTCGCGCGCCGAAGGTTCCGATATACGTATAGTATTTTTGGAAGAAATAAAGTCCATTCTTAGAACCGCAAAACTAAATTTGTTTGTATAGGTTTTTTTTAGATTTCTAAAAAACTGTGCAACTTAGAAAGGTCGTTTTATTTTTGCTGTAAGTAATATTTACAAAAACTCCTATCAACTGTAATATATTCAGGTTTTTCCTTTCACAAACTTCGGAGATAAGGGGGGGGGGGGGGAATGGTATTTTATTTCAACATTTTTCATCATTACTTAAATACTAAGAGTCGTAAAAAGACACCAAAATATATTTTAGAATGTAAAAGTAAAGTCCTTTCATATGATACCTAATTTGAAATTTTGCCCCTCCTATTTGGGTCCCCTTTACATATATTTTTTTTATTTCTTTCATGTGCAATTAAGTTGGGTAAAAATATTTTAAAACCATTCTAAATTTCAAGTCGATAGCATGAGTGGTTGCTGAGATATAAAGGTGTGACAGACAGACGGACAAAGTCGCACCATAAGGGTTCCTTTTTTATACCATTTTGGTATCGGTGCCCTAAAAAAATAATCAAAATAATTGATGGAACGTGCAACGGAAAGGTGTGATGATACTGAAGGGTGAATCTGCCCATGAAACTGGACAACTTTTCGCAAGGAATAGGTCAAAATACGATAAACCAAATTTGTCCTCCCATACAAAATGCGCTATCATGGAGTTCAAAAATTAACCTTGTTTTATGACCTATGTTTCTTGGGAAAAGTTGTTCATTTCCTTTAGTATTTATCACATCTTTTCGTTACACGGTGTTTAATATGATGAGTAGATTATAGGAATTTCCAATAAAAACCAAATTGCATTGAATAAAAACCAATTTTTTTATCGCGAGGTGGTTCTGACCATGAAAATGAACAACTTTTCCCAAGAAATATATATAAAAAATATAGGTCGAAAATCTTCGGCCTCTCATTACAAAATGGGCAGAACTACAACTGATGCAGTTTGTTAGGGCAGTTGAAAAATCTTTTTCGTAGGTATTTCGACCTGTTCCTTTAAAATTTCTTCAGTTTCATGGGTACCTACACCTCTTAAAATTTCTGGGCTGGTAAAAAAATAAGTGTGTGCGTATTGTATCTGAAAGGGTTAATGAAGCCTGCAGGAAATGAATCTGTCCATGAAACTGAACAACTTTTCCAAAGAAACCCAGGTTGAAATACGAAAAAGAATGTTAGACCTGCCATACAAAATACCAAAATGCGCTATCAGCCGATGCAGTTTATAAAGGAGTTGAAATTCAGTTTCGTAGTTAGGCCCATGGTACTTGAGAAAAGTTGTTTAAATAGTCTCAAAGATAAGGGTCACATCCTTTGTAGGGTTGTAATACCTCTTTTTAAGCACATTGTACCTACACGTTATGTATCATTTGATGATATATAAATTTATATTTTTAATCATGTCAGCAATTTACAACTCAACTCTAATGCTTGAACATATTATATAAAAACAGTCACAAATAATAAAATGCGTTATGACATGACCTTTTTATTCATAGATGAGGTCACAGTGGTTAGAGGTCACCAAATTGGACCATACCTTAGTAATGAATGCTTCATAACACAAACAAAGCTTATTTGCGCTTTGATATATCGATAGCCTAAAATACAGGGCTTTAAAAAAATGGTGTAATATTTACCTTTATAGGGGCTTACTTACTCTGGGGGCTGTACTTTTGTTGTACGACTTCTGGAAATTCGAAAAGAAAATCGACTCTACATACAAAACTATCAATAAACCAGCTGATTGGTCCAATTTGTATGACAAGTCAAAATTGTTTTGAGAATGTCCAAAAGTCGTAGAACTAAAATTTATGGATTTTGCCCTCAGAACGGGTTTCGGAACGGGTAAAAGGGTTTATATCATTTTGTTACAACCCGATATAACCTCTGACTTGAAGATTATCGTAGCGTGACCAATTTATGCTAAGAATCGATAATCGTAATGATTACGGTCGTGTGTTTACACGGAGTGTTTGCCAATGTCGGTTACTATGAGGAAAAGAGCTCGTTTCCCACGTTTTATTCACACACTTTCAAACTATTGAATCGAGTGTTTGTTTGCTGATTCGTTTAAATACTATAGGTATGTTTACTCGTATTATGTGTTTATGTCGCGATTGTTGTTTTTGATACCTCACGTTATGTAATTTGTGTTAGTCTCCGTACAAAAAAGATTTCGGCTTTCTTTTAGATGTTTTCGTAAAAGCAGGTTTAATTAATATCCTTTGACTTTTAAGGTATATCCTATGACTTAAGAAGTACCTATATAAAAGGTAGATAAGCTTTATTCAAGGCGACGAGTATTTAGACCTCTTAATTTTTTACATTTTAACATTATGTGAGTGTCATATTTATGACAAATGACATATAGGTCTCATCTCAGGTGGACTAAAAGTAGTCCACTTTTGGAGCACATAAAACCTATCCACACATTTATATATATCTTTTATTTTTTATTTATTTATTTATTTCAATTATTTATTCTTATAAATATAATTTTACAGTTATCCAATACATTATAATTATCATCGTTTCACATACATTCTATATGAAAGTTGTATTCAAAATACAATTATATCAATTTTATTATACCTATACCTTGGTTTCATCTTAATGAATTCTCAAATAAAACTACTCTCCACGCCGCTAATTCACGCAGCGTGTATCACTCAACAAATGAAGCAGACACATAGAGGTTGCGTCGCCGACTCACGCGCCGCTAAATTCTTTGCAGACGTGTCTAATATCCACATCAATCACGACACGGATCACCACTCATCACGAGACGTGGAGATTGAAATACACGGAGTTGTTTCATCACCAAATAGCTAAGCCGTAATACGTGTCCGTGGTAGATCAGATTTATAAGGTCATTATGAGAGAATAAGCCAACTCTATCGTGCTGTTGACATACATACATACATACATAAATAACATCACGCCTTGTTCCCGTCGGGGTGGGTGGGTAGGCAGAGACCACAGGGTGTCTACTCTCAAAGTCCGATATATCGAAACGATACTACTCGAAACATGCAAATGCAAAACTTCGTCCCTTGACAATAGAGTAGAACATTGGTTGGATGCAGTTTAAAAATTCATCCAACCAATATTCCACTCTATTGTCAAGGGACGAAGTTTTGCATTTGCATGTTTCGAGTAGTATCGTTTATATATATCGGACTTTGAGAGTAGACACCCAGTTCTCCACCTGCTACGATCTTGACATACTTCCCTTGCTTCCTGAACCTTTAACATTATATTTTAATATAGAACTTGCATCTAAAATTTTCGTATACTAAATGTAAAATTATTGAGATGTCCGTCAGCTATCTGGAAAACTAAAAACTACCCCGTGAAAAGGAGCTTTGTTACACTTTCAACTTCTATAAACTGTTTAAATGTAACTGCTATGTAATTTATACGTCGTTATATGACTAGAATAATAGGTTATTATTTAAACAAATTTATTTTTTACGCATACAGGGTGTTAGGGAGGGTGTACCGAAACTGAAAAGACGTGCTCAGTCAATTAAACTGAACAACTTTCCCAAAGAAACATTTTTGGGACATAAAAACAAAAAAAAAACAGGCCAAGTGCGAGTCGGACTCGCGCACTGAGGGTTCCGTACCACCACATAAACATAATTGTATTAGTTGAAATTTCAGTAAGTTAATGCGCTATATTTTTTGAGTCCGACACGCGCTTGACCAAATTTTATTATTTGTTGTTATTTTATAGCTTATGCACTATAAACATACCAATTTCCAAGTTTGTAAGTGTTCCCGTTTTTAAATAGAACTAAAACAAAAATTGCCTCAGCGACCATCCAACTTGACCCCTCTCTTATACTCGTATGAATGTTCTTGAAACGGGAGCTCACCACAATTGGTTACCATTACTTGTGAGAAAAGTTGTAATATTTAATGATTTCAGACTTTTCCCATTATTTGTACTGTGAGACCTAGTTTCTTGCCAAATTTTATAATTTTAGGTCAACGGGAAGTACCCTGTAGGTTTTGCATTTTTGAATAAATGTATGGAGATAAGGACACAAAATGCCATATCTTTTGATTGCGTCGTTGTAAAAAATTGAAATTTTCAGATCTTGTGTGGTTCATAGATCCTAATATGTGGTATTAATTTCAACCTGATACCTTTACCCGTTCGTGAGATAAAGGGTCTTGACAGACAGACAGACAGACAGACAGACAACAAAGTGATCCTATAAGGGTTCCGTTTTTTCTTTTGAGGTACGGAACCCTAATTACCTCTCCATACAAACTGTTTGATCAGAGTGAGCAATTTGTATGGAGAGGTCAGTTTTTATTTTATTTCCCAAAAATGTTTCTTTGAGAAAGTTGTTCAGTTTTGTTGACTGAGAACGTCCGTAAAATTTTCAGTACACCGTCCCTTAGACCCTGTATTTTTTTATAGGGATCAACTATGTGTTTTTGGATTTCATAGCCAGTTTAATGGCCAAATTATAACAATGCATGATTTGTAGACCCATTAACCTAGATAAAACATTCAACAATCCTAAGGCCAACAAACAATATACACTCTATCAAATTCTGAAATCTACGAAGATTTATCTTTAAGCAATTGTACTTCATATTATCTTGTTAGTGTCAAATAAATTCATCTTAATCATGTTTAATCAACAATATTTCATTGACTCTAATTTCACGGCAATGAACTCGAAATATTTCAATGTCAGACTGATCGATAGTGAAGCAAATTATTGCGTCGTTGTGTCGATAAATCTTTGATGAAAAAAAACTGGCCCCATTCATTTGGTTGAATGTCAGATGCATGGCTAAAGTAAATGAGGTACGCTCTAGTGGATTCCGGTACACTAAAACAGATAAAAACTTACAAAAATCTCATCCCAACTAAAAAAAAACACCATTTGGGAGCCAAACGCCAGAACACGTCGTGAACGACCTCGAAAGAGATGGCGAGACGAGATGGATGAACACGCTTGTCAATGGCAAATGGGAATCGAGGAAGGCCTATACCCTGCAATGAGACATAACCGGCTCCTAAATAACTGTTTATTTTGTTAATAAACTGCTCCATCCATCATGTAACGAGTCGAACGCCTCCTCAATGAAACGTTATTAATTTACGTTAGAAGTTATTATAGCTAGGTGCTTCTTTAATTTTATCAAGATTATTAGGCTTCCATGTAATTTCTACACCCGACACCTTAATCATCTTTTTGCTCCTGATCTGATGAATTCGGCATTTAGGATACTCAAGAGAAGTGTCCACTTTCTGAAATTAATTTTGTAAGGGTGGAGAAACAACAGTATTTGGGGTGGTAGGGGCCTACCTCCTAGCGGTCCACCCCGGGCAACGGCGCCGCGGGACACTATGTTCTGTGGCGGCGGCTGAAGGTCCCTCACAGCGGTGGTAGGCTTTGGCCGCCTGGCTCGCGACCACCCTCCCGCCGGAGCCCGACGCCAAACAGCTTAGCTGTGTTCCGTCGGAGTGCGGGAGTGCCAGTGCCATTGGGGGATGGGAGGTGGTCAGTAGCGCGGCTCTGATTCGGTCTTGGTCTCTAAGCAAGTTTGTACCGGGTAACTCATACTGGAGGGTAGCGGACTCCGAGGCACGGTCCCTGCCGTTAGCCGACCGCAGGTAGTAGGGGGCCCAAGTACCACGAAAGCCGACGTGGGAAAGGCTGCCCCGCCAACTAGCGAAAAATCCCGAAATGCTCCATTGTGCCAGCTGGCGACTGGACAGGAGGACCCGATGGACCCATTTCGGGGAGGCTCGGGCGTCCCCGCAGTCTCCAGATGAGTTCCCCACAGGTCGAATGAGCTAAAGCGTCCAATTGGAAAAAGGAGTAGCGTCTCGACCATTCTTCCATTTCCCTACCACACATCCTCAAAATGAAAAAAAGTACACTGAAAAAAAAACTTGTTAACATTCATTAAAAAAAATATCATGGCAATCATGCAACTTGTTTATATACGAGCACATAAAGTTAAATGATGGCGGCAATAAATGTATCTTGATTAAAAATCAGAACAACTTGCCTCAGTAGATTCAAAGAAGTAATTGTTAACTTTAATCAAGTCTAATAATTACTATGATAAATGCAGGTTTGTACACGGTAGTAAGAGATGATGATATGAAACAAGTGATTTGTTGATGTAATATTGTAACATGTTGGGTTTTATAAAACAAATGATAACTTATAACAAGTAACTTGAATGATTTAAGTATTTAACATTGCTAAAATAAATTTAATTTATTTAATGTGATCAAGTGATCTTATTTGAATTGACAAAGGATATGTTACATCCAAACATTGTACTTATTTGCTTTATGCAGGTGCTTTATAGGAAATTTATGGCAGATTTATGGGAGATGCAGGCAAAATTTTGGCGGCTCTGAGGGATGCAGCTATAGGAAAAAAAGAAAATGTTGAATAGCTTTCTCTTTCTTTCCTATATCTACATCCCTCAGAGGCGCCAATATTTTGCCTTTGTCTAGGTAAATCAGCCATTGGGATCTGATAAGAATGAGATTGCCAATTTCTTCATCTTCATTTCCCATGCTCACTGTACCTTCAACAGAAAATGCACAAAGTTTCAGTTAGATATTTAATAGCAGTAAAAAATACAAAGTATTAAAAATCTGTAGTTTGAATGTAAGTTACAAAAGCTTTGCGGCTTTCAGCTTTCGTTGACGTCCACATTTTTCTTCTTATTTCTTTTGAATGATGAAAGAGCAGCGTTTCATTGGGAACTTGAAGATGCAGTCTGAGCAGGCAATCATATCACGTTGATCAGCTCATTATTTTCGGTAAAATCTGAAATTATAAACATATTTTATAGGAACAACTCACATTTATAATACTTATAAGTACGGATAGATGAAGGTTGCAATTGTATCACTGAAATGTTATAATGTCAAATAAAACATATATTGAAATGTGAGTTTACATTGCATTAGTGAGTGATTTCCGACTCGATCATTGACACCAATTTTGTCTACCGCTGTTTATTTATATAAATTTCGTTATTTTGTGAGTCATCACAACAACCAATGATCCTATAGTAGAAACTTTGATAACAACACGATCGTCCACTGCTGGACAGAGTTCCCACAGGATCTTGAATATCGCGAATACCTATTTATTTGCTTTTCTGTAATATGCGTCGGTCGGTAACAAAGGTTAGGTACTTACGTTTGAAAATAGGTCTCAGCTATGAAAATCCATGAAGCCACGCTGCAAGAAGGTGGACCTTCTTCTTCTTTATCAATCCAGGAAATAAAATTGTTTAGAACTGTGACATTGTTAACACTGTTATTTTAAACCATTCTTAATTTTCACACGCGTCCACACAAACGGACGCAATGAACACGACTGAACACGTTCGTTTAGGCCGCGACGCGGGCGTTTGGTTTCATCGATCAATTTACCTTTATCGAATAATAAAGTGCGTGTTCGTTTTGAACAAGTTAACTTGATAGAAATTCAATCATTTTAGCTTGTTTGTGACAAGAAACTATCATTTGTTATTTCTTACATGTTCTTGAATGATATGATCATATTTTTTTTAATCAAGCAAAATTTCAACTTGATTAGCCATGATTTTTTTGAGTGTACGAAAAGAATTAAGATTACCAAACGGCGGCACTTCCTCCCGCTTAAAGTGCACCTTACAAACATCAGGGGGTTGCACTCAAATATCGATCCGGTCCACCATCATCTCGAGACCGAGAAGCCGCACTTATTCTTTTTAACGGAGACGCAAATAGGAACACCGTCGGACGCGGCGTACCTCAACTACCCAGGATACTCGTTGGAACACAAGTTCAAAAAACGAGCTGGGGTCTGTGTGTACGTTCGAGATGACATTTGCTATCGGCGTCTCCGTTGCTTTGAGGATTCCGGGTTTTCTACAATCTGGCTACTGGTGGACACCGGGGTCGAGAAATCTCTCTACGCCGGTGTCTATCGGTCGCACAGCAGTGACGAGGAGACATCCAGGCTCTTTGAACAGCTAATGGAGAAGGCGGATTGTGCCCAACAACGGTACCCAACAGCGCAGCTTCATTTTCTGGGGGACTTTAATGCCCACCACAGCGAGTGGTTGTTCCCATACCAGAAAACTGACCATGCATGACCAGAGAGGCGCGCAAACTAGCACTGTCGCTAGATCTCACCCAGCTGGTGAATGTTGCTACGCGGGTGCCAGACGTTGACGGACACACGCCCAATTGCTTGGACTTGCTGCTGACCACAGATCCGGACAGGCACTCCGTGTCGGTATCAGCCCCGCTGGGAACATCCGACCACTGTCTGGTGAAGTCCGTGTCGATCATCTCTCCTCCGGATGATAGCCCAAGAGGCACGAGGCGAGTTTGGCGATACGAGTCAGTAGACTGGGATGAGATGCGGCACTTCTTTGCGTCCTACCCATGGCAGTCAGTGTGTTTTTCTTCGGGCGACCCCACCTGTTCAGCTGAAGCGGTTGCAGATGTGATACGGCAGGGAATGGAATACTATATTCCATTCTCCGATATACCGCTCGGTCACAAAGCCCGACCTTGGTTCAATGCGGACTGCGCTCGCGCTGAGGCTCGAATGCAGTCTGCATACCAAGCCTGGGTTCAAGCCCGTGACCGCAAAGTTCGAGCTCGGCGGGTTCGCGCGAAGAAAAGAGCATTTAATGCTGCTGCAAGGTCCTGCAAGCGGGTGATCCGGAAGGCCCGTTACGACCACGTCAGTCGCATAGGGACCAAACTTGCATCCTACCCCTCTGGTAGTAAACAATTTTGGTCCCTTTCCAAGTCAGTCGAAAACAACTTCTGCCGTCCTACATTACCTCCCCTGCTGAAACCAGACGGGTCACTAGCCCACTCCGCAACAGAGAAAGCAAATTTATTTGCATCTCTATTTGCGAGCAATTCTCGCCTAGATGCAGACTCTAATCAGCCACCGACGATTCCTCGCTGTGATTCTTCGATGTCGGAGATCACAATACACTCAAAAGAGGTTCGTAGAGTACTTCAAAGTCTAGACGTGAACAAAGCTAGCGGTCCTGATGGAATACCAGCAAGAGTCTTGAGGAACTGTGCGCCTGAGTTGTCTCCTGTGCTGACGCGTTTGTACCGCCTCTCTCTTAAAACAAGAACGGTGCCTAAACCTTGGAAGGTTGCCAATGTACAGCCGGTACCCAAGAAGGGTAGTCGTGCCAACCCCACCAACTATCGTCCGATCGCCATCACCTCCATACTCTGCAAAGTTATGGAAAGGGTACTAAATGGAAAATTGCTGACTTACCTAGAAACTAACGACCTACTCAGTGATCGTCAGTATGGCTTCCGCCGGGGACGATCAACTGGGGATCTTCTAGTGTATGTTGCGCATTTCTGGGGCGAGGCCATCGAGAAACACGGCGAAGCCCTTGCCGTATCACTGGACATCTCGAAGGCCTTTGACAGGGTATGGCACGCAAGTCTGCTGAGCAAACTTCCTGCATACGGCATTCCCGCTGACTTTTGCTCTTGGATTTCTGACTTCCTGAGTGAACGGTCGATCCGAGTAGTCCTTGATGGCTGCTCCTCTGTCCTCATGGCTATTGTCGCCGGGGTTCCTCAGGGGTCTGTTCTCTCTGCGACTCTTTTCCTGCTGCACATCAACGACCTACCTGGTCCTAATATTGTTGGGTACGCAGATGACAGTACTGTCGTCGAGAGATATATGTCAAGCGCAAAAGACAGCAGTGACGAAATACGTTCTTTGAGAGAGGCCACGGTAGAGCGTATAAACTCAACCTTAAGTCTTGTCTCCGACTGGGGTGACAAAAATCTGGTGAGTTTCAACGCCACCAAAACACAAGCGTGTCTATTCACTGCCAAAAGGAGTCCATTCAATCTGGCTCCTACTTTTCGAGGTACATCTGTACCGGTCACCGACAGCCTCGAGCTTCTTGGCATGAAGCTGTGTGCAAACCTGAACTTCGGCGCCAACATTGAGTCAAAAGCTCAAACTGCGGCCAAAAAGTTGGGTATCCTCAATAAGGTAAAGCGGTATTTCTCTCCTGGACAGTTGCTAGTTTTATACAAAGCACAAGTCCGATCTTGCATGGAGAATTGCTGCCACCTTTGGGATGGCTCAGCCAAATACCAACTAGCCGCTCTAGACTTGATCGATCGCAGAGCCAAGAAGCTCGTTGGTGATGAGATGCTAGTGAAAACCAAGTTTCACAGCCTAGCCCACCGGCGCAAAATTGCATGTCTGTCGGTCTTTTACAGATTGTACTTCGGAGAGTGTGCCCAAGAGCTCCATGAGCTTATTCCGCCATCCCCCTTATACCATCGGGAATCCAGACGCACCGCAGGATATCACCCATATCTGGTTGATATTCCACACATTCGCACAAAGCGCTTTGAAACATCCTTTATAATGCGCACAGCTAAGGAGTGGAATTCTCTGCCTGCGTCTCTGTTCCCGAGCTCTTATAACCCGAATATATTTAAGTCGCGAGTGAATAGGCTTCTTCTGGGCAAGCTCGTTCCATCGTTGACCTCATCTCTGTTCTCAAGGCTAGATCGAGGTCAAGAGTAAGCCCATACATAGTAAAAAAAAAAACCATAAAACAGTTTCTAGAATCCAGTTGTGATCGTTTTATCCTGCTTTTTGATTAATACTCAAAATGGAAATTAAATTGTTTTCAGGCAGTCGACTCACGCGCAAGGCGCCGGCTGCTTACGCTGACGGAGTATACATGATGGCGGGAGCGGACCGGCCTGGAGCCAGGATGCTCTCTAAGCTCTTCATGAGGGGCCAGGATGGGCTACCCTCGTTGGCTAACAGAACTGCCTTATTGGCTTTCTTTGGTAAGGAAAAGTGAAATGTATATAGCTTTTGACCAATTTGCTCAACATAATAGTATAAAATAATTTGGGTTTTTTTTTAATTAAATAAGCCAGAGTTTACTATTTAAATCTTTATTTTCTTCCCTTGTTTTCGAAACAACCCATTAATCTTGTTGTTTTGCAAATTTCCAACGTTGCTTTTTTTCTAAGTGGATTTGTATTACACGGTATTGAAACAAAAATTACGAATGTCGTTTAGGTAAGAACCAAGTATGTATGTATCTTTACTTAACAGGTCAAGTAGTTACTGGAGAGATAGTGATGGCCTCAGAATCAGGCTGTCCGATTGAACATCATCGCATTCCTGTTGACAAATGCGACCACATGTATGATCCGGATTGCCAGGGCGCTAAAAATATGCCTTTCCTGAGAGCTGCATATGATAGAAACACAGGGCAAAGCCCGAATAGTCCTAGAGAACAGGTACGTCTTTAACAATATCTAAAACGCTTTCAAACATTAAAAAGAAAGACGGTTTTAGTCTTAGGCCGGTATTTCACCGGGACACCATGGTGGCGCGACTGGTGGCTCGACTGGTTGCGCTACTGGTGTCCGTAACTAGACACCAGAGTCGCTACACCCTACGGCCACAGTATTAAGGGCTATATTTCACTGGGCGTGGTAGCGCGACCAGCAGCCGAGCTGGTGTCTAGTTACGGACGCCAGTGGCGCAACCAGTCGCGCTACCACTCCCAGTGAAATATAGCCCTTAATACTGTGGCCGCAGGTTGTAGCGATTCTGGTGTCTTGTTACGGACACCAGTGGCGCAACCAGTCGCGCTACCAGTCGCGCTACCAGCGTCCCAGTGAAATACCGGCCTTTAGGGAATATTTTGCCAACTGCATTGTTTTCTTTGACTCGTTTCAAATAATTATACAGCCTGGCATTTACAGCTATAGCAAGAGCTAGCTAGTGTAGCTAGGGTGGCTAAACTGAAGGACACTTTTATCATTTATTATTATTTACTTATTTATTGCACACAATAAATCACAATTGACAACACATACCTACAAAAAGACGATACTACAGGTACTACTTATTTCAACTTAGAAAAGTCTTCTTCAGACCTTAGCAAGTGAAATAAAATTGAAGAAGGCAGATAGATCGCATACTTTTCACGTCTTGTTAAGTGCGGAAACCACAAACCTAATTAATAAGAACTTAGAAGGGTTTGGTAATAAAGGACATTGTGACTTTCTACGCCAATATATTGAACATTATAAAAAAAAAATATAGAAAAAATTTGCAAAATATATTAAGTTCTGTCCGTTGTCTCCTTAAATTCTTTAAGATGTAGATATTTTAAACCACAAATCAAGAGTCTAAAATGTCACCGGATGATTTAATATCATCCAAAAAATTCAAAATTTCACATTTTTCTGTTCAAAAGTTAACCTTGAAATTTTTATGTCTCAAGAGTGAGAGTTGAGAGAAATATGAAAGATAAAACATCATTTCATGAAAGTGCAAAAGGTGAGACTAATGCTACGCATTATTACGCCAACCAAAATGTAGAAACAAAAATAAATCAGTTTTTGAGGCAAACTAATAATAACCATCAACATTACGAGAACAACAAACATTAACTCTCTGCAGTAGATATGCAATGCGACCTAAATTGAGGACTCGACGCGCGAAGGCCGAATACTCGTAATAAACCCAGATACACCAACACAGTACTCAATAGGAGTCTATGTACTCCCTGTCCTGTTATGGTCAACTATGTCTCTTGATTCCATGTGCTGGACATTAATTGTATAATTTGATTAATCTCTACTTAGATACTGTCGTAATTGATATGATGGGAAAGAATTCTAGTTTATCTGATCTTAAGGTAAGATCGATCGTTAAGCAATCATAGCCACTTATTTGAGTCGAAAGAAGTCCTTACAAATTCACTTTGTTTTGAAATCAAAAGTGTCGTTAAAGTACTTAATTTTAAACCGTAGAACGTAATATTATTATTATAATTTTTTGTTAACTTTATGTTTTCTTCTTCTTTACAGATAAACCAAATAACGTCTTGGATTGACGGCAGCTTCGTATACAGTACGAGCGAGGCATGGGTGAATGCAATGAGGTCATTTCAGGTGCCACCTAGCAGCCACGCCTGCATCTTTACGTACATTCTCCTACTCCATACTTGTCTTCCTAACTCACTTAACTAACTTTTTCCCCCTCGTAAATCAAGACTATAATGTGCTCGAATCCAGATAAAGGCACAGTTGTAAAGGCCTTCATTAAACTCATTTCATCAACGGAGAGCTCAGTAACCTAAATAAACTATATACCATGATGCCCGAGCCTCTTACGTTTACATTCAAATTCCGATTAATAGAAAATAAAATAAATATTGTTTTTTATTGTACAGAATGGGAGCTTATCGAGTGAAGGTGGGATGCCTCTTCGTAACACGAAGCGAGTCCCACTTTTTAACAACCCAGTGCCTCACTACATGAGAATGTTGAGCCCGGAGAGGTTATATTGTAAGTTATTCTGATGTTTTCAGTTTTCACCAAATATCCTCAAATCATAATTTGATGAAATGCTTGCTACTTATATGGGATTACAGTATTAGGAGATCCTCGAACGAACCAGAACCCAGCCATGGTGACTTTCGGAATCCTTTTACTCAGATGGCATAATGTAGTAGCAGCGAGGGTCCACCGTCAGCATCCGGACTGGAGCGATGAGCAGCTGTTCCAAAGAGCTCGGCGTATTGTTATTGCTAGTCTTCAGGTAAGCCAACATTTAGTAAAAAAACCGGCCAAGTGCGAGTCGGACTCGGGCACTGAGGGTTCCGTACCACCACATAAACATAATTGTATTAGTTGAAATTACAGTAAGTTAATGTGCTAGATTTTTTTAGTCCGACACGCGCTTGACCAAATTTTATTATTTGTTGTTATTTTATAGCTTATGCACTATAAACATACCAATTTTCAAGTTTGTAAGTGTTCCCGTTTTTAAATAGATTTATCCCTATTACCCCTATTAACTTTACCCCTCTCTTATATGAATGTTCTTGAAACGGGAGCTCACCACAATTGGTTACCATTAGTTGTGAGAAAAGTTGTAATATTTAGGTTTTGGTCTGTAGGTTTTGCATTTTTGAATAAATGTATGGAGATGAGGACATAAAATGCCATATCTTTTGATAGCGTCGTTGTGAAAAATTTAAATTTTCAGATCTTGTGTGGTTTATGGATCCTAATATATGGTATTAATTTCAACCTGATACCTTTACCCGTTCGTGAGATAAAGGGTCTTGACAGACAGACAGACAGACGGACGGACAACAAAGTGATCCTATAAGGGTTCCGTTTTTTTCTTTTGAGGTACGGAACCCTAAAAACTACCTAAATCCTTGTCATTATGAAAATAACAAATTGAAAAGTTTGAGGTATGTGCTAACCTTGTGATAACTAATAACATAGCCCAAAACTTGGCTACATAGTAGCGTTGGTTGGTTTCAAATAGATCCCCTCGAGTGTAACTAAACTAGGAAGGGAAGCTACAGCACGATACTAATATACATCATGTATTACAAATATTATTACCTTACATTAACAATTAAAATCTAAAATCTGATTTCCAGAATATCATCTTATACGAATACGTGCCAGCTTTTCTCGGAGTACCAATGCCACCATATGAAGGTTACAAGGCCGATGTTGCTCCTGGAGTATCACATGCATTTGCTGTGGCTGCATTCAGATTCGGCCACACCTTGGTACCACCAGCTATTCTTCTTAGAGACAGGAATTGTAGATACAGTAGAGCACCTGGCGGTCATGATGCGATTAGGCTGTGCCAGACGTGGTGGGATGGAAACGTTAGTATTGTTTTTGTGATGGATCTTCTAAATGTATCTCAGACAATTTTGTTGTAAAAATTATTCCCTGTTTGTTTTAGGAGGTAATGTCTCAAGTACCAATTGAAGAAGTCCTCATGGGTATGGCATCGCAATTATCTGAACGAGAAGATGCCTTGCTTTGCTCTGATGTACGAGACAATCTATTCGGTCCTATGGAATTCTCTAGAAGAGACCTCGGGGCTCTTAACATCATGCGAGGAAGAGATAATGGTCTTCCTGATTATAACACTGCTAGGTAACAAAAAAAGTCGTGTCAGAATTTTTAACTGAGGATCATTATTAATCTTTCTTAATTTTTGTTTTTTCTTATTTCTATTCCAGAGAGTACTTTGGTCTTTCAAAAGTGAAAACATTCAATGAAATCAATCCAGATCTTTTTGAACAGAACCCGGATTTACTGCATAAATTAAGTCAAGCTTACGGTGGCAGACTTGATAATATAGATGTTTACATCGGTAAGCACTTCGCTTCTTAACTTGTAATGACTTTATCAAAGCATTGCCATTACCTGAAGCAATCTATGAATTTGTTTCGTATTTTAGGTGGCATGTTAGAGTCGACAGGACATCCTGGAGAACTGTTTCGAGCCATAATCGTGGATCAGTTTACAAGAATCAGAGATGCAGATAGGTTCTGGTTTGAAAATGATAAAAACGGGTGCGTATGTCTTTAATTAAATCTATATATAATCTCTCTCTAAATCATTTATCCATCTAATTTGAGATTCATTTTGACATATCAGGGTTTTCACCAGAGAAGAAATAGCAGAGCTTCGCCGCATCAACCTGTGGGATATAATTGTAAATAGCACAGCTGTTGGACCGAATGACATACAGCGAGATGTCTTCCATTGGAGCTCTGGAGATCCATGTCCGCAACCCTACCAGTTAAATGCATCGAAGCTAGCTCCTTGTAAATATTTGAAAGGATATGATTACTTTGAGGTGAGAAACTTTCTGTTAAGTTTCTGTGTTTCTGTGCCTTGGTATAAAATGTTTATATAATTTTCCAGGGAAACGAGTTCGCATACATCTATACATGTTTGATACTGGTCTTCGTGCCAATACTGTGCGCTGGAGCAGGGTATGGAGTAGTTAAACTTCAGAATGGCCGAAGGCGTCGTCTTAAGATCCAACAGGAACAGTTAAAAAACTCACAGTATAAAGGTAAAAAATAGTATCAAAGTTTTGTTGAACAGTACAGAATTTTCAAAATAAATCTTCCAAAACTTAGCATGTTTTCTTTTACAGGATCAGTGGACAAAATGATATGCCGTGAATGGGTGCATGCTAGTTACAAGCGCTTAGTAAAGATCACACTAGGGCCAGAACCAGCACTACATGTGACCGATCGAAAAGGGGACAAACTACGAACGCTGCCTTTGGATCATGCAGAACAACTTACTGTTTTAGAAAGCATGGTAAGACACAAATCTTTACGGATCAATTTCTAGACTCAGATAAACCCTGCGACATATTAAGATCCAAATTGGTAAATACCTCTAAGCTGTGAGATTGCTTTCAAGTTACCGATGGCAGATAAAGAGGTTCTTGACAGTAATTTATCAATACGTACCTTAGAGTGCTAATAAAATTAAATTTTTAGGAAGGTCGTCATAACAAACGTCCTCTAGTACTAATCAGGACCCCACGGGAACACGATCTCGTCCTTGAAATGGATACAGTTGCGTCGCGCCGAAAGTTTCTGGTCAAGTTAGATACTTTCCTCGCGCAACATAAGAAAGCTCTTAGCTTAAGTACAGTAAGTACAGCAACAGCCTTTACTGATAAATAATATGTAAATATATATCTGAAATTAACGTGATTACTACGTTTTACAGGGTCATCGTGAACAAATTCTAGCAACAGCAGAGACGAGAGAACGAAGACAACTTAAACTTGAGCACTTCTTCAGAGAAGCTTATGCTATAACTTTTGGTTTTTCGCCAGGAGAGAAAAGAAGAAGATCCAAAGATGCCGACCCAGAAGTAAGGTGTACTTTATTTATAGAAAAAGCACGGTTAAATGATGTACCAAGTAATTATGTGTTTATTTTCTGTTTACAGTCAATAGTTATGAGAACTTCGCTATCTAAAAGTGAATTTGCTAGTGCACTTGGAATGAAAGCTGATGCTGTTTTCGTCAAGAAGATGTTCAATATTGTTGATAAAGACAGTGATGGTAGAATCTCGTTCCAGGTATGGTACATATTATAAAAGTTCTGGAACTTAAATTGGTGCAGTTCTTTCCTTAAAGTTGCTTCCTCTAGAATATATAATTAGAAAGTGTAAACCCCCCCCCCCCGCATAGCCCCCATATTTAAAAAGTAATAAAATACCTGAAAGCCTGGATGTCAATAATAGTATTGCACCATTACAGGAGTTCCTCGATACGGTAGTTTTGTTCTCGCGAGGAGCCACAGATGATAAACTGCGAATAATATTCGATATGTGCGACAATGATAGAAACGGAGTTATAGACAAAGAAGAGCTAAGTGAGATGTTACGTTCTTTAGTGGAAATAGCTAGAACTACTAGTTTGAGGGATGAACATGTCACCGAGCTGATTGATGGCATGTTTACTGTAAGTATATAGTGACGGCGTTTATGCCGACCATATTCATTAGTCACTAAGTTCCTGTGATTCAAAGCAGATTGTATAGACATTTGAATTGATTGCAGAATGCCGGTCTTCAACATAAAGACCATCTTACATATTCAGACTTCAAGGTCATGATGAAAGAATACAAAGGAGAATTCTTAGCTATCGGTTTAGATTGTAAAGGAGCTAAACATAATTTCCTAGATACATCAACAAATGTTGCTAGAATAACCAGCTTCCATATAGAACCTTCCGTGGAACAATCAAGGTGAAAAATATTTTAATTACACAATCTCTATATTGGGATAATTCTACAAAGTAGAAAATCTGAAAATTCACAACCACTGGCAGGGTTTGAACCTACGTCTTCTCCGTCAGTATCGAAGACGCCTTAACCAACTAGGCTACCTTGGTCCTGCTTGATGTTAAAGCTGATGTTATTGGTTAAGGCATCTCCGGTACTGACGAAGAAAATGCGTGTTTGATTGAATCCTGCATGTGGTTGTGAATTTGCAATTTTCTACTTTGTAGAGTCAAGGTGAAATCGGAAAACTGATGCAAAAGTTATTTCCAAATTGCATTTATAACATTCGAAGCTAAATTGCAACCTCATGTTACAGAAACTGGTTGCTCTTAAAATGGGACCACGTGACAACATTTTTAGAAGAAAACAGACAAAATATTTTCTACCTCTTCGTTTTCTATGTTGTTACTATCGGCCTCTTCGTGGAAAGATTTGCGCACTACTCCTTCATGTCTGAACATCTGGATTTGAGACACATCATGGGAGTTGGCATTGCCATCACAAGAGGAGGAGCTGCTTCACTGTCTTTCTGCTACAGTCTTCTGCTTTTAACTATGTCAAGAAATTTACTAACCAAATTAAAAGTATGTGGACTTCGTTTTTCTACTATTGATAATATAGGTACTCATACGACAAAAATTACTTCCTGGATGTTAACTTTCTTTTGTTTTATTGAAATTTTTATTTTTTTTCTCCAGGAATTCAGCGTCCAACAATACATACCTCTAGATTCAAGTATACAGTTCCACAAAATAGTAGCGTGTACGGCGCTATTCTTCTCTTTGCTTCACACCACAGGACATATGGTCAACTTCTACCACGTGTCTACTCAGCCTGTGGAGAATTTACGTTGTCTCACTAAAGAAGTTCATTTCACTTCCGACTTCCGTCCTGGTATAACATATTGGGTATTCCAAACGATTACAGGTATGTTAACCGCCGCCGCGCCGCTTGAATTGACATAACCTCTCTGTCTTTTGTACTTTGGTAACTGAGCGAAAATACAGAGAAAACTAATTTAACCTAAACCTTTAAATAAGACCTAGCTTAATTAAATTTCATGTTCCAATTAATCCTGTATTGTTTATTTCTTCAAAAATATAGCTGTTTTCGAGGGCGCATTTGCAAAAAGAGAAACAAATCTCGCTCGTATGACAGTGTGTTTATTTTATACCATCTATTGTTTTTCTTCAGGAATAACTGGAGTTCTTCTTTTTATCATAATGTGCATCATCTTCATCTTTGCGCACCCTGTGATCCGCAAGCAAGCATATCCTTGGTTCTGGCGCGCACATTCTCTACACGTCGCATTGTATGCCCTTTGCCTCGTCCATGGACTAGCCAGGCTCACAGGATCCCCGCGCTTCTGGATCTTCTTCCTTGGACCTGCCATCATTTATACTTTGGATAAGGTAATGGCATACAAACTTTTTTCAGTTGTGATTGCAACTTTAAAGAATTTACAGTAAGTCTAACTTCATTATTTTATTTTCAGGTCGTGTCTCTAAGAACCAAATATTTAGCCTTAGACGTACTTGAAACTGAAATGCTTCCATCTGATGTAATCAAAATTAAGTTCTATAGACCACCAAATCTAAAATATTTATCAGGTATGTTCGAGCCTTTGTTTTCTTCTACTATTTCACATCTTTTCTGCTGCGTACTGGTAAAATCTTAACTTCGTTCCTCAGGCCAATGGGTACGTCTTGCATGTACCGCTTTCAAGGAAGAAGAGTTCCATTCTTTCACATTAACATCGGCTCCTCATGAGAATTTCCTTTCGTGCCATATCAAAGCTCAGGGTCCCTGGACATGGGAATTAAGGAATTATTTTGATCCTTGTAACTACAATACTGAAGATCAGCCTAAAATCAGGTAACATGGGCATGGGTATGATATGCGAATGCGCATCAGTGAGGTCAAAAGCGACTTTCGACATCCCATACAAAGTTACGTGACTAACACAAGTCTTTTGTGCGTTATTGTTGCAGAAGTCGTAGAATTAAAGTTGTTGCTTTTGAGCTCACAAATAAGGTACGCATATCATGCCCAAAAACATAACCTTGTGTACTCAAACGCCATCGTAACTTCAGAAAGCATTTAGATGAATATGTTCTTAATTCTATCAATTATTAAGCTATTGTATAGCTATTATCGCGGGCTTTGAGCGCGGCGCGGCGACCGGGACCGAATCAAGAAATTCCGTAACGACAAAACCTAACACATCGTCTAACGTCGTTTCAGTTCGGCAGACTTCGGCACGGTGTTTGTGTGCGTGATAGACGTATGCGTGTAGACTGTACGAAGCTAAAACTAAAACTACTGACCCTAGACTACTCGTGTGCTGAGTCAAATGATAGGTCTCGATGAGATCTACATTTTGGATGACAGCTGTCAAACTAAAAATCGCTTCAACACGGAAACTACTGACCCTAGACTACTCGTGTGCTAAGTCAAATGATAGGTCTCGATGAGATCTAAATTTCGGATGTCAGCTGTCAAACTAAAAATCGCTATAACTTGAAAACTACTGACCCTAGACTACTCGTGTGCTGAGTCAAATGATAGGTCTCGATGAGATCTACATTTCGGATGACAGCTGTCAAACTAAAAATCGCTATAACTCGAAAACTACTTACCCTAGACTACTCATGTGCTGAGACAAATGATAGGTCTCGATGAGATCTACATTTCGGATGACATATGTCAAACTAAAAATCGCTATAACTCGAAAACTACTGACCCTAGACTACTCGTGTGCTGAGTCAAATGATAGGCCTCGGTGAGATCAAGATTTCGGATGACAGCTGTCAAAGTAAAAATCGCTATAACTTGGAAAGTACTGACCCTAGACTACTCATGTGCTGAGACAAATTATAGGTCTAGATGAGATCTACATTTCGGATGACAGCTGTCAAACTAAAAATCGCTATATCTCGAAAACTACTGACACTACTATACTGATAAGTTTGTTTTCTTATCGGTCACCACGCTCAAAAAGTGTAACTTGAATTAAAATCAAACAAAAAAATTGAATTTATATCAAAGGAAAAAAAAATTACATAAATATTATAATTGCATAAGTTGATAAAAAATGCTATGCAATAGCTTTACCGCGGCAATCCCCGAGTGCCACACGTATTTTTTATGTTATAGACTGGTTTCTGGAGTGAAGACTAACGATGCTTCAAGGCGACGTTCTTTCACTCTTGCTGTTTTCTATCTTTATTTTTTTATATATATCGTGTGACTTCTTCTCCCTTCCATCTGTAGGCAGATGATTTACAACTTTATCGGCATTTCGAGTTGATTGAGATGTCTAGGGCTATCGAAATTTTAAATGGTGATCTCATTCCTGTCCAGTTGTGGGCTGAATCCTCCTTTGGCCTACTTGTGAATCCTGCAAAATCTCAAGCTATTATTATCGGCAGCAGTAGACTCCGGACCAACTTAGAATGAGGTTCAGTATCTGGACTCGTCTATGCTGGGATTTTAATCCCTTTCAGTAACAAAGTTAAAAACTTAGGCCTCATTTTGGACTGCAAGTTGTCTTGGACACTTCTCGTCAACGACGTTAGTAGACGTATGCATTACACTTTCCTCTCTCTCAAGCGTCACCAATATTTTCTCCCTTTCAACACCAAAATTATGCTTGCGCAGTATCTTCTCTCATCTATCCTTTACTATGCTGATGTCCGCTATTTGGATGTGACTGAGGAGCTACTTAATAAACTGAAACTTCTTCAAAACCTTGCCATACGCATCTTCAACTTCTTCTTGTCTTCAACATCCTCAACGACCCATACTCCCCTCCTTACCTTTGTGCCCGATTTCAACTGCTTCCTCCTTCCACTCGACCTACCACGAGTCACGACCACTCCTAACTTTGTAACTTTGTTGCCAATAAATTTTTCATTATCATTTTTCTAGGCGCCCTTATATTACCACGATACTTGAGGTGCCTAGGTGCAAAACTAATTTCTTTTTTCGTTCCTTCTCTGTTCGTGCTGTTCTTTTGTGAAATCGTCTTCCGAAATCGATTCAAGAGAGTCCCTCTATTGCCTCTTTTAAACAAAAAGTGAAAGAGCATTTATTTCCTTTAAATCTCTGGTTCGTCTTTGTAGTCATCAATGTGAAATTCTCTTTATAACATTAGTATGTTTATCTATATAAACTGAAAAGTCATCTACACTAATATTATAAAGGGGAAAGATTTGTTTGTTTGTTTGTTTGCATCGAATAGGCTCCGAAACTACTGGACCGATTTGTCCGTATGAAAACTTCGATAATGTAACCCAAGGTGTGAAAAAAATACCAAGTAGCATCCTTATATCGCGTACGCTGCCGAAACTATTAACAATAGAGCAAAGTGATGTATTACAGGTTTGTAGAAGACATTAATATCTACAAAAAAGTACACAATATCTTATGTCTAACTGTTACAGTTATGTCACAATAACTACTTTTTCATATTAAAATATGCAATAGTAACGCCGGTACAAACTATATAGGCCAAATTATTCGTACCTATTAATCCTTATCCAAATAAATGATTTTGTATTCAAGGCTATATCTGTACCTGTAAATTACTTTTTGAATTATTCAAACCGGACATACCATTCAAAAGTTATCATGTGTGTAATCGTTATCAAAATTGAAATTAAAGATACAGCGCTCTAAGTGACTGTAATGGTTTTATCTACAAGAGAGAATAGACACGAAAAATTTGGCTTATGTTTCCTGTATGTGTAATTGAGTGTAATCTCACGGCTTCTCACCCCTTCCTCACGGGGTAGGCAGGCAGGGCATCAAAGAGTGTATGTGATGATGAGAAATCTAGCTTTGTCTATTACTTAAGTACCTAAACATTTAATTCAAAATATTATTCAAATTTTATTTAAAATGTACTCTTTTTAGGGTTCCGTACCCAACGGGTGAAAAACGGGACCCTATTAATATGCGTCCGATGTCTGTCTGTCTGTCAGCGGGCTGTATCTCATGAACCGTAATAGGTAGACAGTTGAAATTTTCACAGATTATCTATTTCTGTTGCCGCTATAACAACAAATACTAAAAACAAAATATAAATAATGGGGGGCTCCATTACTAAAAACGTGTTTTTCCACAGATTAAATAATAGTAAACTAACGTTTAGTTTTCTGAGCGATTTTTGCTCGAGTTTTGATTTAGCTCTGTCGTAAAAAGGGGTACACTTACAAGCGTGAAAATTGGTATATTTATAGTGCATAAGCTATAGAATAACAACAAATAATAAAAACTGGTCAAGTGCGTGTCGTTCCGTGTGGTAGCGGCAAAGAATAGTACCGACCAATCTCTACCTGTAGGTGTCGTAAGAGGCGACTAAGGGTTTACAAACCGGAAGATGGGCAGCAGCATCTTTCCGTGTATCGCAGCATCTTACATACTGCGGTCTCCAACAAACGCGGTCCATGATGCCAGCCGTAACGCTAACAAGCGTGGTGACTAAGGTACTTCCCCTCCACATTCTTCTAGCTAGAGCTGGAATCCTGGAGGGAGCTCCCTGTCCTGTAGTGGACGTATTATGGGATGTTATGGTGGTTATGATGAAGTGCGTGCTGGCAAGAGCGAATTTAATGCACTTCTGCGTAAATGGTTTTTATTTTGACACTTCCTGTGTTCGAATAAATCTACAAAGTAGAAAATCGCAAAATACGCAGGTTCGAATCCTGCCTGTGGTTGTGAAATTTTGCGATTGTCTACTTTGTACACTTCTGCGTAACTAAGATGATATGACTGCTCATAACTAGGACGGTATTTTTACCTTAGTTGTACGGAACTTTCGGTGCGAGTCCGATTTGCGCTTTTCCGGTTTTTTTTGTAACCGACGACGCAACAAGAACCTATAGGTATCTACCCGTGCGAAGCCGGGGCGGACCGCTAGTATTTAAATAAAAACATGTCAAATAAGTTACAAATAAATTAAATAATAATAATTTCCATTAAAACAAAGAAACTGTCAATGAAACAGACCGCCCCAGGTCGCCCCCGGTCCAAAGGTGCCCATCACGCTACTAGCATTACGAGTACCACGCTGTATCGCAATGGACAACCTCTGGACAAGAAACGAGCCGGAGCGGGGGTCAAGACCTCTCTCCTTGAGCCGACGCCCTACCTGCCCGACAAAGGACATTGCCTCCGCGCACCAACTACCCAACCTCTCAACAGCCAGCGGGACGAACTCGTATTGGCGGGCGAGGTCGGCATACTTGGCCCTCTTACATATACATTATATATACATTAGTATGTATATATTGTTATATCTATTTATATGTATTGATATGTATTATGTATATGTATATATTTATATACATGTGTATTAATTTATTTATTATTGAGTTGTAGGTATTATTTTCTTATTTATACCATATACAATGCACTTTTGTGTCCCGCTAATTGACATTCTCTCTCACAACCATGGGTTGGTTGGAAGAAATCTCTTGTAGAGATAAGCCCGCCTTTGTAAATGTTTTGTTGTTTGTTTCTATCTGTGTAGTAATTGTGTAATAAAGTTTATAACTACGTGGGACACTCAGAAATATTTGCGACACTAAAAAAAATTGTTCTACAGGTACATATATTTTTATTAAATCT
Source organism: Athrips mouffetella (assembly GCA_947532105.1). Classification (NCBI taxonomy): domain Eukaryota; kingdom Metazoa; phylum Arthropoda; class Insecta; order Lepidoptera; family Gelechiidae; genus Athrips; species Athrips mouffetella. The sequence goes on along the minus strand of OX383972.1, from coordinate 12,038,867 downwards.
TTTCAAAGTACTCTCCACCAGCCTCTATACAAAGATTCATGCGTCTGAACCAGTTTTCAAAACACTTTTTCCAGTCCGCCGTAGACACCTCGTTTACAGCCTGCTCGAACGCAGCCAGCGCATCTTCCGGCGACGAAAATTGTATCCCCTTGAGCTGATTTTTTATTTTTGGAAATAAAAAGAAGTCACACGGTGCTAGATCAGGGCTGTAAGGAGGGTAACCCAGGAGTTTGACTGGTGTGCTGTCCAGGAAGTCCCTCGTTTTGAGCGCGGTGTGTGCAGGCGCATTGTCGTGGTGGAGCAGTAGTCCGCGGAGCCCTGTGTTTGGTCGCTTGTTGCTCACAACAGAAAAAACTTCTGGTAAACATTTGGTAGTATACCATTCGGCGTTGATGCTTCTTTGATCTCGTAAGGGAATTGAGGCCAAGTGGCCAGTCAAATTAAAAAAGCTGGCGATCAAAATCTTCCCCCCGCTTCGAGATCGCTTCACTTTGGTAGGCGTTGGTTCATTTTGAAACACCCAAACTGTCGACTGGCGCTTGGTTTCTGGATCGTATTGATAAATCCAGGACTCATCACCTGTTACGATGTCGTAAACACGCCGAGACGAGCCTGCTTCAAATTTGTTCAGCATATCACGGCACCATTCCACCCGGGCCTGCTTCTGAGCGTCGGTGAGGTAGTGCGGCACCCAGCGCGATACTATCCTCCTCACGCAAAGATGCCCGTGTAGAATCTCGTGAACGCTTCCCGATCCAATCTTTAATATGTGCTGAATCTCCTGATATGTAATTCGCCTATCATCTTGGATTAAATTTTTCACTGCTAGCACGTTTTCTTCCGTAATAGCCGTCAAAGGGCGACCGCTTCTTTCTTCATCCCCCAAGGTTGGTCGACCGCGCCTAAATTCGTTATACCAACGATACACGGTTGCCTTGGAGGGGCCTTCATCCATAAATGCCATTTGAAGTCTATCGAACGATTCATCCGGTTTCAGGCGACACTTGAAATCGTAAAAAATCATAGCTCTAAAATGTTCCCGGCGCAGATCCATTTTTCAGTAAGACACGATACTTTGAATTGGCTCGCAAAAAATGTGGAGGGAAATTTTGAAAATGGAACACACATATTTTTACTTACAAGTAATCATATTTTCGAAAAAGATTCTGACCGGCCAGTCTCCCATATATAAAAACTATTTTTCGCAATACTTTCTGAGTGGCCTGGTATAATAAATCTGGGAAACATATTTTTTTCTACAGGATCCAAGGTCCATTTGGGGGCGGCAATCAAGATTGGTACAAGTTTGAAGTAGCAGTTATGGTAGGAGGAGGTATCGGAGTAACACCATATGCGTCCATTCTCAATGATTTGGTTTTCGGCACTTCCACCAACAGATATTCCGGGGTTGCTTGTAAGAAGGTATAGTTTTTTCTGCTCATTTTTGAACTAGAAATTATAAAAATGATTTATTTTTTATTTTTAAGTGTGTTGTTGCTTTCGTTCGGGGGTAATTTTTTTTTTATGATACAAGTGAGCAAACGAGCAGATGGGCCACCTGGTGGTAAGTGGTCACCACCGCCCATAGCCCCCACTGTCTTATTAAGGGCATATTTTGACACTAATAATACAGCAAAGCGCGTTGCTCACTTTTAGAACTAAGATGGTATCTCTCATGTGCCGGTAATTTCACTGGCTCCCTTGCCCTTCATACCGAAACACAGTAGTGCAAACACTTCTGCTTCACGGCAGAAAAAAGCAAGGGGGTGGTGCTTCCCCAGACGGACTTTCCACAAAAGCCCTACCACCTATTTTGTGCAAAGGGGCTAATATAGGCCTTTTGGTGGCAATAATTGGTACTACAACGAACTTTAGATGAGTTAAAGTGTAAGGGGAAGGACGTAAGGTGTGTGGAAAGAGTGAGGAGAGGGGTGTGAGAGGGCTGCGAGTGAGGGGGGTGAAGGGGATGAGTGAACATGGGGGCGTCATGGACTTGACGTCCTCCTGACTGTACCTACCTACATAGACGTATCCATGTCAAACTTAGGGCCGTATCCAGGATACAGCCAATCAGAGATTTTTTTACTATAATATTTTCTGTTTATGCAGGTATATTTCCTGTGGATCTGCCCTTCGCACAAGCACTTTGAGTGGTTTATAGACGTTTTACGAGATGTCGAGAAGAAAGATGTAACCAATGTGCTTGAGATTCACATCTTTATTACGCAGTTCTTCCATAAGTTTGATCTGAGAACTACAATGCTGGTAAGTGACTTGCATGTTTAGGGTTCCGAACCAAAATAATAAAAACGGAACCCTTATGGTCCGACTTTGTCTGTCTGTCTGTCACACCTGTTTATCTCACCAACCACTTGACTTGTAATTTGAAATAGTTTTAGAATATAACTGCCCAACTTTATCGCAAATGAAAGAGTTTAAATAACATTAATAATGTATGATTGATTCCTGATTGATGTTGGATTCCTCTTCCCAAAGGTTGTCTGGAAGAGATCGCTTACAGCGATAAGGCCGCCTTTGCCCACTTTTTGTAATTTTTTGTTTTAATTTGTATTTGTTTTTTTTTTAAAGGTGTGCAATAAAGTGTTCATCTATCTATGAATAGGGCCCAAATAGGGGGAGCAAAACGCACTTGACCGGTTTTTTCTCTGCCGTCTTTGTTTTTACTTTTTTCTTGTCGATATTAAAGACTTTCAGTTGTATACTAATAAATTTTGTCGCATTCAATTGGCCGTGTGATACCGGCTAAAAATAGTAGCAACGATCTCTACCAGTAGGTGTCGTAAAAGGCGACTAAAGGAACTTAAACCAACGAATAACCTGCAGCGTCTTTCTGCGTATCGTAGCATCTTACAAATTGCGGTCGTTAACAACCGCGGTCCATGGTCCAGCCGCAACGCCACTAAGCGTGGTGAATATGGTACTTGCCCTCTTAAATGTACCACGCATTTTTGGTGTGGAATTCTGAAGGGAGTTGTTCCTGTCCATCAGTAAATTCTTAATCGGAGGTTATGATGATGATGAAATTTTATCATCAACGCATTAGACCAGACTTTTGAATTTTAAAGTATATTTAAATCTCTCTACCCTCCAACAGATATTCACATGGATAGCATGTTTAAAATAAAACTTTTTCAGTACATCTGCGAGAATCACTTCCAGCGACTCTCGTGCACATCCATGTTTACTGGGCTGAAGGCAGTCAACCACTTCGGGCGGCCTGATATGAACTCATTCCTTAAATTTGTTCAGAAAAAACATAGTTACGTAAGTACTAATTGTATTTGACTGTTTAACTGCTGACGTGTGGTATCGGCTAAGAATAGTACCACGTATGGATATAAGGGGGCAACGTACTTCTGCGTATCGTACCATCTTACGTAGTGCGGTCACCATCAACCGCGGCGTATGGTGCCAGCCGCAACGCTAACAAGCGTAGTGACTATGGTATTCCCCTCCAAAATAAAACACATATATAGGATGTAAGCGACAGCTTACCGAAAACTGAAAGGCCATGATCACTCAACGAAACTGAACAACTTTCAGTGAATAAAACTTTCAGGAAATCAAAAAACTCTGCATGTGTCAAAATCGTAAACTTGATTGGATACTTTGTATGGAGAGGCCGATTTTTTTGTCCTGAAAATTTCATTCATTGAAAGTTGTTCAGTATCATTGTCTGATCATGCCCTTTCAGAAAGCTGTCCTTTACGCCCCATATTTCCTATGAAATTGTCTCTCAGTAGGATGTTGTGATGATGGATGATACTTAGCTGCTGTGCTGTCTAGATGATTCTAAATATTTGACTCATCAAGATAACTTTGTTAGTATATTCTGTATGCTAACTTTTAATTTCCCATTTAATTTTCAGGTATCGAAAATAGGAGTTTTCTCGTGTGGACCCCGACCTCTTACAAAAACGATCATGTCGGCTTGTGAAGAGGTCAACCGAACTCGACGTCTACCATACTTCGTACACCACTTCGAAAACTTTGGATAATACTGCTGGACCTGGTTCTTACATATTATCAATTCTAGTTTGGTTCTTAGTTACTTAAGAATTCAATGTTTGTTCAAATTATGAAAGCAGCCTTTGCTACACTTGCTACCTATACGTATCCAAAGTTACCATCTACTACTTAATTTATATCAAGTGTAAAAAAATTGTAAGCACTATTTTATCCTGTTCCTTAGACCGTGAAACTGAACAACTTTTCCTAAGGAATAAAGGTCAAAACAAGAAAAATTTATTTGCCTCCCATACAAAATGAGCAGCTGGTGCAGTTTCTGTGCAGCTGAAATAATTTTATTTCGACCTACGAGTATGTTACCTACTCGTACTAGTGAAAAGTTGCTCAGTGTCACGGTCTGAGTAACACCCTAGAATAGTGCTTACAATTTTTTTACACCTCGTAGGAAGAAGAGTTCTTTGCAAAAATTCTTCACACCACGTAGTTAAACAAGGATTAAGATAGTTCTTTGCAAAAATTCGTTTTAATTTTAGCTCTAAGTATAGACATTTTCGGAAATAAATCAACTAAAACAATGATCAAATCAAAATTTTGAGCAACTGGCGGTAACTCTTATAAACGGTCATTGTAAAGGTGTGCTACCTATGTGTGCTACTTTAGTTTTAATACTTTTTGAAATTCGTTACGTCCCAACGCTATTTTATAGAAATTTTACTGCATTCGGAAACTAAATCTTCACATTTTTTTAAATTAATTATTTAGATATCATAATAAAAGGCAGATAATATATTTTTCTACTATATTTTTTGCAGTAAAATCACAGCATCATCATTGTTCATTAAAAGTTGGCATAATAATTATATTTGTAACCTAATTTTACTTTTATTTAGAATAAAACAAAAATTAAAAGTGTAAATAATTTAAAAATTAACCATACAAAATAATCAAAATCAGTCTATTTGTTGTAATATTAACCTTATTTAAAACTACGAATTAAAAATCAACAATATTAAAGAATCAAAAATCAACAACACAAAATAATCAAAAACTACATAAAACAATTAAAATGTGTCTTAATAAATTTACAACTTAATTTAATTAGTCAACTATAATTGCAAATTAACAATCAAATGCTAGCTAAATGAAATATTATTACTTTCTTACCATTGTTATTCAAAAACACAGTAGTTCTAGGCATAGATCTACATTGATACGACCATCAATCAAATCAGTTTCAGTATTTACAATGTGTTCGTCTATTTCTATTGATTCTTTCTTCTTTTGCTTGCTCTCGAAAGTTACAATGTTGCGTAATATAGTCTGCTTCTTTTTACAAAAGTGTCAAAAAATTTGCAATACTGTTCATTTTCGAATTTACTTGTTTGTTAGTGATTGCATGCCACATCTCTCCCATATTAGTAGTTCTGTGTTTTTGGTAAAAGCAACAGCATATTTTGTCAAAGATAAATGCGTTTTCATTCATGTAGTAGATATCAAAAAAATTATCGTTAAAATTATCTTGCATACATCAAGAATTTGTTACAATTACTTTACTCATAAAACGTTATAAAAAACGAAGTGCGACGTATCGGGAATAAAAATAAAATAAAATATTCAATTCCCATTACGCACCAAAATGGTGCGTTGGCGTATGGGACGTAATGGGAATCACTCCGAAATTTCGCGGTAGACCGACTAGACTTGTTCCAAGCTTACAATTTATACAAAGTGTTTGGTGTATGTCTGCCAACCTCTCGCCCATGAAACTAAAAACTTTCCAAGGAACATAGGTAAAAAATTTTTTTACCTCTTATTCAAAATGCACTATCAGCTGATGTATTTCCTATGGAACGTTGAATTTTTTTTTCTTCCTTTGGGAAAGTTGTTCAGTTTCATGGGTAAGAAACCACCGAACACCCTGTATATTCATAAAAAACCTCTATTCGACCGGTAACCACAGTCTGTTCACATTAAACGTTTATAAGTATTTACACGAAATGGTCGAAAACGTTTATTTCCTAAGTCATTGTCATAAATTTACATCATACCGTGTGATCAAAACCTTTATTAGTATCTGTAGCAACAATATAAATTAATTTATAATTCACATACTAAAGTTACCTAATTTATTTATTTTAGTATAATTTTGAAACAAATAATAATTCATGTCTAATGAAATTAGTACAAAATAATGACATCATGTATTTGAAGTACAAAATTGCACATTCCATAAAAACTTTGGTAAATTTAAGAAAAAACATAATTATAAATTATATTGTAATACTCAAAGTGATCTTTATACTAAACAGAGAAGCTACTTTATTTAATTTACTATGTAAATAATGTAAAAATTTAGTTAATTTTATTGGTTAGGTACTTCTATGAGGAATGGTTTTTTAATATTAGAATCTGTAATAAATAAGTATTTAAGTAAAGATTTTGTTTGGTAAAATCTAAATAATTGTTTACTTTATTCTAAACTAGAGTCATTCTGGGTAAAAGGACGCACTTTTGCAGTCTATGCTTTACTGAGTCGAAACTATTACGACATAAGGATCTTTTTTTTTTGCTTTTTCTACATTAAATATGCGCTGAAAGTACAAAATGATTTAGACGATATATGTTACAGGAAAAAATTAAAAAAGTCGTTCGTGCTTTGTATATCAATAAACAGGAAACGAAATCCGCAGCAAACCGTGTATGTTTTTCTTTTTCGATATTTTTTTTATCTTCAAGATACTGAAAACCATCAAACTACTTAACTCTAATAACACAAGAGCACAATCTTTACAAATTTTTGTAGAATATAAAAAGAACTGCAAAATTTCTACTGATTTCTAATATTATTTCGTAACTCATTAATCGCAAAGCGCACCGCCCCACTGTGGGCTGAAATTAGCGTTTCATAGACATTCAATTTTTTTTTTTGAGTGACGTTTTTTATGCTTGGAAACGATTGAGGATACCTACTTTATGCCTTATATAATGAACTTTCAGGTTTAAAATTGTAAACAGCGCACTCAGAATTTTTTTCGAAAAAATTTGTATGGAGTCGGCGTAGTAAATGATGATATCTCCATTATCGCACAATTGCGCCTAATATCCTCTTAGGTTATTAATATATAAATTATTTTGGATTTTTTGACATACTACATGCTAAGGCCAAACTTGCGCCTTTTTTTTACAAAACTTTTAAAAAATTACCAGTTTTTTTTTGTTTATTATACAGCTAATGAGTTTTTAAGCAAATTTCACATTCTAATATTTTAGACAATAAATTTGCGTAAAGGTCCAATCTATTTAAATCTATTTTAAGCTTAATATGAGTTAAAAACGAAAAAAATAAAAAAAACAGATTTAAAAAAAAGGCGCAAGTTTGGCCTTAGTTTGGAGTATGTCAAAAAATCCAAAATAATTCATATATTAATAATCTAAGAGGATATTAGGCGCAATTGTGCGATAAGGGAGATATCATCATTTATTACGCCGACTCCATACAAACTTTTTCATAAAAAAATTCTGAGTGCACTGTTTACAATTATAAACATGAAAGTTCATTATATAAGGCATATGGTAGGTATCCTTAACCGTTTCCAAGCAAAAAAAGCCCCACTCAAAAAAAAAATTTGAATGTGTATGAAACGCTAGTTTCAGCCCACTGTGGCGCCCGTGCATCGCTCAAAAATCCTGTCAAACAAACATCCCTATCCGCCGAGAAAGAGGCACTCCGGACTTTTACCACTGCGAACTTTTACCCCGAATGACTCTACTGCAAAGCAAATCCAGGAATCTACGTCACTCAAAATTCAATATTTCTTTAGGTAGGTACACATTTAAAAAGTATTAAATAAAGGTTAATCTGTGTACGTTTTTAAAAAAGTGTTCTTCCAGTGATTGAAGAGAAATCTCATCATGTCAGAAAATTATTCAATACTAATACTCCTTTAATGTATCCTATGATTGTAGCATATATTCGTTCATCATATAGACTGACATTTAATTATTATTTGATAGCAAAAGACATGCATGTACTCCTGATACTGAACAACTGTCTCCAAAGAACATAAGTGGAAATATTTTTTTTTCGACTCTTCATAGTAAAATAATTAGCTAATCGACAATTCAGTATGAGAGGGGCATTTTTTTTTCCTATGTTCCTTTTACAGTTCAGTGTCATGAGTACTTATTTACATGCATATAGGGTGACTTTTAATTAGTTCTTGATAGAAAAAGGTATGATTGTACTCATGATACTGAACAACTTTCCCCAAGGAACATAGGTCGAAATACGAAAATCAAGTTTTGACCTCCCATAGAAACTGCATCAGCTGATAGCGCATTTTCTATGGGAGGTCAAATTTTTTTTTTCGTATTTCGACCTATGTTCCTTGGGAAAAGTTGTTCAGTATCATGAGTACATGCATAGCTTTTGCTATCAAGAACTAATTAAAAGTCACCCTATATATGTTGCCATAAAGAACTAATTAAAGTCACTATAGTGTGCATTGTAAGATCGATAATCGAACTCGCAAACTCTGTGTCAAAGTTATTGAGCCGCCTCTGACATAAAAAGCAATTCAACATTATTGATAGGTACAGTGTAGAGCAAATCGAGCTTGATACTTTGAACTTTGTACCGTTCTTATTTCAATAGACATACGGGCTAGAGTCGCACTGCCCGTGTCAAGCTTAACCTGTCGTTAGCTGTACCAATTTTTCTTGCTGTCATTCTATAGTAACGGGCACTGAGCAAGGAACCACGTATACAGGGTGTAACAGAAAGGGTATATCAACCCTGAAGGATGTGATTCTGACCATGGAACTGAACAACTTTCCATAAGGAACATAGGCCGAAATATGAAAAAAAAAATTGACCTCCCATACTAAATGAGCTATCAGCTGATTGTTTCTATGGGAGGTCAAAAAATTTTTTTCGTATTTCGACCTATGTTCCTTGGGGAAAGTTGTTCAGTTTCGTGGGCAGATTCACATCCTTCAGGGTTGGTATACCCTTTCTGTTACACCCTGTATATCTGAATACGTTAACGGGCATCATGGCTCAACCGGCTCAGCTTATTGAACAAAAAATTTGATAGCACGTCTGCTGTCCACAGCTCCACTACCTACTGTAAAATAAAATTCCCGTAAGGTTATATAAATTAACTCCTTATCGCTCACATAAGTAAAAACAAACGTAATGGAAAAACTTTCTTATCTGTCTCTACCTTTGAAGACATGAAAATATGACCTTCTTGCCAGAGGCACAGTAAATATATAAGCTAAAGCAGTATGGAAACTCGAGCCTTTTTTTGAAAAAAGAACTATTCTGCGTCGAAGCGTCAGGGTTGTAACCCAGAAGTTTTGAAATAAGAATAGTATGATGAACTCAAATATTGGGTGCTTCTATCAACTGTGTTCCTTCCAGCATGTTTTTGGACCGTAAAACTAAACAACTTTCCGTAAGAAGTCAAAATACGAAAAAAAATATTTTTATGTCCATTAGCATTAGAAACTACGTCAGCCGATAGTGCGTTTTGTATGGAGGGACAATTTTAAAGACACTTAGTCGCCTTTTATGACACAAGGGCAGATGAAGACATTTAGTCGCCTTTTATCACGCAAGGGTAGATTAAGACACTTAGTCGCCTTTTATGACACAAGGGAAGATTAAGATACTTAGTCGCCTTTTACCCTATATTATGTACCTATTTGTTTGTATTATGGTTTAGGCACCCACGACTAACTTCAGCGCGAAAACTGCTTATTTTCCTGTAGCGGTGTGCGCATGTGTGAGTGCGCCAGTTTTGGCCGTTTGTTAGGAGTTTCCATACTGCTTTAGCTTATATATTTACTGTGCCAGAGGTTTAAAGCCACCAACCATATCGTAAACAACCATAGGTTAAGTTCCGTCAGAAGCCATCCTCTAACCGAACGTAACCAATTCTTACCTGCAGTACTGCAATTTCTAGGTGACGGGGATTTTGTGCAAAGTGTATCTGGGGAAGTACCACCCCCTTGCCTATTTGCACTGCTGTGTTTCGATTTGAAGGGTAAGGGAGATAGCAAATTTACCAGCACACGAGGCACACCATCTTATTTCTCAGGATGGGCGAGGTGCTTTGCTGTTTTATTCGTGTCAAGTTATGCCACTAATAAGACAGCGGGCTCTATGGGCGGTGGTGAAAGATTTTGAAATTTTTCCGAACTCCACGCGGACGGAGTCGCAGGCAACAGCCAGTAAGTAATTATAACTACTGTTTTTGCTCGTTCTTGTAATTGGTATCGGCTTGGTATCGTCGTCGTGGATACACGGCATTTCGTTTGATACTATAGAGTAGTAGGTATGCAAGATGTAAGCAAGGTGTAAGCAATCGTAAAATGTGGACAGCAGGAATTACTTAGTGTCGATTAAAAGTCTTATTTTTTCGATTTACTGAATTCTAATAGTGTATAATAGAAGTAAGTAAATCGAATAACAAAGGCACGTCATTCAGCAAGAAGTCAAATTAATCGCTACGCTCTGGTTCCTTCAGAATTATATAAGTAACACAATCTTATAAATACAAACATGAGCACGAAATACGGAAAATGGGCTGTAGCCGTGACCTTAGCATCGATGTAAAGAGAAAACTTTAGTTTTTATGTGTACGTGGATTACTTTGCCTCAAAGATTAGTCAATCATAATTTAGTAAGAAAAAGCAAATGTAGCCAATAATTACACGAAAAAACAGTAGCATAAGACCACAAGGGTGTCCCCGAGCAGTAGTTTTGAGTCCTGCTTACAGATCCTGCCTTGCCAGTAAATACAAGGTGTAACAGAAAGGGTATATCAACCCTGAAAGATGTGATTCTGCTCATGAAACTGAACAACTTTCCCTAAGGAACATAGGTCGAAACACAAACAATTTTTTGACCTTTCATTCAAAATACGCTATCAGCTGATTCAGTTTCTATAAGCACATTCGCACAAAGCGCTTTGAAACATCTTTTATAATGCGCACGAGTGGAATTCTCTGACTGCGTCTGTGTTCCCGAGTTCATATAACCCGAATCTATTCAAGTCGCGAGTAAATAGGCTTCTTCTGGGTAAGCTCGTTCCATCGTCGACCTCATCTCTGTCTTCAAGACTAGATCGAGGTCAAGAGTAAGCCCATTTTCAATTAAAAAAAACGGTAAAACAATATTTTTATTGTATTTCGACCTACTTTCTTTAGAGATAATTGTTTAGTTTCGTGGGCAGATTCACATCCTTCAGGGTTGGTATACCCTTTTTGTTACACCCGGTATATTCATTTCAAATTTTCCAAAACTTAACATCTTAACTGTGTTTTGACACTCGGAGATAACTTTGATCAATGACCATGGTGGTTGCAGCGCTGAAGTATCGGGAGCTTATCAAAATCCCACATTTTGGTAAGAACCCGTCTTACTGTTAAAATTAGACTAAATAAGAAAAACTCTATCATAAGTAGTGTAAGAGTTACATTTCAAAACTGATATTATGTGTAAGGAAAGTTAGTGTGATAGCGGAAAAGCGTAGGGGCGGGCAGGTTCCGCTCGGGTGCACATCTTTACCCGCGTGCGCTTCCTTGTATTGCGTGCGCGCCGCGGAAATTGACGAAATTGATACCTTCGCGCCCGCGCGGTTACTGCGGTTAAACCGTTTAAATTAAAGCATCGGTAAGTACTCAAGATCGTAACTGATATTGCTCTTATTAGGTACTCAAAGTTTTAACCCTAAACCATATTTCCTCTATGAAGAAAATCATCTTCACGTCGTTGTGTTCCTATTCCTATACATTCATATTGCATCTTTTTGTGTAGATATAGGCATGCGTATGTCGCATCAGCTGTACTGTACGTGATCTATTGTTGCAAATTGATCTCACAAGTTTTTGTTCAATCTGTTTTGCAAGCCTAGCACGCCCAATCACAGCTCATTGAACTATTGACTACGCATCGATAAGAAAGCCCCATTTTTCGCCTCGAGAGTGAAAGAAAGAAACGAGCAGTTGTCCCTTTCCACCTCACTTTCGTTACGAGGCTGAGCTACGCGATCGCGACGGTGCGAGAGTGGTTTTAGTTTTCAGCGATCACGCGACTGCGCGGGCGCTCTCTGGCGGCGACCTCCGTTTCGTAACAGTTTCCTAGTGGCAGTGTGTGTAAAGTATAGCGTGTCCGGCGGAAGTTCACTCATGTTACGACGGCAGGGCAGCCAGCAAGGACGACCCTCGACTGATCTCCGCAGGTGAATACGTTTACTCGCCGGCTCTCCCCCGCGAGTCTCACCTCACACCCGCTAGCCCGCACCCAGCCATCCTTGTCCTCAATTAAAACAATTTACGGCAGTTCTTATTTGAATTATACATTTATCGTCCCAGCTCTAAGTTATTATGGAGATAAGTGACCAATTTACGTCGGTTTTCGCACTCGATATATTTTATGTCTTATTAACAACGCGTTTGTATCGCGTTGTAGTCTTTATAAGGGGACATTCACAGCGGACAAAAATAACATTCATATGACCTTAATTGTAGACAATGGAATGTGAAGGTATGCTATTTTTGGACAATGAACTATGAAAAAAATCAATTTATTATGTCGTGACGCTTTTAAAATGGATCTTTAGGTAGAGTACTTATTGCGCGATAATTTTTCGTCACATTTTTATGAATAGACGAGTGACGACTCGATTTGTAACTGTTTGGGAACTTGTAAAGTCGGTCATAATTACTCAACTGCAAAGTTCAGAGTGCACTGAATGGTTCAACCCTCGTGGGAAAACCAAAACCTAGAGTTCAACCGGTATTACCGCAGCGGTTGACCGAAAAGTCTAAATTGTTAGTAATTTTAAGGTTTACCAAAGCTAATTTTGTACCAGGCTGCACCTCGGTGTTTCAATACAACCGCAACCGTTTCTAATGAGATTAAATCCAATCTGATTTTGAAACTTGGAAGTTATTTTCTGTCTAATATAACTACTTGTGGATTTATAAGATGTAAAGATGATGACCTCACATCTTTTGCAATTTATAAACTTGTTATTATACAAGGTGTAACAAAAAGGGTATATCAACCCTGAAACATGTGATTCTGCCCATGAAACTGAACAACTTTCCCTAAGGAACATAGGTCGAAATACGAAAAAAAAAATTTCACCTCCCATAGAAACTGAATCAGCTGATCGCGCATTTTGTATGGGAGGTCAAAATTTTTTTTTCGTATTTCGACCTATGTTCCTCAGGGAAAGTTGTTCAGTTTCATGGGCAGAATCACATTCTTCAGGGTTGATATACCCTTTCTGTTACACCTTGTATTGATAGATCGAATAACAACGTTTAAAGCAAATATTATAAAATATACATATTTACTTTAAAAGAACTTCCCAGGTCACGCTCTTGGACCCCAATAGGTTACGTAGTGTAGTGTTATGTGAATTTGAGTTCTCCAGGTAGGTACACCGTACGCGGTACAATAAAGTTATAACTAAGCTATAGACGACCTCGCCAAGCTTCCAACATTCAATAAATACTAAATAAGTAAGGGAGACACTTCACACAAGGTCATCAAAGACAAAGCCCCAGATTAGTAAGTATTGGACAAAGCCATACATACATAGACATAGCATTTACTATGGGTATTAGTGTTGCGACACACCTGCAGAAATTCCGAAACGGATGGATCCGCTACCGAAAAGTGTGTCAAGTATGACACCAGCAGAAATTCCGCCAGAGGTGTCATAGGTAACCTAAAAAGTATTGCAAGCGTAATGAGCGGAACTCTCCGCGTCGGAAAGATCCGCAGGTGTGTTGCTACACTTAGAGACTGATATACATACATAAATAAATAAATAACATCGAGACACCGAACTAACACCTATGTTCAGCACCGACAACCAGCGACACAATCTAAGGGCTCCCGCACACGACAGAGAATCGGTGGGCGATTATCGGCCAGGACAAGGGCGGAAGATTCAGGTGATAACACGTCAGAGCGGGATGCCGACAAAAAATCGGCCACCGATTCTCGGTCGTGTGCGGGAGCTCTAAGACATGTAAATCGCCTATACAGTACCTGTCACTGCCTGATGCAGGCTAGAAAAAGCATGCATGCCATGGCCATGGACGTATAAAATAAACTACCAGAAACTATTTCAAGCGTACACTTAATAAAAAAAAAATGGCTTGTCGAGCAGGCGTTATCTACAGCTACAATGATTTTTTAAATTTTTATAAAAAATTGTTTTGCTGTTTAAGTATATAATACTTAGTTTTATACATATTTTATGCCCTGTAATGAATATTACCAATAAAGATATGTCTATGTTCATCCTAGAGTGGTTATCGAACCCGTGACTTACGGCGCGTGAGGTAGAGTCCCTAACAACGCATTAACAATATTTGATTTCCAAGTCGTGCAGTCAAGAGCTGGTCAAGCTTGACAACGCAGCGCAACTAAAACTCCTACTATGATTAATAAAATAAGGTACAAAATACAATGTGACAAGGTTGATGTTCTCTTTACTGTACCACAGCCAGCACTAAATACATCTTGCTGCACAAAACAAAGGAGATTTAATTAAGTTTGTGTTCACTGTATAATTTCTAGGTACTTTGACTTTGAACAATATGAAATTGTACAAATGGGCCCTCAGGTTGCAACAGAATACAATCGATTATTCCAGTGCAGTGACCACAAAAAGTTGCTACATCTCAGAGCTGGTAACAATTAATTTGCTAACTCTATTCAACAAATATTTAATTGCTCCTAACACATTTGTATCGCTTTCGTTTCATTCAGCCAGGTACAGTACAAAGCACTCAGAGCTTAACACGTTACTCTTTATACCGTACTTATATCCTACACTATTAAACGAGCAATATTTGTATATATGTATTTGTAATCGGTTTCTCGAAAACGGCTCTAACGATTTCGATGAAATTTACCATACGGGGGTTTTTGGGGGCGAAAAATCGATCTAGCTAGGTCTCTCGTCTGGGAAAATACGTTTACCCCGTGTTAAAAAAATACCGCGTTTTAGACAGAAACCTAGACCGCCATCTGTTGGCGAGTAGCATAGCTTGCTCACCCGATGATATTTTAATGTTGAGGTAGCTATTTATTTCCTTTCTCTATGCTATTATAGAGCGAAGCTCTGTCGCCCAGGTACTTATTATAAACATAGGAACATTAGGAAAGAAAGCTGCGCTACAAGTGTCAAGCTTGACGTGGTCTTGACTGAACAAGGTTTAAAAAAAACCAGTCAAGTGCAAGTCGGACTCGCGCGCTGGGGGTAACGATATACCTATAGTATTTTTGGAAGCAATAAAGTCCATTTTCAGGACCGCAAAACTAAATTTGTTTGTAAAGGTTTTTTGCAGATTTCTGAAAAACTGTGCAACTTAGAAAGACCGTTTTATTTTTGCTGTAAAGTTTACATAAATTTCTGTCAACTGTAATTAATTCAGATTTTTCCTTACTCAAACTTCGGAGATAAGGGGGGGAATGGTATTTTTTTGTAATTTTTCATCAGAACTTGAAAACTAAGAAACTTAAAAAAATACAAAAATATATTTTAAAATGTACAAGTAAAGCCCTTTCATATGATACCACATTCGACCTAGTAGCGACAATTTGAAATTTGGCTTCCCCTATTTTGGCCCCCTTTACATTAATAATCATACTTTTTTCAAAAAAAATTCATGTGCAATAAGTTGGGCAACTATATTCTAGAACTATTCCAAATTTCAGGTCGATAGCATGAGTGGTTGCTGAGATATAGAGGTGTGACAGACAGACGGACAGACAGACAGACAGAGCGGCACCATAAGGGTTCCTTTTTTTACCATTTTGGTATCGGAACCCTAAAAACCGGCCAAGTTTTTCTAATTTTCTCAAAAATGTGTTCTATATCACTTATACATCATAAAAAACAAGTCTCCCAAAAATGTCCGTCCGTCTGTCGGTCTGTCGGTCGGTCGGTCGGTCGGTCGGTCGGTCGGTCGGTCGGTCGGTCGGTCCGTCGGTCGGTCTGTCCGTCACGCTTTGGCCTAGCGGCTAAAGGAATGGTCCGATTGACACCATATTTTGAATTTAGGAGTTTTATGCAAATCCATCGAAGGGTTCTACGTGGTTTCTTGCTGGCTCTCATTTTGAGGGTAGCTGTCATACAACGAAAATGAAAAATTTAAATTTTCTTTAAAACGGCTCATAGAATCTTGATTAAACTTTGCATGACCAAGCATCTCCATGTAAAATATCTTGCGCCAGTATCAATTGATCTGTGTAATTTCATATAAGGGGTGTTCCTGTACCACCAAATCGTAAATATGTGATTTACCTAAAATTGGTTCTATTGAGTTTATTAAAATTTTCTATAATATTAATCCTGGATTGGTTGTCTACCTGACTGGATATTCTTTATGATTTTTTTTTATAAAATTTAGTGCACAGGGTGTACCAAAAACTGAAAGGGCTTGCTGAGTAGATTAAACTGAACAATTATCCATAACGAGCATGTGTTGGGAAATTAAAATGATCTCCATGCAAGTATCCTACGGTAGGATCCATTGATCTGTGAAAATTCATATAAAGGATGTTCCAGTACTACCAAAAGTTAAACATGTGATTTACTCGAAATCGGTTGAGGTTTGTTTGTTTTAATGTTTGACAATTTGAATTCTAAATTGATCTGTATCGAACATTTTTTTGGAAAAACGTAAATAAAAGTTTGTATTTTCATACTATGTGTATGTCATTACAAATTTAAGTTTGCGGTTGATAGTTTTTTCTTGAGTATTGCGAGAAAGTAAGTGCAGTGCTGCTGTACCATTTATTTTTTGTCGTTTCCTGAAAGTTTTGTTCACTGAAAGTTGTTCAATTACGTTGACTGATCATGCTCTTTCAGTATGCGGAGGGCTGTCCCTTACATCCGTTATTTCTATTATTTTCAGTTTTTTGACTAATTCTTCTTAACCTGTCGAGCCTACTTATTCCTTTTAATTTCATCATATACGTATGTTGCTTCTAAGCTAATTATTTCGCAAACGGATCCCTAAAGCGAAAAATGAACTTTACAGTTTCACATTATTTTTAAAAGACCTATTTAACGACACCCCAATCAACGAGGAAAAAGTTTTTCATCTCCACTTTATGTGCCAGCTTTTTAGCACTAAGGGTCGCTGAGCTAAGCCGCGCGCAGACAGACAGACAGATAGACCGACAGACGGATATGACGAAACTATAAGGGTTTCTTGTTGACAACGGTACCCTAAAAAGTACAATGTTCCTTAAAGGGTGAGTGTATGCCGAGGCGTAGATGGCACAGCGCAGCACAGAACAGTATTTCTAGTTTTTTATCCTTCAGTTTTCTTCGTAGTAAAGCGAAAGGGAAGACGCGTTCTGCGTTTCAGCATACGGTCACTCAAAAGAAGTGGCTCAGAAAAAAATATATGGGTCATATGTAAATCTGATCCACTAAGTCTAAGATGGACCCTTGAGCAAACAGGGTTATGCCATACCTATTTTGCTTCTATATGTATGTATATCCGTCTCTGATACCCTTAGAATAGACTGTGTCCAGTTTGAGATATACGAGTATGACTTTGTTTAAAATGTAAGAAAATATTATTTATGTAATTATCATATTAATCGGCTTGATAACTCCTGACGACGCTTACGCGGTAACTAATTATTCTTAAATTGTTATAATTTGAATAATCATTTAAATAAAAACGAGATTTTACGTGATGAATTTCAATATCAAAAAAATTTTACTACTAAATTCTTATAATAAAATCTTATACCCACATATCAGACACATAACATCAACAACATTTCTTTAACATTTTATAATTGTTTTGTTGTGTACAATAAAGAATAGGTACATATATATCAGATACTTGAGCACTATTATGTCAGCACTTGTCCGTAAGGTGCCGGCAAAGAATTGTACCAGTCAACCCATTTCTACCCGTGGGTGCCGTAAGTGGCGACTAATTATGAACCGGAAGATGGGCAGCAGTATACCATCTTACATACTCCGGTCACCAACAACAGCGGTCGCCAGCCGCAACGCTTACAAGAGCGGTGACTATGGTAAATCCCCTCCTGCGTTTTTGCTGGAGTTTAGAGGCATCTCCCTTTCCTGCAATGGACTTTTATGGGATGTTATGAAGAGCCTTCCGCTTCCATACCGATTGGTCAAGTTGTGACAGCCGTTAGAGCTAACAACAAGAGTCCACTACAAAAAAAACATGACGTCGGTACTAGTCCACGAATAAATAATAAGGTACTAGTCCAATACCAATGTAGTTTATTTATCTACACATCAATCAAACAGAAAGCGACAGTCTATGTAGTAGGTGCTAGACTGTTCGAGAAATCGAGCCTTACTGGGTGTCTACTCTCAAAGTCCGATATATCGAAACGATACAACTCGAAACATGCAAATGCAAAACTTCGTCCCTTAACAATAGAGTAGAATATTGATTGGATGCAGTTTGAAAATTCATCCAACCAATATTCTACTCTATTGTCAAGGGACGAAGTTTTGCATTTGCATGTTTCGAGTAGCATCGTTTCGATATTTCGGACTTTGAGAGTAGACACCCTGCTTACTTCCGTAGTTTGACTAGATGATAATGTCACTTTAATTAACATGTCCAAGGAGAGTTTCCATTTCTAGCTTTAACGACATTCTACATTCTGGGTCTCATGATATTTTCTGTTTCATCGATATAGGAACTGGGGCATTATTGTACGGTAGCGGGAACGTGTCTGCCATAAGCAAACCATTGCCCTTACAACACAAATTCGCTCGCAAAGAGTACCCCTACGAAGCATTCCATTCTGCCAAAGTAAAAATTACAGTACTATCAAAGAATAAATAATATTACGCTATTTACAATTTAAGTACTCCCTTCTGGGCTTTGCGAGGGAGTTTGTGTTGCAATGGAAATGGTTCGCATTTGGCAGACGCATTCCAGCTACCGTAAAGCGTAAACGTAAACAAGATATAAGAGAAAAAAAAACTTACTTTCTGCACAACTTTTGATTCGATTTTCATAAGAAAATTCATATGTATCCTTGTCGTTCATGCTACTGTTGTAAAATAAGAGATACATATGACTTTTTTCCAGAAACCTTGGCGAATATTCAAATACACTGGAATATCTTAGTGCCTTTGTTGCTGAAAATCACTTCAGCATACGTAGCTACCATTTTACTGTACCTCATTGTAAAGAAAAGTAGTATGTTACCAACAATTACAAGATCAGGTAGTTTAATAGTACGTACACACGGCTGCACGTCGATGGAAACATTTTGACCTTGAGCGGGTCTCTAGTTTCAGGCGTTTGTAGCGTAGCGCTAGTTTAGTTTATACTGTACTACGAGTATCTATATCATTAAGCAGTTTCGTATAGACCAAGAATTGTAACGTGAAAATCCACTTCTGAATCGTTTGATTTTCAATTGTAATAATAGAATAGGGTGATATTTAAATATCATTGCAATTACAGGTTACATGCATTAACTTGTTAATGCCATAGAATGAGTTGTAAACATTATCGCTGGCCTTTTAGTGGTACTCTTATTTGTACCTATTGCGCAATGTAGCCGAATAAGTTATTCATGTTGAGCATATTTTATCTTCAAATGGGATTGGATCGTCAATGACAGCGATATCGCAAATCGTGTAAGTTAGGTATATTTTTACTTTTATTCATCTGAAATTTACATCTTCCTAAAACAACCTTTATTGCATGACTTTGCTCACACCTTCACTTTTTAATGTACCCTTCGCAAAGCGTATCAGAAGTGGAATCGCCGAAACGATTGCGATGTTCACAACGCCTTCGAATACACCGACAGCCTCGACGATTGTGGCTGTTAATTAATAATTAATGTTTGTTTTCTTTGTTACTCGCCAAGCTCAAGCTTAGACCGTGGGTTCGTTCAGCCATTGTTCCCCGACTCCCTACAGCTCTCAGCCGCTCTCAGCAGCACAATGCGTAACAATTTCACACGTACCACGAGTAGGTACAGCCTATGGTACGAGTACAGCCAGTAGAATTTGAATTTTATGACGTGAGTTCTATTGTTTTTAAGCAGCCACGTGTCACGATTGCGCTCGATGTCAACTGTCAAATGTCACAAACACGATTGGCTCGCAAAAACTCCGTCTGTATGCAAAATTGCATTCGGTTTCAACACGAAATGCATCGACATTATACCTGTCGTAGAGAAACACTCGAGTAATTTAGCCTTATTTTATTGTGAAACATCAAAATTAAAAGTTATAATTTTGTCCCTAATGGCATAAATGTTTACACAGAAATCCTATGGGGAAATCGCACATGATAATAAGTTATTCACTCACTGCCAAGACGTGTACGCGGCACTTCGAACACGCTTTGGCAAACCATTGGGACTCGCCACTATTTAGTCATTAGATGCGTCTGCACGCGACGGGATCCGAGCCCTGTGCTGCTAATTAATTTTAAAGATCAGATGTTGTGGCTTACTAACCCTAGGTTAAGTTTTATTTTACTAACACTATGGAATTATATCTGAAATAGATTTTTGATTTTGAATTTATTCAAACAAAATATACGTAGTAACTATGTAAACTGCATTACGCAAACCTGTATCTCCTTATTATGCTTTAGATAGATTATTTAACTACAAATCAGTCGAAGTACTTATATTGCTGCATCATTCGTCTTATTAGTGACGCAAATAATAATTTTGCGGCCATACAAGTATATTTTAGAGGGGTGACGTTACAAGAAGAATATCGGGCAAGGCCGCGTGCGTGATCGATGTTTGACGAGTTGCGCAAACGCTCGCTGCTGACCGACAGCTTAGCGGTTCTAGGGTTCCGCGAAGCTTCTCTTGTTACAAGTTTAACAAAAAGAAAAAACAAACACGAAACGTAGGCGAAACATGTAACACAAAAAACAAAATTTACATGTTCATCATTTATCATGAATCATTTTAGGCTTATATCGCACTTTACCTTCAGCCTTATGAGACATTTCTAAAAGTATTGAACCCATTTTAAGCCATTCGCTATAACATTTAGATGGTCTTAGAAGTGTTTTTGTTTACTCTCAGCGTGTTAATGTCAACCTCTTTGTAATACATACTCGTAGTTTAGCCACGGATAATCTATATGAGAAGTTTTCGCATTATCATATGTACAAATATTTTTACCTCACTAGCTCGGAAAACTTTGCTGTCGGTCGGAAATTCACGTGCAAACATCATTTTTAGCCGCTAGTGTGCAAAAGGTTTTTGAAATTTGAATTTGTCTAAATCAGCGTGCAAAAGTAATTTTTGTCGCTGGCGTGGAAAAGTTTTAAATGTATTAGTTGGCGCATTTTCCTCGCTGTAGTGAGGTGAACAATTCGCTAGGGAAACTTATATGTAAGGTACCTTGAGACTTGTCTCATAAACAGGAATAGGATCATTAAAGATAAATAAAAAATACCATTTTTTTGGCCATAAATGACTAGGTTTTAAAAGAAAATCGTTTTCGTCCAATATCGATAGGTCGTATGGCAGAATGTGATGAGTAGTCATTGCCTATTATAAAAAAAAACTAACAGCTGTATAAACCCACCACAGACTACTTAGAACAGTTGTCAGTTTTTTTTTAAGACTGGCCATGGCTACTTTTCATTCTGCCATACGACCTATCGATATTTGACAAAAACAAAAATATTTTTTAACTTTATTATTTGCAACCGGAAAAAATTCGTATTTTTTATTTCTACTTATTGACCTTATCCCTGTCTATGAGCCAAGTTTCGAGGTACCTTACACATACGTTTCCTATGCGAATTGTATGTTGTAATTGTAATTGTGCGTTGGGCTATTTTCCGCAACTCGACGTCATTGCGCCTATTTTGCGTGTGGGTAGGATAGCGAATTACTCAAGTCACCCGATTTCCTGAAGAAAGCCCAGCAAGCCGGTGACGTTGCTCGCTACTTCAGGAAGGCCCACGGGAACACCAAGGTACTTTGCCCTGAGTGCACGGAGTTAGGCAGATACAATTGTATGTTTCTAAGTTACTTCGTGTTTCGTGCCTTGAAATCCTCTCTATGCTCAGGATTCTTTGTTTAAATCATTCGCTTTTCCCGGCGCTCAATCCTAGAATCCTTCTCTTGCTCGATAGGCACAATAACTTTCTTGCAGCCCTGCATAACACATAGCTATTACTTTGTTTTAAAACTTTGAAGCTGCATAAACTAGAATCATGATGTTTTATCTTACTCCACACACAACTTTATACATGAGAGGACAGAATAATCTTATTATTGATGGTACTATACAAAATCGTGACAAAGAACGGCTCGATTGAACGTCCATTAGTGTAAGGCAAGCAATTATTGATGATTTGTGATTGTGGCGTGATTATTGAGCACCTTATGGAGGAGGACGTGATTAGAAGTGCATAAATGAGTGGCATTCATAACAACGATTGCAGAATCGATCAACAATCGATAAAACATATTATGAGCAAAAATACTAAAATATTAAACCACAGCTTAGCCTTCAAAGTTGATGAAAAATTAATCTTCTTTTATAAATGATCTGCCAGCGACAACCGCAGAATTACACTAACATTTTAACATTTTATTTGCCTTGAAACGACTCCGTCCCTACCAGAGACGAATATAACAATATTATTGTCTTCAATAGAAACTTTTTTATCATATAGCTCAATTCCTGTATTTACCACAGTGACAAAATATTCTTAATTTTAGATTTAATGAATCATTCATTTATAGGTACCAAAAATAATAGGTTGGTAGCTAATATCGAGTAACTAAATAATCAAAAAGTAGGAGCTTAAAAAACAATTTCTAGGTTCCAACCAATTGTCCCGTGTGGTGCCGGCAAAGAATAGTACCATCCCATACATACCCATGGGTGTCGTAAGAGGCGAAACTAGACGATGGGCAGCAACATCCTCCTGTGAATTATACCATCTTACTTACTGCGGTCACCTACAACCGCGATCCATGGTGCCAGCCGTAACGCTGACAAGCAAGGTGATTCCAGCAAAAGCTAGAATTCTGGAGGAAGCTCCCTGTCCTGTAGTGGACATTTCAAGGGATGTTATGATGATGATCATGACTTAATTAAAACAGGCTCGTTTAGTATATTTGCTACCTTTATATATTTCTTAGTTGTAGTGAAGTCCAAATTCAGAGACCTATTAATTTGTCTGCCGCAGAAATATTTATTTACTAGATACCAGATTTATTTACTAGATGCCTACTATAAGCCGCCGATTCATTTGTTAGTCTCATCGAAAATAATAAGCCATTCTTGAATATCATCGAGATTTAAGAAATCAAATATCCCTGATAAGCTTTTTATAAGAAATACTAATTAGGGCTTTTCGGAGATAATTATATTTTTAAATCCTGGAAATTAAGGATATCATATTATTTTTAAATCTTGCATAGGCTTACTCTGGACCTCGATCTAGCCCTGAGGACAGAAATGAGGTCGACGATGGAATAAACTTGCCCAGAAGAAGCCTATTCACTCGCGACTCAAATAGATTCGGATTATAAGAGCTCGGGAACACAGACGCAGGCAGAGAATTCCACTCCTTAGCCGCGTGCATTATAAAGGATTAGATCGTCGTTCTGATTCGATCCCACAGGTAGACTCCGACCATAGCCCTTTCCGTGGCTACGGCTGTTTAGGTGACTTTGAGCTACCTAATAAGGCCCATCGCCCAAGTCTCGATGCCATATGTTATCACTGGCAAAACACACTGGTCAAAGACTTTTTCTAGAGACACTACAGTATTTTGGACGTGAAGATAATGCGGAGCTTCCCAAATGGTGCCCATCCGAGTTGGATTCGACGACTAACCTGTTTTTCTAAGTTGGAATTACCCAACTGGAGTGTTTGTCCCAGGTATACGTATTCATCGACCACTTCGAGCGTAGAGTCTCCAACTTTGAGTGGAGTGGGTACAACAAGGGCGTTAGACATTCACACTCAGACACTCGGTAATTATCATTTGTCAAATATTAAGCAAAAGCGCTCCCGGCTGAGTGATAACTTGCTCTTTGTTTTCGATCACAAAAGTTAAGCAACGTTGGCCGTGGTCTGCCTGGTGGCACAACAACACGATAACACGTGGTAATGATAGTAGTCGTTAAGCCAAAGCACACAGCCGGGGTGGAGAATAACCTGGTAAACCCCAATCTAGGATTGGATCTGGTTAACACTGTGGGCGGAGGTCAGTGGGCAGTCGCTCTGTGTAAAAATCAGAGCCCTAGTCGAATCCCCTAAATTAGATTGCCGACTCGGAAAATATATTGGTAAAAACAGAATACGGCTAGGGCAATGATGATGATAATGGTGATTTCTGATTGAAGCAAAATAGTAGATTAGTCATATTCCTAGGGAGGAATACCTCTCGTAAAAGATGCTCTAGATCACACCTGTATTGAGGTTCCTAACGAAAAGTTAATTACTTTCATCAGTAAATTCAAATCCTTCAGGGATTTTAATTTGCATTTTTTGTCCCACTTTGCTGCCAAAATTATAAAGTTAGACAAAATGGTTTATAGAACATTTAAGCACATTTTAAAATATGAATAAATAAAATTTTTCTGATCCAAATTTCTCCAAAACTAAGAGTAAAATATTATTAGATTTAAAAAAAATCAAATAGATCTCATTACATTCACAAATTCAATTAAAATGTCAATGTCTTGTAATAAAATTTAATGTAAAACATTTCAGTATTAGTTCTCGCATCGTCGCCGCCGCCGCCTGCGCAATTCGATGTTCAATTAAAATGGCGACATACTCAATTCTCACGATCCACTCACTAGTGATGTTTTGCTTCGTGAACTCAGATCAAATAAATAGTCTAGATGTAGCGCTGTGAACAGAAAACTGAGGCCAACTTTTTAAACATGTGTTGCATGGACCGGTGTTGCCATAATCAAATTGTGCCAATGTAACAAAAATAACGTTACGTAATAAAGTTATCACATACTATCGAATCTTCTTTTTCTTCTTGTAGGTATAGAAAAAAAGAGAGAATAGATAACGATTGAGTTCGGTTCTAGCGCCTGGTAATACAATTAATTAAAGTGATGGCGGTAATAGAAAGGAAATAGGGAGTTTTAGGAAATAAAATTACTGGGTAATTTGTATGTGCATTTAATAACTGACTTGTTTTCCCTGTAATATTTACATAAACGACTATGACTAACATATTCAGCTAAAAGAAAAAAATATAAGCAGATATTACATTTATGAGTTACCTAGCATCTAAGTACATGCTTCGCTTAAAAAAAATAACTTTGGATTTTTTTTAAAACTCGGCTCATACTAAAGTGGTCACCTGACCGACCCATTTGTGTTGAGATGTTTTATATTTATCTTAGTACGGTCAACCGCTTGTCGGTAGAAACTTTTTCAACTCTATTACCACGCCATAAGGTCCAAAAGTGTTTCTACTGATGTGCGGCCGTGTGTACTAGCGGTATACTCTGATATACAGTGAAATTGCAAATGATGGAAAAAGAACATTTGATCTTAAGGCACTATTAATCAATGTGACCCGTAACACATCTAAAATAACATAGTAAAATGTGTAAAAATTCTTAAATTCTGGTGTTTATTTTATAAAGGATAAATTTTGACTATTAAAATGTTATTGAACATGACTTTGTTTTTTTTTTGCCATTAGTTTTATTTTTTAACATTAGCATAAACTTATCAAAGTTAACTATGTAAGCGAGCTTTAAAATATTCGATTAAACTATCACGCAGGACTTAAACAAACAACCCAAAAAAAAACATAATTTAAAATTAAACCAACTTTAAGACTATAATAGGTATAAATCAAATCAAATCAAAATCGTTTATTCATTGTTGGATATTAAAATCTCTTAATGACGTCAGCTAAACTACATCGCTTCACAAACAATGTGGCGCCATTGTGGGAAAAAAAAGAAGCGACAATAAAAACCCACGCGCTCTTTTAAATATGTTTGAATGTACAAGGTTGATATACAACATACATAGGTCAGTTTTAATTTTGAATTAGCCTGTTAGAACCGTAGTCTAATCCCATGGATTTTTCTCTTCTAGATAATCTGATATTTTATAATAACCCTTCTTACATAATTTCTGCAAGAAGGGTTATTATAAAATATCAGATTATCTAGAAGAGAAAAATAAGATTTTGAGGTTTGTGCCAGTCTGATTATTATGAATAAAACACGTAAACGTGTCACTTGTTAGTCATGGTATTGGTATGCATATGTTTTATTTCAAATAATCAGGCTGCCCCCACCCTCACAATATTTTATTTGTATCTTTTAACTCTTAAAGTCGGTTTACTGTTTTAAATTACTTTTTTTTGATATCTCTAAAAAAT
Source organism: Athrips mouffetella (assembly GCA_947532105.1). Lineage (NCBI taxonomy): Eukaryota > Metazoa > Arthropoda > Insecta > Lepidoptera > Gelechiidae > Athrips > Athrips mouffetella. The sequence continues at coordinate 12,012,443 of OX383972.1, read as the reverse complement.
AATACAAATAGAAATACAAAATCATTTATTTCTCAATTCAAATAACATCAGTATGTCAAGAAAACAAAACATTTAAGAAAATGGCAAGGGCACAGCTAGTGGCTGGTTTTAAGCCCACCCAGAGTCAAGAAGAGAGGGACCTATATAATAATAGTAATTTAGAAAGAAGCATCAGATAATAAGTCTTTTTACATACAAATTTAAAACAAAAGTGAGGAAAGGGAGAAACAGAAATGCATACAAAAATTATTGAGATTAACAACATATTATGATGTATAGTCATTTTAAATAAAATTGTCAGCTATTGAATCTATTATTTTTAAAAATTAATCCTACATAATCAAACGTAGTCCTAAAGGGACACCGCACATTTTCAAATTTATTTTGCATATTTAAAAGCAGACGTTTATAATTTATTTTGAAAGTACGTAGTGTTTTACAAGCTCGTATAGGTGGTGGAATATTGTTCCAAATTTTGGCTGCAGCCAACCGAAACAAACCAGTAGCAGCGTGCGTGCGGTGCGGCGGTAGCACCAACTGCAGGGCGCGGGCGGCGCGCTGCCGGCGCCCGCCCTCGTCCTGCAGCCTTGGCCGCGAGCCCGGCGGGGGCGCCCGCAAGCAACACGGTGTATGTGAGGCAGGCCAGGTGTAGCTGTCTGCGAGATGCCATGTCGCCAAATAACACTACTTCTAAAAATATTTTTCCGTTCAATTACCATTACTCAATAATATCTTTGTCTTTTGTATTTTTAATGCACTGCTGAACCAATTTTAATGACACTTGCACTTAAAGTAATAAAACTTTGTTCAACTAAACAAGAATTATTGCAATTTGTCTTTTAGTTTCTTAGAGATGCGTGGACAATTTTTAGGGTTCCGATACCAAATTGGTAAAAAAAGGAACCCTTATGGTGCGACTTTGTCTGTCCGCCTTGTAGCGTCACTGATGTTAGTTGTTAAGCTCTTTATTTGGCTCGCCAACTCACACACCACGTTGCACAACCTACTCGCTGTACGGTCGGTTGCAGACTGAGTATGCACGCTCGAGACAAAGGCTATACACTACACGCTTGTCTGTCACACCTGTATATCTCAGCAACCACTCATGCTATCGACTTGAAATTTGGAACAGTTTTAGAATATGGTTGTCCAACTTAATTGCACATGAAATGATAAAAAAAATATGACCATTAATATAAAGGGGGCCCAAATAGGGGGGAGGGAGGGGGGCGAAATTTCAAATTGTCGTTACTAGGTCGAGTGGGGTATCATATGAAAGGACTTTACTTGAGCATTCTAAAATATTTGAATAATAATTGAATGGAAAAATCTGAAATTATTACAGTCAATATAAGTTTATGTAAATATATCAGCAAAAATAAAACTATTTTTCTAAGTTACACAGTTTTTTTAGAACCTATACAAACAAATTTAGTTTTGCGGTCCTAAAAGTGGACTTTATTGCTTCCAAAAATACTAGAGATATATCGGAAACCTTGGCGCGCGAGTCCGACTTGCACTTGACCAGTTTTTTTTAAATGAACCGATTTTGTTGAAACTTGCACTCAACTTGCACTGTACCCTAAGCAGAATATTACGTAGTTCCTGTCCTGAGATACGCGTCAACGTTAAGTTTTACTGAACCGATTTTAATGAACTGCTGAACCGGTTTTGATGAAACTTGCACTTTTAAGTTGAAAAATACCTAGTTAAATTAAAAAAGAAATAATTAAAGAAAAACATACATACACTAATGAAATTTTGTGTTTAGAAGCTTAAATAGACGAACCTACGCGAAAATTGTGTATTTTGACAAAACTACATACTTACGGATTGAATTGATAACCTCTCTTTTTGAAGTTGGTTAAAAACAGAATTATTTGAAATTTTGTTCTGTGTGCTTAGAAAATAGCGTAACTGAGTGCATCCCATTTTTTTAAAGTATGTTTAAAATATGCAAATTAATTGAAAAGAACATACACATTTTTCTCGTGAACTTAATTTAAAACATGATTTAAATTTAATTCATTTTATAGCTCAACCATAGGACTACTTCATAATCAATACTAATCTGTAATAAACACCTGAATTGTAGGATTTTTTACATATTGTTTTTGTTTTTACCGGTCCAATTAATTATATGGCTCAAAATCAATCATTCCGATGCTTTAAACACTAATTACAGCTTTTATGGCAAACCACTAGCACTATATAATACATTTTTGTGTAGACTCTTGAAATACTCACAATATTTGGTGGTTGTCTCAGGTCCACTTCACCTAATCCCTCTACTACGATGTTTGGTAAAATCTGATAGGCAAAACAAATCAGTGTTGTATAAATTATATCAACATGTCTTATAAAAGTGTAAAAATTGCAATTATTAGAAAGTTACCGTTGGATATCCGGTTTTTGATACACGACGTAATCCTTTCTTGGTGTAGTATAAATCGGTGACTTTAAAATGCTCTGAGCATACTCTACTGAAGTAAGTTGGTTGCCATAATGGTCCCTGTCGACTTTGACGTATGGCTGCTATCCATTTTTGTTTAATTTTTTGATCTCGATCCGGAAATCTGAAAAATAAACGATAAGCGTTAAATATATGATTACTAAATTTTTAAAATATTTATCATATCTTCATTCCTCATAAAATAACGTTACTTGTCACAGTTACCAATACTAGGATATTATTTATAATGGCAACACTTACTGTTCCAAGCAATGACCGGAATTTATGGCGGGCTTTTGAACGGATTGTCGCGAATTTTCAAAAGTTTTTCAAAAACCTTTTAAAAACTTGTAAATTGTGTGTAAATTCATTTCTTTAGTGTAAATATAGATAAATTTTACTGTATATAGTGTGCACATAAAAAAATTCATCATGTCCGAGGGGACCGCCGCCAGCGATCCCCCGGATAAGGACAAGGACAAACGAAAATTTGCTAAACGTAATAAAGACGAATCTTCCGATGGTGGAACAGTGGATGAGGCTTTTTATAAACCCTACAACAAACCTGGATACAAACGGGTTTTTCCAGAGAATGCAAATGATGCGGAATTTATGGTATTTGTCGAAAGTACCAAAGATGAGAAGATTGGGAATAGCAATCCCATAATAATGGCCAGTCTTTTCAAACATGAAGTTAAGGGCGTTAAAAATATAAAACGCATAAATGCTACCAAGGTGGGCGTTATTTTTTCCCAAGCGATCAATGCCAATAACTTCTTAAAGAACGACGAATTCCTCAATAAACAGAATTTGAAGGCGTACATTCCGGCTCGGGCCGTTGAATCAATAGGAGTATTACGGTTTGTGCCAGTAAGTGTTAGCAATGAAGAACTTTTCAGGAAACTGTCATCGGACCGATGTGAGATTGTTAGCGTTAGGCGCTTCAGCAGGAAAGTTAATGGTGAAATTAAGCCCTATGGTTCTGTAAGTATCACTTTTCTATCCAACTCTCTGCCGGATTATGTATTTCTGGACATTTATAGATTCAAAGTCTATGAGTATGTTGCTCCTCTGCTTCAATGTTATAAATGTTTCAAGTTTAACCACGGAGCTAAAATTTGTAAATCGACACAAAAATGCTCAATTTGTGCAGAGGAGCATCATTTCTCCCAGTGCACCAACGGCAGTGTTGCCAAATGTATCAATTGCGGAGGACCACATCTGGCCATATCACGGGAATGTCCTGTAAAAAAAAGGAAAATGGAAGAAAAACAAAACAGAGATACATACGCTAAAGCGTTATCTCATCAGTCAAATAATTTATTCAAAAATTATGAAAAGGACTATCCAGGAATAGTGCCCAAAACACCTAGACCAACATTTCCCCCATCAGTTCCACCCAAACCAACTAAAATTGATTCAGTTCAGATTTCTAATACTACCAAAACTCCAATTAACACAAAACCACAACAACTTTCCCTAGAAATATCTAGAGAAACCCTTATTGAGAATATATTGAAAGATGACTTTATACTTAAAGGACTAATAGGTTCTTTGGTCACTATTGGAAACAGTAACCAAAAAATTTCAACCACTTTCATAAAAGAAGTTTTATTGAAACAATTTAAAGATGGATAATTATTTTAATATAAGTTTTGTTTATTCACTAATAACAATAGCAGTTATAACATTTTTAGTTGACATTCCTGTGTGTGGTGAGAGACAGTTCAGTATCAGCATTATTTTATATAATTATTGGGGCTGGCAAGATATCTGTACATATGTATATAGTGTCAAGTTTGATTTATATTTTCCTATTAATATTGTAAATAATGGATCAAAGTCTACGTATTGTACAGCATAACATACGAAGCATTAATAATAAAAGGCCTCTTTTAAAATCTTTTCTATTTGAAAATAAGGTAGATATCTGTCTCCTAAATGAGACTTGGTTGAAATCTTCTAGTATTCCAGTTAATTTTCCAGGCTATAATTTTGTACATAAAAATGCTAAGAATGAACATGGCGGCGTAGCAATATTGATACGAAACTCTCTGAAGTATACATCAATAAACACCAGTTTTTATGAAGATATCCAATGCATTGCAATTTCAGTACAAACTCAGGCTGGACCTATTTCAATTTTATGTGTATACAGTCCCCCAGACCGGAGAATCAGATTAAATAAATTAGAGAATATTTTAAGGAGCCTTCCAAGACCTTGTATAGTGGCAGGTGACTTTAATGGTCATCATGTAGCTTTTGGTTGTTCTACTACTAACTCCAGAGGTAGAGAATTGTATAATAAATTTGATGAAGCAGATTTATGTCTATTGAATACTGGTAGTGCTACTACTGTTCAAGCTCCTAATAGACAAGCATCAGCTATTGATCTTACGTGGGTTAGTCCAGTCATTGCTCCACTATGTGAATGGTGGGTAGGAGATGATACACTAGGTAGTGATCATCTGCCTACTTTCACTGATATACATACGTCGCCGTCACAATATCAAGTTAATGAAGCAGTAGAAAAATATTTATTTAACAAAACAGACTGGCATAAATATTACGAGGAATCAGATAAACTAACAGAAAATTATGAATTCGACCATCTTGATCCCTTGGTATCTTATGATAGATTTTGTGATATATTAAATAAATTACGAAATGACTGTGTACCTATATTTAAACGCTCTAGTATATACATCTCTAAAGTGCCGGCTCCGTGGTGGAATGATGACTGTGCAAAGGCAGTTAAAGATGCAAAAGAAGCTTTGTCACAATATAGAATACTTAATACTGTAACAGCTTTCATAGAATACAAAAGATTAAATGCATTTAAGAGAAGAGTAATAAAAGAAGCTAAAAGAAAAAATTGGTCAGATTTATGTTCCTCATTCAATAGATATACTCCAGTATCAGTTGTTTGGAATCACATTAGGAGATTCAAGAAAATTAATATATGTAGAAATATTTACAAAAATGATGAGTGGATTCCAGAGTTCTTAAATAAGTTATCTCAATCAAGTCATAATGCAAATACATCTCACATAAATCATATTTTTGATAGTAATAATGATACAGAAACTCATGATGCATTGTTATCTCCTTTCCAAATTGAAGAGTTCAATACTGCATTAAATTCAAGAAAAGATACTACTCCTGGAGTTGATAATTTCCCTTACATAATGATAAAGAGACTTCATCCAAATTCTAAAAAAGTACTGCTCAATATTTTGAATTCTCTCTGGACCAGCCAAATTATACCAGAGTCTTGGAAGGTTCAATGTGTTATACCCATTTTAAAACCAGATAAACCGGCTAATGACTTTAACTCATATAGACCTATTTCATTAACATCTTGCATTGGTAAACTAGTGGAACAGATGATTAAGCAAAGATTGGATTATTTTGTTGAAAAGAATAACTTGATACCAGCTACACAATTTGGATTTCGAAAAGGACGAAGTGCTTCAGAGAGTTTTGTTTCCTTTGTGTCTGATATGAAGAAATGTCTTCTTGAACGCTCATCTGCCATTTGCGTTTTCCTTGATATACAGGGCGCATATGACAACGTGGATTTATTCCAATTAGCAGATGTTCTTCATGAGCTCAGCATACCTGGAAAATTAATAAAATGGATATTTAATTTTTCTTATGATCGTACTCTGTATGTTAAGTACAATAACATACTCCATGGTCCTAAAAAAGCATTTAAAGGTTTGATGCAGGGAGCCTCTCTCTCCCCATTACTTTATAACTTGTACACTTCCCAAATTCATAAATATATCACAGCTGATGTTCAGGTTTTGCAGTTTGCAGATGATACACTTATTTACTACGTACATAAAAATACTATAACTTCACAAATAACAGTTAATACCGCAATGGAACAGTTGTTTTCTTATTACAAAAGCAAACTAAAACTGGACATCAACTGCCAAAAGAGTTCTGTATTATTGTTAGGTGAACCTGATTGTGATGTAAATATTGTATATAATAACATAACTATCCCAATAGTACTAGAAAAAAAGTTCTTAGGTGTTATTATTGATAGTAAACTTAAATTCACAAACCATATTAACTATGTAATAGCTAATGCTATGAGAGGTGTAAATATTTTGAAATGCTTAGCAGGAACATTCTGGGGAGCTGATCCCAAAATTTTGATAATGTTATATAAAAGTATTGTGCGCAGTCACTTTGACTATAGCTGCTTAGCTTACATTAATAGTAGTACTACACTTTTGAAAAAACTAGATGTTGTTCAAAATATGGGTCTTAGAATTGTAAGTGGTGGAATGCGTTCCACACCTATTAATTCAATGGAAATAGAAACATGCATTGAGCCACTTATAATTCGCAGGCTATACTTTGCTGAAAAGTTTTGCGTAAAAATGTTAACGTCATCTAATCCTGTAGTGTTAAACAAAATTCTTATACCTGAAAATTCTTTTCGACGCTCTCCAGATTCTTCATATGTTACACCAACTACTATGATTGCTGGATATTTCCCTGAAATGTTAGGAATAATGGACCATATTAATAAAATGACTTTAAATATGCAAAAAAATAGTTTGTGGCCATTATACAATGTTCATTATAACAGTCTATATCATAAGGCAAATGTTGATCTAGAAAAAGTAAACACAAAAGTGGACTATTCTGAATTTTTGGATAATAATCCTAATTATTATAGATTGTATACAGATGGATCTAAAACAAATCAGTATGTACGATCAGCCTTTTATGACCCTCAAAGGAAGCTCACTAGAAGTTTTAATATTGACAAAGAGTGCAGCATATTCACTGCTGAAGCTTTTGCAATTTATCAAGCACTTATGTATTTGAATAGTATTGAAACTGACAGTGAATTCCTAATTGTCTCTGACTCAAAGAGTGTTTTAATGAGTATTTTAAATATTAACCTCAATTTTAAAGTAAATTACATTGTATATAATATTAGAGAGAAGTTGTATAGTCTGTTTTTAAGTTGTAAATATGTTAAGTTTAAATGGGTTCCGTCACATGAAGGAATTCAGGGCAATGAAATTGTGGACTGTGCAGCGGCTGCTGGTTTTGATGAAGACCTTTCAACAACAGTAAAGGTGCCTTTCACTGATATGTATGCAATTTTGAAAGAGACTATGAAGAAGTTATGGGAAAATTATTGGCATGAAACCATTAAAGAAAAAGGAAAGTGGTATGCACAGATACAAGGTCGCCCGCCCGCCCAACCTTGGTTTAGCAAAGTCAAGAATGTAGAAAGCAGGAAATATATCACTATAATAAATCGAATGAGATTTGGCCATTGTCTAACTAAAACACACCTGAACCGCTTGAAAATCGTTAATGAAACCAAATGCACAACTTGCGATGTTGATGAAGATCTAGAACACGTTGTATTGAAATGCACAAAGTATGGTGTTCAACGACTTTTACTAGTAGCCGATATAAAAGAGGTGTGTGACGAAAATGAAGATATTCCGAACACTTTGGTGCAACTTTTGTCAAAAACAAAATATTACAAGCCGATTTATAAATACATCTGCTCCACGGTTGAGAAAATATGATGACGATTTCAACGATTTGACGAACGAAATTAATGAAGTTTTGAACGCGTTTGAAGTGAAGATGTGCAAATGACAATGAAATAAACGAGAGGCTCAAAAGGACTAGTGTTCAGAGCCGTAAAACAAATATATAAAAAAAAAAAAAAAAAAAACAAGCAATGACCTAAAATTTTATTTTATTTACTAAAAATATTAGTTTCTAAGTTTACTTACGCGTGAAATGTGATTCCATCCCACTTTTTATCTTTTGTAGATTGTTTATTGCACCCTTTTACAACACTCACTGTTCCAAGCAATAACCTCAAATTTTATTTTGTTTTACTACAAATATTAGCTTCCAAGTTTAATTACGCGTGAAATATGACTCCATCCCGCTTTTTATCTCTTGTGGATTGTTTATTGCACCCTTTAACAACACAATTTGGCATTTTACATTGAAAAAACTGAACTTTTTACCACAATTTTTGTACTTGCCGCGAAACTCGACTGACTGACAAGTCCACAGATTACTAGATAGAATATCGAGTCACAGTTTTGTTGCATTAGTGTGCGTGACTGTGTACGTACACGGCGAGTCACAGTTTTACCGGCCTCACTTTTTTGTTCACAGCGCTCCATCTAGACTATTTATTTGATCTGAGTTCGTGAACTGGAAATATTCATAGAAATGTAATTTATTGATGTCTAATGAATCGCTCTACAAAAACTAACTAAGCTGCGTTCTCTAGTTTTTCAAACATTCATTGATTTTTTCTCAAACATGCTTGGAAATTTGATAATTTTTTTGACAACCTTCTTCGCGATAAATCGAAATACCTGTACTGGTTAAATACGGGCGACCGCCGGTCGGAAATGTTGCATGAAAATCCTTTAAATATCGTGTTTTGCGGCCGAAAATTTTACTATGAAAACTCACATCTGTCGAATTATTTAAAAGTGTAATGCAAGGAGGTTTTAATCCACGCTACGAATGCAAGGAGGTTTTAATCCACGGTAGCGTGGATTAAAACCTCCTTGGTGTAATGTAACAACAAGCATACCAATTTACCAACCAAGGAGATAACTTATCATGACTACCAAGGAGGTAATTTATCAACGATTTTGCTTAAATTTCGAACTGGCATGCAAAAAAAAGCTATAATTTGAAAAAAAAATAAACAGAATAAATAGAATTAAGGAAAAACTGTGATGTAAACAGATAAGAGGAATATAATGGTAAGTAGAAAGTTTTAATGCTTGTTTGGATTAAACTGTTTTGAATTTCCGCGCATTTATTGAGAAAAGTACTATGCAAGCCTTGGTCGCAACCAGGTATTGAAGGACTTACGCATTTGGGCCTTGGCTACGCCTCTACCCACATTATCACGTTTGTCTTTCAATACTTTTTGGTCGGCCATTGCAGTAATGTCATATATATAAGTAATGTACTATTATCGGCCATCCATCAATGCCTATACAGCGTGTAATGAAACTTTCAGGAAATGAAAAGAAAATCTGCTTCTTCGTACAAGATTGGTAACTTGATTGGACTTCCTAAAACTTTCGATCACCGAAAGTTGTTCAGTTACGTTGAATGATCGATCATGCTTTTTCAGTTTTCAGAAAGCTCCCCCTTACACCCCATATAAAAAAAAACTGAAAAACGCCTAGATAATAAAAAAATCATAACCATTTGAACACTAAGAGCCAGTTGCACAAACCATTTAAAGCTCCTTTAAAACCATTTCTGACTCTTTATCAACAGTCTCAACAATAGGTTAAGAAGAAAATATTTAACTTAAAAGATGCTTTGTGCAACTAGCTTTATAATTGATTTTCACACGTGACCTAAAACATTAAATCCAGACAAACTCTTATTCTTATCAAAATAAATATCTTTAAAAGCATTGATACGTTTGCTACAAACGATCAACATCAACAGCCAAAATACTCGTATCTCTCCATTTCCATTCTCCACTTCTGTAAAAGTAAAGATACAAATCTCCACGACACGCTAGCTAATGTTTATTACTTTAGAAACTTTTGAACAAACATTTTGAGGAATGTACTAGCAATTTAAAATATTTATATGCCATATTAGTCAAACATTACATACTTTCACACATTTAAAGCTCAATTTTAACTAAGATTTTCTTACATCGGTGTTGAGAATCGTCTTTTTACATTTTGATTGAGTTGAAAGGCTTAGAAGGTGGGTAAAAGGCTTATAAGGGCAAATTTCTACTAGAGCTAACTGTGAGTTGGAATATAATTGCTTCATTTTCCTAAGCGCGAGGTTCAAATCAATTGGTCCGAGTAGTTCGCCGTTTATTAATAAGCCCATATTGAGTTTAAAATTCATACTCAGCTGTCTCAGGCAAATTGTGAAATTCGCCACAATTTGTAAAGCGGCGAATTGTACAAAAAGTGCTTATTTACAAATGATCAATTAACAAACTTATGCCCTCAGCAAAATGCTGCAGCCGCAGACTGGCCCCGAAACCAGGCAACACTTTATTGTTTTTTCTGCTTCTTGCAATATATACCGGATATTTCGAAATATCGGCAAACATTTTTCAACATCGTTGTAGGAACATATTTAAAGCGTTTAAATAATAATAGTAATAATGCTTGTTTCAGGGCCGAGAGCGTCATGAGAGGATTGTTCTAAGTGATATTTGTGTTTGATGTTCACGTAACAATGTCAGAAACTATTGGTGCTGTGCAAACGTATTGTGAAAACGGTGAAATACTTTGAACTGGTGTAACGCGTGGAGATGAAAAGAGAAAAGTATAAGGTCACCAATTCGGAACAAGGGTGAGTTTTTTAAATATTTTCAACACAAATACACATACAAAACAAACTATAGTCTTGTTGGAATAGTGATCATTTTATGACGTCCACTAATTTACTGCGCTTTACAAAGTGGCGTAACGAAGGGGAAAAAAATTACAAAAGTCCCTGTTTGGCTGTATCCTTGATAAGTTCGGAAGTTTCTTCCAGTGTCTTTTCTCTTGCCAAGGTCTGCTGGAAGAAATTTCCAAGCTGAAATAAGCAGCACCTGTTGTGTCTGTTCTATAAATGTTTGTTTTATTTGTATTTTTATGTGTACAATAAACAGTTAAATAAATAAATAAGTTTTAAAGGTATACGTCTACGTAGGTAGGTACAGTCAAGAGCACGTCAATCACCCCCTCTCCCCCTCACCGCCCTTCCCCTTTAACCCACGACCCCTCCCCCTCTTACCCTCCCCTCACCTCCGTTTCCCCATACACACCTCACCTCACCCTCTGACTCATCCAAAGCTCGATGTAGTTCCAGTTATTGCCACCAGAGGTTCAGTGTCCACTTTGCATGAAATGACCCCCCAAACGAAAGAATAGACGTATCCACGTCACCAAACGCCTTTTTCCTGAAGAGGTTGGCTGCGACCACATCCTTCCTACTGCCACACACTACATACATGGAGCGCAAATTTGAAATTTGAAATTGGAAGGTCGCGTAGCCTCGCATATTTAATTTAGTACAAAAGACCACGAGAATCTCGCGGGCGGGTGCGCGCGGGGGCGAGGGGTAGATTGCAAGGGGGCGGAGGTGTCCGTTCTGTATGATAGTACTATTACTTTATTCTGTGCTACTGCTGCCAGCATGTCATATTACTTCTTTTGCTTCATCATGATAGTGGTGCCGGAAGACGTAGCATGGGCTGTCCCCCCACAAGGTGGACCGACCGATTGCGGGAAGCCGCTGGATGCGATCAGCGCAGGACCGTCTATGTCCAGCAGTGGACGTCTTTTTTCTTTCGAGCGGAGCGAGAAAGGTATTGTATTCGTGAAAAAAAAAGTTTTTCTAATTTTGTCAAAAATGTGTTCTATATCACTTACGAGTATACATCATAAAAACAAGTCTCCCAAAAATGTCCGTCCGTTGGTCGGTCAGTCGGTCTGTCCGTCCGTCGGTCGGTCTGTCCGTCACGCTTTGGCCTAGCGACTAAACGAATAGTCCGATTGACATCATAGTTTGAATTTAGGAGTTTAATGCAAATCAAAGCTAGTCATACAACGAAAATGAAAAATTCAAATTTTCTCAAAAACGGCTCATAGAATCTTGATAAAACTTTGCATGACCAAGCATCTCCATGTAAGATATCTTGCGTCAGTATCAATTGAACTGTGTAATTTCATATAAGGGGTGTTCCTGTTCCACCAAATCGTAAATATGTGATTTACCCAAAATTGGTTCCATTGAGTTTATTAAAATTTTCTATAATATTAATCCTGGAATTGGTTGTCTACCTGACTGGATATTCTTTATGATTTTTTTTGAATAAAATTTAGTGCACAGGTGTACCAAAAACTGAAAGAGCGTGCTCAGTAGACTAAACTGAACAATTATCTATAAGGAACATGTGTTAGGGAATTTAAAAAATCTCCATGCAAGTACGGAGTACGGTAGCAAAACGGTAGTATCCATTGGTCTGTGAAAATTCATATAAAGGGTGTTCCAGTACTACCAAAAGTTAAACATGTGATTTACTCGAAATCGTTTGAGGTTTGTTTGTTTTAATGTTTGACAATTTGAATTCTGAATTGATCTGTATATTTCATTCGAACATTTTTTTTTTGGAAAAACATAATTAATGTTTGTATTTCCATACTATGTCTATGATATTACAAATTTAACTTTGCGGTTGATAGTTTTTCCTTGAGTATTGCGAGAAAATAAGTGCAGTGTTGCTGTACCATTTATTTCTGATAGGATGATGACTCTTATTACTGTTTTGTTTACCTTTGAGACTTCTAATTTTGTCTGAACGTCCTGAATTTGATCGCGATACCTTCCGTTCTCAGGATCTTCAAGCTAGGCCATCCTCTTACTAAGTTGCCATTTAAACTTCGTTCATCTCCTTTCACTCTTTCTATTCTGTCCACATGACCAAACCCCCTCCGCATTGCTGTTTCGGAGAGAGATGTTGGGTTTTTGCGTTGAGTCTCAAGAATATTATTCACTGCGTAATTATAATTATGCAAAAGTTTGCCAAATTAATCGGCTATTTTAAGATATTTTATAAGCATTTGTAATGCATTCAAAATAGAAGCATTTGCATTTATTTGTTTACCTTAATCGTTAATGTTTATATTAATCATTCATTCATTCATATATGCACTAAGTATAATTGCTAGATACTCACCATGTTTAGGATATAATATGGGTATGAAGACCCACGTACCAACCTAGATAGCTAAAAGTTCATAACTGAAGGTCAAACAGCGTCTTAATACATGCAACACGGTCGCATACTTTTGCATCTTGAGTGCAATTCAAGTCAGATAATTGCTAACCGCTACTTCAAGGATGTTTGCTTGTACAAATCTTCTTTACATACAGTACAATCAATTGAATTACTCACGAACGCAATTTTGAAAAAAAAATCTTTGTTTCTCAATTTAATGGCAGGTCAAAAACTCGCCTACCGTAACTAATCGCAGATAACGCACAGCAGCCGCCTTCGAACTGCAAAAACAAAAGTTGCAGCACGCACAGGCCCGGCAGCGTATTGCTGCAGCGAACTCTGATGCAAAGTTTTACAAATGTTATGAAACTAAATTATTTATTCGAAATATTGGGTACTAATATTACGAGTATCGGCACAATAGGTAAACGATGGAAGAAATCTGAGCCACTTATCCATCAGCTGATTTTGTGGTGATATAATGATGGCAACGGTGCGAGTCCGTGACGTAAATTCAGGTAAAGTGCGAGTGAAAGTGTCAACATACTGGCTCGGACCCTGACACCAGCCGGGCAGGCTCCGTCGCGCCACCGACCATGAAAGTGGAGCCAATGCAGCGCCCTTCCCACTACGCACCGGCCGCAACGACCGACCGCATACCAAAGGATAAATCGAGATGAAACGAGAAGCGGAAACTAAATGCCAATCCTTTTAAAAATGTCACGCCCATGGCTTGCATAAAAAAGAAACTAATGTTGCAGCTACCTTGCGCAATTGGTACCTATAAGTCCTCTTTTGAAGAAAGTAGGCTTTCTACCGCGTTGGGTAAGAGGCGAGCCGACCGCAAGGTCATCGTTTGCGCGCCGTTGTTGTGTTTTGCAGAAATTTGTGAAGAGGTCACCGAGGGGGCTGTCGTGCATGATGATTGTGATAAAATTCGAAGAACGGAACTCATAAATATGATCAACCTATAGATAGAGCATAGACTATGCTCTACTTTGCTGTATGTCATGCAAGCGAAGGTCTGTCAAAGGACTCCTTGCTCTAGACACCTCATTATTGCACCTCGTATATTTTTTATGTCTAAACATGATGTAAATCGCTAGTCATTTCCTTCAACCATTTAATCATCAAAGTAACCACATAACACAGATGCATAATCAAGTAGGCCTCACGCACGTTCCAATACTAACTCCGAATATCCTATCCTTGAGTTCACCTCGATCACCTAACAAGTGCCTACAGGAAGTCACAGTATAATAAATTGTCATCTTACGAGTACCACTAGTTAGTATGACACGCACAACCACAATACATCCTGTAACCTTCGTAATACTCTTAACTGCCCATTGAAGACGAAACAGAGATACATTATCATAGTTCATAAGGAATGTTTCTGTAGTAACTGTAAAATTGTTTGTTTCCTAATCTTCCAACTCCCTCAGGGAATAAACTTTATTCATGGTTTCAATAAGTTCGTGTAAAATCTTCGTTTGAATTAAATTAAATAATGCTAAATTATTAACTTTCATAACTTTCATTTGAAAATTTATCAAAAAAGAACCGGCCAAGTGCGTGTCGAGCCACGCGCAGTATAGGGTTCCGTATTTTTTAGGACTCTTTATGGTGCTTTGATAAATTATTCATAACGTTCACAACATAAACTTTTTACATCCTAATGCTCAGCGAGGTATGCTATTGTTATTTTTATTATTTCCAGTTTTTGGGGCTCATCAATCTGGCTTTTTTAGTTGTGACAGTTTTCCTTTTAATTTCACAATAATATTTAATTATTTATTTATTTTTCATTTTTAATTTAATTGTCCTTACCTTACTTATGTCGATGTAATTTCATGTTTATTACGACTGTGATTTTTTCACATTTCCAATAAAAACAAGGCGGGCAGGGTTATGCTCGATTCCAACAAAAAGTTGCGCTTTCAAGCTAAATATTTTGCAAACGGATCCTTAAATCCATAATGAAATACACAGACTCGAATTATTTCTATCTAACAACACCCCATACTGCGTTAAACAGATGAGTAAACAGATAAAAAGTAAGAAACTTACTTAACTAAATATTTTTAATAGATAAAGGGGAAGAAAAATTCGACGCGAAACGTAATTTTTATTCGTCTTTATGTATCTATTTCTTCCTCTTCATCTACTTAAAATATTAACAGTGACACCTCCAGAGTCTAAATGCCAAAAAATATATTTAGTAGAGATGCCGGGCCGTAAAATGACATGTCCCATTGGACCGAGGAGTCCTCCACCGACAACTAGTATCATTGTGTTCAGTATGATATTTAGAACAAGAATGGACTGGTTGTCTCGTTCTTAAGTGGTGGAGGCGGGAAGAAGGGGAGGGGAAAGATGCGAAAACCGAGTATCAAGTTTAGCTAATATCTCAACAACCACTTATTTGATTTAAACAGATATAATGTCACATGATAGGTGATAAAATGCTAAATATAACATGCTTTACAAAATTTCTGGTACATACAATAGTTTATTAAATATTTCGGAAAATATGCCATTTCAGACTAAATAAGTTTTTGGTTTTGGTTAATTAAAATAATAAATATAAAGTTTAAAACAAAAAAATGGCCACATTCATTGGCTTGCCGCCTGTTTTTGAATTTTGAAATTTGGTTGGCAGACAACAAAGTTATCACTAAACGGAGCGAGCCCGCGTCAACCGTCGGAGGTCATTGACCGAATCGCAATCGTCACACCATTCTCGCGCTGGCTTTGCACCGTAGTCAACGTGTATCTTTGTGATTCGTATATTTGGAGTGAGTTCCAAAACGGTAATTATTACCCTTTGACAGCAGTCTGTCTCGACCACACCGATGGACGTCATATAGTGCTATCCTGCTGTCAGGGTAATTTTTACCCGATTAGGAAAGCAACCTAAGTTGCATTGGAAACATAATGGTTTCAAAGTTTACAAGAAATGGAAAGTGTGAAAGTGATATAAAAATTAGAGTGAATGCTGGAAACATGGTAGCAGGTGGATCGTGATGTTATTTATGTATGTTGGAAACATAAATACATACCGACTATAAGTTATATAGTACTTATTTAAGAGTAGCAGGTAGCGTTATTATGGAGTTAGCCTCTGTCGGGTCCTGTTAGTTTACCTAAGCGAAGAGAAAGGGCCGCAACAAACTGGAACCTTTGCCTTTTTTGCCAGTCTAACACATCAAAAAAGCTACAGAAAATAGCATCCAGCGAATCTGCATCAAATATGAAACACGGTCAAAACAAAGACATTCGTTAGTTCCCATTGAACACAAAATTTCAGGTCGCGAGACACTCCTTCCCAAGAAATGGGACAGTTTCATTCACTCAGTTCAAAAAAAGGCAAGCCTTGCAGAGTTTTTGTACATAGAAATTACTAAACACGACTCAAAGCTTGGCTCGAATTACGAACTGAACTTCTGAAGGTTTTGCGGAAACCTAAACCTTCACACAAACCTTCCCCTAAATGGTGACCACTTGCAATCGAATCATGAGGAAGCAGATACGCAATTTGTTTTTATGGTAATGACTGAAGAAATTTAGGATTTAAAAGATTTTTAGTACATAGCCGTGATGCCGACGTCTTATTGTTGATGATTCATTTTCATGACCATGTTCCACCTACTGTGTGGTTAAAATGTTTCACGTCTAAGAAGCCTCAATTCATACCAGTTCATAACATTGCACAATATATGGATTGAAATATGTAGAATAATTTCCTATCGTACCACGCGATCACAGGTTGTGATAGTACAAGTGCATTATCAGGCCACACAAAAAAATCAAGCTGGAAAATTTACGAATAGAACTGTCAAATGTTGAATAATTTGGACGTAGTTATTATCTCAGTGATAATGAAAATTGAAAAAGCAGAGGCACTTGTCTATCTATCAAAGATTTGCAGTTGATATCCTGCAATTGCTAAACAGGTTGCAGAACAAGTGGATACGATTTTGCTGATAGGAAGCAGAAGTATTTGGAAAGCATTTGCCATATTAGTTCAGAATGTCTTAACCAGTATAATAATGGATCTAAATAAGTATGACAAAACGATGATTTTTTTATTTGATAAAACATGCAAATATAGTGAAGTGTTCTTTTAATTATCTAAATACAATACTCTTTCTTGACAACACATATACAACATAAAAACATAAACATTACAGAGAAACAGTGAACAAATTCGGCGGCCTTATTGCTAAGTAGCAATTTCTTGCAGGAAACTGTTGGGTGTAGTGTGGGTGTGGGTGTTAAAAAATCACGGGTTCAGCGCATAAGAATAAAATAGAGCCTAAAATAATATAAAATAGCCTGTAAAAAGACTTAACCGATAAATAAATATATTATGAGGTTGTAACAACTCCATGACATATCTCGTAAACTATAGTATTTACCAAAACCATTTTAAAGCATGATATGTTAAACATTTTATCGCCTACCGTATGATACTATGACTGCTTAAATCGGATGAGTGGTTAATGAGATATTAACTAAACTTGATACCCGGTTTTCGCATCTTCCCCCTCTCCTACCTCCCCCCTCCACCACTTTATAATGCGACAACCAGTCAATTATTGTTTGGGTGATTATGTTTAATACAATGATACCAGTTGTCGGTGGAGGAATCTTCGGTCCAACGGGACACGTCATTTTACGTCTATCGTAAAAGCGGCTTCTTCACTCATTGAAACCTAGCTAAATATAAAGAAATTTTGCATTGTAACTGTAAAATAAACACAAGCCTCGAAAATTGAGAAATCTAATAGAAAATAAAAGAAGTTTCGCAACTGAGAGTGAGTAGGTAAGATATTTGCGAGTATTTTGTGGCCAGGTCACGGCTACCCAGCTTCGCACGTTTGCTACGAAACTAATACGGCAAGACGGGTCCCTAACGACCTTTAAGCTGGCATCTCATTTTCTATTTTTCTAAAAATAATGCGGCTAGATAGGTTGGTACCCATTTACACTGTCATCTGCTGTGGTTATGATACAGTAATAAGGAACAGCGAACTGAACGCTCTGGACTGACGTGGGAAGAAGCAAAAAAGATAACGCGAGACGGGGAGGGACCT
Organism: Athrips mouffetella; assembly: GCA_947532105.1. Lineage (NCBI taxonomy): Eukaryota > Metazoa > Arthropoda > Insecta > Lepidoptera > Gelechiidae > Athrips > Athrips mouffetella. The sequence continues at coordinate 11,994,106 of OX383972.1, read as the reverse complement.
GGAGACAGCTTGTGAAGGCCCTATGCACGAGTGGGGTACCCTATAGGATTACAACAACAACAGGTACAGTCAACAGCAGGTCAAGTTTGACTTTAGCTATAGCCAAGTTTTTATTATTATTCTCTTTGGCTCTAGCCTAACTGAACTGTACTCTAGTTTGAATAAGAATCGTACACACGGCCACACATCAGTAGTAACACTTTTGGACCTTATAGCGTGGTAATAGAGTTGAAAAAGTTTCTACCGACAAGCGGTTGACCGGACAAAGTCCAAGTTATGGTAATCTTTTTTTTATTGAATATGGGCTTACTCTTGACCTCGATCTAGTCTTGAAGACAGAGATGAGGTCGACGATGGAACGAGCTTACCCAGAAGAAGCCTATTCACTCGCGACTTGAATAGATTCGGGTTATATGAACTCGGGAACACAGACGCAGGCAGAGAATTCCAGTCTTTAGCCGTCTTATCCAAATTAGCAACCGTTAGACCTTTTGTTTTTTTTTCTAATTTATTTTGCTATGTGTCAGTTATGCAGTAATAATGCTTATGATCAATTTTGTTATTGCAAAATTAAACGTTTTATTGTACAAAAATAAGTGATGTCTCTTATTTAATGTAAATTGCATGATTGATTGACAAATGAAATCTTCTATATTTTTTTTATTATAATTGTAGGCATATAACTTAACAATAAAAAAACCGTGGTGGTACAGTAGTTCCAGGTTGATTTAAAATAAAACGCAAGCCTTGCCGCGTGCGCGAGTTATTTCCCATACAAAGCAGCGACGTGCAGTTATGCAATGGGGTCATTTCGCCAAGAAAGCAACGCGTCACCGGTGACGAACGGTTTCCAGACTATTGGCGCACGCGCAATGTTGGTTGTAGTGTTGCCAGACTTATACTTGTCTTCACAATAAAAATAAATTATTGAAGTTAGAGTGGAACCTAGCCTGGCTACCAAAGATTTCGGATCTCCTAGCTTCGCTCGGAATAGATACCTTGCTAATTTATTTTAGTAGGGGATGACATCTACCAACATGTCCCAATCCCATCATCGATGATCAATAGAAAATATTCAAAATAACCTGTCAAATCCATAGAACGACGCCTTCACTACCTTGTGACCAATTATTTCTTTAATCCTCCTTCTAATTACCTTTATTTTTCTATGCTAGCTACCCTACCGGTCAACCTCGTAAAATAATCTTTATTGAACGTCAAACCGAAAATCTTTTCGTTGTTATAAAATTAAAATCGATTGAGTTAAGTATATTAAAAATATTGATCATCTGTAGTATAAGCTATTTAAAAGCTATAGATTTATCGATACTACCAATGTTTGTCAATCGAGATGTCAGTCCAAGATTGCTAGTATCGACAGATACTATCGATATTAGCAATCTTGGACTGACATCTCGACTGACCAAAGACATATTGAATGAAAATGAAAAAAATATACAATTGAGTATTTGCCTTATATTGAACGAAAATCAAAAAATATACAATTGAGTATTTGCCTTGTATTGAATGAGAATAAAAAAAAATTCACAATTGAGTATTTGCCTTATATTGAATGAAAATGAAAAAAATGCCTTGAGTTTGTAAATAGCTGACATCCTTCTGGCAACATTTCTGCTGCCAGCAAGCATTACCAATACGGCGTTTTACCCTCACAGCAATAAGCTTTTATTCTCGAGTCAACATACCTTAGACACCTCATCATTTGCGCAATCGCAAACTATTGCCTTTAAACATGACCTATTGGTTTTATTTAGTCGACAAGAGAAGATAATTAGATCTCTACACTACAGTAGAATACACGAGAATAGAGAAATTTATTGGCGATTAATTTATAATCATCCAAAGGGCACTGGTTAATTAAAGATCTACGTAATAATTACTAACGAGGTTTTCTACAAGTGTAACAGAATGCGAATATTGACCCTAAAGTATGAGAATCAGTCCATGAAAATTAACAACTTTATCTAAGGAACAAAATAGGTCAAAATACTTCAAAAAATAAGCCCCAGACAAAACGCGCTAGTTTCTATGAGAATTTTAAAAATTGTTCTCGTACAGTTTTTTCAGTTTCATTGGCAGATCTAGTTGAACTTTTTGTTACATGTGTAAGTATTTTGTTACATATGTACAATGTGTATCGAATACATACGTAAATGCTAACGAAGGTGATATTTCACGACTGCTGTATAATAAGGCAATTTTTGTCTTTGTGATTAAAAATGTTTGTACTGGTGTGTCTGTTAACGACTAAGAAAAAGTGATCTTAAGAATTAGACAGCTGAGTTACTATATTTGATATGGTAGCTAAACCATATAAGAGGCCCCAACAATAAGGTTAATAGGGCTGGCACTGTCTTGATGATGCCCTATGGCAACGAACCATGTTAGCAAATCAAACAATTAAACTACTTTTTTTAGCTTTTATGTTCTGGCATAATTCCACACTCAGCATCACGTCCACGGCATATTTTCCCTACAAGACGTTCAAGAATGTCGTATGATGGGTGGTGAACTGGTGGGTGCTTGGTTGCATGTTATGTAATACAATTTCGCCAGCAATTCGTCACGCGACACCCATACGGACGAGCCTAGAAAACAAATACCTTTTGTAGTATGGGCGTACACTCAAGTGCAAAGGTAAGTTGTACTTATAAATTTTTGCGTTTACACCTCAGGTACGACGATATATATATACGTATAGCCCTACCCTTCTTACTACAAGGTCGACAAGTAGATACTAAATAAATATCGCATATTCGGCAACAATCAATCATAATTTTGTATTATTGTAAAAATAATAGTTATATCCGCATTACTGAACTTGAGTCTATTGATTACACACAGTCATTCGTTATGGAACTTACCTAGTAAAATCATTTTTCTTTGATGTATGAATCATACTACAAAAGAAGAAACTTAATTATTAATTTTTCTTATTAAGTACTTGATTGATTTTTTGTATTGGCCATAAGTTTTCCAAATTATTATACATGTATACTTACAGCTATCTATATAAAAATAGAAGTTTAAGATACGAGTGCCGTAAGTAGGGTTATTACAAACGAGTTGACGTTTTGTAAACCCGAGACGAAGTCAACGGTTTAACATCGGCACGAGTTTGTCATAACCCTTACGGTCGTGTATCTTACGAAGTTTTTCAATACATTAGTTAGAAAACAGGTATAAGTAATACAATACTTAAAGGAACATCAAATAAATTTTATTGCTAAGCAACTGATAAAATCAAGAACAATATTAAAATCACAAATATTAGTTGTTAAAATTAATAGTAAAATTTGAACAATTATTGAAATGCAATGCGTACTGTGCCTCTTGTAGATTCATGTGTTCCTGGTAATTAACATTTTGTTTAATAATTTCTTGTCTTGATGCCTCGGTCCCTTTATTGAGAAGCGAGCCAACCATGGGTCTCTTGCAGATTTATGTTCCCCTGGACCTTTCAAGAGTCCAGTAAAAAGTCACCACTGCTTTGCCACTGTAGTATTTTTATGATCAGAGTGTAAAACTCCTTGATAGTGGTGTCGATTCTGGTAGACCCATTGACGTAAGAAAAACGCTGCTGGCGTAGTTTCCAAAATCTTTGGGCAGACCCAAACTAAAACAAAACTAAATTTGACAGGTCTAAAAATGATGCTATCCTTTATTAGTGGCTTTTTGGCGGGAACTCGACATGGGCGTTTGTCTGCTTAGTTGAAATTTTGGTTTTTTGTGCATTTAGTGATTTAGTGGATAATAAAGATAGTGTGTTATGCAGTAAATTTATTACGGAGTGCGCAGCTGATGAAGATTTCAAGTGATCTCGTGTTTAAGCCCCGTTTGTGTTGTCCCAAAAAGTCACGAACATTTTCCTTCGTAAAATTCACTATCGCTTTACGAGGGGAGCAAAAAGAAAGACTTAAAGACATCAGACATGGCTGTATGGGCTTTGTACTCTTTGCCTTTCCGAAAGGAAGAATGAAACCAAAAAAAAACCTTTATTAGTCTGTAGGCAGTAACGCCAGTAACAAAGACAGCAACACTTTTAGACCTGTCAAATTTAGTTTAGTTTTAGTTTGTGTCTGCCAGAATCGACACCAGTATACTTTTTAGGGTTCCGATACCAAAATGGTAAAAAAAGGAACCCTTATGGTGCCGCTCTGTCTGTCTGTCTGTCCGTCTGTCTGTCACACCTCTATATCTCAGCAACCACTTGTGCTATCGATCTGAAATTTGGAATAGTCTTAGAATATAGTTGCCCAACTTAATTGCACATGAAAAAATTTTGAAAATAGTATGATTATTAATGTAAAGGGGGCCAAAATAGGGCGGGCCAAATTTCAAATTGTCGCCACTAGGTCGAGTGGGTTATCATATACTCGTAAAAGGGCTTTACTTGTACATTTTAAAATATATTTTTGTATTTTTTTAAGTTTCTTAGTTTTCAAGTCATGATGAAAAACTTATCTCCGAAGTTTGAGTAAGGAAAAATCTGAATTAATAAAAGTTGACAGAAGTTTATGTAAACTTTACAGCAAAAATAAAATGATCTTTCTAAGTTGCACAGTTTTTCAGAAATCTGCAAAAAACCTTTACAAACAAATTTAGTTTTGCGGTCCTGAAAATGGACTTTATTGCTTCCAAAAATACTATAGGTATATCGGAACCCTCGGCGCGCGAGTCCGACTCGCACTTGACCGGTTTTTTTTTTACTTACCCCACTAGTTCGGTAAGTAACTACTTACGAGCAACGTTTACGTCCTTGTAAGTACGTTTTTCGAGCAAATGTATTGAAAAAGTACTTAAACATTAAAAAATCAATGCAATAAATCGAGTTCACCTTATATTCAGGCGAATTAGAAAAAGAAACACCGTATGTAAAACAACAGAGTCAAGTTATTCCTACGGTACTCATCTCTTTCGTGAAATATACTTCATTGTAGTCTGCTTTTCAGGGGGATAATTTGAACTTACCTTACTTTGAAATTACCTCGATCACCCCCTGGTTCTGACAACCACAGTTCATTGTAACCGTTGTAAATTAAAATTCATAAATCATTTAACAGAATCATTCACAAATGGCTTTTGTCAGTGAAATTGTTGCTCAATAAAAGTAAAGGCGGAAGCGAATCGCTACCAACATGTACAGTCAAGACCATTACTGTTACCATTGCGTTGTTACTTCAAACACAATACGTAAGAGTCACACTGCAAGTTTCAAGGTTGACCTGCTCCTGACTGTACAATTATACGGCATGTTAGGTACACTCGGGGAAGAAAAATGTTCGCCAGTTTTCAAATTGATCCGTTTAACGTCGCGAGCACATATTACCTTTTAAAAATGTGATAAAGATTCGAATATTGCATACAACAGTATACTTTACTGTTCGAAAATAAAGTTCAAATTAATTCAGACCTTGTCCAAGAAGATTGTATCATATGAAAATTTTGATAAATTAAAACCTTCGTGTTGGTTTGACTTCATCTCTTTGGTTGCGACAGTTAAAAGGCTATTGTCATTCTTAATTGAAGTGTCTGTCACTTTATTATTGAGTTATTTGTCACATTGACGGAATGGAATCTGTGGAATGTCTATAGAGTTTTATGTTCTAATAAAAACTATTAAATATAAAACTCTACAGTGGTAAAAACAGACAATACCTTATTTTGCACCAAACGTTACATTTATTTAAATATTGGCAGTACTGTTTCTTGTACTAAGATGGTTGTATGATTGATTCTGGCACTGGTGCGAGCAAAAACCAATCTTAAGTTGACGAACATTTTTCTTCCCCGAGTGTACAAGTAGATTTATTCTTCTCATCCTCACCACCGAGTATGGTAATGTCAAAATTATTATAACTGCTGATTCTTGGTCATTGCTGCAATCATTGATACACCTATGGTTATATATTTCACATCATGATGATTTACAATATGATGTAACTTACATTATTAACGCTTATATTATCTTATTCATAGTGTAAGAAAATTACTTCTCAATTTGCGTATACATTTTGATCGACACCTTTGCCAAAAAATACTTTCCTTTATATGAGATTGCAATAGCCAACTACGGTTAGTTCGATTCGATTTGAGTTAGAAGTTCATTTCGACATGGTTTTCTTTTACACTTTCGCGTCGATAGGTTACGAAGTCATCAAAGGTTAGATTCAAGAAAGGTATCTAATCTAATTCGCTGGCTACAATAGATCTATGCAGGTCGCAGTGACCGATGGGAATTAGGAGCCGGGCCCCTTTACCCTAAAAACATAATCTAATTCGCTATTAAAATAATGCCAACTTAGGCGATAACTTATATTTCGAACCAAAGCCAGTCTGCCGTAATGACCAGTAGTGAGTCGTCTAGGTAAACCTAGGTAACCGAGGCGGCGTCGTCCGTCTGATGTTACCGTAAGGAGAAACTCGATTGCGCAAGGGCAGTGCACGCGCATGGCACGAATGGTGTCTCTAATGTGCGATTGTGCACTTTCTTTGTTCAGCCATCGGACTAACTTAAGCTCTGACCTAACTGTGCGCTCACTATACGTCAGTCACAACCTAACTACAGAAAGTAGCGTTATATTATTTTGAATAATTTATTCTATAAACAACTTTTATCAATTAATTTCGAAACATTTAGCTGATGCTGGATTTTCCGATAGGACAAGTAAATAAAAAACATAACCGAGTCATGAGTCGGGTAATAAATGAATTTTTAAAACTGATTCATAGTGTCACCAACTTTTTAAAATATTGTTTGTTTTTTTCTTCTCTCGCACATATTTTAAAATTCTGTTCTATGTCATCATTATCATGACATCTCATGAAACCTCCACTGCAAGAAAGGGAGCTCCCTCCAGTTTTCTAGCAAAAACGCGTGGTACTTTGGAGGGGAAGTACCATAGTATCCTAGCTTGGTAGTGTTGCAGCTGGCACCACGGACGGACCGCGGTTGTTGGTGACCGCAGTAATAACAAGTGCGAGTCGGACTCGCGCGCCGAGGGTTCCGATATACCTATAGTATTTTTGGAAGCAATAAAGTCCATTTTCAGGACCGCAAAACTAAATTTGTTTGTAAAGGTTTTTTGCAGATTTCTGAAAAACTGTGCAACTTAGAAAGATCGTTTTATTTTTTCTGTAAAGTTTACATAAACCTCTGTCAACTGTAATTAATTCAGATTTTCCCTTACTCAAACTTCGGAGATAAGGGGGGGGGAATGGTATTTTTTTTGAAATTTTTCATCATAACTTGAAAACTAAGAAACTTAAAAAAATACAAAAATATATTTTAAAATGAACAAGTAAAGCCCTTTCATATGATACCCCACTCGACCTAGTAGCGACAATTTGAAATTTGGCCCCCCCTATTTTGGCCCCCTTTACATTAATAATCATACTTTTTTCAAAAAATTTTCATGTGCAATTAAGTTGGGCAACTATATTCTAAAACTATTCCAAATTTCAGCTCGATAGCGTAAGTGGTTGCTGAGATATAGAGGTGTGACAGACAGACGGACAGACAGAGCGGCACCATAAGGGTTCCTTTTTTTACCATTTTGGTATCGGAACCCTAAAAATGGTACGATATATAGGAGGACGCTGCTACCCATCCTCCATTGCATAATACCGGGTAGGGAGGGATGGGTTGGTACACTCAACAGCTCATCAGTAGAAACACTTTTGGACCTTATGGCGTGGTAATAGAATTGAAAAAGTTTCTACCGACGTGCGGTTGACCGTACTATTCGACTTGCCGGCACCACACGGACTAACACTATGGGTGAAATAACTGCGTGCATGTGATCTGATCACCCGCTTGCGCGAGTCGCGGCGTCCCCATCGGAAATAATAAATAATAATAAACTAACGCTATTAGTCGTTAAAACCAAAAATCTCGAACTTTTACATCAAACAGTTTTCAATTAACGGACGTACAGTCTAGAGCAAGTCAAGCTTGACACTTTCAGTGCGACTGTAGCGCGTACGAAGTCCACTTGTACATTTTGACGCGATCTTGAGTGTACAACTATTATATAAACGTCAAGCCACAGGGTTGTCCCTGTCCCTGAACTTCTGTCAGCCATATTCTTTTATTTATTATTTATTTATCTATACATATAATAAAATTGTAAACTCGGCGAATCTGTACATTGAAAATATTTGCAAAAATATAACTTTAGGGAACCCTTTATCAGTAATAAAACCCATTCAGACCATTTTTGGAATTTTTGTCTGTTTGTCTGTTTCTTTGTCCGCGATTCACGCAAAAACCACTGAACCGATTTAAACGGGATTTTCAATGATAGGTTAATCTTACCTTGCTGTAACATATAGGCTATGTTTTATTGCAATCGGTTCACTCAAACACAGGATATTTTAAATTAAAATTTAAAACTGCTGTCCGCGATTCACTTAGAAACTACTGAACAGACTCAAACGGAGTTTTCAAAAATATATTTGCCTTACTTTCGTGCAACATATAAGTTTTGATTTATTGCAATCGGTTCACTTAAACAGAAGATATGCGAGAAACAATTTTCAAGCAGCGAGAAGCCCATTTTAGCGGGGTTTTCAATGATGAGTTGATCTTATTTTGCTGTATTATATGGGGATGTTTCATTGCAATCGGTTCACTCAAAACAAGATATTTTAAATACAAGTTTAAAACTGCTGTCCGCGATTAGTTCAGAAACAACTGAACAGACTCAAACGGGGTTTTTAATATTGTATTTGGCTTACCATTGTGGAACATATGAACTTAGATTCATTGCAATCGGTTCACTCATAAAGAAGATATTAATATACGAGTACAAAGTTTCAAGAAGCGAGAAGCCGATTTAAACAGGGTTTTCAATGATTTTTGACAGGGTTTTATTTAGCTATAACATACAGGCGTTGCTTCATTGCAACCGATTCACTCAAAACACAAGATATTTTATAACAGTTTTAAACTGCTATCCACTGAACTGAGTACTGAATTATATTTGGCTTACTTTCGTGCAACATATAAGCTTTGTTTCATTGAAATCTATTCACTTTACCAGAAGATATGCGAAGTTTAAATCGGAGGCTACAATAACACACAAACTACTGAATCGATTCAAACCAAATTGTTAATTACGTATTTGGCTTACTTTTGTGTAACATATAAGCTTAAGATAATTGCAATCGGTTCACTCAAAGAGAAACTAAACGAATGAAAATCATTAAGCGGCCTGTGTGCACCGATAACTCACAAACTACAAAACCGATTCAGATGGGGGTTCCAAAAAATGTATTAAGCATATTTTCGTGCAACATTCAAGCTATGCTTCGAATGAACCGGTTCATTCAAACAGAAGATGTGCGATAATTTAAGCCGTGGCGCCAATAAATGACAAACCACGAAACCGATTTAAAAAAAATTCAATAATGTATCTGACTTACTTTTATGCAACATGAATAATAATACACGAATAACACAAATAATAATAATAATTTCAAATGGTTCACTCAAACAGAAGATATTCGAAGTTTAAATAGGTGTTGCCAGTAACTCACAAACTGCTAAACCGATTCAAACAAACTTTTCAACAACGTATTTGGCTTACTTTTGTGCAAAATATTAACTTTAGGTCATTGCAATCGGTCCACTCAAACAGAAGATATGCCAAGTTTTAATCAGCGGCGCCAATAACTTACAAACTTATGAACCGGGTCAAATGGGGTTTTCAATAACTTATTTGGCTAACTTTAGTGTAACAACATTAGATCATGGCAATCGGTTCACTCAAACTTATGAAGCGGCCTGTGCACCAGTAACTCTCACTATTCATTCGTGTAGCTTCAGTTTGACTGAGCCGATTGCAATGATACAAAGCTAATATTTAGAACGAAAGTAAAAAGCCCATTTGAATCGGTTGAGATGTTTGTGTACACTGTTAAAGTCCAAACGCCACGCGAACGAAGTCGTGGGCAGAGGCGGCTCGTCCTAAAGAGCACTGGTGCAGTGCACTCCCTCTTTCACAAAACTCAAACTTAGGATGTATTACCTACCTAGTTAAGTTACATACGATTAAATACCTATTTTCATAACCCTATACGTTGTATACATTTAAAATAGCCTAAAAAATAATTACGCAACAATTTACGTAGTCAAGTTGTACCAAGTGGAGCGCCAAGGATTGTGCTCCTATGAAAAAATATTCAGTACAATTCCTAATACAGAATTTAATGAGTGTGAAAGAGAAACATCAACACGCTCGAGCGCGTGAAACAAAAGATTTTATATGAGAAATTAGCCTCATCAGGAGCGCTGCTCAGTGCAACGTTGCCAGTTCGCGATACGCATGCAGTTCGGTGACAAGGCGCTGTTGCCGATCATACGTAAACAAACTTTTCGGATACAGCTTTCAGTTACTGTTCGCAATTTTGCTTGAAAATTTTGGATTAACTGTTTTTAAATAGTGTACGTGCCTAATTACTGTAAAAATTGACGAATACAGTGCCGTTTACATAAAAAAATGCGAAAAAGACTACAAATACGACTTGAACTCGATGAAAAGGGGCCGTCACGATCTGAAATCGCGCTAGTTCAAAAGTGTAGTACAAAAAAATTAACTTTTAATCTTGAAGAACAATATTTAAAAACACCTTGGATGTGAGGTTGTAAATAAATTGTTTTGTTTCCCGTGTCTAGTATTTGAAGCTGGCGCTGGCGCGCATAATATGTAACAATAAAGCCATAAAAAATAGTTCATCAATAAATGGTAGGTAAGTCAATTTATTTATTTTATTTTTTTGTGCACACCCATAAAAAAATGTCACAAGCCGCCTCTGGTCGTGGGCATAGCTTGTTGATACATATATATATTGTTTAACTATAACCTGGCAAAGTCAGACTTACGATGTATGGGTGACTCTGTCTGTTGTTTATGAATTGTAGAGATCAACAAGAAACTACTCAAAATGCATTTACGAATTTATCTAAAACTCCTTAGGATGGCTCTGATTTTGTGGGTAGCTGTCATACAAAAAAAGAATTGCGATTATCTCCTCTATGTATTGCTATTTTGATGAAACTTTGCATGGCCAAGAATCTCTATTCAAGGTATCTTACGGTAATATTTATTGCTCTGCAAAAATTAATAAAAGGGTTGCTCCCATGCAACCAAAATGTTGATATGTGTTTTTAAGGGTGTTTTTAAGGTAATTTGTAGGCAACCCTAGGGCGTTGTATGATCCCATCTGTAATTTTCAAATACCACACCACACTTCGTTCAAATAACAGATATGTCCATAATCTTGCTGTAGGATCTTATAATATTAGAATCGCAAAATGGTTAAACCAAAGAGCCTACTGGACAAAATATGATTGCTATTCCCGGATGTCCGCACACGGAACTACAGGTGATGTGTCAAATTGGTAATCTGTTACCAAATCTGGGTTCTTTTCAATCAGTGAGGTCTTTGCAGTTTTAGTCTTCGAAAATTTTGTCTTACTACCGTACCTAACATTAGCTGTAATAAAATAAAGGATTCCTAAGTCGGTCAGTCTACGGCACACACACGCAGTGACATAATGATAAATATATCATTACCAAATGCTCTAAGAATATTTATTTTTAGTGTCAGCAAACAAAGGGATTGCATATTTTGGTGAGCTAGTCACTCAATCTTTTAAGGTATTTTTTTTTATTACTTCGGAAAATATGCTGCATGTTTGCTTTATTTTATGACTTGTGTTTATTATAGTTTCGCGGTAGGTAAAAGTTTTGACAACGTTTTTGGAAATTAAGACGTAAAAAGAAAAGGCACAAACGAATTTCAAACTCCACACAACTTGGATTATGGTTATATAATATTCAATTATACGATTACCAATGTTAATGTCCAAATTAAGATATTCAATGCCATTTTTCTCTACTGTTGGTCTTACTTCGTTCTCTATAAGACTTTTATAAAATTATTTTGAATAATTTGTTCATTATGTTTTATGGAGCCGTTGATATATTAATATCGTATCGACCTAAAGGTCACTAAATCGAAGAAAAAGGTCGACGAGGTCAATATCGTACACACCATAATAACGAATTTGCATGTGTTACTTAAGGTTGCATAATAGGAAGCTAATTTAAAACTTGCGAAGGTTTGTTAGAGAACAAAGAAATAAGAATCAAGTTCGGTATTGGGTATTCGTTTTAACTACGTTACCAAATATTTTTCAATACTTAGGTAACAGGTAAGGTTTGAAATTTAATCATAAATATATAAATCTAGTAATTGTAATAATTAAGTAATTAAAATAAGCACATCGATTTTAATAAAAAATATTACACCCTCAAAGGCTGGTTCATCACGACATCCCATTAAAAGTCCACTGTCAGACTCCCGTAAACTGTAGAGTTTCATCCACTACTCTACCTACTTTTTTTCTCAGAAAAAAATCGAGGTAGTTTTAGGAGGAAAAGTACCGTAGTCACCACGTTTGTTAGCGTGCCGCTTGCACCATGCCATGAACCGCTGTTGTTGGTGGAAGACGTTCATCCTCAGGTTCAAAATCCGTTAGTCGTCTTTTATATGTATCTCCTACCAGTCTATCATCGGCTGGTTAATGTACACTTAACGTTTCAATTTTATCTTCTTCAACAAATCGTGTTGTGACGTCATCAACCGTGACTAGCTTCAGATCGTCGGCCAGTCGATCACGATGCTCCCTATCCTCTTTCTAAGGTCTATCTACATGCAAACCTAATGAGACAGATGGATACAACCAAGAGGTATGTTTATTCTTTCGTAACATCAACGTCGTCATTGAAGTGACACTGATGAGGCGATTTCGCTCCTTTTTGCTGTTTTTTTGACAGCCAGTGTACCGCCCCATGCCACTGTAAGATGTGTGTGGGCTGACCTTTATACCTTTTTAATGGTGATTTGCAATTACAAACCAGTTGTATGGGTGCAACCTCAAGCATTTCGTGTTCCGTACCGTTTTCACATTTTTCGGCTAATTAAAATTTAGAAACATATGTCGATAATAGGAATGATTAATTGCTGTATTTATTACATCAATCAGCATAACAAATGAACTTGGAATTTATTATCTAATAGTTTACATATTACTATATATTTTTGCCTTGAAAGGTCAAACGATCATCAACATAAAACATCACAGCTTTTTTGTTATATGTTTTTAAATCGCTATTAATCGGCATTTTAACAGACTATCAATAACATATCAATCAAACCAGAAACACTTTCACACGCATTTTTTATGAATATTTATCGTTATATTACAATTAAATGATTCTATTTATACGCAGTTTTTTGCATCAAAACGGATGATTCAAATTGATTAATTTACGACTGAGTGAAATATCCGGGTGTCTGCCTTAAAGGAGTACAAAAAACATACAATAAAGTTACATGTCACCGTTGGTTTGTTCGGTCACGTCCTGTGGAAATTCCGTGGCATCACTTCGCTTCGCCCACATCCTTACGTAAAAACCCGGTAGGCGCAACAGAGCAAATATACCTTGTAAGGGTTAAAAGCAGGTCACAGGTTTGTGAAATCCCTGTTGATTATTCGAACCCATTGAAAACCAAATAAAAAGGAATCTTGCCCAAAATATAGTTGAAATAAGTGATCGTAGCAGGTGGAGAACTGTGGTCTCTGCCTACCCCGACGGGAACAAGGCGTGATGTTATGTATGTATGTATGTAAATAAGTGAAACTCTGAAGGGCCGTCTCACCGTTAGCTGCTAAGTTCCAGATAGCCTATTAAATTTGCTAGTTATTTCTGTAGATTGTGAAAATGTTTTGTTTTACAAGTGCCTTTTACAAAACCCGACATATTTAAATGAAAGATATTTTATGTGTCAGCTTATTATCACAAACTTTAGTAGCAAGCGGTGAGACGGGCCCTATAACTAATTAATTTAAAAAACAGTACTGCACAGAAAGAACACCTACGTTATTTGGCTTTCAACGCAAACTTTCGTCGTGTTGTGACGTATTGCTTATTGTAAAAAGTATCTAAAAGTAGCTATGTGTCTACATACCACACCACACATTATATTACAACAACAAAAAGAAGTAATACACCATCCTCAGAACCATAAAGTTCACACTTTCGTCACAATCATGTAGAGATGGAAATTAGCTACAACTCTATTATTTGTGTACATTTACAATCTTGATTGTAGTTTTATTTCCCCACATACAATTTGGCGAAACCTCATAGAAACTGTCTATATATTTTGTGGCGGTGGCTGAACGGTAGCTTATGCAAAAATACCACATCGAGGTCGAATACCTATATAACTTCCAGTTATGTAGCTGCATCGTAAGCTTGACGTAAAATGGCAAAGAGAAAATTTATTGAGCTGCCAGTGTTCCTTCAAATTAGAATGAGTAATAAGAATCAGTGTTAATTTAAAATAAGCTGTATGTATGTGTGTTTTAAGGTTCAGTCAAGAGCACGTTAAGGTTGACACACTGGACCTCGTACCCTTTTTAGGCTGCTTTTCTACCAGTGCTATGCGAAGGAGCTAAGCCGTGTGCTGGGAAAATTATAAACAACAGGATTACGCCATTTTCCTAGCTTCTTAAATGCTCTGTCAAATGGCGCAATCCTATTGGTAGCTTAGCTCCCTCGGGTATATAGCACTGGTGGAAAAGCAGCCTTAATTCAAACGTTTTACGCGCTAGAGTCGGACTACAAGTATTAAACTAAAAAATAAACTAAAATTAAAAAAAATAGATTTTGTATAACCTCTGATATTTCTATCAAAATTTCGACACGGATACGAGGCCCAGAGTCGTGGATTGAGTGTTGGCACAAATTAAATCCTATACTATTAAACGAGCAATATTTCTATATATATCCTATACTAGCTGTTGCCCGCGGCTTCGCTCGCGTGGATTTCGTATTTATGTTGTTACCGGTTTTCCGAAGCAATGATATAATTTTCCCGTCATTTCGGGGTAATTTTAAACTAAGGAAAAACAGGACTAACCCTGCGCAAATCAATGAGTATAATTCAAGATCCAGCTGAATTTTATATAATATACAGACGTTTCTCATAAATTACTCAGAACAAAGGAACTTAGCAGCAAATGTAAAGAGAGAGATGAGAGACACCTTTATGTAATTTTTCAAAACAGAGCCAATTCGCAGAAGTGATTGAGAAAAACTAAAACCCTCTCCCTCTCTCTCCCTCTCCACCCTTCCTGTCCCCCTCCCCCTTCCTCTATCTCTCCCCCTCCCCATCCTCCTTCTTCCCATGCCCCTCCCTCTCCCCCTCCCTCTCCCTCTACCTCTACCTGTACCTCTACCTCTCTACCTCTCTACCTCTCTACCTCTCTACCTCTCTACCTCTCTACCTCTCTACCTCTCTACCTCTCTACCTCTCTACGTCTCTACCTCTCTACGTCTCTACCTCTCTACGTCTCTACCTCTCTACCTCTTTACGTCTCTACCTCTCTACGTCTCTACCTCTCTACGTCTCTACCTCTCTACGTCTCTACCTCTCTACCTCTCTTCCTTTCTACCTCTCTACCTCTAGCTCTACCTCTACCTCTACCTCTTCACCTCTCTACGTCTCTACCTCTCTTCGTCTCTACCTCTCTACCTCTCTACCTCTCTACCTCTCTACCTCTCTACCTCTCTACCTCTCTCCCTCTCTACCTCTCTACCTTTCTACCTCTTCCTTTCTACCTCTCTACCTCTCTACCTCTACCTCTCTACCTCTACCTCTCTACCCCTCTACCTCTACCTCTGTACCTCTACCTCTCTACCTCTACCTCTCTAGCTCTACCTCTCTACCTCTACCTCTCTACCTCTCTACTTCTACCTCTCCCTATCCCTGCCCCTATCCCTACCCCTTACGCCAATTTAACCGCTATCCCTAACATAGAAACGACACCCATATTTATTTTTGGACATTTCAAACCTATCGCACCCCAACCCCATCCCCAGGGGATGATAGTATTTCACGTCCACCACGTTAGATTTTAAAGTTGTTGTACCTTTCGTAATCAGCGACCCGATAAACCATACAAACGACACCCATATTAATTTTTAGACATTTCAAACCTATCGCACCCCAACTGCATCCCCAGGGGGATGATGGTATTTCACGTCCACCACGTTAGATTTCAAAATTGTTGTAGTTTTCGTAATCAGCGACCCGATAAACCATACAAACGACACCCATATTCACATTTCAACATTATCGCACCCCAACCCCATCCCAAGGGAATGATGGTATTTTACGTTTTCAAAATTGTTGTAGTTTTCGTAATCAGCGACCTGATAAACCATACAAACGATACCCATATTGGTTTTTAGACTTTTTCATCCCATTTCCCTTTTTTAGGGGTTGAATTTGGGGTGGAATTTCAATAACAGTGATGAACGTTGCATAAAATTACATCATTAATGCCTAAATAATAAATAATGTGGATTTTACTTTAAAAATAAAGAATTTTCAACTTCATCCCCCTTTTCACCCTTAAGGGTGTCGAATTTTCAAAAACCCTGAGAAACATAAAACTTAATTTTTAGTCGTCAGCTTAAATACAAATTTTGAAGATCCTAACTTCAAAACTGACGGACTTTCATACAAATTTTCATCCCCTATTTTACCCCCTTAGGGGTGGAATTTTGTAACTCCCTCTCTTAGTGCACCCCTAGATCTCATAAGGAACCTACCTGCCAAATTTGGAATCTCTAGACCCAGCGGTTTGGGCTGTACGTTGATATGTCAGTCAGTCAGTCAGTCTGTCAGTCAGTCAGTCAGTCAGACACCTTCTTCTTTTATATATATAGACTATTAAACGAGCAATATTTGTATATATATATATAAGTATAATATAAAAGGCAAACCTGACTGACTGATCTATAAACGCACAGCCGAAACTACTGAACGGATTTCGCTGAAATTTGGCACACAGATAGTTTTAGTGACGTAGGCATCCGCTAAGAAAGGATTTTTGAAAATTCGCCTCCTAAAGGGGTGAAAAAGGGGTTGAAATTTTGTATGGGGAAACAAGATTAGTTAAACTATTTTGTTCGAAACTTCACAGGAGTACTCCTATTAATAGATGAGTAAACACATGTTTAAGGTTTTTTCAGAATCGGGGTGAAAAAGTCTAAAAACAAATATGGGTATCGTTTGTATGGTATTTCGGGTCGCTGATTACAAAAACTACAACAATTTTGAAATCCAACGTGGTGGACGTGAAATGCCATCATCCCCCTGGGGATGGAGTTGGGGTGCGATAGGTTTGAAATGTCTAAAAATCAATATGGGTGTCGTTTGTATAGTTTATCGGGTCGCTGATTACGAAAGCTACAACAACTTTGAAATCCAACGTGGTGGACGTGAAAAATCATCATCCCCTGGGGATGGGGTTGAGGTGCGATAGGGTTGGAATGTCTAAAAGTCAATATGGGTGTCGTTTGTATGGTTTAACGGATCGCTGATTACAAAAACTACAAAATTTAATAAATCCTACGTGGTGGACGTGAAATACCATCATCCCCTAGGGATGGGGTTGAGGTGCGATGTCTAAAAATCAATATGGGTGTCGTTTGTATGGTTTATCGGGTCGCTGATTACGAAAACTACAACAATTTTGAAATCCAACGTGATGGACGTGAAATACCATCATCCCCTGGGGTTGGGGTTGGGGTGCGATAGGTTTGAAATGTCTAAAAATCAATATGGGTGTCATTACTATGTTAATGATAGCGGTTAAATTGGCGTTAGGGATAAGAGCAGGGATAGGGTAGAGGTAGAGAGGTAGATAGGTAGAGAGGTAGAGGTACAGGTAGAGGGAGAGGGAGGGGAAGAGGGAGGGGAAGAAGGAGGGGAAGGGGGAGAGGGAGGGAGAGGGCAGGGGGAGAAGGAGGGGAAGGGGGAGAGGGAGGGAGAGAGGGAGGGGGGCAGGGAGAGAAGGAGGGGAAGGGGGAGGGTGAAGGGGAAAGAGGGGAGGGGGAGAGGGAGGGGCAGGGGGAGAGGGAGGATGGGGAGAGGAAGTGGAGAGAGAGGGAGAGGGTTTTAGTTTTTCTCAATTACTTCTGCGAATTGGCTCTGTTTTGAAAGATTACATAAAGGTGTCTCTCATCTCTCTTTCTACATTTGTTAGGTTAAGTGACAAATTTAAGGCATAATACTGTTGCTAAGTTCATCTGTTCTGAGTAATTTATGAGTAACTTCAGCTGGATCTTGAATTGTACTCATTGATTTTCGCAGCGTTAGTCCCGTTTTTCCTTAGTTTAAAATTACCCCGAAATGACGGGAAAATATCTCATTGCTTCGGAAAACCGGTAAAAACATAAATACGAAAACCACGCGAGCGAAGCCGCGGGCAACAGCTAGTAAGTATATATATTTGTAACCGGTTTCTCGAAAACGGCTCTAACGATGTCGTTGAAATTTACCATACGGGAGTTTTCGGGGGCGACAAACCGACCTGGCTAGGTCTCATGTCTGGGCAAATTCGTTTTCCCCGTCTTTTTAAGCATTTGCGTTTTAGATAAAAACCTACAGCGCCATCTGTTGGCGGGTAGCATAGCATGCTCACCCAATGATATTTTAATGTTGAGGCACCTATTATAGAGCGAAGGTCGCCCAGGTACTAAATATGAGTATGTATATTTGTAATCGGTTTCTCGAAAACGGCTCTGAAATTTACCATACGGGGGTTTATGGGGGCAAAAAATCTATCTAGCTAGGTCTCATGTCCGGGAAAATTCGTTTTCTCCGTGTTTTTGAACATTTTGTAAATTCCGCGTTTTAGACAGAAACTTACAGCGCTATCTGTTGTCGAGTAGCATAGCTGGCTCACCCAATGATATTTTCAGGTTGATTCGGCTATTAACCTCGGGCGTCCATAATAGTAAACTAACGTTTAGTGTCGGCCAAGTAGCATAAGTGAAATACAAAGGAGTGTCACCCGCAATCACGGCTCGTGTAGGCAACAGATAAGAGTGGTTTCTATAATATTTCCTAGGAATTGTCTAATTTCAAATGCAATGTTTTCGCAGACGGCTACCTAACCTGGGAGATTTGACGAGGGCACTGGTTTTTACACAGAGCGACTAACAGACCCAATCCTAGATTGCGCTTTGCCAGGTTAGTGGCCACCTGGCTGTCAGAGTTTTCAAGCACAATATCCGGGACCAATGGCTTAACGTGCTTTCTGAAGCACGGAAACGGGTTGTTGTGCTACTTGTGGTCACCATTCTGGGTTCTGACCACGGCCAACGTTGTTCAACTTTCGTGAGTGTAAAGAAAGAGCTACTACCACTCAGCCACGAGCGCTTTCCAAATGCAATATCATAACAACAAAAAAGTAATGCGTCAGATGAGTATGAAGCACAGGTATGAAGTATTACCGATTTTTACTTTCGAGCGGAGCGAGCAAGGTATTGTATTCGTGAAAAAAAAAGTTTTTCTAATTTTCTCAAAAATGTGTTCTATAGCACTTATACATCATAAAAAACAAGTCTCCCAAAAATGTCCGTCCGTCGGTCGGTCGGTCGGTCGGTCGGTCGGTCCGTCGGTCGGTCTGTCCGTCACGCTTTGGCCTAGTGGCTAAACGAATGGTCCGATTGACACCATATTTTGAATTTAAGAGTTTTATGCAAATCCATCGAAGGATTTCGAGTGGTTTCCTGCTGGCTATCGTTTTGAGGGTAGCTGTCATACAACGAAAATGAAATATTGTAATTTTCTCAAAAACGGCTCATTATGTCTTGATGAAACTTTGCATGACCAAGCATCTCCATTTAAGGTATTTTGCGGCAGTATCAATTAGTCTCTAGAAATTCATATAGGGGGTGTTCCCTTAGTACTAAAATTTAAAAATGTGATTTACTCAACATCGGTTTCGTTGAGCTTATTTTAATGTTCTACAATTTGGATTCTAAATTGGTTTTCTACCTGACTGCATATTTCATTAAATCATTTTTACATAAATCGAGTAGGTATAGGTAAGTTTGTATTTTCATATTATTTGTATGGAATTACAAACTTAAGTTTGCAGTTGGTACTTATTTACTAATTACTATCCGCAGCCTTTATAATATAGTAGTCAGAGCATTCGGCTCTTGATCCGGAGGTTCTGGGTTCGACTCCCGGTGGGGACACTGCTGAATGATGACTCTCGTATATCGCGAGAAAGTAAGTGCAGTGCTGCTGTACCATTTATTTAAGTAGGTATTATCGATTCTTTCCCTTCGATTCGTTTATGACAAAAACCAATTGTACAACCATAAAAACATATTTTGCAAATCAAGCGGTCGTGGGCTCGAAAACATTACTTTTCATTAATTTTGACGAAAAATTGCCTAAAAAAAATTATTCCTTCGTCCTTGCTCTTAAAGAATGTAAAGAATACTACAATAATGACTTACCTACAACAATATAAACATTTATGGTCAAATAGGTAAACCATAGCAGAACATAATTACTATTTTAAATGCTCAAAACGTTTAGCATTTTAGTGAAGGTTACCCACCGGCAAACGGCAAAAAACATTACATACAGTTAATGGCACAGATAATCCTACAGCAACATATTTTTCTAAGTGCTACTTTATCATTGGTCTCATTACTGGAGGCCACGCGCCACTTAACTAAAAACCGTGCTAAAAACACATACTGGGTGCGAAGTTTATCAGGTTAATACGTCTATGCTTTCGTTTAAGGGGCTGATAAGAGCTGAATTACCTCCCTTTCTAACAAAGGGCAGAATGCGCGCGCTAGAACGGAGCGGATTCGCGCTGTTTTACGTTTTTGCATATTTCTCAAAATCTGTACCCCTAATATTAATTATAAAACGGATATAATATTATGCATAATATATGGAATAATGTGTAAAAGTTATGGCATCATAGATTAATGGGTTCTTAAGAAAAACGGTTTAAAAGCAAAAAGCAGAGGTAACTTTGGATATTTTTTATGGCGTACAAAATATATTTAATCGTGTTTCGGAGAATGCCATATTCTTGGAAAGATGCTTAATTATCACATTATTTTTTTTTCACGGCCATATATTTATCACTTTTCATTAAAAACCTGCTCAAGTGAAGCGTATTTAGCTCTTATTAGCCCCTTAAAGGGTCATTTTGTGCGAAGTGGATATAGGCCCTCTGGTAGCAATAATTGATACAGTCAAGAGCACATCCAGCTTGACACATTGGACTTTGTACCGTTCTTACTTCAATAGACGTATCGATAATAGGATGAGGGGTGGTTTGTGGGGGGAGGGAAGGGGGGACTGGGGGAGTGCATGGACGTGTGGGTGGGCCGTGGGAGTTTGACGTGCTCTTGACTATAAATCCTACATAGAAAGACGTATGAATTCACTTGAAACCTACGGCCGATACAGCCAACCGAGGAGATTTTTTGTTAGATGTAAATATTCTAATGGTCAAAAACCTGACGGACGACGCCTACACAAGAATCTTACATATCCTTTTTTTATGAAATTGTAACTCAATTTTAACAGTGCGTGGGCTGTAAGGCCAACGACCGACCCGTCAAACTTGTCAGTTTTTTTTAAACGCCCACATCCCTCTAACATGGTAAAGATCAAATCAAAGATAGTAATGATCCTCATAAATTATCTATTATATCAGACAATAAGGCGATTGAACTTACATTAGCTGAACCAGGAAAAAATCACAAAGAAGAGATCCGAAACCGCGACGTTCGGGTTGATTTCGTAAAAACAAAACCAGCATAAGCTGAACCAGCGCTACGCTATTAACGCCCGAAGTAGGACCCGCTCAAGGGCTAAGTGTTTCCACCGACGTGCGACCGTCACGCCCCTTTCCCGTCTACCTGCCAGGCCACACCCTTCTACCTGCTATCAATCTTGAGATACTTTCGTCGCTTATTTAACTCTCATTAACCCTTTCATACACGCTCGTTCGTTTAGGGTACTTGACGCGGCGGCTTTAATTCAGAATTTGAGTTTAGAACCTTCGCGAGGTTTTCCCCGTTCAACATTTCCTTTCACCATCGTCTTTTCCCTTTTATTAGTCTCCATCTGTCTTTAAACACAAGTAACTGACCCCAATTAGTCGCTCCCAGCGATAAGACCGCCTTTGTCACCCTAGATTTAAGACTCTCCTTTGTAATTGTTAATGTGTTCTGTGTGTGACAATAAATTGTTTATCTATCTACCTATCTAAATTGATAAAAAAATCTAACAAAAGTTTGTTAAACATCCTGTATTGGAAGAAATTGCACCTTCGTAGCACATAGCTTTAATAAACTAGAAATAGTGCAGGTGCGCGGAAGCTGCGCAAGAGTTTTCCTGCGCATTGTGATTGTGAGGCCGACAGGTCACCTTCGGTAGCCAAGGCGAGGAAGTATTAGGCTAGGACCTCATTATACATGCTTGTTAGATGCTTAGATCGGTCTCGGCCGTAGATTGCTGCAAGACGGAAAGGACGTGGGGAATACTGAGGAAAAATTGAGTTACTGGGACTTCCGGGTGCATTGAGTTGAAATGGATGAATATTAATGCAATAATGAACTGACGAAACTTCTTATACACGTAAATACTATTTTCTAAAGTTTCCTAAAAAAATACACAACTACTAATAATTCAAAAAATATTTCTCAGTGAAAAAAAAAATTCGTATAGTTTTTTCAAATTCAACAACTTTCGACTTTAGCATTGAGTTAGTAAAAAATAAATTATTAAATTATATTTCAAAAACATCCTTAATATAAAACACAAAAATTACAAATACCATAAAAACAATTGTCAAAATTAGTCTAAAAAAAATGCTTTTTCACGACCTCTTTTTAGAAGCTTTCATCGGAACATAAAAGACAATATATTAGATCATTATATCAATATACTAGAATATGATTCACTACATCCGTCCGAATATGTACTCAAGAGCACATCAAGCTTGACACATTGAACTTTTTACCGTTTTTATTTCAAATGACGTAATGGACAAGAAAATCTAATATGGACAAAACGACAAAATATTTATGAAAAACAAATAAGATTAATTGTTTCTTTTAAAAATGTATTCCGTTATGATTTTAAATTTGATAATATGTCATTAGCATTTAAATACGAATCCGGTCGACCCATACTTAAGGGATTTCTATGGGATGATCTGATTCTATTTAGTAACCCAAAAGTATATCAAAAGAGTCAAAATAAAACTAAAACTAATATTAAAACTTAAACAAAGCTTGAAATAATGCTTCCCTTTTGGTACATAAACTAAAACTCCCCATCCCCCTTCTACCATCGGGAATCCAGACGCACCGCAGGATATCACCCATATCTGGTTTATATTCCACACATTCGCACAAAGCGCTTTGAAACATCCT
Organism: Athrips mouffetella; assembly: GCA_947532105.1. Classification (NCBI taxonomy): domain Eukaryota; kingdom Metazoa; phylum Arthropoda; class Insecta; order Lepidoptera; family Gelechiidae; genus Athrips; species Athrips mouffetella. The sequence continues at coordinate 11,970,728 of OX383972.1, read as the reverse complement.
TTATAATGCGCACAGCTAAGGAGTGGAATTCTCTGCCTGCGTCTGTGTTCCCGAGCTCTTATAACCCGAATCTATTTAAGTCGCGAGTGAATAGGCTTCTTCTGGGCAAGCTCGTTCCATCGTCGACCTCATCTCTGTCCTTAAGGCTAGATCGAGGTCAAGAGTAAGCCCATACATAGTAACAAAAAAAACTCTCTTAAAATAACTTTATCAATCTAATTAAAAATACTGTAAAACTAAAATAGGTTGGTTGGTTGTAATTTACTGTAGCAATATGCAAGTAGTTTTCCGTTACTTGAGATTAAATTTACGACCCGACATCGTTTATCCTTGCTAGTAATAAGTAACGGGTATAAGTATTGAAGGATTGTTTGGCCTTCTTTACTGAATTATTGGACCTTCCAATAGATTAAGCGGCAGACTTGACACACCTTTTATAATATCTCAGTTTAGTTGAACCATAGTTGAACATAGTAATACCTGATATGGAATCCTACCTCTTATGAGTTTGTTTACTTAAATAAATATTCCATATTTTAATTTTCAAAGGTGGTCCTAATACCAACGCCGCATTTCGAAGGTACAATTATTAGAAATAAAACATTATGTACAAAATCGAGGCTTCATTTCATCACATACCTGAGTTTAGATATAGAGGAACTACGAGTATGTAAGATATACTTTTTTTAATGGTGAGTTAAAATCTTGCAGTACAGTTAAGAGCAGGTTATGCTTGACACTGGCCGTGTGAGTTTCGTCTATACGCCGAATAAAGTACGGTACATGGTCCAATGAGTCAGACATGACGATCCCCTTAACTTTAAGTTACTTATTTGTTAAATATAACCATTTTTGCAAGATTTTCTTATTTATTAATTTACATACTCGTATATTTTTAGCAAATAAAGTGTCATATCATCATAAATTACTGCAACTTCTTATAAGTTAAGTCCATCTTCCAAGCTGAAACGGCTGTTCCCACTGCCCATAAAAAATACAACTCGAATTATCGCAGTTAAATCGTACATCACGACTAAGGTTACGTACAAGTTAATGTAAAACTCTTTGTACGAATCTGTTAATGTTAGCAATGACCTTCCATTTTTTCAAACGATGCAGGTTGTTTCGTAATTCGGTTAACTCTGCTTCTTCCTCTGATATTAATAGTCTACGAAGATACAGTTGTACGTTAAGTACTCTACTTTGCATATAATTTATGATTATAGCGTTGCGACAAAATTACCTGCTTTGTTTATAAATCTTGTATATCCTTTTAGGCTTTAAGAATGAATGTAAATTAACTACTGAATTGGGTAACACATCTAACAAAGCCTAAACTGACGTTGTATCATTAGAATTTGAGTAGCTTATTTCGTTTTAAGGTTATTGATCTGATCTGGACACAGACTAACAACAGAAATTCAATTCAAATCAGTGATGGTCAAGTCATGTTAAGATTTGATACCAATCGGTGTTTGTTGTGACATTTAAGAGGCTGTTCATTTGTCGTGATCTTATATCTGTCTGTTCCCTTTATTATTTACTTATTGCTGGACATACTTTTTGACATTTACTAGTCACAGACGGCGGCGGCTCACCGTAACCGGGGCGACAAATTGAATTGGGCACGGCTTGCCTAAGTTTGCCAATTCTGTCTGCATATGTCACCTGATACAAATGGCACAGCATGTGCATTAAGGAGCATGTATTCGACGTTTACAAATATGCTAACAGAACCGAGCTCTACGCTTTGTTGAAAAGTTTTACTTAGCAAGAGACAGGCACATAAAAGTAGATAGATATCTTGCAAATTCCGTGAGGTGTACTGCTTGAACAACATTGTCCTTAAAGTTTTAAAGGTAAAGCTAGAAACGCACTGCCGGTAGCTTGCTTAAGGGTAATCCTACATGAATAACCTTTATGGCGGCATTCATCTTAACAGAATAAAACGTAGTAACAATCAAAATATGAGAAGTGATGTGGACGAGATAAAATTTTAATATAATTTGTATATCTGAAATAAAAATTCTAAAATGACTCTTATTTGGTCCATCTTTTTCCATTTGTAACTATTTTACTGCTATATTTTTTATCAAAAATGTATGAAAATTTACAATATGAATATTACTGAAGGACAAAACAATATTTCATGATGTGGTGGTTTTACTTTTGACAAATAGCATAGAAAAATAATACTTTTCTCTCAGTTTTGTGAATTTCGGGGCCACCGTTAGTCGTAACAACCACGTCGCAAGGCACGCTTATGTGAACGTTATTGACGTGTAAATGAGGTCGAAATTAACCTTGACGAGCATGTAGGTGCTAATTTTAGGGAAGGTATAAACGTGTAAAGCCTAGCGAGTCGCCTAGATTTCGGCTCAGGGGTTCTTGGAACAACCCGCCTGCGCTGTGGTCTTTACTGGGTACCTAGGCTCTGAGTCAAGTTGCTTTCTACAATCGCAAACGCCAGTAGAATAGAATGAAAATGTATGGGATTGACATTAGCTAACGAAATGTCACGTGACAGCTTATGTCAAATCCATAGAGTTTTATTCTATTCTACTGGCGTTTACGATTGTAGAAAGCCACTTGACTCAGGGCCCTGACAAGTCACTTTCTATAATCGTGAACGCTAGCAGAATAGAATAAAAACGTATAGGATTGACATTAGCTGTCACGTAGCATTTCATTAGCGTATATCAATCTCACACATTTCTATCATTTTGCGATTATAGAAAGTCACTTGTCTACCGCCTCTAGTCACCTAGCTATCATACCATCCCATGAAACATCCACTGCAGGATACGGAGCATCCTCCAGAACTCCATCAAAAACGCGTGGTACGTTGGAGGGGATTTACCATAGTCACCACGCTAGTAAGCATTGCAGCTTGCGACCGCTGTTGTTGGTGACCGTTCCTCCGGTTCATAAGCCCTTAGTCACCTCTTACGACACCCACGGGTAGAGATTGGTAGGTGCTTTTCTTTGCCGGCTCCACACAGATGACCTCCTATACCTAGTTCTGAACAAATGGCCACAAAATGAAAGTAGGCTCCAAGGGACTCATTATTCTAGCGAGATATCAGACGACTCACTAAACTCTAGGCGCTATAGGCTAATCGCCTTCAGTGCGACCTTATGCTAAGGCCTGATTTTAAAACAGTTCAGCATATAACTTGTTCTCCGGATGACAGGAATTCTCTATTTCTAGGTGGCCAGAACATCATTATGATAGGAAAATCAATATACGCTAAGCAAAGCCTTTGAAAAGAGATTTATCATCATCATATCAGCCGAAAGACGTCCACTGTTGGACATAAGCCTCCTCTAAAGATCTCCATGACGACCGGTCCTACGCTGCTCGCATCCAGCGGCTTCCCGCTACCTTGACCAGATTGTCGGTCCACCTTGTTGGGGGCCTGCCAATGCTTAGTCTACGCGGCCACTCTAGAACCCTTACGCCTCATCGGTCATCGGTTCTTCTTGCGATATGCCCTGCCCACTGCCACTTTAGATTAGCGCTATGTCAGTTACTAGAGAGAGATAGATAGATAAATACTTTATTGTCACACACAAAACACATTAACAATAAAAGGAGACTCTTAAATCTAGGGTGACAAAGGCGGTCTTATCGCTAGGAGCGATCTCTTCCAGACAACCTTTGCATGCAGGAAAGTTTGAATGAAAACTGTAGTAGTGTGCCAATATACTTATAATATTAATATACTACTGCAATACAATAAATATAAATAAATAATGTAAACATATAATGTAAGTATAAGAATAAATAAATATATATATATATACAGGTAAATAAAATACATACAAACTTGTTGCAAACTATGGAAGAGTTTTATTAAGGAAATGATTATGTAGTTTTGTTTTAAAAACAGCAAGAGACTTCGACTGACGAATATCAGACGGCAAATCATTCCAAAGACTGACAGCTTTCAACGTAAACGATTCCTTATAATAACCTGACCGAGTAAATGGAACTAGCAATAGATTATCAGTTTTGGATCGCAGGTCTCGAGAAAGATCGGAACAGTGGTATCGGAAACCTTCTTTTGAGGTATGATGGAGTACGGGGGTCATGCAGAGAGACTACTAAAGAATAAATTAATATGTAGATAAGACTGTATTTTTTGTAACTCCTGGGTTAGTGGAAATATTATAATGATGTAAGTGAAAAAATATTCCACCTTCAAATCCCCGCTTCATTGGTCTGCTACCGTATCAAAAGCCAAGGCTAAAAATAAATAAATCCGTATGTAAAAAGGTCATTACGTACTTATTATAATCTCGATCGGTAATTGATACATGCAGTCTTTAAAATGACGAATCAATTTAATAATAATTGTCAGGAAGTTATTACAGAATAAATTATATGTTAACCCGTTAATAAGTACTTAAAATTATTACTTAGATGGAATAGAGATAATATCGTAGATTCAAATCAAATAATCGATAAATAATATAGATATGAAAATAAATAGTTTCTCGGCCTTGTACAAGCGGAAGTCTATGTATCGATAGATATTTTTCTATGGAATTCAATAGATTTTAGGGTCACCACATCAACTTCCGGAGCAAAGCCATTTTAGTGATTTTATTGTGTTTGTTAAGGATGAAAGGGACAGGTTTCCAAAAACTGAAAGGGTATGATCAGTAAACGTAAACGTAACTATCCAATAAAGCTTTCCATTTTGTATGGAAAGGCCGATTTTTTCGATCATGCCCTTTCAGTGTTCGGAAACATGTCCTTTACACCCTTTATAAAACGATAGGCAATTGAAATTCATCACAGTTTAGTCTATTACGTAAGAATAAACCTCGCCCCGCCGCCAAAGAGATGGTTTTGTATGGGATGACGAAAAATATTTTATATTTTCCAATCCATGTTTCTTTGAGTAAGTTGTTTAGTTTTGTGGTCCGATTCACATACTTAATTAGAAAGAACCCTGTAGGGTGCTGCTGGTGTAGCAATGTATCGTTTCAATAGATTTTTGCCAACCCTGACAAAAAGAAAAGGTTAACCTTCGCTAACTTGTTGTCTGTTTAACTTCCGACATGGCAGCTGCGTCGGAGTTGAAACAATGTCGGTCCGATATGATCGGAATGTCAAAATACATAAATCGGATCTTAAACGTTAATAATCTGTTCCGGCAACCGAGGTAGCGTGTAGGTTCAATGATTTATTATTAATTTAAACTGATTCAATGGGTAGGTATAGATTATCTACCCTAGGCTAGTATTATTAAATACTATTGATTAATAGATAGTACTGCAAAAACCGAATTTCATTTTGTTGTATATTTTATTCTGAAAAGATCGCGTTGATGTCTTTTGTATGCCGTTTAATGTAAATTTTGTAAATACAGTGTTAGACCCATTAGAATTCATATCAATTATTATTATTCCGATTAATTTTAACATTTTACGCATTAATTACCGGCCGTATATTTTAACAAGTATAATATTCTTATGTCTATAAATACATTTTCAAAATCATGGATGTGGTGCCCGATGATATCTTTACGGTTCGGAATGGGCTATACCTTTAATATCTTTGGCTGTGTCATAAACGCCTCTTAGCATTCCACAAGGTAAATACTCGTATAAATAGTAATACACATAAGTACCTTATAATCGTTTGAAAACTCACGTGGCCGTACGTATGCTGAGAATCACATGGCCTGGCATGCGCAGTAAACATTCAGTAAGTACATGATTCTAGAAACGGATTTACCTTTAAAAGAATAACGGGCAGGAGAACTAAAAACTAAGGGAACAAGAATAAATAAAACAAGAAAAAGATATACTTTGTATGTTACAAAAAACATATCACGGAACAACTTTCTTAAAGAGAAATAAGTCGAACGCCGAGAAAAAATTTGGTTCGTCTCATAAAAATTCCGTTTGTTATTACAGTATTTTATTTACTATGAAAGCTAAAAAATCGTTTTCACCCCTTGTGTCTATGGATTCTCATGTTCATATTTAGAGTTCTAAGTAAGTAATATAACATTGTGCTAGTGGTCCACACATTTTGTAAAGGAAAAGCCATGAGTGAAAAGCCAACTTGTAATTTAGAATTGTTTAGCCATACTTTAGCTATATCTAGTTAAATTAAACAAGCTCGTGATCCTCGCGGGCCCAATCACGTTGGCCCATGCATGACACGTGTATGAACGCACGCAATGGCACGGCGGTACACCACGTATGAATAGCAGGAAGAAAAAATTGGAGTTTTATATGGAGAGGTTTTTAATTTCAGGTTAAATGTAAATTGCTTGTAAATATTTTTTTTTTTTATGTACATAGCGAAATACGGTCACGTCCCCGAAAAGGTGGAGCAAAGATCTACATAGTTAAGGTCACGGAAAGCCACACCGTGAAATCGTTAGGGAAGCCCTATGTCCAGTAGTGGACGTCTTTCGGATCAAAAGTAAAACAGTACACACAAAAGTAGTTCAATGTTTAAGAATAGAATAGAATAGAAACGTTTATTTGCAGAGATACTTACAAAATACAAATTCCAGATCTTATAGAAAAATAGTCTTAGTATCTAGTCTGCGAAACAGGCATGCAAATATTTATATAAATGAGCAATAGTCGTGCCTATCACTAATTGTTCGTGGCTTTATACTCTCTATACTCCTTTAGGCTATAAAAACAATGTTCCATTAATCATTTAGTAACTCGTGTCTTAAACATGTTTCCATCTTTTTGTTTTATTTCATCTGGTAGTTTATTATATATCTCTATACACATATTGAAAACATTTTTCGTATAAATATATTTATTACATGCTGGCTTATGTAGTAAGTTTAAATATTGAGTTCTTTTTGGCCTAGTATGTATATCATGATATTTACTAAAGTGGTGAGGATGATCTTTTACAAAACAACATGCACTTTTTATGTATGCGCAGGGGAGGGGCAGGATATTTAGACTTATAAAAAGTGGTTTACACGATTCAAGATAATCGGCCTGGCAAATTGATTAAGTCAAAGATGACTTCAGATGTCGTTTGGCAAACCAAGAATTCAATACCGTAACACGAATACTTCGTCACGTGAGCAATATTTATTAACATTTTGTAATAACTTCATCGTTGCTTGAAGCATTAACAAAAAACAATGTTTTCAGAAGTGTTTAAAGCAAAGTTGATAATTTGAATTCATTGTTGAAGGTGTTTCAGAAACTTTATGCACTTTCCATGCTTGGGGTAGAAATTACTTTGACAGCAGGATATCTTTATATGACGTCCTTGTGTGTGGTCGAGACAGACTGATGTCAATGAGTTACAATTTCCCGTTTTGGAACCCAGCCTTAATCAAAGTAGAAAATCCGGTGCTAAATCAAAAGTTGTTGGCATAGGAGCACCTTCAATAAATTTATGTGCTCTGATGTTAGTAAGGCTCAACTTTTCGTTCCCTGGCAGGCAATTTCGACCAGCTGTCACGAGTAGTGTACAGAATACACCAATAAGGCATGCATTTGTTAGTTTCGTGACGATTTCCGCGCGATACACGTAATGAGACGAGCGAGGCGAACGGGTCGTGAGCGACAAAGGCGACGCCAGATAAGCGGCGGTACGTGCGCCGGCGCAGCGGCCCGAACCTTGAACATAACACAGCCACCTTCCCGTATGCCACAATAACACGCTCAGTCCGGCCCGAGCCTCCGATACGACACCACCCGTTCATGACACTCGACCGTTCATCACACGAGCTCAGAACCCGCGAACGGACGATGTGCAACCCCGAGTGAAGTGCTAAACACCCCAGTGATCCATTATCGAAATCCAGTGACACAACATACGGATAGTGCATATTTGTGATGTTTTGTGCCAACCCCTGTGCCATATTAGGAGATACTTGAATTCCAGTGTTGACAAAGGTGGGTACCTTACAAAATTCTATATCTTTGAATGCTTTGTAAGTGATAAAATTTTCTTCATATCCATTATTACTTGTTTCTCTACGTAGTCCTTTATGTATACCATTTCAATAAAGGTTCATTAGTAGTGTTTGAGTCGTATGTACAGTCAAGTATAGTCGTGTGCATATTAAGCTTGACAAATTTTACTTTGTACCGTTCATATTTCTTGACCTGCTCTTGACTTTACCTGTTGATCCTTACCAGTCACTTTTATCCATCATATTCAGATTATTGTTAATCATCTTGCAGGCGATGCAAAGTGTTTCGCATTTTAAATTAATAATGATGCCGCATGCCGTTCTTATTCCACATAAGTGTGATTTTTTTTTACGTATTCTTCGGTTAACGATTTTTTTTCCTAGTGACACCCAAAACTCTGTCACTGATCGTTTATTTTTTAGTTGATCTAAAAATCCATATTCTACAGCAACGGAGTCTTGAGAAAATAAATAGCTTGTCCTGCGTTATGTTTTAAATCTGAATTTCTCAGGATCTGGAAATCTTGTTGCCAATCACAATGACAATTTGTGTTTTAGTTGTGATTAACGTTTACAATTATTGTTAGGATACGTACTACGTGCGTTCACACATGTCTACATGTACACTTGCTTTATTTATAGTGTTACGATATCAGGAGCCGGTGCATTGTTTGATGACTCATATTATAAAATGTTGATTGAACTAGTGCGTGTTACCGGTGATGATATGACAGCGAGACGCGGTCGCTCACGATGGGTTTTTTAAAACTTTACAGCTACTCGTATGCTTGGAGCCCCTCTGCGAGTTCCAAACAGGTATTTTGAAAACTGCACAGAACCAAAGTAACTGTCATAGCTCTGAGAAACGCCAAATTTAAATGGCAGGGCATATCGCTCGAATAACTGATTGCCGATGGGGCGGAAACGATAAAAAGTGAGAAAACGATTCACTGGAAGATGAAGTATGGTCAGTTTCTCCAAGGAAACGATAAAAAGTGAGAAAACGATTCACTGGAAGATGAAGTATGATCAGTTTCTCCAAGATATGGACCGACGATCTAGCTTTCAGATGATGCAAAGCCAAAAAAAATGTTGTTTTTTAGGATACTTTTTTTGATAAAGAATGAGCAAAACCAGCATCAGTTAGAATTATACTAACACAATAACGCTGATATACTGATAGCAGCTAACATTGCATGCCAGGAAACTTTAGGCTGTCTAATTTATCAACATTAGCATCAATTGAAACAGGATATGTCGCTGTGACCTTTCAAACAATCGCGTTCGTTAGAGATTGTTTGTATTGTAAAAGACAACAAAGAACATGCATCGTCACTATTCTTGTTAAGATTTGCTTATCAAATCCTGTACAATTTGTTTCCTTTGACTTGTATGGCTCGCGTTTACGAGTACCATGGATCGGGGTTGTCGTTGTATAATCTTTATTGCACGAAAATTACAAAAATCTCGGAAAGATTACTTGCAAAATGCAGACTTATCTGTAGGGGTTACTTTGATAATTGTGGGGCTACTTTGATAGGCCTTTGGAGCTTCTACCTGCAGGTTTATAAGGTAAGTAATCCTGTCAAAGACAAGCTGACGAATGTACTATTGGCCAGTTTCATTTATTGACGATGCTTGATTACTCATGTAGATGACATAATCAAATTTACCCCTGCGTTTCAAAGTAAACCCCAGTCACTGGTATCGTATTTTCACTGAACAAACAAAGATTACAATTACAGACTCAATGGAGTCAAAATTATAGCACATTTTGCATAACAAAGGTAGAAGAATGTTTTTTTGGCAAATATTTGTAGCTACATTAGTCGAGAAGTATGATCAAAGATAAAGTAAAAAAAAAATATTGAATGAAGCTTGAATCATTATTGCTTGGGATTAGTCTACTTTGGGTGAAGGTTGATCTATTGCAGCAATTTTGAGCTTTAATTCACCTATTATTTAAAGCTATTTTCTAAATCATAGCTTAGTGTTACAAAAGTAAAAGAAATATAACAATCAGGCGGGAATTCCTGTATCATAATAATAAATCAAAACTAAACCAACACTCGAAAACAACCGAGTTACAGTTGAAAGTGGACCCATAAGCTGTGATTACTATTGATTACCTAAGACATCAACCAAAACTGTTATGGTCGCTCGTTTAATATAATAACTTCTGCAAAAGCTAGAAAATTACCGTAGATCCGGAGTATTATTATATGTAGTTCCGCTTAGTTGTTTTGTAATTTGTCTATTATGGTATAGACGTGAAGGTCGTAACTTCAACTGTTATCTTAGTCAAAGCACTTTTCATAATTTTTTTAGAGTAATTCTCAACAAGCCTTTGTCTCTGTAGTATATGTTTCGTGATTTTTGTGATCATATGCCGCAGTAAGCAATGTTAATTTTGTAAAACTGCCAGGTTTATCCCACATCTAATTTTGAAATAGCATACGAGGAAGGAATATTCCCTTTTCAAGGTCCCGTACATAAAGGGTGAAAAACGAGACTCTATTTATATGCCCCCGATGTCTGTCTATTTGTCTGTCTGCTGTCAGCGGTAGTAGACTGTAGATTTTTTTACAGATTATGTATTTTTGTTGCTACTGTGACAACAAATAATAAAATATAAACTTGTTATTAGGCGATTTTTCTCAAGGTTTCTCAAACAAATAATGGTGTCTTTATTAAACTTCGTGAAAATGAGTAATTGCCCCAAGATTGGGCAAAATTATGAATGATATATTATATGAAGATATTTCATTAATGTTCAAGGCATTTTCTTTTTAACTTGCATGATATTTTTAAGCAGCGTCTCCAGACAGGTATACACAGTGGGTTTAAAAAAACGTTTATCGAAAAATAAAACATTATTTTTTTTAATAATCGAAAAGGGTTTAAATTTTTATAGGAATAGTTTTTTTTTTTCTATGCACCCAAGATGTCCTTTTACACCGATATAAAGGGTGTCCAGTCGGCGGGAATGTTTGAAGTTTGAATTTCGATTGTTAATAAACTAACGGGGTGGTGTAAGCAGGGGAGGGAGTTTTTATAGAATTTGCGGATTTATTATTAGCGATGAGTCAGTGGTCAGGAGCTCACCCCGCATTTACGTTTTAGCAATATTGAAAGCAAGTGAATACTTCGTGCGCGTCGTAATTTTTGTACGCACTTCAATATTAGCAGACTAAGTGATGGCCCGAGCACGCAACTTATCTTATCGTAGGGTTTAGACAAGAAGGGACAGTAGTGAACAGAACTCCGCCGGGTCCATCAACTTCGGACAGTGGCAACATCGGAACATGTGCCTCAAATCCGACACCAAATCATGCGAAATCCGCGTTAAAAGATTGCGGCCTCTACCAGAATATAAAAGTGCCTAAAAAATTTACGTTATTTGGACAATATTATTTTACAAAATTTTAATCCGGAACCCGACTGCTCAATTTACAGTTGCTACAATTTTTTATTTTTTATTTAATTATTTTCTAACTTGTAAATTTTCCGCTGAACACCCTAGATGCCCCAAAAGATTTTGCAGTAAGCATAAAATAATGTAGGTAACCCGTGTGGAGCTGGCAAAGAATAGTACCAACCCATACATACCCGAGGATGTCGTAAAAGGCGACTAAGGGTTAGCTGGAGGATGGGCAGCAGCATCCTCCTTTGTATATTACATCTTACTTACTGCGGTCACCTACAACCGCGGTCCATGGTGCCAGCCGTAACGCTAACAAGCGAGGTGACTATGGTATTTCCCCTCCACATTTTGCCAGCAAAAGCTAGAACTCTGGAGGGAGCTCCCTGTCCTGTAGTGGACGTTTTTTCATGGGATGTTATGATGAATGTAGGTAACGGAAAAGTGAATATTGCTACTACAATTAAAAAGTTCAGAAGAGTAAACTATTATACTAAAAATTAAAAATTTCTGTGAATACTTACTTAATATCACATTTAGATGTAAACTTATATTTTATAATTTAAAATTCTAAGGGTAAGAGAGCATTGTCTTAACTTACATAAGGTCACAGGAGTAGGTCATGTCATGTTAGTCTCATCATAACCTTACTACTTTATTCGCATTACAAAACAATAAAGTGATTAAAACAAATAATATTTAAATTATAAAATCCTACGCTCATATGAATAAAATATTTTGCAAAAGTATACGTGTACAACAAACATTTTTCTTTCTAATATTTAAGATATAAGCGAAACGTAGAAAGTACAGATTAAGGTTTATAAAGAATATGTCATTGTGTTTCAAACGTTTTGAGCTTGACGAACAGACAAAGGTATGAATAGAAGACGACAGTTTTATCATTTTTTCTACACTTCTAACAAGTCATTATTCGCTCACTTCACAACTTTCGCTCGTAAACACCTATTCAAAATTTAAAAAGCTTTAATACCTACTTTTTGTGCCTGTAACATTATATCATACTGGTATTATGTATGCTTTCTTTTAAATTATTCTATTTTACTTCATATCGATTGAAAACATCTAACTTAAGATTATTCTAGACACGATTGTATAGAAACCAGCATTGAAACATAAAAACGAGGTATTTGAACTCGTGCCACCCAGATTCCCATCTAGAGTTTCGACACCAATCATGTTCTAGGTAAAGATGTAAGTCATCGAAAACTTTCCAGATTATTAATCATATTTTTTTAATATTCACTCTGCATTTTCTTAGTGCTTTGGTAGCTGCAACTACGTTTATACCATTTACATTACATTTATTCCCAGCTCTTGTACACTATTATGTCACCAACGTTATGTCATGTAATGTCTTAGCTTGGCTCACAACTACACTAATTACTTTTGTTCTCTAATACGATGAGTCTCATGCTAAACTACATTCAAAACACTTAAGTATATTATACGCTACAGTGCGAGAATTTTCTATATCATTTTACATAAGTCCTTCTTACATCTAAATAATTATAACTGCAAGGATCTTCCGTCTATCTGATTCCATACAAAAGGCTGTTAAAAGAATTGAATTTGTGAATCCCCAGCTATGATCTTTAACATAAAAAATAATCACAAGAGGTATCTTTTGTACTTTAAAATTAATGACTGACATGATGACTACGTAGTTAATCTTCAGAGTTTTGACGGATGCCATAAGTGTGAACGACACGAGCTGTATTTTTTATAATGGCCTCATTTAATTCTGTTATGTTTTAACACACAAAAAAGTCAATGAAGTGGAGTTTTCCGTATAAATGTCGTCTATTCATCATGTTTTCTATTTCTTGCGTTGGGTTCAGCGGTTATGAGTGGCTAAGACCAGTGGCAGTGGGTGTTAAGGCTTGGTAGGCACCTAACTTTATTTATTGGTAATTAGTATTGGCTCCCGTCCTGTAGTGGACGTTTCATGGGATGTTATGATGATTGGCTATTTAGACTATACAGCCTTTAGTTTAGGCCCTATACCATTAGTCCAGTCAATCTACGAATGTTTGTATGGAGAGGGTTGCATTAAATGCACTTTAGGGTATAATTTATTAAATTACCAGTAAAAACATTCAAAAATTTAAAACCACAGTAATCCGCGACATAACGTTGATATTCTTAAAACCAGTATAAGGGAACTCAACCTTTACAATATTCATCATAAAATGCGTTTTCACAAAATTTTCAGATTTAATTATTTACAGCTTCGAATGGCCTATTTAAAATAAATTTTTCTAAATGTGCATTTAATGCAACGTTACCTCATATCGTAGATTGGCTGGACTACATGCCAATAGTCCACGTATCTTGGCTAACATCCTATACTATTACACGAACAATATATTTGTATGTATATTTGTAATCGATATCTCGAAAACGGCTCTATTCAAAACGGCTCTATGAAATTTATGATACAGGGGTTTTCGGGAGCGAAAAAACGATCTAGCTTGGACTGTTCGAAATTATGAAATGTCTGGGAAAATACGATTTCTCGGTTTTTTTAAGCATTCCTTGAAAATGGCGCGTTTTAGAAACCCTACAGCGCCATATGGTACTTAACTTTTAAAAAGGTAAAAAATAATAAAAATATCACTATAGTATTAAATTATAGCAAAATAAACATTGCGTCCATCATGTAGCGTTAAGTCATTTGTTAATGCAAAATAGGCTTGCATTCAGGACGGAGTATATCTATGATTCAATGATGTAGGTATTTCAGGGCATAGTTTTCATTTACCTCAACAATAGTGTATTTCTACTACTACTAGCTACGGTTTGGTGCGTTCTAATCTATCTTCGACAGTTTTCCGCTGAGGATGTTTCGGCAACACCAACAGAATGGTATGAGATGTACCCGATGTGAGATGAGTCTCATCCTGGAGTGGGATATTGTTGGCAAAAAAGAATATCCTATTTCCTTTCATTCATATAGGTACTTGTTGGTTGTTAATTTAATTTACTTTAAATGAGCTGGATTTGCTATTAGCAATGACGGACGGAAAAAATTGGAGAACAATAGTAGGATCCAACGGGCTTAGTGATCAATATGATAGGGCATTTTTTTTTGTCATTTTCAATAGGATCAGAGCCCTTAAATTGTAATTTACCTAGCAAATTATAATTTAACGGCGTTTTGTCTATCAGTTTCGTGTCTTATAATAGTTAAATTGTAACTAGTTAATTTAACTGGGTCCTTCTTATAATTCTTTGTATGCTAGGTTAGATTACGCTATGTTATGTTAGGTTAGGTCAACTTACAATTTACTCGTGAATATAATTTTACTTGGTAAATTATAATTTAACGGCTCCTAAAAATATACCTACGATATATACACAATAGACATAATAGGTATTATCAACAATGAGAGACACTAGCTCTTATCTAGATTGTATTTCCCTCAATTAAGGCAAAGCGTGCAATCTAATTGACTTTGCATATTCAGGGTTATAAGTTAGCACCTGAAATTAAAAGGCATTTAAGGCCGATCAACACTTCCGTAAGTACAGCAGCGAGTTAACTTGTGTTTTTCGCGAGTTAAATCGTTATTCGGTTTAAGGGTGGTGTTGATAAATCTCTCTCATGTCTGAGATTGCACTCAAGCTGTATAATTTATGTGAAGTACATCTTGATATCAATGTCACACTTGAGAGGGATTTATCAATACAACTCTAAAACGCTATAAGCGTAAGATAAGCATGAGATAATTTCGCCTCATCAACATCTTTAACATCTTTTCCTGCAGCGTTCAAACGAAATAACGCCTTAACTCGCGAAAAAGGCAAGCTAGCTCGCTACTCACTGCACTCAATGAAGTGGAAATAAATCTTTTCTTTTATGAAATACTAAATAAAAACCTGCTTTGCGATAAAAAAAAATACTAAAAACCCTGCGCGTGGCCCGACTTGCACTTGGCCGGTTTTTCTTCAAATGTCAGTCTATTTGTACTCCTCTTTATTATGAATGAACCAATGATTTATAAGTAATGAGATATATGGCTATATAATATCTTATGAAACGTGTCTATATTACAAACCTATTAAATAATCACAATGAAGATTGTCAACGTCTCATTAAAACCGTTAACTTAAATTCTGCAACGACATGTCAAGCTTAACACTCGCAGTGCGACTCTAGCCCGTACGTCTAGTCCAATGTGTCAAGCTTTTAGTACTCTTGACTATACATACAGGGTACAACCAAAAGGGTGTACCCACCCTGAAGGATATGAATTTGCCCATGAAACTGAACAAATTTCTCTATTGAACATAGGTCGAAATACGACAGAAATTTTACTCACACAGAAACTGAATCAACTGATAGTACCTACATTTTGTATGAGAGGTCAAAAATTTGTTTTCGTATTTCGACCTATGTTCCTTAGGGAAACTTTTTCAGTTTCATGGGCCGAATCACATCCTTCAGGGTTGATATACCCTGAAAGATTTCTGTTACACCTTGTATAATAGAGTCCGCGAAAGAATGTGACGTTATGTAAACAAAAACTTATCTTCAATAACAAGACGTACACGTTTGTAACCACAAAACAGGGTGTTAGGGACAGTCTTCCGAATACTGAAGGGGCCTGATCAGTCAAAGACACTGAACAACTTTCAGTGAACAAAATTTGCAGGAAACGAAAAAAAAAATCCGCGTCTCCATTCAAAATTGTAAACTTGATCGGGCAGTTTGTATGGAGAAGCCGATTTTTTTTTCGTTTCCTGAAAGTTTAGTTCACTGAAAGTTGTTCAGTGTCGCTGACTAATCATGCTCCTTCAGTATTCAGAAGGCTGTATAACACCCTGTATACATACAGAAAAACGCTTAAACTGTCGTTTTAATACCGAAATGTCCACATTTTTAACACTTTAAACATGAAGTTAAGTTTATTATTTTGTTTACAAAACCCAAACGTCTTTCGTGATCTGTGGTAAGTACATGTATGCGCATAGGATTACGAGCGACAATTTCAACATTTAGCAATGTTACGTGTTTACATAGTCAAGTAGATGAGGTAAACTCCGCAGTGATTGTCCGTCCACTTAGCAGAAAAATATTGCCAGAATATTTTGTACCTAAGTAAACATACTATTAGTAAAAATTTATTACATTTAAATGTTAGGGCAAAGACTGAAGTTACGAAACTGAACAATTCTCCTCAATGGACTGAAGAGAAAAATCGGTCTCTGTTTATAGTGAGACTAACTAACTAATCAGATGAAACTTTACAAGACTTTCATGCATACTTTATCCAAAATGCTGGTTATTTCTTTATTTGTGGAGGACTGTGATCTCTGCCTACCCCAACGGGAAAGAGGCGTGATGTTATGTATGTATGTATTAATGTATTCAACCGAATAAATGCATGTAAGTAAATCCGAATTTTCACCTTAAAGACATCATACTTAAATACACTGGGCGTCAAAAATAAGTAGTACAGTTTTAAAATAGGAATATCTCGTAAACTATAGAAGCTAAAACTTTGATATAAAAAAAGTTAAAAAGAGAATTTAATTTCATATAATAAAAACTTCATGCATTGTCATCTGTAACAGATTGACTGTAAAAAACTGAGTAAACAAAAACACTCTTTTTTAGGGTTCCAATACCAAAATGGTAAAAAAGGAACCCTTATGGTGCGACTTTGTCTGTCTGTCACACCTCTATATCTCAGCAACCACTCATGCTATCGACTTGAAATTTGGAATAGTTTTAGAATATAGTTGCCCAACTTAATTGCACATGAAATAATTTTGAAAAAATTATGATTATTAATGTAAAGGGGCCCGAAATAGGGGGGGGCCAAATTTCAAATTGTCGCTACTAGGTCGAGTGGGGTATCATATGAAAGGGCTTGTCTTGTACATTCTAAAATATATTTTTGTATTTTTTTACATTTCTTAGTTTTCAAGTTATGATGAAAAATGCCAAAAAATATACCATTCCTTATCCATTATATATTTCCCTTATCTCCGAAGTTTGTGAACGGAAAAATCAAAATTAATTACAGTTGACAGAAATTTATGTAAACATTACAGCAAAAACAAAACGATCTTTCTAAGTTGCACAGTTTTTTAGAAATCTGCAAATAACCTTTACAAACAAACTTAGTTTTGCGGTCCTAAACATGGACTTTAGTGCTTCCCAAAATACAAAAAGTATATCGGAACCCTCGGCGCGTGAGTCCGACTCGCACTTGACCGGTTTTTTTTTTAAATTGATGTCTTACTTTTGTTTTTACATTAATTGCTGATAAATCAATTGCAATTCAAAAGCAAAAGCGTCTACAGCGAGTAAACTTTACTAATCATGCCTCTTTCACCTGAAGAATGTGCAAGAATCTTAGCTTTTCTCGAAGTAGGCATCAGTATGCGTGGTACTGCAAGAACGGTAGGTTCTCTACGAACAGTCCAGCAAGTAAAGCAAATGTACGAAAAGACTGGAAACCATCTAAGGAGACCAGGTAATGGCAGACCCAGGTGCACTAGTACCCGAGAAGACCGCTTTATTGTTTCTACTGTGTTAAGAAATCGTCACCTTAATGCAGTTGAAGTCCAGCAACAACTTCTTCAGACCCGAGCTGATTACATTAGTGAGAGTACAGTGAGAAGAAGACTGGCTGAAGCTAACCTGAAGTCCCATAGGCCAGCAAATGGCCCCAAACTTGACACAGGGCATCGAGTAGCGAGACTACGCTACGCCCGTCAACACGTACAATGGAGCGAAGAAGAATGGACAAGAGTTTTGTTCACAGATGAGTCTCGTTTCTCTTTATACACTTCCGATGGAAGGCGGAGAGTCTACAGACGATCTGGTGAGCGATACCTTCAAGCTTGCATCTCGGAAAGAGTCCAATACGGTAGGGGCTCTGTACACGAATGGGCTGGCATCTCTTCACAGGTCGCAAAGAGCTAGTAGTCATAGAAAATGGCACTCTGACTGGTGAAAGATATGCTTTAGAGATCCTTAACGAGTATGCAGGGCCATATTTAGTAAATATGGGTGAAGAAGCGATACTATTGCATGATAACGCCCGGCCACACACCACTGGCCTCGTACAAGAGTACATTCAGGAGGTTGGCATCAGCTTGATGGCTTGGCCATCAAGAAGCCCAGATCTTAACCCGATCGAAAACGCCTTGGAAGGCTAGTCAGAAGGCGCACACCACCCCCCGCCACCCTCAGGGCTCTAAAACAGGCCCTGATAGAAGAATGGGGAAATATTCCCCAACACCGCCTCCGAAACTTAGTGTTCAGCATGCCAAACCGGCTCCAAGCTGTTATCAGCGCCCGAGGCGGTAACACAAGTTACTTAAGTGTGAACCAACTCCAAAACATAAAAATGAAGTTTTTGACAGTACGTTCAAAATTAATACCTTTCTAGTTTTTTCTTAATTTTAAGTGTAAAACTTAACTATAGCTAAAAAAATATATTTTTTAGGAAAGTTACTTAAATGTGCTATAAAATTATTTTTATTTCAAAGCTCTAACTTCTATAGTCTTGGAGTAATTGCAATTTGAAAAGTGTACTACTTATTTTTGACGCCCAGTGTAGTTCATATCTTAACTCACTCTAAGATGATTTTGCAAAAATGCTGAAACGTGTATTTCTTATTTATAACACAAGTGTGAGTAGGACTCGCTCGCCGAGTGTTCCGATATACCTATAGTATTTTTGGAAGCAATAAAGTCTATTTTAAGGACCGCGAAACTAAGTTTATTTCTAAAGGTTTTTTTGCAGATATCTGAAAAACTGTGCTACTCAGAGAGATTGTTTTATTTTTACTGGAATATTCACATAAAAGCTTCTATCGATTATAATTAATTCAGGTTTTTCGCATTGCAAACTTCAGAGATAAGGGGGCGCCCTTGGGGTGGGGGAATGGTACTTTGTTATTTTTTATCATAACTTGATTTTGTGCTGGCATAAAGATTTGACCAGTCTGTTTGAACGTTTATTTATTATTATAAGTGTTGAAATGCAATAATTTATTATTTCATTTAGTTTTATAGAAATTGCAAGTTAGCTTAATTTTGTAACTAAGTAAGTAAGAACTTTTCGAAATAAGTTGTTGAAATAAGTTTCGAACTCGAAATAAATTTTTGAATGTACAAATTAAGCCCTTTTCTATGTTATCCCACTCGACCTAGTTACGACAATTTGAAATATTTAGGCCTCAAAACTAAACAACATCCCCGGTTTGGAAGTTTTAAGAACATTCGGTTTCATCCAAACACGTTAGAATTAGGGCTCCCCATACAATCCCGACCGTAGATCTCCTACTATTGATCAAGTTTATAGAAGAGGCTGAGAGCTCTTATAAACCGTATAATGTCATAAATTACATTGATTTTATTTCTCACGCACAATATATGATCTAATTAACTTTTAATTAAAGCAACATAGTCTGATTCTTATTATAGACTCATTTCTGTATAAAAAAAAACCGGCCAAGTGCGAGTCGGACTCGCGCACTGAGGGTTCCGTAGCACCACATAAACATAATTGTATTAGTTGAAATTTCAGTAAGTTAATGTGCTAGATTTTTTGAGTCCGACACGGGCTTGACCAAATTTTATTATTTGTTGTTATTTTATAGCTTATGCACTATAAACATACCAATTTTCAAGTTTGTAAGTGTTCCCGTTTTTAAATAGAACTAAAACAAAATCGCCTCAGCGACCATTCAACTTGACCCCTCTCTTATATGAATGTTCTTGAAACGGGAGCTCACGACAATTAGTTACCATTAGTTGTGAGAAAAGTTGTAATATTTAATGATTTCATACTTTTCCCATTATTTGTACTGTGAGACCTAGCTTCTTGCCAAATTTCATAATTTTAGGTCAACGGGAAGTACCCTGTAGGTTTTGCATTTTTGAATAAATGTATGGAGATGAGGACATAAAATGCCATATCTTTTGATTGCGTCGTTGTAAAAAATTAAAATTTTCAGATCTTGTGTGGTTCATGGATCCTAATATATGGTATTAATTTCAACCTGATACCATTACCCGTTCGTGAGTTGAAGGGTCTTGACAGACAGACAGACAGACAGACAGACGGACAACAAAGTGATCCTATAAGGGTTCCGTTTTTTTCTTTTGAGGTACGGAACCCTAAAAATGATTGATTAGTTCAATTTTAGAATGAATGGATAATTATAATTTATCCTTTAAGCGCGTCTGTTTTTAGCCTATTTTTTCATCTGGCTTCAACCACGTGTGTCTAACGGAACTAGCTAGAACCACGGTTTATGGCCCGCATAAGAATGCAAGTCATTTAAATGGAAAACGGATCGCCTTGAGTATTTATGCATACAAACAACGGCCAAGTCCAATCTTTCCTCCTGAGATTAAGTCAAAAAGTCAACATTACTCAAAATAATTGAATGTATTATACGAGTATTGTACTGTCATTTTCGTGAATGACTGTTTGCCTTTTGAATACAATAAATAAGATAACCTAAACACGTATCATTGGCACGCTATATGCAAATCAGCTGTGTCGAATCAACATCTAAAATTGCGTTTAGGCTGTCCGATCGACGGCCTTTGCCTCGCACCTCGGCCTCGCTCGTGACGTCATTGATCGCACACAAACATCGCACAATAACTTTCGCGGAAATCCCGGCAATCAGTTTAGATTGGGTGAGATCGTTTGTCACCTTAAATTCGTGCAAAACTTCTTTATTCTAAGACTTGGAAACCGAAAAAAAAAACTTCCCACGTCATTTGGACCACATTTGCTCCTGAAACGGACGTTTTCAACTACTCGTATGTTAGATACAATTAGTTAACGTATAACAAGGATTTGCTTTAGCGGACAGCACATCGTTTAACGTCTTTGTTTGATAAAATATGTAAAGCATTGCTTTATTGCGTTTAAATTCTGTTAACTATGTATGAATGAAGGTAGTATTCAATGTATGAATGACTACCTACCTATAATAATAAAAGTTAGGCGAGACATGTTTTTTTTTTCTAAGAAAGTGAATCGCATCATGTTCTCGCATCGCATTGAATTTAAGCACGGAACATAATAAGTTACCTTCGATTTCCGGTATTGTGCAAGATGGTTGATACGTCATGCAAGGTCGATTACTAAATTATTGAGTTGTGAGTAATTTATATACACGATGTTAAAGAATCAAGCGATTCGTTGAATGGTAATGATTTACCGGAAAACACAAAAGTCTAAAATTAAAGGGTGTTTCTTAAGGACGGGTCGATCTTGAAATGGAGTAACTCAATTTTGTCTAATTTTCAATTACATTTCCGCATAGATCTGGGTAAAGAGCGATACATGGCTATGTTTATAAGCAAAATTACCGTATATGGGACGACTCAACGACCGCACAACGTTCACCAGATGGCAATCTATCCACACTATTTAATGCGGATTTTGGGCTGTGCTTTAATTACCAAAAACGACTTTCGCGAGGCCGTCACCGCCATAGGCTGGCGTAGCAGTCCAAAGCTAACCAATTTGATGATATAGACCTGGAGGACATGTTTTTACAACAAGACGGTGCTATGTACCACAAAGCGAACGCCATAATGGACATTCTGCGTGAAAGATTTGCAGGTTCGTACCTTATTATCTCTCGCAGAGGTGACGTATATTTGCCTCCAAGATCGTGCAATTTGACCCTACCAGACTTTTTCTTGTGAGATTTTCGCAAGTCTATGCTAATAAAGCGTAATCGACCAATGCCCGAGAAGCCAGTATACATAAACCAGGCCATCACTCAAATTCAGCCAGATTTTGGGTAATCGGATTTGTGCCACCGTGAGAAGCTGCGGCGGAATATTCCACACAAAATAGTCCTTTCAAATAAAAAAAAAATCGTTCATAACTTACACACAGCTTGTTTTATGCTATTTCAACTATGGCTCGTCCTTGTTACCCTATAGAAGGGATACATGAGTTCCAGTTTCAAATGCTAGCAAAACTGTTCAAATAAAAGTGTTGACTCAATTTATTTAGTCTAGCGGGCAGCCCCAAATCAATTTAAGCCGCATATTTTGAAACTCTTAACTACTCGCAAGGGAATCAATACCTAACGGATACTTACAGTCGACCTAGAATCTTGAAATTTGGCATAAAGCAACGTTTTATAGCACACATAAAGGAAAAATTGCGAAAACCTCAAATTTTTAATAAAATCACATAATAAGAAAAAATAGCAATAAAAATACCATAACTTTTACTTATATACTTGTACCTACAGGTTTGTACGAAACCCTCGGTGCGCGAGTCCGACTCGCACTAGGCCGGTTTTTTTTCTGTATCTTGCCACTATACTGTGGTTAACTACCACTATGTGTTATGCCATTTTGTTTAAGATGACCTTTATGACTGTAATTATTATAGTGATGATGAATTAATGAAGCGCTTTAATAACTTTCTTTCACTGATCAGACAGGTAATAATAACTCTGTTTGTCACGCAATAAAAAGATATTAATCACCGGTCACACAATGTCTGTTCATTCACAATTTCGTACGCGATAGAGAGATGAGATAAGATAGACATAGTATCTAACAATGCATTTCCCACGTTAATTTGGGAATTCGTTAGCAATATCTTAAGCAACGGCGGCATTGTAAAGAGTAGGGAGCACTCTTGAGATAGCTTCGCTGGAGTACGTAGTAGTTTTACTAAACGTTAGTTTACTTTTATTTAATCTGTGGTTTTACACAAACTTCTGATTTAGACCATGAAACTGAACATCTTTACCCAAAGAACATAAGTCGAAATATCCTATACAAATGCGCTATCACATAATGCAGTTTCTACGGGAAGTAAAAAAAGTTTCTACTAAAGTGCCTGATACTAGGTTGTAAAAAGGTTCCCGTCAGAGGTGACAACCCGACTTAGGCTGGCAACCATGCGGATTCTATATCAAATTAATAAGGGACGCGAAATACACGGTCGGCAACATGAGTCCCGACAGAGGTGAGGAGGTTGGCTGGCAACCATTCGGGTTCTATAGAGAATCGGTTGTAAACTGCGAACTACACGGTCGGAACGCGACCTACACGGTCGAAGCGGACCAAGGTCACCTCTGTCGGGACCCATGTTGCCGACCGTGTATCAGGCACTTTAATAAGGGACGCGAAATACACGGTCGGGACGGAACCGACCAAGGTCACCTCTGTCGGGCGGGATCCATGTTGCCTGCCTTTTAGCTAAAAGTCGTTCATTATAACTCTGATTTCTGTTTCAGATTTTGGGAGTAGTCTTTTTGCGCCAATAGCAGAGTCAATCTTTTTTCTGCTCTGTGGTCAATCCTATATCAAGATAAGCAACTAAACCATCATAGTCACGTCAAGCCGTTGGCTCAAAACAATACAAATGCATTAAGTAATCTTTATATCCATCAGCGAACCACGGCCTTACCATTCATGAGTTCCATAGCCTACGCCAAGCCCACGGCCTCTTTAACGATTAAATAATAAATACCGTCCGAGCACATTATTAATTGACCGCTTCAAGACTTTATCTGTTCAAACAGGCTGGAATTCTTTAATCCACGACTATCTAACGAGCATATCTCATTACAGAACCTTGGCTCGGATACGGAGTGTCCGTTGTTTTTTATGCCCGGCTGTCATTTGAGAAGGTTGTGCGCAGGCACACTCAATGCAAACTTGTTACATTGGAGCCGTGTTAATGTCAACGCCAGTTACTTGAAAAATGGTTCATGTGATCATATGCATTGACCTTCCATTTCAATTGCTAAGTGATGATTTACGATGAGGATTATCTGTCATACAAAAGAAACTAACTGTTCATATGTAACTTGTATCGGTCAGTTATGAAACACCAATAGATAGTGCTTAAACACATTCACATCCAGCCGGATTAGCACGCTGCAGTTGTCAGTTTATCTAGGCCCATAGATTAAAGAATCAGTGTTGCAAATTTACTGACTTTAAGCATGGTCACATTTTTTTGACAGCTGAGCAGTGCAACACATTTTGAAAGACAAGGATGGCTACATGTATTCGTGTATAAAGCTATAATATCAAAAAAAAAATGGTGGGTTTGCTAAACATTTTTTTCAACTGACATTTCTTCGCGTTTAGGGGTGGTAGATTAGATGACATTATTCCTCAAATAAAGTGACATTTCTCCAAGATATATTTTCTCTCGGGCCGCGTGCTAAGCCCGCAGGAGCCACTAATATATTGAATTTATTGCCAGGCGACCATAATTATATAATCCTTGACCATACTTCCACTAAGAAACAAAGTTGTTCCCGTGAGACTATGTCAGGTTGTTTTGTTTGGGGCCTGTGAACGTGGTAAATTAGAGTACACATGAACTACTGCTTAGGTTTACACTTGTCAAGTAAACACTGGCACAATATTTTCATTTTATTTTGTCGCTTTTAGTGCTTGTTTAGTATAAGTCATTGTACCAATACTCGTATAACTGATTATACAAGGAGTAAAAAAATACGATGATCTGTCTAAGAGGTGATTCTATATCACTAATGGATTGTAAAAAAAAATATAAAATAGTTATTTGTTATGCAAGGCAGCAAAAGCGTTATTTGGCGTGAGTGCCTTGTATTGAAACCTGAGCAAGTGAAGGATTCTAGAATTGAACCACGAGCGAAGCGAGTTCAAGGCACAAAACGCAAAATAACTTTGCTGCCGAGCGAAACACAAAATTTTTCACCTCACTAAAGCGAGGAAGCAGCCAGTACCGCAGCGTGGAGGTCTGCCATACTGCATCACGTTCGAATTTCAAAAACCTTTTGCCCGCTAGCGGCCAAAAATCGCTTTTGGCCGCAGAAAAACCTTTTGCCCGCTAGGGGCCAAAAATCGCTTTTGGCCGCAGAATTTAACCGACAAAACAAATGTTTCCGAGCTTTGGAGGTGAAAAATATATTTGTTCATATTCTTTTATTTTGGGTGATCAAGAAATAAGATTTTCCTTCGAATTACATTACTGTAATTTAGGTACTTGCTAGTGACGGGATATTATAACAAAAACCATGTGTCTGCATCACTAGCTGATCATAGCGGTCTTTAACCACCACCGCGCACTTCACTTCTTCTTGAGCTAAAACTACTTTTTTTAAGAAAAAGTACTTTTTTTCTAATATTCTTTTTAGGGTTCCGATACCAAAATGGTAAAAAAAAGGAACCCTCATGGTGCGACTTTGTCTGTCTGTCTGTCACTGTGTCACACCGCTATATCTCAGAAACCACTCATGCTATCGACTTGAAATTTGGAATAGTTTTAGAATATAGTTGCTCAACTTAATTGCACATGAAAGAATTTTGAAAAAATTATGATTATTAATGTAAAGGGGGCCAAAATAGGGGGGGGGAGGGGCAAATTTAAAATTGTCGCTACTAGAAAGGGCTTTACTTGTACATTTTAAAATATATTTTTTATATTTTTACGTTTCTTAGTTTTCAAGTTATGATGAAAAATGTCAAAAAAATACCATTCCCCCCTCCCCCCCTTATCTCCGAAGTTTGTGAAAGGAAAAATCCGAATTAATTACAGTTGACATAAGTTTTTGTAAACATTACAGCAAAAATAAAACGATCTTTCTAAGTTGCACAGTTTTTTAGAAATCTGAAAAAACCTTTACAAACAAATTTAGTTTTGCGGTCCTAAAAATGGACTGTATTGCTTCCAAAAATATAAAAAGTATATCGGAACCCTTGGCGCGCGAGCCCGACTCACACTTGACCGGTTTTTTCATACAATCTATTAGTGATGGATGTGGAATCAAACCTTAGAAGGATCATCGTACTTTTATTACGCCCTGTATGTTAACTTAAGGTGAACTTAAGTCGTGACTTTATCGATTATTAAAATCCATCCCAGAAACGAGACTGGTGTTTCCAGTCGGGTAAGCAGTACCTACTGGCATTCCATAAAGGTCAAATTCCGAGGCAGTCGCCAACATTTACAGACCATTCGAGTATTTCTGTACATGATCGAGATATTATTAACGAAATCGTGTATTCTGTTAAGTATATCGCGGTATTTTGATAAGTACATTATTTATCTTAGAACTTGCCGTATTTAGAGATAACTGATGAGTAATTAAAGCCGCCATCACACCTTCCTTAATTCAGTAACTGATTCAGCATACATTGCTCGTTGAAGTAAGGATCAAATCAACAAAACTATATGTATATCAGTATAATCTATGCTGAATTAGTCTTGAAATTAAAGAAGGTGTGATTGCGGCTTAAGGATCTGAATTCTTCGAAATTTAAAATGAGAAACTACACTTTTTCTGCTGATGATTTCAATCTAATGTCCAAAAATCATACACAAGTGTCTATCTTGTCGTCTCTAGTTAATAACAGTCATAAAAACGTTTATGATTATCTCACAACTCTCCCAAAACCAGCTTTTCCTCTCTCCAGTCAGCTGATCGTCGTTTGTCGACACTGGTAGTGGAGTGGAAGTGGTCTAGTGGTAGAGGTATGCAGCAAGGTCAAGTTCCGAGGTGGTCGGAAACACACGCGGGTATGGTTATGTAATGCATTGCGAGCGGCGCGGTCAATGGGCAGGTGCCGGTGTCGACGCGGGCGGCAGTGATCTAGTTCGAGTTCATGCCTACGATCGATAATGCGCACTCAACCGGGTGGACATTACAGAATATAGACTTATTGCTCGAAACTAAGAAAATAGTCTTTGGCTTACACGAGTTCATTACGGAACCAGGCACCAGCTCTCCAGCAGTGGTATTGTGTCTTTCCATACTTAATTTTGTGATGAAATTAGGCTGGAATGTTTTACCTCTTTTAAGATTATATTGTATTTCACACATTAAAATACAATAACTGTAAAATGACATAAAATAACTAAAACTTACTTGAAATCAAATTTTTTGACTTGAACAGATCAGCAAAATCACCTACCGTTATTTAAAACCCAGCCACAACTTTCTAAAGCTAAAACACCTGTCTGAATAAGAACCGTTTAAGAAAAATTATACCCTAAAAAACTTTATAATCTCTCAAATTATATAAACTTAATCGTACACAAACGAAAATTATTACCATGCGCGTTCCAAAAAAGTTATTACTTAATATTTCAACATTATACTCTATTAGCATAACTATCACTTATACATAGCATCTGGTAACTTCATAAATGAACAAAAAACATAATAAGCACCTTCTTCGACATGCCACATTACAAACGTAATAGGTGCTGCTTACAACAACACATATTGAAAGTAAATCAAAATCATATTTCATCTTTAGAAGGGCAAAGTAATACACAAGAATAATATTAGACCGTAAGGACACTGCATGTTATCCTACGTCATCTAGTACACGAAATTTGCAACTTTGTAGCGATAGTAGTGGCCTAATAGGTCCACAAAACGTTGGTCTGCCAATCCGAAACCTGGCAGGTTTTGTACAGTTGGAGAGAAAAGTGGTTAAATGACAGATTACACGAATGAAATCTATTCGTAGAAATAGAAGGTACCTATACAAGTAAAAAACAACAGGTCTGCCTTGCTTCCTCTTGGCAGTTTCGCTAGTCGGACCACAAATGTGGTCGGATGTGATTAGACCACAAATTTGGTCGGACTGGCGAAACTGCCAAGAGGATGCAAGGCAGACCTGTTGTTTTTTACTTATATAGGTACCTTCTATTTCTACGAATAGATTTCATTCGTGTAATCTGTCATTTAACCACTTTTCTCTCCAACTGTACAAAACCTGCCAGGTTTCGGATTGGCAGACCAACGTTTTGTGGACCTATTAGGCCACTACTATCGCTACAAAGTTGCAAATTTCGTGTACTAGATGACGTAGGATAACATGCAGTGCCCTTACGGTCTATATTGTGTCTGTAGGGTTTGCTATTAACGCGCAGACATGAGCAATAGGGAATATACATAATTTTTTTTAGTGGCATTTATTAACAAAATATGAAAAACCGTAGTAGAGAAGACAAAAAGTGAAATTATAATTGAAATCGGCTAAGAAATACGGCTGATATAATCAAATCTATTAATTACGCGCCGATTAGACAGAGAGATCCGACATGGAATGTGACGTCACATGCCACTAAGGCCATATAAACTTCGTATTAAATTTTGTTTTGCTAGAAAGAGACAGAAACAAATCTTCGATGACTTACATCTTTTTCAATTTCATAGTTATTCGAAAAATAGTTTTACTAAACTGTTTATTACATGAATGAGGATAAATTTCTTAAATAAAAAAACATCACGCATATTCCCTATTGCTCGCGACCATGTAATGTAACCATTCAATGATGACCACCATCTAGGCCTTGATCCTTAATAGTAATACAATGTAAATATTAATCGTGCATACCGTCATACTGAACTTAATTATGGTTGCCATTTAACGAGATCACGAGACAAAGGTCTCTAGTATACTTATAAGAAGATAGTGAGAGCCGGATCTCGCTGTAATCGAACAAGGTGATTTTCACACAAAGCACAATGCATATTGGATGCCTTTCCACCGAAGATGTTTACCAATATAATAGGTCTTTACCTATGGAATTGCCGAAATTTTCTTACAGATTAATGAGATCATAATTCCTATAATTCTAAAGCAATTTTTTTTTTCATTTGTCCTATATTTGAAAGTTGACTTCAAGGTTATCAATTTGCGCATAAAATAAAGTTTTTATTTTTAGTTTCATATATAAAATTAAAGGTTCGCAAAACCGTTCGTCTTAAATGTTGTCCGATTTCATCATTAGATTTGTTATATTTTTCGAAAATTAAATTTAAGCTTCTGTTAGCTTAATGTCTTCCCTATCATGCTTAAAAAACAAACAATTTGGATTTTAATACCTAAAAAAAATTCCAATATGTTAGTACTGAAAATTGAGTTTACCCAAAGTTCGCCATACAAAACGGCAATTTCATAGGTAAAGATGATCTATTATTTGCAGCTATGTCAAAAAGCAATCGGCTAAAGCAAAAACAAATTTGTAAAACAATGTTTATTTTTTTTTTTTTTTTTTTTTTTTTATTTATTTAACTAAGATCTACAGCATTAATACATACAATATAAACCAATACAGTAATCTATACATTAGCCAATTACAGATCTTCACTACGTAATTAAAACATTTAAATTGAGGGTAAGTTATTTGAAGGTCGGTAGCAAGAATAAAAAAAAAAAGTATACATATGAAAACATTAAAAAGTATTGAACTTAAAAATAACAATTGTCGCTCACAAATCATGATAGCAATCAGATTTGGGGTGTGAGTGTATTTGTGTTGTGTGTGTGTTTGTGTTGAGTGGAGTTGATGTCATTATACCGTGCTTATTATCCAATACATATTATAGTAGGTATAATTATATATCTATGACTGTATCTTAAAGTGGGTCTACATGCCTTCAAGTAAAATGAACAATTAATTTATTTACATTTTGCAAAGTAGGTAGCTGAAATGTGTGTAAGAAATTGAGTTTTAGTTAAAGAGAAAGGGTCTGTGTCTGAGAACCTTTTGTTGTAAGTTCGAGGTAGACGCGTTTTGACAGAGTTCGCTGCATAATTTGTTCGGGTTTGGGGTGTATAAAAAAGCTGTGTATGCCTCGTGCGTTTTTCAGGCACGCGTAACTGTAAAACGTCGTTGACAAGCTGTGAGCAGTCGAGAGTACCCGAGCATATGTCATGGAACAGTGCCATGTCATGTACCAACCTTCGATTACTCAGTGACATCAATCCATGTTTTTGACAAGACTGTTCATATGAGTCGCTAGTAAACCGACTGCGGTAGTTTAGGTGCTTTGTGAATTTTCTCTGGACCCGTTCAATGGCATTATCGTATACGATATACTGTGGATTCCATATGCTGCAACAGTATTCCAGTATGCTGCGTACGTAAGCGTAAAATAGAACTTTTACGCATGATACATCTGTAAATGGCTTTGTGATTCTATAAATGAAACCTAGATTTTTAAAAGCCTTGTTTACAATTTGATCTACATGTGATGCAAAGGTTAATTTTGTATCCAAGAGTACACCCAAGTCCTTTACAAAACAGTCTTTCACGATTTTAGTTCCATTTAGGTGATACTGAGTATCAATAGGAGTGCCACGTGTGAATGTGATATGCACACATTTACTTACACTGTTCTTCTTTTCGTCAAATATTCTCTGTTTTAAGTGTCATGTCTGCAAAATACATTGGTGCGCGTTAGAATTAACGAAAAAACTTATTACAGGTAGCTAACTTGTGAGGTGAAAAAGTTCCAACCAATATGTTTACTTAATTTTCCTAGCTTAGCAAAGCGGACAATTTTTTTTTAAGCGCGGCTTGAAGCTAGGGAAATTATACGAACTGTTTGAAATTACACAACTTATGTATATAGAAGGGAAAGTGCCAAAAGACTTCAAAGTAACTAAAACTGTAACACTACCTAAAAAACAGAACACCCTCAAATGCGAGGAGCACAGAACTTTGAGTCTCATATCACAGGCTTCAAAAGTTATCTTGAAAATAATACAGAACAGATTAAGACCTAAAGTAGAGGAAGTGGTGGGAGATGACCAATATGGGTTCAGACAGCAAAAGGGTACTAAAGAAGGTATACTGGCACTGCGGATGATAATTGACAGGAGGATGGATCTAGGGCTAAACACGCATATAGCATTCATCGATTTAGAGAAGGCATTTGACAGGGTGGACTGGAGGTTGATGATGACAGCACTTAAGGATATTGGAGTGGACTACAGGGATAGAAGGATTATAATGGAATTGTACAAGGAGCAGGAAGCAATAATTGAGGTTGGCGAAGAAAAAGGAACAGCAAGGATTCGACAAGGAGTTAGACAGGGTTGTCCTCTTTCACCTTTGATATTCAACATTTTCATAGAGTGTGCAATTAAGGAAATTAAAGAGAATGCTAAAGGAGGGGTCAAAATTAATGGAGAAAACATTAAATTTATACGTTTTGCAGATGATATGGCTGCACCAGCAGAAACTGATATAGAGCTACAAAATCTAATTAGCACCATAGATTCTATATTTGAAAAATACCAATTAAAGATAAATGCCAACAAAACTAAAATAATGACAGCATCCAAAAAGCCAACGAACAATAGACCTGTTAAACTGGGTAATTACATAATAGAGGAAGTGAATAGTTTTAAATATCTTGGAAGTATAATAAATAATGACTCTCGATGCACACAAGACATAAAAGCCAGAAATGCAATAGCCAAACAAGCCTTCAACCGGAAGAAACATATACTTAAATCTAAAAAGATATCACTGAAAATTAGAAAAAGGTTTACTAAATCATATATCTGGACTATCGCACTCTATGGGGGAGAAACGTGGACAATGATACAAAGAGACAGAGAGAGGCTGTAGGCGTTTGAGATGTGGTGTTGGCGAAGGATGGAAGGTATAAGCTGGACAGAAATGGTGTCAAATGAAAGGGTACTTGAAAGGGTTAAAGAAAAGAGATCTATCGTACAAACTATAGAGAACCGGAGAGGAAATATGATTGGCCACCTGATACGACACGATTCGTTTATTAAGAACATCATGGAAGGGAAATTTGAGGGAAAGAGAGGAAGGGGCCGACCGAGGAGAACCTTTATGGAACAAATAAAAGAGAAAGTACAGGTCGAGTCGTATCAGGAGGTGAAGGAACTGCCGGAAACAAGGAAACATTGGCGATTACTCCACCGACAAGAGCACAGCTCTTAAGTTTAAAGAACATAGCATAGCTCAGGTGGAAAACTACCCTACATCATGCTTGAGGCACTGGCTTAAGGCTACAGTTTGCCTACAAAGGGCCTGTTCTTTTTTTTAATTAAAATTATTAGAAAATATTTTGATACAACAAATAAGTATCGTCGTAGCATTTAAGACACAATAACACAAAATACTATTATTAAAAAGGAAAAACCTGCCAGATTTCTAAATATTCAGGGTGGTGATCGTGGGATATTCGATAATACTAAAACAATAATACGAGTAGTGGTTCGGTTTTCAATAATACCAAAACGAAAAGGTCTAGAACGTTATGTAACGTTAAGCCTTAACTAAGCATTTTAGGCAAATCTTTTTGTTTTGGTAATACGAGTATCGTTAAAATTAGTATCGTTCAATATGCAAACAAGTATGAATGTAAAAAACAATGAAACTCATTGTTAAATGTTCTTCTTGCGTGTAGTATAGGGACTAATTTTAGGAAATCGCAATAAAAAACCGTCGTAATGCACGAATAATATTAAATCTTCTCTTAAACTTGAATTAATATTTCGTCATTGCTCTCGGGCTCTCGTCACGGCATTGCTGGTATCTTGCAAAATATTCATATTTGCTAATCAATTAACCATCTTCATAGAAAAAACGTTTTGTGAAGAACAATGCTCCGCCATCATGACTTGACAAGGCTATGTTTGAGTGCTCACTCGTCTTTGACTTTAATTTTGCGCCTATGGTCATCTTGTTTCTATAAAGTTTAATTTTCCTAAGTAAAATATTAATACTGCTGCCTTGCATAACAAATAACTATTTCCTATTAGAGGACGCTAGGAAAAGTTCTTTGAAATAGATAGGTGTGAATCTGCCTTTGAAATTGAACACTTTTTTCTAAGAAACATACATCTTCTTATAATAATAGAAATACGAATTTCGACCCAAGTTGTTCTGTTTAACCGCCTTTTGGAACCGGACTTTTCCTAACAGCATGTAAAATATGGTACTTGGTAGCCGTAGGCTTTGTATTTTTATATAAATTATTATAAAAAAAAAATATAAAACAAAAAAAATGATAAATAATGAATTAACTAGGTATTAAAAATAATAAAGAAATAAATATTAAAATATATTTCTTTTATTTAATATTAAACTATTAACAGTAAATATTTAAGGGCCTACTTTTTACTCATCTTTAACATTAATTGACTTTATACTATCAAACAACAGTATTGAAAAGTTCAACCATGTCAAGACTAGATAATAAGTAGATATATTTTATTCATGCAAAATATAGTCAAGAACCACCTCCATTAATAATTTTGCTTAAGTGCGTAATAATCGCGTACTTCTACAAATGTACATAAAGACGTATACTATATTATAAGTATAAGTACGAGTATAAGTACTTCAAGGAAGGTTAAACAAATGCAGTAAGTATAAAAGAACTCTATTAAAAGCTTTATAAGGAGACGATAAAAACACTGAATAAATACATTTATAATAAAACATAAAATTTAACAAATCTGTACATTACAAAAATTATACTTTAAAGGACGCTAAAACACTAGTAGAAGCGGTAATGGAACGGATTTACCTATTTTTTATATACCGGGTGTAAAGGACAGCCTTCCAAAAACTATAAGGGCATCATCAGTCAACGTAACTAAACCACTTCAAGCGAATAAACCTTTCAGGAAATGAAAATAAAAATCGGCCTCTCCATACAAACTGTCCAATCAAGTTTTTAATGTTGTATGGAGAGGCCGATGTTTCTCTATTTCCTGAAAGTTTTATTCGCTGAAATATGTTCAGTAACGTTGAATGAGCATGCCCTAATCATTATTCGGAAGGCTGTCCCTTACACCCCTTATATAGTTTGTGAGTAATTGACGGCCTAATAAAGAGACAAAAACAAATTATAACAAAAGTACGATGATACTTCTAAGGGGTGATCCTACATCACTAATAGATTGTATAAAAAATATTGAATACTCGTAAGTAGTTTTAACTCAAGTAGAAATGAAGCGCCTGGAGGGTAAATTGACCTCTATACTAAAATACAAACACAAAATACAAAATTTTTTATTTTCCAAAACACAAAAGAGTAAATGAAGTTCATTTTTAGTAAAACTTAATTCTATTTTCTAGTCCTGTCGTAGTACAAATGTTTTATCTTGCAAATCTCACACTAGGAATCTATGATCAGCTGGTGATGCAGACAAAGATGTTTTTTTTTTGTTATAATATCCAGTCGCTAATGTAATTCGAAGAGAAATCAAATTTCATGATCACCCAAAATAAAAAAAATATATATTAAAAAACGTATTTTTTTATATATACGAGTATAATATATATTATATATATATATATTTACAAACTATTAGTGATGTAAAATCACCCCTTAGAAGAATCGTCGTACTTTTTTTACAACCTGATTTCATTTTTACAATGTACGGTACGTCTACAAGTTACAATGGGTTTATTTGGGTGTAATATATAGGTATAAGCTTTACGTCATCGCAATAGGTTCACTCAAACAGAAGATCTACGCCGTTTATTTATTTAATTTAGATACAGAAACGCCATTATCGAAAACACCCTTTAAAAATCTGTTCAATCATTTGCGTTTTCTGTAAAAGCCTAAACTCCACGCGAATGAAATCGTGGGCCCAGCTATTAGTTCACCAATTTCAAAGTTGTAATGAACACCTCATTAGAATTCTCAGTACGTAATTGGTGTAAATAATAGTCGTAAACCTCAGGCTGAGTCACCTGTGGTCGAGCCAAGGTGTCCTACCGTCCTTAGTGGTTTGCCCTCGGCGCTCGGCTACGAACGGCCGTGACCATTATCAGCCTTCTATAAATCTCGTCCAGAGCTTCAAGTAGGTAATTATTTCTCCGGGTTGACTGAACTCAAAAAGGGTACAAAAACTTGATGAATAGACAATCAAAATTAATAACCTGAACAAAAAATATAATTATAGTTGTAAAAACTTTTAAAACTAATTGCACAGGAGTGTAATTTGCGGTGGCGTAAATTTTGAAAAAACTTTATAGTGACTTTATACTGATGGTAATAAATAATTTACGCATCATGTCAGTCAGTGAAAATTAATTCCTGTTTTTAAGCTAAGCTACACATCAGAAATTCACATTCTTCATAAAATTTTTACCTGTCGGTACTGAAGCATTTGATACAACTTACGCCTTGTGCGTTTTATCTAACTTAAAAAGCACCCACGAAACGCGTATTCAAAACGTTTTAATTAAAGTCCAAGGCCATATAACGCTCTTTATTATGTTAACCGACTAGTTTGATTACAATTTCATCATACGAGTAGTTACTAGTACCTATAAGTTATCAGTTTTATGTAATATTACGGCGATTCGTATTGGATGACATCTTGGTGTATTGAGTGCCCTTATTGGCTCAAGGTAGCCCAAGGTCGACAAAATGCGTCCGACAATCGGCCTTGCTTGAAGCGAGGGCGCAACATGCTTCCGGAACCGCCTTGGGAGCTTGTTGTTTTAGCCTGTGGCTGAGACTTTTTGCAATTTAAATTAAATATTTATTTTTTGCATGGAAGGCAGCTTAAAACTATATAATACAATGATATTAATTTTGTGAATAGCGAATCAAAATCAATCTCGATTTTAAAATCCTATTGGATTGAAAACAAGCAAGTGAGCATGGCTTTTGTGCAAAATCCGTCAGGTAAAGTACCACCCCCAAGCCTATTTCTGCCGTGAAGTAGCTGTGTTTGCTCTGCTGTGTTTCGGTTCAAAGGGTGTAATAGATTCTGAAGGCACTGCAAAGTATCCTACGTCATCGAGTACAAGCAATTTGCAAAGTGAGACTTTATAGTGGCCTATTGGCATTGGAGACCAACGTTTTGTGAATGAAATAGGCCACTACTATAGCCCAAAAGTTGAAAGTTTCTTGTACTCGATGACGTAGGATAACTTGCGGTACGGTGCATGAGATATACTTCTTAGTTCTCAGGGTGGGTAACACGCATTGTTGTCTTATTAGTGGCATGTTATGCCATACTAAAAAGACAGTGGACGTTATGGGTGGTGGTGACCACTTACCACCAGGAGGCCCACCTGCTCGTTTCTCCACTTGTGACATAAAAAAGCACACATTTTTTCCTATTTTTCATTGAGTCTAATAACCAATTAATGAATTTAAGGTTCACCTCCTAAATCAAAATCTCAACAAGAAGCTTTGCGCAATTTAATTTATAGTAAGTTACCTTAGTACAGATGATCTCTGATTCACCTCAATTTAACTCTAACTCGTATACCTAATCATTATAAAACAAAGATTGAATCTTTAGAGCAATTTGTTTTTATTGCATCCTGGATATGTCTGTGGATGATAATTTACTGTTTTTGTGTTGGTTCTTTACAAATTGGCGGTTCCGTAATGAATCGACTACATAAACGTTAATAGTACATTAAGATGCAAGTGCGCTGTTTTGATGATTACACCCGAGGCTCAGGAATTGCTGCCCGAGCCACAGACGAGGGCGTAATGGAGCCTAGAGTGTAATAACATTGCGCACGTGCATTTTACGACGTTTTGTAACAACACATTTGCGAGTAAAACTATAATCTTTTGTCCATCGCACGTCCATCGGAACATTTTTCTTTTTTTGTGACAATAAAAAAAATTGTAGGCCGCATGTGTAGGTGGTTTCCTTTGATTTTTATACCTCCAAACGTATATTTCGTGTCTAAGTTTTTATACAGTTCAGGAACTACATTATTTACAGTTTTTTATAAGTAGATGTCGACGCTTATGGAAATAATGCCAGTATGTGTACACCACAAATATTTGTAAATATGGCGCGCTTATTTCTTTTGTCAGCGGACACAGATTATACGCATGTTTTGGAGACACAGACTAAACTGCCAAACAGCCTAACCCTTGAACCTTGAAATAAATTATCAAAAATTTTATATCTTGTTGCTGAGATGACAAATTTATTGTTAATTAGAATTACTTAATTTCTATAAATGACATCATAAAATTAATATTTATTAATCATATTTTCTCGATCATAGCTTAATTTCATGAAAATGTTAATAAACTCTTTGCTCCTTACCGAGACAAAAAAAAAACAAAAATAAAACACTAGGGCGGTAATACAATAAAAAAGTACGCTTGTTTAATAAGCTAGATTTTTAAATGATCGGGACTTTTTTTATCTATAATGCAAAAGGAAAAGATGACATGCAAACAATGTGTTTAACGTTTACCTAACATTTGCACAAAAATCGCCGTATCATATTAGTTGCGGCCGAGTACTGAAAGCAATATATCACAGATACAGCAGTATTATAACTGTTATGCTGCAGTTATGCAACATAAGTGCTTGTTTCTAGTTACGTCGTCACGTACTGACAAATAAATGGTCGGTTTAGTTGACGGTTATTTGTATGGTTTTAATTTAAAACATTACCCTCCTTTCTTCGTGATGTTCGATAGAACCGAAAGTAGAGCGCGAAGATTAAATACTTCTAAGATCTAAATGTATATTGTATGTACGGTCAAGAGCACATCAAGCTTAGCACATTGGACTTTGAACCGTTCTTATTTCATAGACGTACGGGCTAGAGTCGCACTGCAAGTGTCAAGCTTGACCTGTCGTTGACTGTACGGTACGGTTGAACTTCGCATATACATGCATTTTAACGCCAAAAAATAGAAAACCTTGTTGTTTTGAAGATTCCAAACCATGTTTTGTTCAGAAAGGGTTACGAATCAGTTGGTTCGATAGTACACTTTTCAACCTATGTTGAGAAATAATTTAAAAAATCTAACTTACCATATTATCAAGCAGATCGAAGGCTCTATCGTTTGTGTGTTAGATATCGTAAGTTCAATCAAATAACCTATATTGTGTCCGCCTGTGTGGTGCCGTAAAGAATAGCACCAACTCATTCTACCCGTGTGTATCGTAAGTGGCGACTAAGGGCTTATATGAACCCGAGGATGGGCAGCAACATCTTTCTGTATATCGTACATACTGCATACTGCGGTTACTAACAACAGCGGTCGCCAGCCGCAACGCTTACAAGCGTGGTGACTATGGTGAATCCCTTCCATCCCCTCCAAGTATCATGGGATGTTATGAGTTACGATACTCGTACCTACTAAAGTCACAAAAATAGGCGAAAGCTTGCAGCGAGAGTTTATACACAGCTCGGTTCAGTATCCATATCATACACAAAACAATTCCTTTATTCCTTTTGTTGTTTACTTTAAAAATTTACATTTATAGGAAGGTCATTTGCGTCTAACTCGACCTCGACCAAAATGGTAAACATACATACATACATACATAACATCACACCTCTTTCCCGTTGGGGTAGGCAGAGACCACAGTCCTCCACCTGCCACGATCTTGACATACTTCCCTTGCTTCCTGTACTTTCATCAATCCTTTTATACATGCTCGTCGGTTTAGGGTACTTTTAACCTGGCCTTTATTCAGAACGTCCTGAATTTGGTCCTGGTACGTTCGCCTAGGCCTTCCCCTTCCAACGTTTCCATGGTAAACATACCACCCAATAAGTAGCCTGGTTTCACTCAAGCGCAGCGAGGTTCAAATCTCTTTGGTTTCACTCATATCACCCCGGACACTGCGCGAATAAGTGGACTTGAAAACGCGTGTAGGTCTGCATATTCAGTGTAAATGACCCGCAGGAGCACCACGCGAATCGCGAGGGCGGGTGCGCGCAGGGGTGCGGGGTGGATTGCGGGCGGGGGGTGGAAAGTGTCCCTGTATGATAGAACTATTACTTTATTCTGTGCTACTGCTGCCAGCATGTCATATTAGGTACTTCTTTTGCTTCATCCACTCTCATCCGGTAGACGAAAAATAAAAAAATATGTAAAGTTAAGTAATTTACATAATCATATTTACATGGTAGCGACTCTCATTGTTTACCCCAATGTCAAGGTTTAATAAACTTAGTTTTTTGTATAGACGGTTTGTTCTAAGAAGTCACCACATTATCTATCTTGTCCTTGCGTTTTTGATGTGTTACGTATTTAATAATCGTATTCCGATGAATTACTAATTAATTTGTGGTAATAAATAATCTCAAGTCACCTTCCTCAATCTTCGACACTAAACACTTGTTTTCGATTTGGTAGGGAAAGCATGATTTTGCATAAATTGCTAGGTCGCATCTGTGCTTTAGTACTTTAAGATAAAAGCAGAAAGACAACCCTCTCTGTTCGGTTTATTCGACTATGGTTCAATTCGATTTTAATCCAGACGCTGTCTGCCTTTTAGCTTACCGTAGATAAAGCGGCGTGATATGGAATTGTTCCGCCCGTTAAATATCCGTGCAATGAAATTAAATAAATATGTCGTGATTAGACATTAGCGATAGTCCTAGATGGCTTTAAAGGATGGCTGTAAAGGCTTACTCTTTGATCACAATCACTCATCATCTTAGCCAACACATCGCGTCTTATCTCACTGTAGTCAGACTTGCGTATTTCTCCTGATGGCTCATATCAGACACACAGTTTGATCTAATGTCCAGCACTAGTCAGGACCCAAGTAACTTGCTCAGCCGTCACACGTAGACAGACCCCAAATGGAAGCAGGGGAGGGGCGTATACACGACAAATAAATAAAGACAATATTATACAAGTGACCCGTGTGGTGCCGGTATAGAATAGTACCAACCCATCTCTACCCGTGGTTGTCGTAAGAGGCGACTAAGGGTTTATGAACCGGAGGTTGGGCAGCAGCATCTTTCTGTGTATCGTACCATCTTACATACTGCGGTCACCAACAACAACGGTCGCCAGCCGCAACGCTTACAAGCGTGGTAACTAACTAAATCCCCTCCAATATAGGCACCACGCGTTCTTGCTGGAGTTCTAGAGGGAGCTCCTTATCATGTAGTAGTAGTCGTTTCATGGGATGTAACGATGAATATAAAAGGTCTTATTAGAGGTAACAAAAACGCACTAATCTTCTTATTACTGTTTTCTGGTTTCTCGGGTCAACGACCGATCGGGCACACGCATACACGCATCTAAATTTACTCAATCCTCCATTGAAAGATCTCGCAGCGACCGCGGCCTTTATTATATTTTTAATAACTCAGCAAAAGGCCCCTACGACCAGTTGGCCCCTAAAAAGGTTATATCTCAATATCTGTCCGTAAACCAATAATCACAACAGCCTCGTTTTTATCTAAAAAACATTTCCGGTTACATGCAAGTGGCAAATAAATATAAGACAGATGCAGTCGACCAAGACATACCACTACTATACACTTCCGACACGCCACTACACTCATATCTATGTCAAGATCTCGAAGTAAAGGTCAAACTAGTATTTATACGCAATCACCAAATAACTTTAATGAGCACTTGTTTTTTAAGCATTAGGACATTTATTAAACTTATTTTAAACGTTTCCTAAAGTGGTCAAGTAGTAAACTAGGTAAAGTTACATGTATCTACATACAATCCACGCAGCTTCAACTTAATTATTTCTTAACTATACGACGTAGAATGTAGTATGTACGCTTAAAACTGTGTAATAGGTATGATAATTAAAGCTGTACTTCTGCATTTATTAAATTAATAGACTGGTCGCCTTAAGTGTGGAAACAAAACGATAACAATCTAATGGGCAGTTGCAACAAGCTTTTTAAAATAAAACAAAAACTAGGTTATTTGTACTTGACATTCGTTTGCCCACTTATTAGTGAAGCCTAAAGCAACCACTTTTGTTCTAAGACTTTGCTAGCAACGCACAAAAAAATTTCATCTTCCCATAAAAAGTAACGTAAGCGATTAACACATTTTGTATGGGAAGTTGAAAAAATTATGTGCGTTGTCAGTAGAGTCGTACCCAGAACAAAAGTTTTTGCTTTTGACCTCACTAATAAGTGGGCAAGCGGATGTCAGGTACAAAAAAATAACCTTTAACGAAATCTCTTAAGTTCAAAATCTCTTTTCCATGAGACGCGTGAGTACTGTGAGTAGAGACGGGGTGGTACTTTTCTTGGCTGGCACTATGGTGCCAGAGCAACATAAAAAACGTGAAAACTGCTATAGCGAAACATTGAAAATCAAATCATAACTTCTGGGGTTGATCGTGGTAATGTGAACGATATAACCAAAACAAAATCGTTGCCTTAAACGTAAAAACAAGCCTGTAATTAATTCTGGCGACTATCTTATGATATAACTTTGCAATGTCACGACGCGACGGCAGAAATACGATAAAACTAAATTTAAACCTTTCCGTTTCCCGATGTCGGAAAGGCAGCTGTGCGGTGTCGCAACTGGTATCTCCTGCGCATTCTTGCCAGACAACGCTGAGATCACGAGCTCGGGAACGCCCAACCACTTTTTGCAACTGTGGACCTACTTTAAACTAGTTTAGAGCCAGATCTGCTTGATATTCCGCACATTCGCACAAAGCGCTTTGAAACATCTTTTATAATGCGCACGGCTAAAGAGTGGAATTCTCTGCCTGCGTCTGTGTTCCCGAGTTCATATAACCCGAATCTATTCAAGTCGCGAGTGAATAGGCTTCTTCTGGGTAAGCTCGTTTCATCGTCGACCTCATCTCTGTCTTCAAGACTAGATCGAGGTCAAGAGTAAGCCCATTTTCAATTAAAAAAAAAAAAAACTAAAAATTTTAGACCTAAACATTCAAAAAGAACAATTAAACCTAGTCCAAATTTGATGAGGACAAGTCACTGTTATTTTAAAATAATCGTGAACAAGGCGTGATATTATGTTATGTATATAAGAACCTACTAAAGTAACAAAAGTCTAAGTTAACTTCACTTTAAAACACATCGTGTATGTGCCTTGTATAGGTGCAATTTACACCTAAGTACATAGTCGAATGGTACGGTCAACCGCTTGTCGGTAGAAACTTTTTCAACTCTATTACCACGCCATAAGGTCCAAAAGTGTTTCTGCTGATGTGCGGCCGTGTGTACATAGTTGAATGTGGGGTTGAGAATACAGTAGACGCAGGAGCGTAATATTAAACACCTATTCTTTGGCAGAGGAGTATTAGGTACCTACACGAGACAGGATGTAAAGAAAACCATTGAGTCCGACATTGACAAGGCTGTTTAAAGCACACTAAATTCACAAGTCACAAACAGGACTTCAATTCGCGCGGCAGTAAGTAAAGGTGAAATTTTGTATGTTTCGATGTTTCAGATGTTTGTTACTCTTTTTGCTGAAAGGCAGAGTATAACATCATTGCCAGAAACACATAAAACTGACTTTTATCGGGAAAAAAATGAAAATTACCTTGGGAAAATGTGATTTTTTTATTTTTTATTAGATCCACGCGGACGAAGTCGCGGGTAACTGCTGGTTTAATATATAAGGGGAACTTATTCACGAAGCCGTTAAGGATATAACACCCACTACTATACCAATGCGTTCCAGTTCTTAGATCCGGTTCTATAAGCATAAAGAAGTATATAGGCACCAGTGTAATATCAAGATTATTTATTGAATTACAGCTAACATAAACTCATTGTTCAACAAAACCAGTATCCTGCTAGACTTGTAGATTATAAATAGTCCTTTCGAAACCTTTAAATCAACGGAACAATCTACTGTTGCGTTGTTATCGTTTTAAACAGTAAAGCCTTAATAACTATTTAAGGCGAGGTAGAATTGTGTTCAAATATTTAGTAAATTTGTAAATATACTGCGGTGCGGGGACCCGGGAGAGCGTTTAATAAGACACACGTGTGTTCCGTATGATGCAGGTTTATTGACTAATACTTATATACTAAGGTAGGAGAGGCGAGCACACTACACCTCCCCCGTAGAAAAAAAGAAAAAAAAATACAAGCTTTTTTTTTTTCTTATACATTTCTTATGTTACTACTTATAACTAAACATTCCTTTCAAATTTTTATTACCAATAAAAATATTTTGGTATCCCTTTTTTTTTCATACTTCTGATTGCCAAGTATTTATGTGTCTGAATTTTGATATGATATGATAATACTTTCAAATACATTTTATTTTAAGTAGAAATAGTATGTTTTCTTTTGAATAACTTAACAAAAAAAAATTAGTTATGCGTAATTTTAAGTTTCCATCCTTTGTTCGTGTACTTTGTATAAAAACTATGTTAAAAATACGTCTAAGTACCATTTAATTTTGAGTTTCTTTCCAGTGATTCGTATCAATAATATCTAATATTAAACCAAACCAAAAGTGAATTTTCTTCAACAAAGAAATCCTAAAGAATACTATTGATTGTAAAGAAATTTTTATGCAAAAATACGCTTAGGTTTTTTTTTTTAATACTGATTTACGTAATTTGTGTTATTTGGAAGGTAATGGACTTATATCAAATCATTATATTTTATTACCTTATTAATCATTATTTTTATTACATTAACTATATTATTTTATACTTTTTTCTAATAGTATGTACTGTTGGTAATATTCTCATAAACATAATTTCATTTTCTTTTCATTTTTATACTTATTCTAATGTAACTAACCACACATATTTTTTTTATAATGCATTTTGATTATATTCTTATTAACTAAAGATATACCTTAACTACTCAAGTTCAAGTCAGGGTTGGTGTCATTTTTCATCGTCTTATTTAGACTATTTCTCACAATTCCAA
This sequence comes from Athrips mouffetella, assembly GCA_947532105.1. Lineage (NCBI taxonomy): Eukaryota > Metazoa > Arthropoda > Insecta > Lepidoptera > Gelechiidae > Athrips > Athrips mouffetella. The sequence goes on along the minus strand of OX383972.1, from coordinate 11,926,947 downwards.
ATTTTCCTTCCAGTAATCAACAAATAAAGATTTGTTCCCTTCAAAAATTAAGCATACTAGTCATTTCTGTATTTTAATGGACTATCTATAATTTTAATAAGTTGGTTGGTAGGTAGCTAACCTAACCTTTACTAGTTCTACTCGTTTTAAACATGGGCCCATTATTTTGTCACTCATTGCATGCATTTAACATTTTAGTCATATTTATTTATTTTTTGGTATACAATTATACATTATAACATATTCATTTTTTGGGCCGGCCGGTCCCTTTATTATTTATTTAATATTATTATTGGTACGTAATATTATTAGTCGACTATATTTTATTATATTGGCATTTTTGCCTTTTATGGGTCGTGCGCACGCCCTATTATTTTACGAGGTCATATTTTAAGCCTTTTAGACTCTAACTATTCTCACGGAGCTAACTCGTAGTCACCATGATCGAATGAAAGATCTGACACTCAACGTACCATTTTTATACATATAGGGTCTCTCATTTAAGACATTATTTTTGTCTCCAACAGCATTCATACCGGAGACTCGTCCGACCTATGACTAGACTGAAGGATTTGAGCCCTATTGCGTACCTACTTGTGTAGTGTACCACTAATTCGAGCATTTACTTAGCTCTTTGTCTCTAATTACTCTCTAGGAGCATTATTTGTAACTTTCCATACACTTTTCTTTGCCATTCTCCCAAACTTCACTCATTTGCGAAACCAATCCATTATTTGAATATTTCGACATCCATGTCTTGACTAGATAACAGACAACAAATAATCGTTTGGGTGATCAGTCCAACCGATCGTCAAGACTCTGTCTACCGAAATATTCCCATCTCATATCATACTACTCATACTAAACTTTTCGAAACAACTCTCATATCCGATTCCAATCAACATAATTACAAATCAATACTTTCATAAACATATCACATAAACAATCCATTTCATTCCATAAGAGGAAGTACCTAATTGCACGCAACAATGGTGACAAAAAAGATATTTAATACTTTCCTCCTATACAAATACAAGATACAATCCGACTTTCCTTACTCATTACAATATTACTTAAACCTTTACCACCTCTTTTGTATTAATTTTTACACCTAATATCTATTTTTCATAGCATATTTGGTTTTGAGTCTTATATGAAGCCCGCGACTTCTCCTGTCAGTAATCATTAACGATTATTTGTCTCTATATCAGAGTGCATAACGTTATTAATAATGCGTTTTTAAGAAATGTTCTTATCTCTCTATCAAGTTAAGCTCTTAAATGTTACGTTATAGTTAATTTAAATATACTGAGTGTTTTGTGTTACTACTTATTCTAAGACCCAATATTAAAATCATCATAACGTGTAATTCCGTTTTTAAAACAGTGCCAAAATATAATAGTTGCAGGTAAGACAAACTGTTTGAAACATGCTTGCCTTTTACGTTGAATCGTTTCGTGTTTCATTACTGCTAAGTTGCAAGTGATGCCACATGCAGTTCCAATTTAATACCAATCCATTTCATATTTCAAACAAAGTGCTGACTTCAATCAAAGTGACTGATTGCACAACAAGACTTGCATAAAGTTCTTGTTACTAAGTTAGCACCTACGTACTTACTTAAAGACTTATTAGATTTTACTAAAACTTTTACTATAAATATGCATAAAATATACTGGGTACTACAACAAAATTCTTTTTATTATATTGTTTGGTAGATCCTTGTTTATTTGTTAAGTTGTATGGTTATCAAATCCATGCTGTCAATTTGTTATTTGCTTCGTATTATAAAAAAATAAAATCCGTTTTGAACGTTTAGCTTTAGTTACTGTTTATCTCACAAGTTATAATAATACAACTGATTTAGAATACATGAATAATACAATTAAAACACATAAAACTTACTAACGTAACGATATAGTATCAAACTATTACAGTTTCCTTTATTGATAATTTTAAGACCCGTTATACTTATTTCACATTCATTTGGTACATTATCTGCTTACCTGTGCGACATTGGTTCGATGCCCACTTACTTACGCATGCTGCAGTCCTATTTATATTACACTGATTCATCAAAAACAGATATCTACCTAGTTGTTCATTTTGTATTTTCTGGATTTTTAGCAAAATTTGAGTTTTTTTTTTAGAATGTACAGTCAAGAGCATATCATGCTAGACACATTGGACTTTGTATCATTCTTATTTCAATAGACGTCCGAGCTAGAGTTGTTTCCGGTTGTCAAGCTTGAACTGTCGTTGACTGTACTAGTGAGAGTAACAAGTAGGTATCTAGTTCGTTAACAGTTTTACAAAATATACTATTAATACTATAACGCATCTGAATGAAAATAAAATCTTATGTATTATTTAGGCTTCATAGTGCATAGCTGTAGCTAAAAATAAAATTATCTCTGTACAAACCACGTGAAACGATGCAATATGAGCTGGCGTGCTATGTCGCCGCCGATACCATGTTTGTATTATCCAATTTTCCTAGAACTTGCTTTTAATGATCTCATCAAACTTTTCTAAAAGATAGTACTGATTAATTATTTTATTTGATTTTTACAATAAGGGTGTTTATAAAGCTATAATTTTAATTGGAATAATCACAAAATAATAAAAAAAAACAATCTTTTAAGTAGCGTACAAACAATTTTTTTTTAAATGCTTTTTCATACGGATATTTTTGATAAATATGGATGAAATCTAATTTAAGAATGTTCCAAATTATATAATGTAATTATTTTTACATAAAGATTAAATACATAGGTAAGTAAGTAGGGGGGGGGGGTTCAGTAATATTACATTGATAACAACAACCAAATATTTTCCAAAAATACTTTTCTCTTCTTTTCAAAATGTTACACATTATTGTCACTAAATTTTTTTTTTTACATAATAAAATAATTAGGGTAATTACATAGCACAGTGCGAATTTTCCGTAAAATATATTAATTAAAATATTACTTTTTAATAGGTTGTAGTAACACAAAACTCACTTCTCTAAATTCTCGTTAGGTCTAAATTCGTGTTCTTTTTTATTTGAAACTTAAACTTACTTCGTGAAAAGAAAATGATTTTAAAATAAAACTAACTTGTTTTTCTTTACTATATTGCCAACAGTAAAATGAAAGCTCACGGATCATGTAACTATTTATTATTATTATTATTTTTTCACTTTGATCATTAGGTATATTTAAAAGAAAACGCTTTAAAAAAGTTTAATCACCAAAATTTTATTTACATGATCTGTTGCTGTTTATTCTTAATTAAACTTACGTTACGATGCTTATGGTGAGCCACTGGTGCATGAATTCTTCTTTCTTCAAAATTTGCTGTATTTTTATTTTATTTGTGAACTTCTTCCTTTAATTATTTATTATTATTTGACCGAACCTAGCTAAATTTTTAATATTTTTTCCGATGCCTAGCTAATAAAAAAAAAACCGAAACACAATTTCACTGTATAGCCGCATCCACTTCCGACTCCAACATCTCCCGGCACCCTGCATATCACTCTTATCATCCATCTGACTCCAACAGCTCCCTGCACCCAGCAACACTCATCATCATCCATCTGACTCGTTCATCACCCGGCCGCCTGCTCTGTTCACTTTACTCTTCACCTTTTTTTTTTCCATCTTCAAAATTTTTTCCGATCTTCTTTCCTATTTAATATACCTTTTTCCAAATTTTTGTTCTTCGGTTGGTAATTTTTCTCCATCATTTCGACAAGGGTTTTTTTTTTTATCCATCTTATCCCTGATCTTCCTTATATCTTCTTCTTTATTTCTGATTTCTTTCCTGTCTTCTTCTTAAATTCGCAAATGTGTACATTTTTGTTCTTCTGTTATTTCTTCTTATTAAAACACTGTCTTCCTGATCTTGTCTACCTATTTTTACGCCGTCTCTTCTTCCACTACCGCCACTGACTCACCATATTTTTTTTAGTATTCATTTACATATTTTATTTAAAGTTAAAAGTAAAATTTTATGTATTAATTTATCTTATAAAAATAACACATTTTTTTTTTATTTATTAGATTTTGAAGTTCATGACATATATTTTTTTTCAGTACAAATTGTTTATTTCATTTTTTATCACACGTAGCACAGAACCATTACACCAAAGTTCGCGCGATTGCACAGCGCTGCCCGTATAAGGCAGCACTGGCAGGGTCGCCATGCGGTGCGGGGACCCGGGAGAGCGTTTAATAAGACACACGTGTGTTCCGTATGATGCAGGTTTATTGACTAATACTTATATACTAAGGTAGGAGAGGCGAGCACACTACAATACAAAACTGGAATTTATTTATTGTATGTAATTTAACAGTTTGTTATCCGTTGAAAGGAACTGCACCTTTTTGAGACTAGATTTTCGTGTTCAAAACAATCTCGAAAATCCAAACTTTTAAAATAATTATTCTTATTCGTGTCGATCAAAAAAACAATGTATTTTTTTCTGGTTTACTTATTCATGTATAATTGTAGGTATATTTATTCTGCACTTTTGTTACCCGCTGCTATTAACTTTCTCACTGCCTTAGGTTGGCTGGAAGAAATCTCTTTTAGAGATAAGCCCGCCCTTGTATATGTCCTTTAATTTTGTAATTTTATTGTAAGTTTGTGTGCAATAAAGAATATATATATTCTTGTATCTGTCACCGAAAAATGATAAGAATCGTAATTTGATCAAGTTGAAATTTATTATTTAACGCAATAAATTTCAGCAAATTGATCAAATTACGCTGCTCGGTGGTAAGTTGATAAACTAACGATTTTGCCATACATCAAATCATACACGTAACTATGGACCAAAGAGATTTGAACCTCGCTGCGCTCGGGCTATGGACCAATCGCTGCTCAGTGTACAATTTTACTTTAAAAATAACTGAAACCCGTAAAATAATACATTGTCCTCTGATTGGTCGATGGCGTTGGTGGCAAGCATGTGGCAAGTGTAAGTGTATATTATTATAATACTTACTAATAACGCAAGCGTTAATTCATAGAGTTAAAAATCGATGTTCAACCAATCAGCGTACACCTCACGTTCGTCGTAACATTTTACCGCGAGACTCGTAGGCGGTTGCTGGGTGGCAGCACTTTACTTTTAGAAATAAATTTATTGCGTCGCAAATACAAAACTTTTCGGTAGTATTGTTCGTTTGGCGGCAATATATGGTAGTTATATATGTTATAACCCACGACATCATAGCTTAGCTTATCATTTATAGCTTTGTATTGGTAAAGTGCTAAAAGTGGCCGTTTTTGGCAGTTTTACAATACAAAGCTATTCACGATAAGCTAAGATGTGATGTGATGGATAATAAAATAAAGAACTACCCCAAATTGCCGCCAATCAAACAATCCTTATTATATGTCTTGTATTTATGACGCAATAAATTTATTTCTCAAAGTGGCAGCACTTCTGCTCAGCAACCACCTTAAATCAACTGCAGTTTATGATTTTTCGAAATTGATCAACTTCCGATTCTTATCATTTTCCGGTGTCATATCCATGTCTAGTTAAACACCTTATAAGCGAAGGTCTTCACTTTAAAACCAGGGGGGTGATCGTGGTAATTTCAACGATATTACCAAAACAAAAACGTTTGCCTAAAACACTTAGTTAAGACTTAACATGAATTTTGAGGCAAACGTTTTTGTTTTGGAAATGTCGTTGAAATTACCACGATCACCCCCCAGTACGCAAACAACTGTAAAAGTTTATTGCTGTATCCTAAATCCATTACTTGAAGATCGCGAACCGTGTCAAGTACGAGTATGGACAGCGACACATCTAATTAGCATTTTAGAACAGTTAGCGACGCATGCGTTGGGTAGCGTAATTTGCACTTTTATTACAACTACCTAAGTTCTAAACCTTAATCTGTTCTCAACATCTGGTTGGTTTTAATATTCGCATCACATCTTGGTTGGCACGCTTTGCTCAATAGTTTTAAAAAACATGTTTGAAGACATAACACTCTGAACCCTGGGAATACTTAACAGTATCAATAATTTGAACAAAAGTAAATATACAATAAAAATTTGTAGTTTAACGTACAAAAAATATCAAAATTCTAAATATACAGCATCATCACGTCAGATAAGTCTTCCTGAATTGCCTTAGCACGCAAAATTACGAGCTAAAAATACTTCCTGTAATTCAAATTCGATTTACTGATGTGCACTACTTGATGACGTCATCGTACCGGTACCGTGGACAGACGACTGACAGAAATGTAGTTTCCGTGCCTGAATCATAATTGTAAACCTCGAGGTTAACTGATTCATTTCTTTTTAGGGATCCGTACGTCAAAAGGAAAATCAATGGAACCCTTATAGGATCACTTTGTTGTCCGTCTGTCTGACTTTCAAGCAAGACTCTTTTTTTTTCACGAACGGGTAAAGGTATCAAATTGAAATTAATATTAAATATTAAGGTCCATGACCTTGACCTTGAAGGTACAAAAATTTTATGGTTCTACAATAACATAATCAAAAGATATAGACAGTTATGAACCCAACAAAAACCAACAGGGTACTTCCCGTTGGCCTAGAATCATGACATTTGGCAAAATGGTAGGTCTCACAAGTTTATGATTGAATGGATGCGGATTTCAAAAGCTTGTAGAATCATATGTTTAACAGGTTTGGAACCCGTAACGCGCTAGTCCGACTCGCATTTGGCCGGTTTTATATTTAAACGCATGATCTTGTAAGCGATTCGATTCGCACAACCGAATTCAAACTTCTTAGAAATTCGTAAAATCGAGTAAATAAGCAAATATGAGTAAATTGACCTTAAAAAACAAAAATGGTGATGTAGATTTTGACGAGCAAATACAAGAATGTGTGGGAATATTTTGAGCTGAAAGTTCTCATGAATAACTCTTGCAGTAGAATAGAAGAAAGAGTGTAAAATGCCAACTTCGCTTTAATAATTTCAAAACAACATAAGTAACTAAAAAGCAGCTGGTCCCCTTCCACAACTAAGCTAAGGCCGATATTTCAATGGGACACCACGGCGGCGCGACTGGTTGCGCCACTGGTGTCCGTAACTAGACACCAGTAAAGACACCAGAGTCGCCACACCATGCGGCCACAGTATTAAGGGCTATATTTCACTGGGAGTGGTAGCGTGACCAGCATCCGAATTGGTTGCGGACACCAGGTGAATAACTCTCTATAGAGCTGTATACATTTTGTTGGTAGCGGCGACTGGTTGCGCTGCCATGGTGTCCCAACCAGTGAAATACCGGCCTAATTGTAATTTATACGAGGAAATATTCACCAATACTAGAAGCCTACGAATTTGTCAGTAACATTTGTTTTCTGTAAGATTCTAAAGTTTGTTTACGATTGTTGCAGGCTGGGTGAGCGATGAAGGGGTGGTTCGACGCATTCCGCGAGGAAGGCGGGCCAACCCTTTACGCATACCACAACCGCACAGCAGTAGCCGCGGACGTCCCGACGCTCGCTCTGCTTGTTGCTGCGCTCACCCTTTACCTCGCCTTCCTTGCCATCTTCCCCGGAATCAGGAAAGAGGTAACTAAACTTACAACGACCCTTTTACTAAACTAACGCATACCACAACTGCACAGCAGTAGCCGCGAACATCTCGAAGCTCGCCCTGCTTGTTATGCTGCGCTCACCCTCTACTTCGCGTTCCTCGTCATTATCCTCGGAATTAGGAAAGAGGTAACTTAGCTAACGCCAACCGACCCAACCGACCCTGTACGCATTTCACAACCGCACAGCAGTAGCTGCAGACGTCCCGACCCTGATGCTCGCTCCGCTTATTGCTGCAGTCATTCTCTACCTATCCTTCCTCGCCATATTCTCCGGAATCAGGAAAGAGGTAACTAAACTAACAACGACCCTTTACGCATACCATAACCGCATGATATCAGTCGCGGACGTCCCGACGCTCGCTCTGCTTATTGCTGCGCTCACTCTCTATCTTTCCTTCCTCACTATCTTTCCCAGAATCAGGAAAGGGAAAACTAGCTTACACAATCATAGACTGGTTAAGGGTGGGTTGACCCTGTACGTATACCACAACCCGAGTCTCGCTCTGCTTATTGCTGCGTTCACCTTCTACCTCGCCTTCCTTCCTTTCATTTTCGAAACAGGTAATGAAAAATGTTATGCATACCGCTACCGCAAAACAATAGCCGCGGACGTCCCAGTCGCCGCTCTGCTTGTTAATGCGCTAGCCTTCTACTTCGCCTTCCTCAGTGTCTAGTAGACGGTGACAGTATTTTGTTGACTTTACAAAACAAGCCAGGTTGCGCCCAGGCAACCCTGTTTTTTAGACTCACCTTTTCTTTGTGCGCCAGCCCAGATAGATCGCTTTTTAGTGGGCGTTGGGGTAGGGTTGCCAACCGCCAGCTCTTAGTCTATAGTCTACCCCAAGATATAAAACTTACATACAAAATGGCCAGCGATAAAAGAGTGATTTTTCACGTTTTTCCTTAAATAGCACACATTGAATCTCAGTAATCAAAATGTTCATTTATTGATTATTCACGATATGCCAGTGTTGGAATAGTTTTTTATTCTTTTACATTATTTTGGTAATTATTTCACTTACGTGATTATGAGATCGGTTATGAGATCTAAAAAATTAACCATATTCATTAACTGGACAAAGTTTCAATCTTGGGTCTCAGTTAATAAACACAATTATAGTAATAGGTCTGTACCTAATTGCCGTTTTGTATGGCGAATTTTAGGTAAACTTAATTTTCAGTACTAACATTTTTGCATTTTTCTTAGGAATTATAAATCCAATTTTTTTTTTTTTTTTAAGCATCATTGGGAAGACATTAAGCTTTTAGAAGCTTAAATTTAAATTTCTAAAAATATTATCTGTAAAAAAATATAACAAATCTAATGATGAAATCGGACGACATTTAAGACGAACAATTTTCGAACCCTTAATTTTATATATCAAACTAAAAATAAAAACTTTATTTTATGCGTAAATTGATAACCTTGAAGTCAACTTTCAAGTATAAGACAAATAAAAAAAATTGCATTAGAATTATGATCTAATTAATCTGTAAGAAAATTTCGGCAATTTCATAGGTAATGACCTATTATATGAATTATATGAATTAAATCGCGTTTTTTGAGCACAAGCCAAAGATTTTATACTCTTATATGTTTACGCTCTTATTTTTTTACTCTTATGTGTAAATCAAAGATCACATATAGTTATAAAGAAATTTTCTCTATTTGTTTCAGAGGTTTTCTACCTTCACGATAGTCACCCTCAGCCTTTTCGTCGGCACAGTCATTTTAGGTGAGCATACACAACAATGAGAATGTTATGAGTGAGTTATGATAAGACTTTTATAACTTATCTATACAGGGTTAGTTTTATCACTACAATTATAACAGACCTAAAAACTTTTCCAAATAAACATTAGTCGAAAAACGAAAAAAATCTTAGGTCGTTCAATACAAAACCATTTATTGATTGACACACAATGTGCGGGCAAATTTTTTCTCAATTTTCCACCAATGTTCCTCAATGGTAGGGGAGGGGGGGAGCCGCGATGGATTTTTCACGTGATAATCAGGGCGAAAGAGGCATGTCTCAGTGGAAGGGGCTTTATGAGAGGATCACAAAAAAAAAAAACACGAAAAAGTATGTGAAAAGTTCCAGACGGAGCCCGGCGTTCAGGAGGTTATTTTCTGGAAACGAAAAGGGTCAATAAAACCGTGATCTTCAGTAAGAACAATTCTCCTGCCAAAAGATGGGGGCTGATGAGTTATGATAAAAAAAACTTTGACCAGGCAAAAAACCCGGCTGCAGTCAAAACAGACAAGCTTGAAAATCAAAGGGATATTTTGAAGGCGAACAAAAGTGATTGCCCGTAATAGAGGCTTACACTGATAACAAATACAGAAAAACCAGACAAAAATCTAAAGACATTAGGCAAACCAGACGATAAAATTGTTTTTTAGAAATCTGCGATAAACCTTTACAAACAAATTTAGTTATGCGGTGCTAAAAATGGATTTTATTGCTTCTAAAAAATACTATACTCGTAGGTATATCCGTGGGTATATCGGAACGGAACCCTCGGCGAGCGAGTCCGACTCGCACTTGACCGGTTGTTTTTTCGGAGGTACGGAACTCCAATAATACATACGGTAAAGTTTTGGGTAAACTATTGATGGAGGCCGTAGAGACTGTCAATCAAAAGTTCAATAATAGACAAGATTGAACACCCGCTGGCAAAGAGCCTTGTTCAGCTGACGTTCAAATAGCTACTTCTCAAATTTTCAACATATTAATTAATATTTGCTATAGTAATATTAATAGATCCTTAATCACTAACTGCCTCACGTTTCTATTACAATTTAACTCATAGCCTCTAAAATTAATTGTCGACCACAACAAAAAAAACCGCAATACACAAACAAGGTAAAGCTGATGAAGTAACGAACAACAAGCAAATGCGCGAACCAGCAGAAGGTTTGATGTAGTGTCTCTACAACACAGGGAATCTATTCTTTAAATTGTCTGTCTGTTGATCACTGCTCGCAGGATTGATAAAATTGTTAGTTTTGGCATCGAGCGTCTGTTGGGCCTCTAAGTAAATGAAGAATCGCACGTCAGTGATAAGATAACATAGCGAATCTCTGTTTGGTATGTGTGTTGGTATTTGGCTTATATTTGCGGTCGAGTGTACAGCACATTGGGGCGGTGCAGATTATTTTTGTAGGTGGTAGGGCTTTTATGCAAAGTCCGTCTGGGGAAGTACCACCCCCTTGCCTTTTTCTGGCGTAAAGCAGCAGTGTTTGCACTTCTGTGTTTCGGTTGGAAGGGTAAGACCCAGTGAAATTACCGGCAAATGAGACATGTCATCTTAGTTCTCAGGGTGGGTAACGCGCTTTGCTGTCTTATTAGTGTCAAATTGTTTCACTAATAACACAGTGAGTGTTATGCACCAGGTGGCCCACCATAAATGTAAAGACATACAGAAGTTAACATGAGCGCAATATGAAAATATTGTATTGTAGTATTTGTTTACCGAATTGTATGTAAGTTTTTTCGTTTGTAATGAATTAATGTGTCCATTGTTTTCGATTGACTGCCTAAGTGGAGGAACTAACTGTGTTGGCTGCCTACGGCTTCGTTCTGCCATTGACCGCCTTGTTTAGTTTGACAGCTAGGCTGTTGTTATGTTGTGCGTAGCAGTTGGTCTAATAGGAAGGACCGATTATGAGTAACAATTAACGAGACCAAGTGGAATAACATAAGCATTATTAAACCGTGATATAAGAGGGGGGTGGGTATGTGCGCTCGTATTTCTAGAACAGAGTGACACCTAAAGCCTGAAACGTAAGAAAGCAATTAACTCCTTACTCAAATTTTGCCAGAAACCTCTGTCTTTTGTATTTGTACGCATTACAATAATTCTGTAGTTATTTTTGAACACAAACATAATTTTGTAGTGTGTACTTTATCCTGCAGTGTGTAAGCACGGCTCGTCGTGGCACGTTTCCGGCGCACGCGTTGCGCGAGCTGCGTACCGAGCATTCGACGCCGAGCGGGTCGACTGCTGGCTCGCCGTGCACGTGGGACTCGGCCATGTCAACGTCACGCTCACAGGTGAACAAACGATTCCTTTTTATCATCCGGTGGTCAAACTTGTAATAAATAATAATAATATGTTTCATGGAGAAAATTGATTAGCTTGTCCCTTACGCTTGATGCAGTTTAAGCATTGTAAACTTACGAGCACCATCATCAAATAACATTCTACACAGCGTCTGACACATGCCCCACAAGCTTGTCGATAGAAAACTGTCTCAAGTTTGCAATATTCCCACACAATCGATTACCTGCCTTATAAGTGTCCATTATCTTCGGAAACAATTGAATAGCTTTGTCTTATTATGTGTTTAGGTAGATTGATAGATATGATTGCAGCGGTTTCGTGGGGGAACTCGTCACACGGTGACCCCGGCGTGGATTACAACGAGCAGTTTCGCTGGGAGGAAGCTGGGGCTATCCAGGAGTCGTACAGGAGCGGCCTGGAGCGAGGCCTGCCTTATCCAGTGATGTCTGTGGCGGAGCACTTCGCAGTGCAGCATGAGGGCTTCGAGTGGGGCGCCAAGTATAGAGCCGCGGGATATACTACCTCTACGTTACTATGGTAACTATTCGAATGAAGATTTCTTTCTTGGTGAATTCTTCAACAACACTCAATTTTCTTGATATGTGATGTTAGAGCGTCAAACTATAGGAACTCACGCGATCTGTATTAAAACACTAAGAGACGTTGCCTCCTTATGTTCTGTACAGTCCGTACTATAGGGATTGTTTTGAGGAGATATTCCGTCTGGTACCAGTGCCATCTCCGCACCACACCCCGTAAATAGAAAAAGCCAACCGCAACACCATATGCTGCACATTCCTATTGCACACGTGCAAAATGTAGAACGAACACCCCTCAGCGATTTTTTGTCGTGAATTCGTCTGTGCTTTCATTTGGGGGATCATTTCGTGCAAAGTGGAAAAAGGCCCTCTGGCGGCAAACATAATTGGTACTACATCGAGCTTTGGATGAATCAGAGGCTGAGAAGAGTGTAAGGGGATGGTCGAGAGGGTGTGATGGGAGCGGGTGAGGGGGGTTGCTAGAGGGTGTCGGGGTGTGGAAAGACCGGTGAGGGGAGGGGGGAGAGGGATAGGGGAAGGGGAGGAATTCCATCTACTGGATGACGTAGGATAACTTGCAGCTCTCTCAGTCTACCAGATTTTATATAAAAGGATAAACTGAATGACTGACTGATATATCAACGCACAGCCCAGACGGCTGGACCTAGAGACTTGAAATTTTGCAAGTAGATACCTTATACAGTGTAGGCATTCACTAAGGAAGGATTTTTCGAAATTCATCCCCTGAAGGGGTGAAATAAGGGTTGAAAGTTTGTATGAAACTCCGTCAGTTTTGAAGTTAGGATCTTAAAATTTTGACCAAAAATTAATTTTCACGTGTCTCAGGGTTTTTGAAAATTCCTCACCCTAAGGGGTGAAAAGGGGGATGAAGTTGAAAATCCTTCATTTTGAAAGTAAAATCCACTAAATTTATTGTTAAGGCATTAGGGTTGTAATTCTGTGGAACGTACATCACTCTTATTTAAATTCCACCCCAAAAAAAAGTCCAAAAACCGATATGGGTATCATTTATATGGTTTATCGGGTCGCTGATTACGAAAACCACATTAATTTTGAAATCCAACGTGGTGGACGTGAAATACCATCATCCCCTGGGGATGGGGTTGAGGTGCGATAGGGTTGAAATGTCTAAAAATCAATATGGGTGTCGTTTGTACGGTTTATCGGGTCGCTGATTACGAAATCTACAGGGGAAGGGATAGGAATAGGGGTAGGGTCAGGGGCAGGGATAGGGAGATGGAGAGGGAGGGAATGAGGGAGGGGTAGGGGAAGGGTTACGGGGAGGGGAGAGGGAGGGGAGGGAGGGGTAGGGGGAGGAAGGGGAAGAGGGGGGAAAAAGGAAGAAGGGAGGGGGAGAGGGAGGGAGGGGGAAGGGCAGGGTAGGTGGGGCAAGGGGGGAAAGGGGTTGACGGAGGGGGGGAGAGGGAGGGGCAGGGAAAGAGGGAGGGGGAAAGGCAGGAGGGGAGGGAAAGGTAGGTCGGGAGGGAAAGGGAGGGGGTAGAGGGAGGGTAAGGGGGGAAGAGGAAGGGGCGAGGGAGAGGAAGAGAGAGAAGGAGGAGTAGGGGAAGAGGGAGGGGGAAGGCGGGATGTGGATGGGGGGATAAAAAGGATAGATAGGGAGGAATATGGACTTTTTTGACTTCTATGAATACCTCCTCGCTACCCATTCAAATCAAATCAAATCAAAATCGTTTATTCATTGTTGGATATTAAAATCTCTTAATGACGTCAGCTAAACTACATCGCTTCACAAACAATGTGGCGCCATTGTCGGAAAAAAAAGATTCACTCTCTTAATTGCCTTCTTTTTTAAGTGCGCCTGTAATGATTGACAATGATATTGAATAATGATTGACGAATATGAATATGTATGAAAATTCCGCACTACCTACCAGTTGAATAAAATCAAAAGATAATAAAATTTGTAGTAAGATAGTATTCAACTTGGGTAAGTACAAAAGCATTCCGCAAAATATGTTTAAGTTAAGTTCGAGTTCTGTGTTTTTATAAAATCCACGCGGACGAAGTCGCGGGTAACAGCTATTATTCTTTAAAAAAATCATGCACTTATTCTTCCAGGACCGCACTAGCGCTATGGCTGCTGATGAACCTCCTCCTAGTGGTGGTACCTCGATACGGCGCGTACGCGATGGCTTCTCTGGGAGTGACGCTGTGCGCGGCCGCCGGCGGCTACTGGGCCTCGCTTCCGCAGGTCCCGCTGGTCGTCAGGCTGGACGGAGCTATGCTCTTCTTCTCGCTCGGCTGGTGTTTCTGGCTAGTGCTCATCGCAGGTAATTAAAAAAAAAGGTACAGCAGCACTGCACTTACTTACTCGCAATACTCAAGGAAAAACTATCAACCGCAAACTTAAATTTGTAATGCCATACACATAAGTAGTATGGAACTACAAACTTCTATTTACGTTTTTCCAAAAAAAAAAAAACGTTCGAATAAAATATACAGATCAATTCAGAATTCGAATTGTCCAACATTAAAATAAACAAACCTCAAACGATTTCGAGTAAATCACATGTTTAACTTTTGGTAGTACTGGAACACCCTTTATATGAATTTTCACGGATCAATAGATACTACAATAGGATACTTGCATGGAGATTTTTTAAATTTCCCAACACATGTTCCTTATGGATAATTGTTCAGTGTAGTCTACTGAGCAAGCCCTTTCAGTTTTTGGTACACCCTGTGCAATAAATTGTATTCAAAAAAATCATAAAGTATATCCAGTCAGGTAGACAACCAATCCAGGATTAATATTAGAAAAAAATTGAATAAACTCAATGGAACCAATTTTGGGTAAATCACATGTTTACGATTTGGTTTTGGTCGTACAGGAACACCCCTTATATGAAATCACACAGATCAATTGATACTGGCGCAAGATATCTTACATGGAGATGCTTGGTCATGCAAAGTTTCATCAAGATTCTATGAGCCGTTTATGAGAAAATATAAATTTTTCATTTTCGTTGTATGACAGCTACCCTCAAAATGAGAGCCAGCAAGAAACCACTTAGAACCCTTCGATGGATTTGCATAAAACTCCTAAATTCAAAATATGGTGTCAATCGGACCATTCGTTTAGCCGCTAGGCCAAAGCGTGACGGACAGACCGACCGACGGACAGACCGACCGACCGACCGACCGACCGACGGACGGACACTTTTGGGAGACTTGTTTTTTATGATGTATAAGTGATATAGAACACATTTTTGAAAAAATTTGAAAAACTTTTTTTTTTCACGAATACAATGCCTCTCTCGCTCCGCTCGAAAGTAAAAATTGAAGATGGATAAGAAAAAGTTTATATGGTTTTTATGTTGTCTGTAAAGTTTATATGGTTTTCATGAGTAATACCTGTGGTAATACATGGGGACCAACTGCAGGATAAGAAGTGGTCATTTTGGGAAATGGTTATTACGAGTAGAAAACGTTGAAATCAATGTGTCATGATTGTATGTTTGGCGATTGTAAACTGCCTTTGCATCTAGGATCTAAAATTCCTAATTTGGCTGTAATTTCCTGCCTGTGTGTATATTCCGGGTTCTTATAACCCGAATCTATTCATGTCTTCAGGGTTAACTAGGTTTCATCATCGAACTCATCTTTGTCTTCAGAGGTAGACTGACATAACAAAATCTTTTCAAAGACTAATATTTTGAGCGACTAACTCAACAATTTTATATTTTTATTTTCAGGTTGTGCTTGTACAGTAGTAGGACTAGTGATAGCAATGTTAGATGTGATATGGCCGCATCGGTTCTCTACGGTGCTGGAAGTGGACTATGACACTCCGTACGACCGACACGTGCTAATAGTAGACAGCCGGCAGAGGGCAAGGCCGCAGACGCAGCAATCGTTGCCTTCCAGGATATTGAGGTAAACAATAACGTTCCAGCCTTCGTTAATACAGAGTGTAAAAAAAGTAAAATGATCCTTCTAGGGGGACATTCTACAATCATTGATATTGATTGTATTTCTTATTTTGTTTTTTTCTTTTTGGGTGGTCACGAAATTTGATTTTCCTTCGAATTACATGACAGTTATTTATTGAAATGGATAGGTACTTGCTAGTCACGGGATATTATAACAAAAAACATCTTTGTCTGCATGATCTGATCATTCGGGTTATAGGAGCTGATCAAGGAAGACATTTAACTCTCCAGGCGCTACACTTCTTCTTGAGCTAAAACTACTTTTTAGTAAACAATTTTTTCTATATTTTTTTATACAATCTCTGAGTGATGTAGAATTACCCCTGGAATTATCATCGTACTTTTTTTACAGCCTGTAAAATCATTAATGTTTTAAATACCTATTAATGTATTTCTGTCTACTTGGATATGTTTATTCGTCATTTGAATACTCGCAATTCAGCAGAAGATAAACTTAAAGGAACTGCCTTTGGGAAAAAAATTACAAAACTAGAATCAAAATTTCTTTTGCAATAAGTAGCTATTTTACACGCCACTCTATGATATTTTAAAAGTATTTTTACACTGAACCGAACTATAGTTTTATTGAAATGATTCAAAACATATAAGAGACTTAGGTACTTGAAGGTTATGTTCCCACAATCTCGGAATTACCAAGCAAGGCTCTAAAGATGAATTAAAAACTTAACTGACCTTTATGTTGTTCTTTGGTTGTGAACAAAACATTTAAAACCACAATATTACCTATAAATCCTTACTTATTTATACCCAGAAAGAAGGTAATCACTACGTTTTACGTATACCTATGTAATAAAACCGTAAACTGGCCGAATCTGTAAATTTAAAATTTTTACCAAAATATAATCTTGATGGTAGCAGAATAAGCTATTAAACCCATTCTGATCATTTTACAAACATTTTTCTGTTTGTCTGTTGGATTTTCTATAATGTTTGGCTTTCTGTCGCACAGCATATACTTAACCTTTGTTTTATTTGAATCGAAAATTATCAAGCGGTCTGTGCGGCAATAACTTACGCAAACTGCCGAATTTATTTAACAGCCTCCGTGGTCTAGTGGTTAGAGGGTTCGGCTCTCGATCCGGAGGTTCTGGGTTCGATTCCCGGTGGGGACACTGTCAAACAAAAATCTCTTTGTGCGACCTCCAAAGTTTGGTTAGGGCATTGCAGGATGAATCACCTGATTGCCCGAAAAGTTAGATGATTCCGTGCTTCGGAAGGCACGTAAAGCCGTTGGTCCCGACTACTATCTACGGATGTAGTCGTTAATGAGCCATGTCAGAGGCCTTTGGCGGCTCAACAACTCTGATACCAGGGTTTGTGAGGTCGGTCATCGACCTTGCAACCCACACGATATGATGATTTAAACACGACTTACAATAGTGAATTTGGCTTACTTCCGTACAACGTATAGCATTGTTTCATTGCAATTGATTTACACAAACAAAAGAAATGCGAGTACAAATTTCATGTTGCGCTTTTCTCAAGATCGTTTCAAAAGTATCGCGTGAATTCGCAGATTTTACGATACGACTACGCGTGTGTTTGGGCTATAAATTCTCTCTATGTTCTTATTCGCACCATGTCCTATTACAGAAGGCTCTCGTCAAAAACACGTGAAAGTGAGGGACAAGTATCAATGTCCGTGGTTAGTGAAAATGGGGGCCGGGATAATCCTGCCTTCCAGCATGAACAACGCAAACCCAACTCACCTTGGAGGTATCCATTGTTTAGAAGACATATTGACCGGTAAGCTGACAATACAGTAAATTTTTTCATCGCTTCACTAATGGTACGGAAGCCGAGAAAAAATACCTTGTTAGGGTTCCGATAACAAAATGGTAAAAAAAGGAACCCTTATGGTGTTGGTATTTGTCTGTCTGTCTGTCACATCTGTATATCTCAGCAACCACTCATGCTATCGACTTGAAATTTAGAGTAGTTTGTGTAAGGAAAAATCTGAATTAATTACAGTCGATGGAAGTTTATGTAACTATTACAGCAAAAATAAAACAATCTTTCTGAGTTGCACGGTTTTTTAGAAATCTGCAAAAACCCTTTACAATCAAATTTAGTTTTGCAGTCCTAAAAATGGACTTTATTGCTTCCAAAAATACTCTCGGCGTGCGAGTCCGACTAGCACAAAAACGAGAAAACGAGATGTCTCAGTAGATGAGAAGATCGATGTCGCAATGAGAAGATCAAGAAATGGTCTGTTTAAGCTAAAGCCCTAAATATTTTTTATTATCACCATAAGCTACTCTATATGGGCAATCACTTATTAGACTGGGGGCCGAAAATATATTTTCCTTTGTTTATCACGTGATATTCAGGGCGAAAACGGGAAATTTGTTCCCCCTGACTATTACCTATTCTGTGGCCCTGAACAAGAAAGTCTTTAGGCCTCCTGAACACCGGGCTCCGGTCTGGAACATCTCACATAGTTTTTGTGATTCTCCAATCATCCCCTACCTCATTACCTAAGACATTTCATTTTCGCCCTTATTACCAAGTGAAAAAAAACCTCTCCATAATGCATGAAAGAGTCGAGCCTATCTGCAACCGAATAATTTTAGTAGCAATGCAGTGGATTTCGTAGGACAAATTCAGGAATTTTTAGTAAAATCTATTAAAAGTTACATCAATGTAAAAGTGGCTCCTCCATCTAAACATCTGAACTGAGAAGCCACCTGTAACATGTTAAGTCATAGATATACGTTTTTTGAAAATTTTGTATTATTTAGTAGTAACTGCGTATTATACTTATTAGACTAAGAGCTGGCGGTTGGCAGCCCTACCTTATTGCCCACCAAAAAGCGACCTATCTAGGCTGGTGCCCAATGAAACGGAAACAACCAGGGTTCAGCCTTTGCCTAGTTTTAGATTAGATGGCATTGTTTGATAAGTTTCCCATATTCATGTCGTTATTCACTTTATACTTTTGGAGTGATTAAAATCATCATGACATCCCATAAAACGTCTACCACAGGACAGGGTACTCCCTCCAGCGTACCAGCTAAAACGCGTGCTATATAGTTAGGAGGGAAAGTACCATAGTCACCACGCTTTTTATCATTGCGGCTGGCACCATGGACCGCGGTTGTTGGTGACCGCAGTATGTAAGATGGTACGATACACCGGAGGAAGCTGCTGCCCATCCTGTTGCTCATAATCCCTTAGTCACCTCTTACGACACCCACGGGTAGAGATGGATGATTAAAATTGTTTAGAATTTTTGTACATGTGAACACAGTCGTTTTAAATAGTTGGACCCTCAAAGAGCCTCAGTGGTGGCAAAATGAGTGATAAACCCGGGGCGGATTATTCGATATAACGTCGACTCCCTGCTTAAATATAAACATTTTCTTGAGTTCCTACGAACTTTAGGGAAAACAATAGTTCAGTTAACTTATTTTTTTACGTGTGTAAGTGAGATTGATTTGATAAATTACAGAGCGGACTCCGCGTCAAGTTTTGGCTCGAGTTTAAACGGCAACAGTACGGCCATCAATATGTCTCCCCTCGCCGGTCCTGCGTCACCCGCCACTCCTCCACACAGGTAAACACTAAATTAAATAATCGTAAATACAGATTTATGATTATAAATTCACAAGATTTCATGCATTTTTTATCCCGATGTGTTTTCTGTTCAAAAAACACTGTACCTCATTTCATTATACCTCATTTCATTATACCTCATTTCACCCCCTTGGGGATCATTTTGCGTAGATGCTGAATTTTTACTAACCAAAAATGCTTGTTTTCAACTTGTCATTTAAGTACTGGGCTTTGGGAGCAAAACGAGTACAATTTTATGTTCTCCTATGTTTCATTTCTTGCTCAGAGACACCACTTAAAGCTTTTCATTTAGTCTCACGCTGTCACTTTCTTTGTCAAAGAAATCGAAAAAAAAAATATTCAAGAAACAAAATACCCGACTGCGTAAAATATAACTTGATCCAGGCCGAGTTTGTATACCTATTTGGGTACCTTGCACAAAACCTGCTGAGATGAAACTTGGCACAATTCAAGTAAACACTTATAGGTAACATATAAGAAGTGGTGCTCCCCGGCAGGACGCGACAGAGACTCACAGTGGGGCATAATGTCAAAAATGTGTCGTGTTTTACTAGGTCGATAGTTGTATATTTTGAACCGACATAGGTAGCTGGTTGAAAGTTTCACAGGATATGTGTTATTAAGACAAATATGTTACCTAATAATAAAATTATTATTAGGAGCCTGTTGTCTCTCCCACCTTTCCACTTTTCCCCTTCCTGGGTTAACTCCTTCCAGTTAATAAAAAAAATAAGTATTTTGTTTGATTTTGACTTAAAACATTAGTCGCTGAGTTATCAATTCAGACGTAAATAAATTTATCGGTTGCTGAGTCTTAAAAATTAATTTTCGTAAAACTTTTGAATATTCTGTTGTAGTAGTAAAGAACTATACTATTAAACGAGCAATATTTGTATATATATAAATATATATATTTGTAATCGGTTTCTCGAAAACGGCTATTACGATTTCGATGAAATTTATCATACGGGGGTTTTAGGGGGCGAAAAATCGATCTAGCTAGGTCTCATGTCTGGGAAAATTCGTTTTCACCGTTTTTTTAATTTCTTTGCGCGTTTAAGAAACTAACAGCGCCATCTGTTGGCGAGTAGCATAGCTTGCTCACCCGATGATATTTTCAGGTTGAGGTGGCTATAATAGAGCGAAGCTCGGTCGCCCAGGTACTTATACATATAGTAATAGAACAGCTTTGTATGTACATAAAAAAGACGTTAGGTTGCAAGTGCTAAAGAAAACTTTTGGCGCTGCATTTTGAATTTCCTCTTTGTAAATAGTATAGAGCTTCATATGGGTATATATTTCCAAACAGTTGCAAAACAAATCGATTTTTTAAAGCCAATTAGAAAGATTATTACTTGTTTACCTTAGTTTATTTTAGTTTTTAATTATACGTACTATTTTGTTTTGTTTCAGATATCGACCAACATTACCAGCAGCCGAGCGAGTGAAGGACATGTGGTGATAATTGTATTATAGCTTAGTAAAAAAGTTGTGAATCGATTGTAGGCAAAAGACAAGTATTATTGAGAACTTTAATTGTGACCGATCTCGGAACATTTTCAAATTAATTTAGAAGATAAAGTGCAGGCGTAGGGAGCAAGCCTTAAATCAACTACCGTCATAGCAGCTTTTCGAAAAAAAAAGCGTGGACACTCAGAAAGCTTTGCAAACATAGGAATAAAATGTTTTAAAGCAAATTTTTTTACGACCACAGCTTACTTAAAAGCTTTCTACACCAAGGTCTACAAAAAGTTTCATCTGCGTCAACGTTAAAAACATAACAGACGTCCTATCCTTGTTGCGCAAATATGCATATTTTTAGAATTTCGTGCTGACTTTCCGACCCTATCTACTATATGTGTTGGATCGTTGTATAATATGTAACCAGCGGACCACCATACTACCGCCGTACTATGGCGGTGGAATCAAACGGCTTTCGTAGAAATTATTCTCCCTCATTTCACCCACTTGAAAGATGATTTACAAAAAACCCATAAACACATATTTTGAGCCTAAATCCAAATTTTTAGGACCCTGTTTCAAAAACAAAGGAGTCTCATACAAACGTTAATCCTTGAATTTCTTAAACACTCAAAAGTGTAAATCTCTAACTATAAAAAATAGGACTTCTAAATCAGCAAACAGACTAAAAAAATCATTATTTCCCCTATTTCACCCACTTGGATTTTTTTAATGGTCTATCTATGGCCTTCCTCTTGACCTCGATTTAGCCCAACGATGGTGATTTTTTCAAATTATCAGACACTTCTTTCTTTCTTACCAGAAGCTGAATTCTAATTTGTATGAAACTTACCAACTACAGAAACAAAGGACTTAAAATTAATAAATTTTCCTCATTTCACCCCCTTATGAGATGAATTACCTCAAATTCTTCAAATGAAAAATTTACTCTCGGAACTTCGTGCATAGTGTTTCTTTTCAACTTCTGTAGATTTGGCTGTTCGTTGATGAGTCAGTCAATCAATAAATCAGGACTTCCTATCATGATTTGCTTACTTCACTCCACTATTTTGACAGCTATCAAAAGACGACCACATGTTTCTTTTTCTTTCAAATTTCAACAACTTTGAATTCATTAGTAGCAGGAAACAAACGTCTTGAAAAAATTTGTGAACGAAAACACCATTTTAAATTTAACAAATGGATTCTTCCGATTTCAAAAGACTTTTGAAATTTTAAAAATATACGCATGAAAGCTTTATTTATTTTCATAGCAACTAAATATTGAAAAAAAAGAGAGGCTAAATCGGAATAAATAATGTTCATGTTTTTACTTGAAAATTTTTGTATATTGTAACTATGTAACAAACAGCAAGTGACTCATGAAAAAAAACCTTTACGCAATACTTTTTGAGTGGCCGATATGTTGAAAATGTATGTGTGAACCGGGGCAAACTACTTGAACACTGTAATTGGCTGCGCAGAGTCGGTTCTACACACAAATTGACGTACGAGCAAGCCTTCCCCCACCACGGAAATATTGCTAAAGTTGTTTGCCGAGCAGTTAGGATGGCTATTAAACTAAAAACAACAAGTTCAAGCTCAACTACGTCTACAAACTTGTAAATATGTACATTTTACTTAAGAATCTAAATTATAGCAAACTTTCCAGTGTCATAAATTGTAAATGTTTAGTATTTGACCAATATTTGTGTACCTCGAATGTAATGTATAATTGAATTAGAAGTGCCTATAGGACAGCATCGACACACAAGTGAATACTTTGTGCCATGTACATATTATAATCACAATACAAGTAAATTTAAATATTCCTAATTCTCATAATTGAAAAGGAATTTAAATACCAATAATTTTATTTCACAAATACTTATGTTCACACAATTCCATTTTCATGTAACCCATAAAATTCATAGGGTGGCCATCCTATAATGTGCTCCTTGCTTTTTTCAGATTGTTCAGATCTTAATCAAAGAATAGAATTCATAGAATTGGCCATCCTATTATTTTCTCCTTGCTTTTTTCAGACTGTTCAGATCTTAATCATACATTTTGGTAGATACAAAGACGCATTCAAGTTTCGTTTGTTCTAAATTTGAAATTTCAACGTTTCCTGAGCCATAAAGCACTCACATAGAGCACAAGCCCTTTTTTAAAGTAAGTACCATTTTTTGAGCAGCAATCGTGTATCTACCAAAATATAATATCGACATGACAAATGAGTCAGAGGTAGACGGGATTTCCATTTTCTGACTGTGTTATAATCAGAGGTCGGAATCTGCCGGTCATTCCAAGTCCGTATTTAAGTGATATGATTTTATTTATCTGTATTTTTCAAAAATATCTAATATTTATAATAATGAATTCCTTGTTATTTTGACATTCTAACAAAGCCAAACCATAATCATACTTTCCCCACTGTCACATTACAGTTTCAAAAAGAGAGCCCCGATCATATCACTTCAATGCGGACCTGGAATGAGCGGCAGATTCCGATTCCGACAATATACCCTATTATCCGTTTTAATATATAATGTAACTAACTATAGCAACTAAATTTTACTAGTAGAACAAAGTCATAGTGTTAGGTAGTTCGTAAGTTATTTATTTTGCAATTAGTTGTATGATTTGATTTGTGAAAGATTTGATAGTGAGACGCGTGCAACTAATAGTTTAATCAAATATATTGTACAGCCAGCTCCTCAGATATCTGACTCACTAGCCTAGCCCTACGCCGTATTAGGGTGAATTTCCACTAATGCTGTACGAGGGAGCTAAACTGTGGGCTGGGAAAATTCCGACCAATAGGATTGCGAAATTTACCTAGCTTGTCAAATGCGTTGGTTGGTATTATTCCTATTGGTTGGAATTTTACAGCTCACAGCTTACAGCACTGATGGGAAGGCAGCCGTGGGGTGGTTTCCTATGAGCGGTGCTAAGTAGCTAACCTGTAAGCTGGAAAAATTACAACTAATGGATATGCTCCATTTCCCTAGCCTAAGACCCTGTCCAGAAAGGGCGAATTCGCCGCGATTTACTCGCGCGTGTTTCGCGCGTTCATCTGGATGCAAACAAGGCGCTCCTAGTAACTCGACTCGCGCGAGCCGAGAAAATTCGCGCGATGCTTGTGGACGCAATGTATTGACACAGCCACCAGCTGCACTCGTAAAAGGAGCAATCCTATGGGTAAACTTCCGCCAGTGCTGTGCGAGGGAACTAAGCAGTGAGCAGGGAAAATCCCAACCAATAGAATTGCGCCATTTTCATAACTTTTCTAATGCACTGTCAAATGAAGCAATCCTATTCGCTGGAATTTTATAGCTCACAGCCTAGCTCCCTCGCACTGGACTGGTGAAAATTCACCCTAGATGTTTAAATTTTTCGAGCTCACAGGTTACAGGTTGATAGATATAGCACAGCTCTGGTGGGATGCCACCCTTAGTCCGGGAGCTGACTACGAATGTGAGCATGTTCAATGTTGCGAAAATGTGTTTGCAACAGTGAACACGTACCGAATTCCGACATTCTGTACCTAATGTTACAAAGTGAGTAGAGTGACTGTTATTATATTTATTGTGATCAAAAATATACAAATTCAATTGAATATTCTTACTCCTCCTTTCATTCCTATACTTACAACAGAATAATGTAATATACGTCTTAGAATATACAGCGTTATTTTTTTATCACGCCGGATATATGAGGTGGTTCTGAGCATGAAACTGAACAACTTTTTCCTGGGAACATTGGTAGAAATATGAAAAATTCGACCTCCTGTACAGTTGATGCAGTTTGTATGGAGAGTCAAATTTTTTTTCGTATTTCGACCGTCCCTTGGTAAAAGTTGTTCAGTTTTATGGGCAGAACCACCACTTAAAATATCCGGGGTGATAAAAAATAAGGGTGGGTAACACTAAGTCCTACGTAGAAAAGTTTTCGTAACAAAAACTTTGTTTTCTGTTCGGCAAAAAATGTAATTTGCCCATCTGGTGCCGGCACAGAATGTAATAACAGTAAACAAGTGCCGGCAAAGAATAGTACCAGCTCATTTCTACCCGTGGTTGTCGTAAGAGGCGACTAAGGGATTACTAACTGAAGGATGATGCCAGTCCATGATGCCAGCCGCAACGCTAGCTAGCGATGGTACTTTCCCTCCAAAAGCTACCACACATTTTTACTGAAATTCTGGAGGGAGCTCCCTGCTGTGGCTATTTCAAGGGAAGTAACGACGAAAAATAATTAATTACCTATTCAAATAAGACACCCAAATTGGATCACACATTATATTTTTTTAAAACCAATACTAATTATATCAAATACTTGTTTTGCAAAATACTGGAGATTAGAAAATACTTTTTAAAGTCACACCATGTCTATTTCACGATATCCGAAATATCGGTATTACCTGAGTAGACGACGAACTACGACTGGTCTTTGACGAGGTTGTCCAGATTCAACTGGCAGAGGAAAGCACTCCAGTTCACCCAGCCCTCTTTGATGTCTAACTCTTTGTCCGCCCATATCTTACACTATAACAAGAAAAAAAATTATACTTTACTTCGTCCGCGTTAAGAATGTACCTAGTTAGTCATTAATTAAGAGCTAAAATGCAAAAAAAATTCTTTCGAAGATTTGCCTTCAATTAGTCATCGTGCATTTGACTTTACAATTTTAAGCGACCTCATTGGTTACGGGCGACCTCATTGGGAAAGCGATGACTCACTACATTCATAAGATGGACGAACTATATAATCTACAATTATTTCGCATTCCCATACAAAATGAGAAAGGCACGTAACATAACCACTTTACTATGGAGCCAAAAAAAATTTTCTAGTAAAGTTGTAGAAAAAGTTTTTTTTTTTCAAGAAATAATAAAATAAAAATTCAATCTGTATAAAGCTCTTAACAAACAACTTTCTCGAAGAAATAATACAATAAAAATTCACGCTGTATAAAATTCTTTCTATAATCAACTGCGTACCTTTCAGTATATTACTTTACTTGAACTATAAAACTAAACAACTTTCTCTAGGCAACTTTTTTTAATGTAGCCTGTAGCCCACGACAGGGCAAAGGCCACCCCTCTATTTCGTCATTCGTCTCTGTTCTAAGCCTCCGATGACCAGTTCTCTAAAACTTTGTTAAAATCGTCGCGCCGACGTCTAGTCTCCGAGGTCGGCCTCGACGGCGGTGACCATCCTCTGGCACCCGTTCCGTACCTACTCTAGCCCATTAATCCGGAACATATACGAAAAAAAAATTGATCTCTCATATACACTGCATCAACTGATACCACATTTTCTATGGGACGTTATTTTTTTTTCGTATTTCGACCTATGCTCCTCAGTTTTATAGTCCAAGAAACAAACTTAAAGGAACGCAGTTGAATAACATACAACTTTTATACCAGTTTACGTACACAAACAAAAAATAAATTGAGTACATTTCCTTCAGTCAGAACGTACATACCCAGGGTATAGAGGTTTTTAATAAATTCGTGTAAAGTCATTAAGCATCGTATGATAAAGTTGTTGCACTTAGGCCCCAGTAAGAACATCGTATGATAAAAGTTGTTCCACTCAGGCCCCAGTATAAACATCGTATGATAGAAGTTGTTGCACATAGGCCCCAGTAAAAAATTTTTATGATAAAAGTTGTTACACTTAGACCCCAGTATAAACATCGTATGATAGAAGTTGTTGCACATAGGCCCCAGTACAAAAATCTTATGATAAAAAGTTGTTGCACTTAGACTCCAGTATAAACATAGCATAATAAAAGTTGTTGCACTTAGACCCGAGTATAAATATCGCATAATAAAAGTTGTTGCACTTACGCCCTAGTATAAACATCGTTTGATAGAAGTTGTTGCACTAAGACCCCAGTATAAACATCGCATAATAAAAGTTTTTGCACTTAGGCCTCAGTATAAACATCATAAGATAGAAGCTGTTGCACTTAGGCCCCAGTACAATTATCGTAAGATAAAAGTTGTTGCACTTAGGCCCCAGTATAGGCCCTTGATAGGTTTGACGAATTTATTTAGATTTATTTTAAGAAATAGGTAATAGTAGAATACCCTTAAACCTATGAAGTTAGCTTATATACCTCAATGTCCTTTAACGGAGGTGAATGGCGGACCACCTTCTTGTAGTCAGAATCGCTCATATTGTACACCGGCCGTGTTTCGAAGTCGAGGAAATTTAACAGGTCTCCCCAGCGCACGTTGCAGTTTTCATCTCTATCCAGTCTACGGAAAAAGGCATCAACATAGTATTTAAAAAATGTGTAATACGTAATGAATACACAATATTCATTTTCTTTGTTGTTTTTCAGAATACAACATTTATTTTGCTAAAAGTCAACCTGTCAAAGTCAGCCCAAAATCAGATGTCAATAAAAATTAAAAAGTTATTTCACCACTAAACGATTCGTGAGTGTTACACATATTTATGTACACACGGCCGCACATCAGTAGAAACACTTTTGGACCTTATGGCGTGGAAATAGAGTTGAAAAAGTTTCTACCGACAAGCGGTTGACCGTACCTACGGATGAAACGTGTCGGTTCTATGCCGTCAATATAAAACGTGAGTTTATCCGTCTAGGTCCAAAAAAGGTAAATAAACTAGCAAGGAATCCTTTTCTGAATTTTAAAGTGACTTTCCTCGTGTCCCTTGCGGCACATCAAAATAAGAAAATCCCCTGAGTGGTAAGCGATGGGCGTGAAGCAGTTGATGCAATCAGAGTATAACTCAGACCCGACATTATTTTCAATGAAACCGACTCCAGCTTACATCTTCATCACATCACTTCTACTTTGTTTTTGGGGTAAAATATTCTTGGCAAAATTTATTACAAACGAAATAATTTTATTATTATTAAGGGCTGAAATCCCCTATTTGCCCCCCGGCAAGGTGAAGTGGGGTAAAGTATACTTGTACATTCTAAAATAGGTTTTTGTATTTGTGTAGTTTTTACGGCTCTTAGTTTTCAAGTTCTAATAAAAATGGTCTTGTCCCGCCCCCTTATCTAAAAAGTTTGCTTAATGAAAAATCTGAATTAATGTATAGCCCATAGAGGTTCATTTTAATATTACAGAAAAAATATAGCAACCTCTGTGGACAATTTTTCAGAAATCTGCAGAAAACCTTTACAAACTTGCTGTCCTAAAACTGGACGTGGCTTAAAATACTTCGGAAGGCACGCTACGCCGTTGTTCTCGGCTACTGTCAAAGATAGTAGGTCGCTAAACCAAGTCAGAGGCCGTTTGGTGGCTTAAAAACTATGACACCCAGGTTGGCCACTAACCTGGCAAAGCCAAGGCTAAAGAGTAGAATCCTCTGCCTGCGTCTGTGTTACCGAGTTCATATAACCCGAATCTATTCAAGTCGCGAGTGAATAGGTTTCTCCTGGGCAAGCTCGTTCCATCGTCGACCTCATCTCTGTCTTCAAGACTAGATCGAAGTCAAGAGTAAGCCCATTCACAATTTTTAAAAAAAGCCAAATCTAGGATTGGGGCGGGGGTGCCCTCTGGGTGCTCTCGTCAAATCCCGGAAAAACCATTGTTACAAACGGGCTAGGGCTATGATGAAATTATTTATTTATTTAATATTGCAGCTTGCTTCTTCCACCCACACTTACACGTTCAGCATGCAGTCCATCAAGTCTTCACTGAGCGGCAAGCGGCTGGCGCGGAGCAGTTGGCGCAGTCGATGCATGCTCAGGGTGCCAGTGTTGTTGTCGTCGAGATGTAGTAAACCTTCTTTCAGACGCGCGCGGTCGTCCCATAGGCCACGAGTTAGCGCGGTGAATACTTGAGATCTGTAGATTTTCACCATACAAATGTAAGGGTAATTAGAAGGAAGATTAATGAAAATGTGTGTCACAAGGTATTCTGAGATTTCATTGTAAATACGGCATAAACGTCGTTCTGTAAATTTTGTATGAGGATGTCAAATCACATTTGATGATTTGAAATTACAACTTGGGACACAATGGCAGATGTCATCCCATAGTAAAATAAATTAGTGTTCCTTCTATTCAGAGCCGAGCAAGCAATCCGAATTCTTTGGTAATTACTATGTATCTAGAAGTCGTAGGCAAATTGTAAAATTCGACATTTTACATTTTGCCTACAATCAAAGTAATGTAGCTTGATTAGAATGACAAAAGTTATTGGAGCGACAGACACACGTCTTGCTCCATTCTGCTCTTAAGCGTGACTCTGTCCTGTCCAGCTGTCATTATTTCGACTATGGGCATTTCGCATAACGGCGCGTACACCTCCCGTTCGCGATCCCTTGTTTGTCTTGGCTAACCTAAACTGCATCGGTGATCTAAACAGTTACAACCAGCAAAGGTCGTTTCACATACGGAGATCAAAAATAAATTTCGTATGTTGACCTATTTTCCTTAGGAAAAATTGTTCAGCATCGGGCTGATTCACATACTTCAGGCTTGTATACTTTTTCTGTTGTACCTTGTATTATCGTAAAAAGACAAATTGTAAGTGAAGTAAACTGTAAACTGCTCATGGCACTGCTGGGTGCTCGGTAGTTCTAGAATGTTTTTAACCGATTTCAAGAAAAAAAGGTAATCGATTCGACCCGTATGTATGTAATATTATTAAAAATATACATTTTTCGTGCATATTAGTATATATGAGCTTCTAAACAAATATACCAAATTTCATAAGTGTATGTATGTATGTTTGTCCACGCCTAGTCCACGCATAACTACGGAACTAAACGTCAGATTGCAATAATACTATTTTAGTTGAACTAGGTATTATTCAACATATTATCTTATCAACTGATCGTAAATTGTTTGTATTACCTGATCATCTCTCGACGCGGACTCTTTTCTTTCCCAGCGTCACCACGGAAGAAGCGGATCAATGTTATGAATTCATGCTCAGTCATCTTTTCACACATCACTTCCTTCAGCGCTTGTCTAAAGAATACAATTTATGAAGATATTAAGAATAACTTTTACTCTAGAAACCAAATTTCAATCTGCACAAACAGGAAGACATTTAAACAAAATTTATAAAAATATAAACAGTCACTGAAACGCAATTCCGCACAAAACCGCGATGTGGCCCAGCATCGTCAAAATTTGCGGATTCGCGAGATGCTCTGACGTCCAGAGACTTTAAACAAGGCGCGAAATAGCATCGCAATTTATTGCAGAGGAAAAAGCTAATTAAATCGCGAAATATCTAATGACAAACGCGATCGTGATCGCGATTTAATGTCTATTTTATGTTATTAAATATTTTGTTGTGGATTTGTGCTGTATCCTTAATAAACAATTTATCTATCTAAATCTTGTCGCGTCGCATCACAGTTTTGTGTCTGGGAACTAGTAGTTAAACCTTTAAATGGTGTATTTTAACCCATTATTATTTGATAAGGTACACACGGCCGCATGTCGGTGGAAACACTTTGACCCTTAGCTGGTCTCTGGTTTCGGGTGTTTGTAGCGTAGCGCTGGTTCAGCTTATACTGGTTTTGTTTCTACGTACTTGCTGCCGTGCGTACTTAGTAAGTCAAACATAGGGGCTGGCCTTCCTACTATCATTTGCAAGAGAATGACTTTTTAAAACAAAACCGATAGGTTTTATAACTTTAAAGTACTTATCTGCAACTGGCGATAAATGTTACAATAGTTTCCAGCACTTATTTATTTGTCAATTATTATTTACAGTCTCTTGTTCTTACTTACTTAAAGCATTGCACAGACATCAGGTTTTTATCTTGCGGAGCTACAGCTTGCATATATTTTGCGACAAAATTCTTGTATCCATTTTCCTTCGACGCTAGAGTCCGGCGAATCTTGTCCATTATCAATGCTATGTTGGCCATTGGATACTGAGAAGATATTTCACCGTTAAAATCCATGCAACATATATTACACATAACAAAAAGGAAGGATGTTCTACCCATGAAACTAAACCACTTTGGAACATAGGACGAAATGTGAAAAATAAATTTGACCTCATCAGCTGATGCAGTTTCTAAGAGCAGTAGAAAGATTTTTTTCGTACTTTGACCAATGTTCTATGGATAAAGTTGTTCAGTATCATGTGCTTCACATAGTTTAGTACGTTGTATAATTAAAAAAGGGATACACAATTTTTACGTAAACTCTTACGCTTGAAACTCTACACACTTAATTTCGAATAAATCAATTTTCTCTGTTATTGAGCATTTTGCTACAAATAAAGTTATTCATACATATCCAAAGGGGCCATCCAATCCACACACGATATTAAAATTTTCAAAGTAAATTACCTCTTTCGAGTTGAGTTCCAAATACCGTAGAGCGTACTCGTCAGCTCCAATGAGACGGAAGCAATGTTTGTTGATGACCAGCTCGTTGCCGATCCACATGTCTTTATCAGTGTAGCTTTGAGGCTCATTGGGAACATAGAAATCTTGATCGGGAAGGTACATCTTTTGACGCCGGAAGAATTTCCCACCCTGGTAAACAACAGTTTTGCACAAAACTCCATTATCATGCTTTTGTAAATAAAGTCTATGTCTCATAGTGTGCTTCCGGTATTTTGCGCCTAAGCCCATCAACCTCAAAATCACTCACTCCTAAGCATCAAGCTTTATTTGTCTGTATTTAACTGTTCTTAATTAAAATTGGGAAATTGTGATTGGTAAGTACAGTAGTTCTGAATCTGTCACAGAAATTTTCGAATAAAAAAAATTATAAAAGTATACACTTGCTTAGTATTGCTTAAGTATGTGGTGGTATGAAACCATCAGTGAAAGAGTCCGACTCGAATTAGACCAGTTTTTACGCATTGTGGAATTTGGAGAAATTTGCTTGTAAAAGTACGAGCTGGAGTCGTAGACAATTGATTTTCTTTTATCGTAAACGAGGAAAATAACAAAAATGTATGGGATTGACGCAAGCTAATAAAATGCCACGTGATAGCTAATGTCAATCTCATACATTGTCATTACATACTACTAGCGTTTACGATTGTATGAAGCCAATTGTTCGTAATTTTTTGACATCGTCATTACATACTACTTGCGTTTACGATTGTATGAAGCCAATTGTTCGTAATTTTTTGCCAATTTTTTGTAAATTGAGTAAATTGAGAGAGAACCTTCCTCGAGATAAATCTAAATAGTTGTACTGTGCTGTAAGTATGAAAATCAATCTCTATCGAATTTTGCGATCGAGTAAATAACTATGTAAACTCATATCTGTCTAGTTTTTAGGGTTCCGTACCTCAAAAGAAAAAATACGGAACCCTTATAGGATCACTTTGTTGTCCGTCTGTCTGTCTGTCTGTCAAGACCCTTTATCTCACGAACGGGTATCAAGTTGAAATTAATACCATATATTAGGATCCATGAACCACACAAGATCTGAAAATTTCAATTTTTTACAACTACGCAATCAAAAGATATGGCATTTTATGTCC
Source organism: Athrips mouffetella (assembly GCA_947532105.1). Taxonomy (NCBI): domain Eukaryota; kingdom Metazoa; phylum Arthropoda; class Insecta; order Lepidoptera; family Gelechiidae; genus Athrips; species Athrips mouffetella. Next base: position 11,894,246 of record OX383972.1, on the reverse strand, counting down.
GCACCTCCATACATTTATTCAAAAATGCAAAACCTACAGGGTACTTCCCGTTGACCTAAAATTATGAAATTTGGCAAGAAGCTAGGTCTCACAGTACAAATAATGGGAAAAGTCTGAAATCATTAAATATTACAACTTTTCTCACAACTAATGGTAACCAATTGTAATGAGCTCTCGTTTCAAGAACATTCATACAAGAGAGGGGTCAAGTTGGATGGTCGCTGAGGCGATTTTTGTTTTAGTTCTATTTAAAAACGGGAACACTTACAAATTTGAAAATTGGTATGTTTATAGTGCATAAGGTATAAAATAACAACAAATAATAAAATTTGGTCAATCGCGTATCGGACTCAAAAAATCTAGCACATTAATTGATTGAATTGATTGAGCTTCGACTTTGTGACTCTACCACTATGAAAAGCCAACGAGCGGCGAAAACCAAGGCTTTCTGTGCGGTAAATACTCAAAACTGAAAATTTACTTACGGTAAAGCCCGAATTTCTTTCTCCAAGTTCAAATATGGAAATAGTGTCGTCACACAGGTGATATTTCACGATAAAGTATCTCCACTTGTCGACAGGGTCATCGTTTATAAGACGAGCGGCAAAACGGAGTACATGGGAATCAAAACCGACTCTGAAATTACCATTATCACATATCGCATAAACTGTTGCGTTACTTACGTGAAACTTTGGTTAAAAGTTCTGCACCGAAAATTCTATAAGATTTCTGTAAGTAAATGCTGTTATTCATATTAATAATACTGAGTAAAACTCCCAATGGTCTACTTTCATTAGTCGTAAGCGAGATGAGGGAAATTTCTAGAAAATTTTTTGAATGTCTATAAAGCCCGAACTATTTTATTGATAATGATGCATTCGAAAAAAAGGACAATTTTTATTCTGTCTCCGCGGGCAGGGCTACTACCGAATTATTTAACAATGAATAAAATTATTTACCAAAGACCGTGCATCTAGATGACAACTTACCTATCCTTATGCAAGAACTTGATGAAATCGCCATGCGGTGCCTTGGGCTCAACAGTGCGGCAGTTTTCGGCAGAGTCCGGGTACGAGCCATAGCCATTCCACGGGGGTAGTTCGCGCTCTGCCATGCTGGTTCCAACACATTCGAAATTATCGTCCTTTGGCGTCTTCAACGGCGTAAAAGCATCTGAAGTGTATAATTAATGAAATAGTTATTTGTTATGCGAGGCAGCAAAAGTTTTATTTGGCGCGAGTATGAAAAGAAGAAAAAGTTCAAAAGTAGAATCCTGAGCGTAGAGAAAGTTTCAAGGCACGCCCCGCGAAACACCTTTGCTGCCTGCTCACTACAGCGAGGAAAATGCTAACGAATAGCGCCAGTACCCAATACCATAATTCAACCTCATATTCTTATTTTAAAAACCCTTTTCCACCCTAGCTGCCAAAAACGACTTTCGCACGCAGTTTTAGACCAATAAAGCATAGTTTTCCGAGCTTGAGGGCTGAAAAAGATTTTTTTGAAATATCGAACTGAAATTATCAACTTATCTATGTAAAATAATTATATACGTAATATGTAGTTGTTGCGTAGTTTGGAAGGAAATCTACTTGATCGGTTTCAGTTCAAAGAGTCGTTCAATTCCAAAGGTTGTTCAGTTTGATAGCGATTTATTAAAAAAATATATTCTAATGTAGTGATAAAAATTTCGCTTTGTTGACTGTCTGTCCATTTATCAAGACGAAGACCTTTACAATGCCACCGATAATGCTGTGTGGCGGAATTTTGGGCCAATACAATATAAATCACGCCAGAATCGACTCGAAAGAAGAAGAAGAATCAAGACGATTTTTCTTAGGAACGAGCAGACTTACGGTCTTGGATTAAAGTCCATGATAATAAAATTTTGGATAAAAATTAACAATTTGCAATACTGACAATCATCCCCAATGAAACCAACAAAAGTGACTCACCGAAACCATAATTAACTCGATAGTATTCCTTGGTGAAAGGATCGCAATCCGTCAACACCACGTTTCTCCCGTACACGTCGAGAATCGCCCCGATACTGAGGTCAGCAGGAGTATACGATGCAACTGGAGGACCTCCCGTCATTTCTACGCGGGCCGGCAATTTCTGTCATATTATTAAAGCTAGTTATTTAAAAATAATATCTTCAACGAGCATGTACGGTCAACCGCTTGTCGGTAGAAACTTTTTCAACTCTATTACCACGCCATAAGGTCCAAAAGTGTTTCTACTGATGTGCGGCCGTGTGTACGTGGAATTTTTGTGCCTGTCAGGCAATTTGCCTTTTTATTTCTATGCAATGTTCTATCAGAAACTGCTCTGCTCTCGCTAAAACCTAATTGATAAGGGCAGGCTGTAATGCAAATAGGGTGCATTTGATTTAACATATTTGACATTTATAGTATGAATCATTATAACTTCCACTGCAGGACAGGGAGCTCCCTCCAGAACTCCAGCAAAAACGCGTGGTACTTTGGAGGGGATTTACCAAAGTCACCACGCTTGTAAGCTTTGCGGTTAGTATATCACCACATGATATCACAAAGAAATAGTCTATTTCAGATTTTCAGGGTGATATTAAGGGCGAACAATAGTGATATGGGGATACTAAAAACCATTTGCCAGACAAAAAATTCAGGGGCTTAAAGATAAAACAGCCCAGACTGCAAAATCTAGAAAAGGCCTCCTGCACACCGGGCTCCGGTCTAGAAGTTCTCACATGGTCTTGATCCTCTCATCATCCCTCATCTACTGAGATAACATGTTTTCGCAAAAAAAAGCAAGGAAAACAGTTCTCGGCTCCCGTACTATAGATTCAAGTATTAGGATAATACGATTTAATAAATATTTGCCTAAATTTATAAATTATTTTTTGCAAATTCAGTACATCTTGTGCATAACTAAATGAGCTATATGAGTGTCTCGGCCTCAAAAGTAACGCTACAAGCTACGAATTGCTACGAGCTACGGCGTAGCGATTCATTTTCTTGTTACGCGCCTACGGCGTAAGCAGATTTACCTGTTTCGTTTAAAAAATAAATCAATGATACTACCTACTTGTTGTTAAATAATAAAGAATTAGAATTTATAGCAAGTGTACTTACACGCGGCAGCCGTAACCTCTTTAGAAACATCGGTCCAGCATCTATGCCAGAGTTAGGTGGAAGTATTTCCTTTATTTCTATCGTATCATCTGCTAGATAGTAGTGTATTTCTAGATTATGTATTGTGCCGAATTCATTATCGCGATCATCCCAATAGCCGTAAAACCTATAAAATTGACAAAAAGTAATACGTATTTTAAAATACATATACGCGAATTTTCATTGGTTTCGCTCTCGAAGCCCAGTAATTCTAAGCATCGAAACAAGCAACTTTCCTTTCTACTTTACATACAAAATGGGTCGATCACGTAACCACTTTAGTATGGACTCAAAACATTTAGTTCGTGTGTGAATGTTGCTTTTTATCATGAGTAGAATCACTGGGCTTGGGGAGCAAAACCAATAAAAATTCACGCTGTATACTTGTTCGTCCAGTGTGGTGCCGGCAAAGAATAGTACCAACCCATACATACCCGTGGGTGTCGTAAGAGGCGACTAAGGGTTATAAACAGCAGCATCTTCCTGTGTATCATACCATCTTACTGCGGTCACCTACAACCGCGGTCCATGGTGCCAGCCGTAACGCTGACAAGCGAGGTGACTATGGTACTTCCCCTCCACATTTTTCCAGCAAAAGCTAGAATACTAGAGGGAGTTCCCTGTCCTGTAGTGGATATTTCATAGGATGTTATGATTGGATACTTGTTCAGAAACACAGGTTAGTCGTTGGTTAAACGTGACCTACCTTAAAACTTGTCTGTCCTTTTCGAGAAACTGTTTGAACGCAAAATGTTTAGGTGGCTTCTTCATCTCTGGTCTTGCCTAAAACATTAAGTAAGCATTTGCACCAACAATGATTACATTAAACAACCGAATAAAAACCCAATCATTTATTACTTACTTGACTACAAAAATTTTGCTAGCTACATATATAATTATGCAGACAGCCTTACCACTTTCTGGTCAGGATAAGGTATTGGATCGGGAACGTTGAGTCCCAATCGGTTTAGGAACACTCTGGTAAAGTTATCGCAATTCACGATCTGCAAATAATCAAAGATCAGGTAGAAATAATGAAGTGAAAGGTAAAAATTATAATTTAAATAGAGTTTTGAAAAATTCGTATAAAATCTTATAACCTGAAGGATGAATGAATTTTTGGAAATTCTTCGTAAAAATATCAGCTATTCGGTCAAATCAGAATGGAAATCCCCCTGAAATATATCCTGCACATTTTGTAGGCCATTGTTAGTCGAAATCGGTGATCGATTAAGAGCGATCGTCTGCGCCAATATCATATGTATTGTTACTGCGTCGAAATAATATAGGTTGATTAAAATTACAGAGGTATGACAGCAGGACCGAGCGATGCGTAAGATATTAGAGCGACAGAGACATGTATCGGTACGACCTTCTCTCATCATAGCGCTGTCCTGATGTCATTCTAATTAAGCTACATGCTATTTCGACTGATGTTACATTATGTAATTTATTGGTACGAGTACATACCTTGAATACTTTGCCAAAGAAGGTGACATCGAACCCGACATTCAGGTCTAGCACGTCATAATAGAGATCGAAGCTATGGGGAAGTCTGATTCTCTGGCGACTGATCAGTACACCTGTTGGACAAATAAGTAGTATTTTTTTTTTTATAAATAAAGAGAAGTAATTTTTTCACAAGCGGGGATTGAATCAGCAACTCCTTAAACAATTTAAAAAATACTTTTGGCATGCCGTGCCAATGCCAACGCTCTTTCAACTTAACTATCGCGTTTTAAACTGACTCCTTCAAACTCTCTTCCTTTTTATATTTTAATGTGAAGAAATGGAGAAATATTGAAAGAAAATGTCAGATGCGCGAGTCACTTTCAATTCTTATAAAGAACGGAATCTCGATGGTGGTGATCGATTGTAATAGTACATTAAGATGCTAGTGCGCTGTTTTGCTCATAACACACGAGGCTCAAAAATTGCAGCCCGAGCCATAGCCATAGGCTAGGGCGTAATGGAGCCGAGAGTGTAATGGCAATGCGCCACTCGCTTCTTACGACGTTTCTCAACACATTTGCGAATAAAAACAAGTAAAATTTGGTTACCTCTTTTCCCGAAGGAAAATTCGTAGACAACAAGCTACGTATTTTTCCTTAGATTTCTACGTACACCCGATTCTCCAGACTTGTTTTTCGTGCCTTAGTATTTTCTACGTTGAGGAACTACATTAATTACAGTTTTTTTATTTGTATGAGTCGACTTTTTTGAAAATAATTACAATAAACACAATGTAACCGCCACAAATATTTGTAAAAATGGTGCGTGCTGTTTTAGCGGACACAAGACACCAAGAAGGAGGTTTTAATCCGAAGCGTGGGTTACAACCTCCTTGTGTTATACATACATGCGCGAATTGACTAAACAGCTTAATTTTATATGGGATATTTTGTTACTTAAAAGACGAATTTGTTGTTACTAACTTGATTAATATAAATATTTTCACGAAATGAATGTTTATTGATCATATTATCGAACAAAGTTTATTTATTCATGAAAATATTATGAATTTTATAGATATAAAAACTCCTTACTCCTTGTCCAAATAAAAAAAAAGAAACTAAAACACTAGTGCGGTAATATAATGGAAAAAGCACACGTGTTTAATAAGCTGGATTATGGACCTAAATACAGTGTAAAAGAGCTGTTTTATGAGCAAATGTGTTGAAAAAACACATAAAAATACTTTTTCTTTATTTCATTAATGAACGATTCACACGTATGCCCTGCACACCCATGTTTTATTGACATCGGAGTTCCGTGCCCTACATTATATCTAGAAAGAAAATAGCTTTTTCACAATCATCCTAACAAAAAAAGGGAAAATTGGCTCCCCGTGTGTCACACATAGGCAGAAAATCGCCATCGTTTAAATGCCAAAAGATGTATAAAAAAACTGATATGTGCTTTGTAACTCAAAAAAATTACGACAATACCGTTCTCAGTTCATATCCTTGCCATAATTTTTCAAATTTTCCACACAACATAAAAGGAACTTCAGATCTAAAGGGAATTTTCACAAATCAGTTGTGTTAGATGCGCCTTTAAAAAACTGAAGCAAAAAGTGCAATTTTTTTTTTTATACAAATGCACATATCAGGATTTGCAAGCGTAACGACGATAATCGGAGTTATTTGCGCATATTTATACCTTGTTCCAAACCGCTGTTGTCGGTACGCGGTTCCATAACTTTAATGGTTCCATCTTCCAGAAAGAACATGATATCCACTCTTCGCACAATGCGCGATTGCCGCATCTCGTGCAAAGACTGCTGGAAATATGCTTGGAAACGCAGGATCTGAAATGAGTTAAAATACTAATTGTAAGGCCGCGTCCGCTACCTCAGGCGTGTTCGTTCACGCCGTACGCCCCTTATTCGGCTAAGGCTATAAGTTCACACTGCAGCAGTGGCTTGCTTAGCGCCTGGAGCCTAGTGAGCCGCCTAGCGTCTCGACTCGGACGAGAGCAATGTTCGACAGCAGCAAACCTGCATTTTGGCTCGCGAGCCGCCCTTTTTTGCACCACTTTTGCTGCGGTCGAACACGTGAGCAATGTTCTACCACCTTCTTTGACCCGCTGTCAAAAAATATTTTCAGCGCGGCTCGTTCCATCCAAGCGCGAGCCAATGTTCGATAGTTTGCCGCGCGAGGTCGATATACACCTTGATTTGCTCGCGCGGCAGCATGGTAACCATGCGCAAGCCAATGTTCCATGGTTGGCCACGTGAAGTTGAGTCGCACCTCTTACGAGTACCTCGTAAGGTCGTAACTCGTAACTTAGCAATCATTACACAATAAGTCTCTTTTTATGATAATGTTTAAGCCTTTTTTTAGGCATCTGGACCTTACGAGGCCAGGATAACACAGTAGCCGAACTGAAGATTAGGTCTTTTGTTAACCGATCTACTCGCCAAGCGAATGCAAATGCAATTAGGGTATGCAAGGGACAGTTTTCTGAAACCTGAAAGGGCATGATCAGTCAACGAAACTGAACAACTTTCAGTGAATAAACTTTGGCAAATTTAGAAGTCTGCCTCTCGATACAAATTGTTCAATCAAGATTTCAATTTTGTATGGAGATGCATTCCTTTATTTTCCTGAAAGTTTCATTGAAAGTTGCCCAGTTTTGTTGAGTGATCATACCATTGCAGTTTTCGGAAAGCTGTCCCTTTCACTCTGTATAGTCGATATCCAGGCAACTCACTCACTACAGGATCTAGGCGCTAAACAAGGCACCTGAAGTGCGGTGCGAACCTAACCTAGCCTCCTAACACGTTCACAGCACGGCAGGCTCGCGAACCAGGTATTCGCTATGTCCCTTGGTTTAACATTAAAGTGCAACGGTTACAGTTACAGTACATAATCTCCCCAACACACTTGACTTTTAGTGGCCCTTCTGGCCTTGCTATCATTCATCCACGTCACCCTTACAAGTGGGGACGTTCACGTCAGCACATGGTCCGTCTTAATGGAAGAATCTACCTAATTCTGTCTACAAAATAAATATATGAAAATTCATTTACATGTTTGTCATACATAATCCAAGTTGGCAAGTCTGCGGCGGACTTCCTTGCGTATAGGGAAGGTACTCTGTTGCCCTCTTCTGCCTTGTCAACCAGCATGTTTACACCTCCTATGGTTGTAAAGATTGGCTTTACCCCAAAACTAGTCCGACCAATCTGAAATAACATTCAATTATGATAATACTATGAGTAGGTAAAGACTGCATCGGACTATCCATATATTTTATATTTTCGTGGTTACGTTTGGAGTGTTGGACAGTTGCGATGTTTGTTATGAAAATACATTGAACCCCAGGGCCCAGGGAGGGAAAAAGTATGGAATCCAAAAATCAAAATCTGCGAGCATCATAAAAAGGGATGCCCAGACCCACTACCAAACAAGCATAAACTTACCGATCGGTCCAAATTGTACCCCGGTAACATAGGTAATCTCGGATTTCGTATCGACATGGTTTATAATTTTTGATATAGGTAGGTAGGTAGTAAATTGTTTCTAAAATAAATTATGAAGGTCGAAAATTTTTAAAAATCTATCCCGTACGCACAATAATCCTTTTAGAATCTTTGTGTCTTTTGCACTGATCTTTTACTTTTGACTTGTCTTGAAATTTTTTGTATTTAAAAAGGTTTCTTGTTTCCATAGCAACGAAACCACGAAACGTTTTTTAGAGTTTCCTGTTTCATGAATAGTGAACGCATTGCAGAATACTAATTCTTGAACGCATCTGAACCACTGAATGTCCGATCGTTTGACATTAGTTTGACAGGGCCATTTTGATTTGACGTTTCAATCCAGCGCTGCCAGGTTGTCCCAAAAGAGAAGATTTTTGCGCTTCTTGGCAACAAAGCGTCCCTTTCATCCGTTTACATACTCCATCAAGTCTGTCACAATTTTGCTGACAAGTAGACTCTTACGAACGTTATTTTATCTCAACTAATCGTTAATGCGAAATTCGTTAACATTGCTTCTTTTTATCATATAAATCCACTACATACCGGTGAGCACGCATGCGCCGTGTGGGGGCGATCGGCTCATTCGAGGGATGTGGACACTGCTCTCAACGAAACCTGCCGAATAGTTACGGGCACCCTGAAGCCAACACCGCTGGGCCACTTATACTCCTTTGCTGGAATAGCTCCTCCGGAAGTCAGGCGTCGGGTAGCCTGTGCTATTGAGAAGCAAAAACAGGAATTAGACAGCAGACACCTACTTTACGGCCATAACCCACCACCCTCACGCCTTAAGAGCCGTCACAGTTTTATCAAAGACACCATGCCGCTCGATTTAGATCCATCCAAGGCTAGGGTAGAACTGTGGTCAAAAAGGTACCCTCCTGACAACATTCATATCCCAACTGCCGAAAAGCTGCCACCAGGTCACGATCTTCCTTGGTCCATATGGAAGTCACTAAACAGACTGCGGTCGGGCGTTGGCAGGTGCGGGGAACTCATGAAGAGGTGGGGCTTCTCTGATAACGACAAGTGTGAATGCGGTATTTTGCAAACCATGACACACTTGCTGTCGTGCCCTACTTCTCCAGTTTCCTGCACTCGGAGAGACCTTTTTGAAGGCAACCAAAAGGCTATTGATGTGGCTACTTTTTGGGCTAAGCGTTTATAGTCAGTTTTGCCATTGACTCGAAAAGAAGAACTACATACCTACTCATGAAAAAAAAAAAAAAGTTCTTCCTTCACAGATTACATTAAAATATTTGAAATTGTATTCGAATACGCGCTGTTAATGGCTTAATTTGATGTTTATATTTTTATTTATTTTTTTCTTCAAAATCCCTTTCTTTCAAATCTCTGCACGACGCCGTGTCCGGCCTATCTACACAGAACAACGATCTCAAGAATGATCTTGTAACAATAAATTCTTCAATTACGGAATTTCGCAATGAATTAAGCTCGGTACGAGCCAAGTTCCAGGAAGTTGAGAACTCGCTCTCTGAAGTGAAAAGTAACCACGTTAGCCTCAACGCCAAGTTCAACGAACTTAGCAAAAGTGTAGAATTCACTTCAGATGAGCATAGACTGATCGAAGAAAGGCTCAAAAAAGTCGAAATGTCTGCGAAAATTCCCGAAACGGTAAACTCTGAAGTGACAGCACTTCGCATTAAAGTCCGAGATCTTCAATGTGAAATACACCAACAGCAACAATGGGATCGTATACTAAACTTAGAAATATCCGGCGTGCCTGAGTCACGAAATGAGGACCTCGTTGACCTGATGATACGCATAGCTAGTTACGCGGGCGTCGAACTCACTCCTGATGATTTATCCCACATTACGAGAATCCAACCTCGTACCAAGCAACAAGGCCGCCCAAAATCTATAGTAGTTAAACTCAAGAAACGTTTACATAAAGACAATATCCTTGCCGGCCTAAGGAAGAAGAGCCCTACTACCGTGGACATAAATTTACCCGGCGAATCGAAAAGATTTTATGTGAACGAACATTTGACGGTTGACAACAAAATTCTTCATAAAAAATGTCGAGCGGTCGCGAAATCAAAACAATATCAGTACGTCTGGATAAAAAACTGTCGTATCTATGTGAGGAAGGACGATTCATCACCCCATGTAGAAATCAAACAAGAATCGGACTTAAACAAAATCCGTTGAAGTCAGTGTCTCGAGTCTTAATTAACAATTTTCTCCATTTAAATATTTTTTTTGTGGATCTTTATATCTATAAGTATGTTACTAAGCGTAAAACCTACGAACTGATCAGGCGTAACCAATCGGTAAGCTCTTTATTCATGCAAACAGTTGTAAACGTACCTTATTACACTTTATTTTGTGTCAAATACCTACCTGTATACTATTATACTCTCTCCCAGCGACCAACTGATTTATGCACATCACAAATATTTATCAGCCTGTCATTACTTATGTTTACTGTCTTTTCAATATGATTTCGTCAAATTTTAATATTTACTACCAAAACGTACGGGGACTTCGGACCAAAACACACCAATGCTACAATAACATTTTATCGAGTAATTACGATGCAATAATATTGGTAGAAACTTGGTTATGTGACGGAATTCTTGATCGTGAGTTTTGTGACGACCGATATGATGTCTTTAGATGCGATAGGGACTTACAGGCAACGAGCAAAAGTACAGGAGGCGGTGTACTTATCTGCGTCCGTCGTGAACTACGCGCCTATTGTTACACCGCGCCTGTGCAATATGCACCTACCGAATTCCTCTGGGTTATAATCCCCGCTAATGCATTAAATAACAATTCAGACGTTAATATTTTAGCAACTTACATCAGAGGTGATTCGACATACCAATTACACGATGTAACTAACATTTTCAACTTAATACAGTTTCGTTTTCCTAACAGTTCGTGTCCTGAGTATGATAGTAACAAATATATTATTTTAGGTGATTTTAACTTTCCGTTTGTAACATGGGACGACACTAGCCCTACCATTCAGTCAACAAGCGGTTCCTCTGCACTCCGTGAGCTGGTAGTTAACATGCTTGACACTTTATCCTTGCACGGTTTCTCACAATATAATACAAATAAAAACTCGAGTGGAAATATTTTAGATTTGGTTTTTAGCAACTTTGATATGGAGTTGTGTGTTTGCGAAGTCCCGATATCCAAAATTGATAAATTTCATCCACCTCTTTGTATTGACGTCTCAGATTTTGTAATACCCCCACTTCCTATCGTTAAAATAGATAAATTTCAATTCCATAAAGGTGATTACTTAAGCATAAATAAATATTTAAAAAATATAAATTGGGAATTAGAACTAACATCTAGGGAAATTGATGACGCCTTGGATTATTTTTACGAAATTCTTTTTATTTGTATTCAATTATACATACCTTTAAAAACCATAATTAATTCCAAACGCTGTTACCCCGTATGGTACTCTAAAAGCCTAGTAAAGATCATTAAAGAGAAGGATAAAGTTCACAAGCTTTGGAAAAAGTACAACAACCTAAACGATAAATCTGAATTTGATCTATTGCGGAGTCGTTATCATCGTGTTCATACAGCTTGCTATTATAAGTTCCTATTTAACTGTCAACATTATATAACTAAAGATCCAAAAAAATTTTGGACATTCGCGAAATCTAGAAGAGACGGTTGTTCTTACCCTAGTGAATTCACACTTAATAATGTCCCTCTTCGTAGTGGCATAGAGATAGCTCATGGTTTTAATAATTTCTTCTATAACATGTTCTCACAGCCGGCCTCGAACTATGTTGATATTTCTGTCAGCTTATCAGATCCCCAACACGCCTCTATTTGTGATATCAGCGCTTTAACTGTGACAAGTGATAACGTCTTGTCCTTACTGAAAAAACTAGATCCCAGGAAAGGCGCTGGTACTGACAATATTCCCCCTATTTTCATCTTAGGCTGCTGCGAATCCTTAGCATTACCACTATCAATCCTTTATAATAAATCCATACATGAGGGTGTATTTCCGATGAGATGGAAGGAAGCGCGTGTCGTCCCTGTTCACAAAAAAGGTCTAAAAAGGAAAATAGAAAATTATAGGCCTATATCAATTTTGAATGTATTTAGTAAAACCTTTGAAAAGATAGTATATAATGAAATCTACCCATTAATATCACAATGTATCCCTAAAGAGCAACATGGATTTCTGAAAGGACGCTCAATTACGACTAATCTCACCCTATTTACTAAGTTCATTCGAGATAGTATGGAAAAAGGCCGACAGGTTGACGTGGTCTACACGGACTTTGAAAAAGCTTTTGACCGCGTGGACCACGTCATCCTGTTGTTGAAATTGAATAAGCTAGGTATCCACGGTGATCTTCTTCGATGGATAACATCGTATCTCTCAAACCGAACACAACTGGTTGTCATTGGTGGCCACAGATCAGACATGGTTAGCATTCCTTCAGGAGTTCCTCAAGGGTCCCATTTAGGGCCCCTTTTTTACAACGCTTTCTTATATGACATATACACCTGCCTTAAAAATGCCAAATTTTTAATGTACGCGGATGACACAAAAATATTCTTAGATATCAATTCAGCTCAGGACTCTGTTAAATTACAACAAGATCTTGATACACTCACTAACTATTACGTACAAAACAGAATTACTGTAAATGCAAGCAAATGCCAAATTATTTCATTTACACGTCGTCCGCGACCGATTATTTCTGATTATTATATTAATGGTGTATTAGTCACTCGCGTGGAACAGATACGCGATCTTGGCATTCATCTGGACTACAAGCTAGCACTTAATCACCACATTGACATAATTACTGATAAAGCTTATAAATCTCTTGGTTTCATAATGAGAATTTGTTCACCATTTCGTAATACCACTTGCATAAAAACAGTTTATTATGCCTATGTACGCAGTACTCTTGAGTTCGGTTCAGTCTTATGGTCCCCGCACTATAAAAAATACACAGATCAAATAGAAAGAATTCAAAAGAAATTTTTAAGATACATCAATTACAAATCTTTTACTTCCTACACCACGTACGAAAACAGCTGTAAGACTCATAATGTGCTGCCGCTCGAGAAGAGAAGAACTCTGCTAGATATGATGTTTCTATATGATATTCTTCATTCAAGAATCGACTGTCCCGATTTGGTGAGTAGTCTAGGTTTCATTGTTCCAGGGCGACGAACACGGAAGACAACCCTTTTACATGTACCATCTCATCGTACCAATTACGGTCAGAATGAAACTATTACCCGATTATCTAGGACCTACAACAACTCCTTCCAGAATCTGGATCCTTTTAATTGTATGAACAAGCAAGGTTTTAGAAACCTTGTGTTGGCAACGTTCACGGAGGGTAACAGTAACTGACTCAGCGAACGGCATTAGTGCACTGCGCTAATTGTTGTTCGATCCCAAGATATCAATCATCGTCGTAGGGCTGAATCCTAATAACTAACACATACACTAAACTCTTGTGCGTAGTTGGAGTTGTAGAGAGAGAATTTAATTTTTTTTTTAATGGTTACAGTAGGTAAAAATTACAAGTAGTTACATGTAGCTATGTCTTTTAATTATAGTAGTAATTACTATTATCGATTGGCAATGCTTGATCAATCAAACAAATATAGATAAATTTGTAATTTGTTCATTCACCTAGTAATGTACGCAAACACAGTAGCTTTGTTTTTGTTTATATACTTACAAGTATATCGGCGCAGGAAGGCCATAAATATCAAAATCATCTAGGATTATTGTGGGTTCAGGTATAAACAACCAGGATCCGAATATTCTCACGTCATGTTACGGGCTCCGGGTTTGTGGTGAGGCACCCGGACCCTTCTGGCTCAGTTTGACCCTGGGTAGCTATTACAGCTGACTCCATGTTTGCACATCCTGTGCTGTGATACCACTAATTAGTTCAGGATTTGTTATTATGATTCGTTTTGGGTCCAGGACGTTCGCAACTCTCCAACAAGATGGTTTGTTGTGACGTCCTTTCACCTTGACGCTTCATAAGATCGACAGCTAACTAAATACTCAGCTGCCAGTCTATTCCTGAAGCAAGGAGGCCTCACTCGGTGTCGCTAAGAAGGTGCTGCTAGTATGTGCCTACACGGCCGTCCTGACAACACGACCGTCCTCGGGCGTTAATCCATTAACAATGTCCTAAAACAAATAAAAACAAGATCACCAAGCAATCCGCTCGTCTATCCTGACAATCAAGATCATCATCACACACAAAACTGAAACCACTCATTGTGAAGTTACTCTGAAGGCATGTGCCCCTTCAACCCAACTCTGAAAGCATGTACCCTTTCGACCATCTCACTATGGACCGGATGACATCTTTCCCACATAAATCACGGACAGGACCAGTGTGTCCGTCGACCATCCCTAATGGGCACGGTGACCAGATCCACCACTGTCCTTCCAACCATCAGCAAAGCCTGGCCCGGACCAGTGTGTCCCTTCGACCAGCCCCGATGGGCATGGACCGGATCCGCCACTGTCCGACCAGCTTCGCAAACACAGATTGGGCCAATGCGAACCTTCAACCACCCAACCAAGTCGGGCTGGCCCGTACGACATTGCCCTCTCTATCAACTCCACAAACATAGATTGGACCAATGCGAACCTTCAACCACCCAACGAATCGGGCTGGCCCGTACGACATTGTCCTTTCTATCAGCTCAACAGTAATCACCCTACAACCACCCAAACCAACTGAGTAACTTCAAATCATATTATCAACATAGCAATTTCAAATTACGTGCGTCACAATATCATACTATCTCACAATAAGGAACATGCTCACCAGATATCCATAAGGTAGGTATCAACAACATAATTCTGTCTATGTACAGACAGTCCACATTATTCGAAATTCCCATATATTCCATTTCTGCTGTTCGATATTGCTAAGAATATGGCTTGGCTTGTTGATTTTCATCATCAATCACAATGTATCAAAATCAGTACAATGTCTATCTCTTTTCTTCCTCCATGCCTCTTCCCATTTTAATTTGGAATCGACCCCCTGAATATATTTTCAACCGTTGGCTCTGTCGTTATAATCGACCACAATATTTTTTGTAAGACCTTGCATTTTCATCCACCAAATAGGTCTTTGGCATCCCAGGGGTTATTTAGATTTGTTTCCCTTTGTAAATATTTAGCACAGACTCAAAGTGGTGCTCTTCTTCTCAGCGCATCACATAATCCGTACCACCGGAGCTGACTTTATTGAAGTTTGTCTAGAATAGGCGATACTTTGAAACTGCCACTAACATGTACGTTCCTGAGTCTATCCAATTAAGTGCCAACAGCCCATCTAAGCATTTTCATCTTAGTTACGTGGATTTTTGTTACGAAGTCTTATTAAGTATCCAAAATTCGTCCCTGTAGAGCTTCGCGGGTCTATCACAGATTTTCAAACAATCAATCAATCAAATCATTTGTTTGCTAGAAGAACATCTTTTAACTTGAACACATCCTCTAGATCAACGCTGTGTCCCCATCAATAGCACACCATAGCTAAGGACTGACGACAGATATGCATGATATGTGGTTAGTGTAGCATCTTTTGAGATTGTTTGAGAAACTCTCTTTAGCGCAAATACGAATTTACTGAGTCTTTCACGCATTGAGTTGATACGAAATTTCCAATTAAGATGCTCATCAACATTGAGACCCAAAAATGTTGCTTCTCCACTATTTTGTATACTTGTATTTAGTGCTCTTGGTTTCAACTGGCATCCTAAAGTCACAGCGATCACCATTTCAACCAGTCAGCATTAGCTGTGTGATCAAATTATTTTGTTTCGTTTCATTTCATTGCATTTTGTTTTTATTTAATCGGTATTCATTCAGATTTCGTTATTTCCATTTGAATTTTACAGACATCTGGTTAATCTGGTTAATGTTGTATAAAAACACCGTAGGAACACATCGTCGCTACCGTACGTAACTTTGATTCCATTCTACAAAGTCGAAAATTACATAATTTCACAACCACAAGCAAGTCTTGTCTTCTTCGTATGTACCGTAAGCGCCTTTAGCTTCCATATTTTAAAATTCATAAACGCCTTTCTAATTTACGATACTTTTGCAAATTACGCTTTTTGTCACCATCTAAATGCATACGATTTTGAACATTACGACATATCAGGTATTAAAACTCATTAAACTTGATTCCTTTTTATCATAAAATGTATGTACAGCACCTAATTTTCTTGATTGTACTTGTTGCTCAACAATTTCTCGGCACGACTGTACTTTTACGCAGATCCATGAAACTGAAATGCTTGCACACATGATTAAAATATTGAGCTGTGTCTCTTTATCCCACTTCTGATATCGGCGCAGGAAGGCCATAAATATCAAAATCATCTAGGATTATTGTGGGTTCAGGTATAAACAACCAGGATCCGATTATTCTCACGTCATGTTACGGGCTCCGGGTTTGTGGTGAGGCACCCGGACCCTTCTGGCTCAGTTTGACCCTGGGTAGCTATTACAGCTGACTCCATGTTTGCACATCCTGTGCTGTGATACCACTAATTAGTTCAGGATTTGTTATTATGATTCGTTTTGGGTCCAGGACGTTCGCAACTCTCCAACAAGATGGTTTGTTGTGACGTCCTTTCACCTTGACGCTTCATAAGATCGACAGCTAACTAAATACTCAGCTGCCAGTCTATTCCTGAAGCAAGGAGGCCTCACTCGGTGTCGCTAAGAAGGTGCTGCTAGTATGTGCCTACAAGTATTAAGTACTCACTGCAGTCGATTACCTATCAACTCCATACCAAAACCTTCTGTCTTAGTCTAACTTAAGCAACAAAGCGCTACGTTTGAGTTGCAATTGACTGTATCGTACTCTGCTCCCTGACAATACGGGGTAATCTATTATTGGCTCTGCAACTAGACTAAGTCACTTGGAAATGTTATTTAAGAAATGTGCTGTTGATTACCTTAATAAATAAATTAAATTAAATTAAAATTAAAAATAGTCCCGTAACGAAACTCGGGTACTGGCAATACACATTTGAAAATGATTCAAGAGGTAGAGGTTTTGTTGTTAAATTTCTAATTCAGTTTACACGAAATTTTCTGAATAAGAATGTTTATGTTGGAGTGCCGTTACGTTACACGAAAATACCTAGTATTCTAACTTTATTATCACAAACAAAGGAGCTCAAAATCTTTCCTCAAAAATGATTGATGCGAAGTCGAAAATCAACTCTTTGTTTATATTTAATTCAAGTTTTGGCCCTCGAGAAGGAGAAGTAAGTATAACTGCAGCTGTATAAAGAAATGTATTGGGCGTAAAAAAATCGCGCTGATAAATTGCCAATACTAATGATCACAAAAACAATGATCAACTTCACAAACAGAACAAAAATCATGCACATTTTTAACACTGTCTACATAAGTTGAGGTTATTGTTTTGTTAACAAAGCACCAGCATCTTTCGTGATGATACAGAAAACGCTTTACCTTATGATAATTAGGCTTTATTCAACTAGAAAACATGCATAGGAAAAATAGCAGACATAAGCAAATGAAAGACATGATTGACTACGTGTCAAATATTATTCTTCCATTGCCGAGGCTAGAGCGAAGAGTTCACATCATTCACCCTGGGCCTTTTAAAACGAGCCGGTATCATAATCTTGAAGATACACCGGCGGCCTGCGCTCTCGGGTTGACCGGCGTAACCCAGTTCCTTCTTGAGTCGGGCCTTCATTGTCAATAGCTTCCTCTTCAGTATCAGGAGTCATATAATCTTCTTCTGACGAAGGTTCATCGACCACTGGAAGTGGAGCTAAAGACCTGTTTGAGACAGATGTTTCGCGGCCATCTGATAACCTCACGAAAGAGTAATCCGGATTACTTTGCAGGAGCTCTACTTCTTCGACAGCTGGATCATATTTAGAATTTCTCACATGCTTCTTCATAAGAACCGGACCCTGTGAAAGTAACCATGTTGGCATAGATTCACCGTTCAGTGAACGTCTAGGATGATTAAACATTCTTTCATGTGGTGTCGTATTCGTCCCAGTAGATAGTAGAGATCTGATGGAATGGAGTGCTACTGGTATCGCATCCTCCCAATTAACTATATCCAGATTTTTTGAGCGCAAAAACAACTGAATTGTTCTCCAGAGTGTTCCATTAAGACGCTCAACTAGTCCGTTCCCTCTTGGATTATAAGGAGTAGTTCGGCTGCAGGCGATTCCCAAATTAGTAAGGAAAATTCTCAATTCGTCTGATAAAAATGAAGTGCCTCTGTCGGAGTGAATATATGCTGGCGTGCCGAAGATAAAAAATATTTCTTTTAGACATTTTATTACCGTTCCTGCTGTCATATCTCTGCAGGCAAAGGCAAAGGGAAAACGGCTATACTCGTCTATTATTGTGAGAATGTAACGGTTCCGTGTGTTAGATGGTAGTGGACCTTTAAAATCCATGTTGAGTCTTTCAAAGGGCGCTGTGGCTTTAATGAGTTTTCCCTCATTCTTGACAAATCTAGGTTTAATTTCAGCACAAACAGGGCAAGCTGCTGTCATCCTTTTTATTTCTTCGACAGAGTAAGGCAAATTCTTTGTACGAACCCAGTGTACCATCCTCGTGATACCTGGATGACATAAGGAATTGTGTAGTTCTGTTAATTTACTCGAAGCAATATTCATATGTGCACATACCCGTGAAAGTGCATCAGCGGCGATATTTTGTTTTCCGGGTCTATATATGATGTCATAACGATAGCATGATAATTCTAGGCGCCAACGCTCTATTTTTTCATTTTTTATTTTACTTGCGTGATTCTGATTGAACATGAAAGATACGGATTGTTGGTCTGTAACAAGTAAAAAGTGCCTTGCGATCAAATAATGGCGCCATTTGCGTAGCGCTTCTACTATGGCGCTGGCTTCTTTTTCAATTGATGGTTGTCGTCTTTCAGAATTATTGAGTGAACGTGAAAAGAAAGCTACGGGGCGTCCTTTTTGAGATAATGTAGCAGCTATAGCAAACTCTGAAGCGTCCGTTTCGACAGTAAAAGTCTCTTTCTCGTCTATAGCGACTAAAGCAGATTTAGTAACATCAGTTTTCAATTTATTGAAACAGCTGACTGCGTCATCAGATAATGGGAAACCTGTTTGCAGTAGTGGCTTGATTTTAGCAGAAAAATTTTCTATCCATTTCGAATAATGTGCAAATAAACCAAGGGCTCTTTTCAAGCTTGCCGCATCCGATGGTATGGGTAGACTTATCAGTGGTTCCAAACGAGACTTGTCAGGTTTAACTGTATTTTTATCAATTGTATATCCAAGGAGGTTGATAGATTCAGTTGCAAAGACACATTTGTCAAAGTTCAATGTAAGATTATATTTTTCTGCGGCATCCATGAATTTGCGTAGGTTTTCGTCATGATCCTGTTTATCTTTCCCGCAGATAGTGACGTCATCCAAATAAGCAAATGTTGCGTTCAGTTTCTCATTATGAATAATATAGTGTAAAGTTCTTTGGAATGCGGCGACTCCATTTGTTACGCCAAAAGGTATGCGAGTAAATTGATACAGATTACCGCAAGCTTCAAAAGCGGTGTAAATTTTCTCTTTAGGAACTATTGGTACCTGGTGGTAAGCACTCTTCAAATCAATTTGACTGAAAAAGTTATATTTGGCGACTTGCGAGACAATAGAGTCAATGCTCGGCAAAGGATAAGCATCTAATTCAGTATATCGATTTATTGTTTGCGAATAATCAATAACCAGTCGTTTTCTGTGGTTGTTTCCACCAGCAACAAGCACCTGTGCTCGCCACGGAGAGACGCTAGGCTCTATTACCTTGTCTTTTAATAAATTTACGATCTCGTTGGATATAAACGCCTGGTCTTCCTCTGAGTGACGGCGGGAGCGAATTGATATAGGCTTAATATCGGGCGATAAATTCGTGAAGACGGATGCTGGTGGTACAGTAGCCTCAACTACATTACATATCTTTAGTGGCTCCTTTTCTCCTCCAAATTGAAGTTCTAGTGAAGAATGATTTTTCAATAAATCGTGTCCAATGATAACATCCGCACAGAGATTGTTTACAATAAGTAACGGCTGGTGTTTATAGATATGGTGATCAATTTGTATAGTTGCATAGCATATTCCATCGACATAAGAGACATGATTCAGTGATGCGAGGTTCACGGCTTGTCTGCAAGGCCGCCTCTTTAGTTTCATTGTTTGTGCAAGGTTGTTGTCAATAAAGCTGATAGAGCTGCCTGTATCAACTAAGGCTTCAGCTCGATAATTGTTAACAGTTATAGGTATAGTGGCTTTGCGTAAGCTTGAAGGCGAAGCGGCCGAAATAGTCGATAAGTTAAGGACTTGAGAGTTCTCTTCCGAAGAAACAGCTGCATTTGTGTTGCGTTGCGTGTGAGCAGAGCTACGACAAACATTTGCAAAGTGGCCTTTTTTTGAGCATAATTGACATACTACATTAAAGGCAGGGCATTTTACCCTTTGATGAATACTGCCACCACAGAAGAAACATTTACGACGTTGATTAGCAGACTTCGTGGCTGCTAAGTTTTGTTGTTGTGGAGGCTCTTGCGTAGTTGGTTCAGATATAGCGTTAAAGGAGATAGGGCTGGTATTGGACTCTATTATATGAGAGGTGCTTTCTGCACTTTCGAGAGAAATTGCTAAATTTAGTGTTTCGTCTAAAGTCATAGTACATTTTTCTAGTAATCGTTCTCTTATTTTATTAGAAGTCAACCCTGCGATAAGAGCTCCACGAATAGTTTCATTTTGGTGATCTTTGGCTGTGACTGCTTTAAAATGACAATCGTGAGCTTGTAAGGTAAGAGCTCTCGAATATTCAGCTACAGTTTCTCCAGGCTGCTGTTTTCTGGTAGTAAGACGATGCCGAGCTAAGGTGATATTTCGTCTTTTCTCATAAGTATTGTTGAGTACTTTGATAGCTTCGGTATACTTGTCGCACTCTCGTATGAAGTTAAATATTGTCGGTGAAATGTGATTCACGAGAAGTTTGTACTTTACCTCTTCGGTCGCGGAGCTGATCTCTTCCGAAAGAAAGTTTTCAAATGAAAATCGCCAATGCGTCCATTTTAGGTCGGAGCCAACCATCGAAGGCTCCACATCGAATCGCTCTGGACGAAGAAAGCGAGAGATCGTCGACGACATGACCGTGTGTTTCGTGTCTTCAGAAAACGCTTTACCTTATGATAATTAGGCTTTATTCAACTAGAAAACATGCATAGGAAAAATAGCAGACATAAGCAAATGAAAGACATGATTGACTACGTGTCAAATATTATTCTTCCATTGCCGAGGCTAGAGCGAAGAGTTCACATCACGTGAACTATTGAATTGTTTGAACGAGATGCAATCTTATAGGTATAGAATGACTTGTATGCGGATGACTTGAAGCTGGTGCGAGTTGTGCGAAATTTAGAGGACTGTAATAAACTGCAAGCAGATATTGATGCTGTACTTCAGTGGAGCATTACTAACAAACTCAATTTCAATTCTGACAAATGTTGCACTATGTCTTTTACTCGCTCCTCTCAACCCTTGCACAATACGTATTGTCTGGGTACAAATAATATAAAACGTGTCGACACGATCAAGGACCTTGGTGTATTGTTTGATACAAAACTTACTTTTAATGGTCACATTGGGGCTCTAGCTGTTGAATGTTTCCGTAGACTGGGTTTTGTCATTCGTAACACAAAAGACTTTACTGACACATATACTATACAACTATTGTACTCATCACTTGTTCGCAGCAAGATTGAAAGCGCATCTGTGATTTGGGGTCCACACGAAAGCTCATATATCCTGCTACTCGAAAAAGTTCAGAAGGCCTTTTTACGCTCCCTGTACAAAAAATGCAATAATTATTACCCATTCCTATATCCCACAAAGTTTCTGCTGGGTACATTGGGTTTTAACTCTTTAGAGACACGGCGAAATTACCATCTAATAATCGCTACCTGCCGAGTATTACGGGGTGAATCAGACTGACCAGCATTAGTGACTCAAACTTTAAGACTCTATGTACCGGACAGATATCTGCGTGGTCGTGGTCACCAACTACTAGCCCTGCCAGAGTGTCGCACGGTGTCACGGCGTCAATCCCCAGTACTGCGCGGACTCGGTCTAGTTAGGCAGCTCATAAATACAAACCCGGATCTTGACATTTTCGCCGATCACATGTCCAACATTTGTAAAAAATGCTTTTTATTTTGTGAAACTTACAAATAAGTTGCTATTGTTTATATTTTAAAAATTCTTAATAAGTGCATAAGTAGTATCTAGATATTGTTAGCTAATTTAGACTTAACTTAATTTTATTGTGTTAATTTTGTTCCTTGCATGAAATCTTAGGTTATTCCTGTAACCATGCAATGTTCTTTGAAATAAACAAATAAACAAACAAATAGAAATAGTGCCTGCACTTAATCCCTTTGACTGCATATTCCTTTACAATTTGTTTTCTATAGTTTCTCTCACTGAAAAGATATTTGTCATTTAGGAATCAAGGAGAATCCTGTTCTTCCACCCAAGTACTATCAGTCCAGATGCTCGGAAGAACCTTGTGGGGTTATGTGAGGCCGTAGTCAAGTTTATGTCGTAAGTTATTTAAAATTGAAGTTCAGCTTGAGTAATGGTTGTTTGCCCCACCTCTTCTTCTCTTTGAAGTAAAAGGTGACTAAGGGATCCTCAACCGGAAAATGGACAGCTGGTCTGCATATTGTACCAGCACATATTGTACATTCCACTGTCTGGTCATTAGGTTGGAGCGAAAACCAACTTTATTTTATAATTCCTGTATTATCAACAACTGATACATTATTTTAGAAGTCTTTAAAATGAAAATTATCAACTTTTTAAGTAAATATCTTAAGGTGGCGCATAAAATTTCTGAAAAAGTTCCATATTTATTTATATTTAAAATTATAATTTTTGGTGGCTTCTTAGTTTGAATAGCATTCTTGAGACAGTAATGGTGAAATATGATGATTTAATGTGTGTTTTTTACACATATAAAACTGTTAAATCATTCATTACTATCATTTTCTTAATAAAGCTCCATACGAAATTCAAACCTTAAGCGCCACCTTAGGATTTGTACTTAGAGAGCTGAACTCTCTTCAGGCTATGGATCATTTAGTGATGATATACACAGAAACATTTTAAAAAAAAGTGTTTTTCCCTCCACTCTAGTAGTCACCAACTAATGCACTGCAGTACATTATGCCAGCTGCAACACATACAAGCGTGGTGACTATGGTTTATCGCTGTCAAAATATTCAAACATTTTTGCTGAGAAGTGAACTTCTCATGTGATCTTATTATGATAAAAGACTGTTGACATGTGTAAAATAGCAGAGACCATATTCTTTCAATCAAGGAGGTTTTACTACGCTTCGAGCGTAGCGTGGGTTAAAACCTCCTTGATTTTAATAGCAATGATCATGGCACTTTTTTTACTAAGTGGCAATCGACCATCTTAAACTACAGCCATTACTGTCAATATTTTATCAACAAGAGTACAAGATAGAAAAATAATCCTTTCATGAATGCTTGTTAATTTAGGTCACTCTTGACATGGTCTTTTTAAATCAGTCAAGAGTAGGTCTTTGACAATAAAGTGCGACCATAGCTTCTGAGGATATTTAATATTTTCTTTTTTCAAAGTCAAATGTGTCATGCTTGAGGTGCTCTTGACTGTACAGACTCAGTTCATCACAGCCCAATATGTTTGTATTACAGAACATTCTCTTCAGAGCCCTGTGAGGCACTGCAAACACAAACAAAAAGACACATTTTCTACCAGCCTGAGAAAGGGTATTGGATGGTATTGGTATGTATATTTTTTACTGGGATTTATTTAAAATTGCCTAAATAATTAAACTAAGTTTTTTCACAGCCTTTTTTGTCTAGCCTAAACTTGTGGCTAGTATGTACCTACTATGTTACCGAACAATTAGGCAAATCCTGCTAAAAACAAATCCTATTAAAAGAAACAAAAATTTATTTCTGAAACCAACAGAATGAATCATTATTCTTTTTTATATTATTATTAATAATAATTAGGATTGAATATAATAATTTTTGTTTTATTTTCTATTACAGGTTGTAAGAATACCATACACTACAAAAGCATTGTCAGCTATTGGAGAAAGTCAGGAAGTGGTAATTAACTATATTTTGTTTCATAATAACAATATTTTTTACCAGGGCTGCAATGTTCCTGTGCTGAGTAAAGGCCTCTGCTTTATTTTTCCATTCCTTCTTATCCCTATGAAAAAAATGTTTGAACATCATAATACATATACATACATATAATAAAATAAATAAAATAATCACGGGTCTTTCCCATTCAGGGAAACCTGCTATGATCTTGACATATTTCCCTCGCCTCCTCTAGTTTCGTATGGTACTTGTAACTTAGCCTTTATTTTGAACATCCTGAATGTGGTCTTGGAATGTTTGCCAAGGCCGTCCCCTTCCAAAGTTTCCATTCACTCTCGCCTGGTGGATCTCTTTCGACAAAAATGTATATCACTTAAATAAGTAACTACTTACAAGAACTAAGTACACTAAGTACACACACAAAATTTGATGTAGGTAGAGAACAGAGGTCAACAAACTAGGCGGAGCCTGTATCTTGGTGAACTAAGTTTTTTACATAATAATAATAAGCCATAGGTAGGGAAATAAAGTAAAAAATAAATAAACTTTTGGTGGTCTAATTTTAATGTGAATAATAGGAAAATGCTTTAACTTGTTTGCCTCAACCAACAACTGAGAAGAGTATATTGAAGATTTAATTTCTTGTAATGGTGTGGAATTAGTAACAAGACACAAGAGAACCATTTTGGAATTTTGATGGCTATTACTGGCCACTCTTCTTCAATAAAAAAAATCTCTGGTTGGATACAGCCGTAAGTTTTCCGTGGTCACGTCTATGTAGGTAGATACAGTCAACAGCATGTCACGCTCCATCTCACGTGCACTCATTCCCCTCCCACTCAAAATCCTCGCCCCCCTCCCCTCACCCTCTAACTCATCCAAAGCTCGATGTAGTAACAATTATTTCCTCCAGACGCCTATATCGACTTTGCACGAAAAGTACCTTCCGAAAATGAAAGCATAGATAGACGTATCCACTTAAAAAAAAATTGTCTCAATATATTTGATTTTTATGGTTTCAGGTTGAACCATCTGTAATGTATGACTTATTGGTGTCTGCATACAAAATGTTCAGAATGTTCAAAGGGCCTTTCAAAAGCATTCCACAAGATGAAATATATGCTGCTTGCGAGCAGTTCTTTTCACCGGTAAGTAAATAATATATAGACCAATTTTATATAAAACACTCCGGGAGAAAGGAGAGCCCTAAAAGTATGAATATTTATTAAATACCCTAGTTTGTACGTAACAATTTCAGATGACAATATTTTCTTGTTTCATACTTTTTAGAGCAAGATTTGCCAGTAGTTGGGTTCTAGTTTTTGAACTGATTTTTTATTTCAATTATTTTGGGGTTGTAAATACATAAAAAAGCTAACAATATATATATTTTTGAAATGTGCTCACTAAGCCACATACATACATACCGGTCAAAATCATAACCCTCCTTTTTGCCGTAGTCGGGTAAAAACTGACCCTCAATAGCACCAGGTGAATTGCCCGGGCGGGTGCACGCGGGGGTGCGGTGTGGATTGCAAGGGGGGCGGGGAGTGTCAGTTAATAGTACTATTACTTTACTCTGTGTCATTACTTCATGGACACCCTCCAACGTCTGTCACGCCGCAAGAGGTTTGTCAAAATGATTATTTTCTCCAGATTAACGATTAGAGTTGGTCCCATCGTGAATCTCGTTTGTAATAACGAGTCACGTTGTTAGATGATAAGATAAGGTAATTGTTTATTTGCCAAAAAATCTAGGTACAATAGATGTTAAGTATATGTAATTAAATATTATAGAAACACATATTTGCTCAATATCGTGACATGCAAATATTGAAAAAGCAAGAAAAACCAAGAATCGTTTTAAAGTGAAAATTAAATGAATTAATTATTAATGAATATCAGAAATGCTTATAAAATTAAGAATAGTATTAAAATAACCATATTTGGAGTAGATACCTTTATTAAGAGTACCTACCTATTAATATCTCTTTTCAGTACATAATGTCACGGTGTCTCTCAAATGACATAACAGATGTGATCCAAGGTATCAACTATCTTCCCCTAGACAAGAACTCTTTCTTCAAAGTGGTCTGCTTCATAGACCTGCTAGAAGTCAACTACCCTGCCTTCAAATGTGTCTCGTTTGTTTACAATGAACAGCTTATTTGGTAAGATATACTTAAATTTATTCAGTTGCACTTTGAATTGCAATAGCCTTGACTTTTGGAATAACGTTAATAACGCATTTGGAAGATAACTACTGCCTGACCAGCTGAATAAGTTATAATGGTACCCGTGTTCACGACCGGTCGTCGCGCAAATTTTTAGGAGAGCCTATGTCGTCGTCGTCTACGTCTTTTTGTTGAGGTAACTGTGTAGGTTATTTTTTTCAAAGCACTTCATATACGCGCTGACTGTTTTCATCCGCTATTGATTTTGCGAACGAACACGTGAACGTGGTGAGATAGCACTAGACTCTTGCTTGGTTTTAAAATCATTTATTTACAAAACTTATTCATTACAGAGTAGGTATTGTTAGGTACTTGGCCCTCTAAATTGTAAAGGATTAGTAAAGGTTTCCTATTCTGTATTTAGGAATATTATCTAGGGTGTTCAAGCTGTACGCACAGCAAATAAGTGGTAGCAAAACCAGTATAAGCTGAACCAGCGTTACTCTGTGGTTACGCTACGATCGCCCGAAACCAGACACCCACCGATCTGTACTTTGCCGTCATTTTCTTAACTAAATTATAATTTTAGGAAGGAATCAGAGAGTGTATTGAATTTTCAGGAATGGTCTGTCATCAGATGATATGCTCACTCTGTACCAGTACTTAGTCCAAACATTATTACCCAAAGAAGTTGAGAAAGAAATCCAAGGAGGCGCGGTAGCCGCGGCGCAGAAGCACGGCCGCTTCATCAGCCCTCCCGAAGGTATCCGGACTGAAGCTGACCTGCAGAGGATACCCAAAGTGTACCTGACGAGGGAGGATGATACTGACGCCAAACAGTATTACTTGGTTATCTATAGAACTTTAAGTGCAACTGTATGTTTCACTCTTGATGGTTAGTACCTATTGCGTTATATGGTGAGTAGTTAAGTAACTCTGAACAACTTTTCCAAAAAACTATAGATTTTCCGCGTTAAGAATGCAATAAATAAGTCATTAATGCAAATATATTTTTTTTTCGATTTTTAGGTAACACACAAATAGTAAGGGTGATGAAGGACAAATTTCTATATGATTTGCTCATGTCTGCCTCTTTGACTGATGATAAGGAGCATCCTCTAGAAGATACAAAAAATATTGGCGGACATCCACACCCCTGCGTTTTTGAGGAATTAAGTTTTAACTTTTTTGAAATTTGACAATGAAAAGTACACCTGGCAGACTATGACTATCTGATTAAATACAATGTATAAAACCCCAGAAAAATAGTCTGCCACCATAATAGCCCTGCGTCGTAAAGTTACAGCGCTTCAAAATGCAAAAATTCACTACTTCGTCCCGTGATACCTAATGCAGAGCCCTGCATGTCTACCTCTTCGATTTTCCACATCTTCAGAAGTATTTTAAACAGGAGCCACAAAGGCAGACAAAAACAAAATTATTTAGTATCTTATTTTCATTTTTTTTACTTTAACTCAAAAACGCAGCGACGCACAGAAAAACTTGTAAGGACCAAATCGATTCGTATTGAGCTGATCTATCATCCGTATTAATATGAATCATGAGCAAATCATATACCCAAATTGCTACCAGCACCCTAACTAAAAGAAAACAACCGCTTTTTCCAACTTCATCTTAAGCGACGTGATTGGTTAGGGGGCGTGGCTATCAGCGGCGGAATGCGATGACTCACTGCATTCTTAAGATGGACGAACTATACTTGGAAACTAGTTATTTTTACAAATCTTTATACATATGTCGTGATTAGACATGGGCGATAGTCCTATATGGCTGTAAAGGATGGCTGTAAAGGCTTACTCTTCGATCACAATCACTCATCATCTTAGCAAACACATCGCGTCTCATCTCACTGTAGTCAGACTTGCGTATTTCTCCTGATGGGTCATATCAGACACACAGTTTGATCTAATGTCTAGCACAAGTCAGGACCCAAGTAACTTGCTCGGCTGCCGCACGTAGACTGATCCAAATGCCAGCAAACTCCAATTGCACAAGAAATCTCCCAGCGCAAATGGTGGTGGATTGGTCACACTCTAAGAAGGGAGGAAAATTCGGCCAGCATTGCCTTTGAATGGCAGCCGGGAGGCAGAAGGAGACGTGGACGTCCCACTCACACTTGGAGGCGCTCTGTGGACAAGGAGCTGAAGGAAGCTGGACTGTCATGGAGCGATGCAAGGAAAACTGCGCGGGACCGGCCGGCGTGGAAACAACTTATTGAGGCCCTCTGCACCAGCGGGGTGCCATAGGACTACAACAACATTACAAGAACCGTACTCATGACCCGGAAGGATACACAACACATATAATATTCTTTATTGCCCAAATTTACATACAGAAAGTTACATACAAAAGGACATTAACAAAGGCGGGCTTATCTCTCGTTTTCGAACCATGTTTCTAGATGTTCATGTTCGGTTATACCTATGTTCTGTATTATATTAAAATTTGACCTGGGATCCAAAAATTGTTCTGTACTGCACAAGCCTTTTCTTCGTCAGATTCTTCACAGTCATAAAGTAAAGATATTTAGAACATGTCAAGGACTTAAGGATTTTTTTCTCTTCCAGCAAATGTGAGCCTAGCGCTAGACACGTTCAAGTCCCTAGATGCGTTCATAGGTCCGCAGCTGTCTTCCATAGCATCCTCAATAAGTGAACAGTGTGCGATACACGCCCTACAGACTGCACAACTTGCAGTCTCAGACTCTAAGTTCATCTACTTCAATAGGCTAAACTTGGCCTTCAAAAGTTCTGTGAGTGTTATTTCATTAGAATATTACTTAAAATGTAAATCAATTATTTAAACTGTTTCAAAATGCAACAAAGAAACGTACAACAGAGAAAGTGTTCTCAAAGAGTAAGGTCGAAAAAATTAGAGTTTCGATAGAATGCAGAATTTTTGTTCTGTATTTCGATCTATAGGAAACATTATCAGTTTCATTGAGGGGTTATCAGAGATTTCGGATGATATTTAGTATCCACGTATCATATTTAGTATCCAAGAATTGTAGGATTTTCGACAGGTGCTGGATTACATACATACTGAGAGATCTGTGATGATGTAAAAATCTCTGGCAGATCGATAATAATAAACAATACCTATTTTTTTTTTTAATAATTTAGGAAATTTTTTTTTACTTATTGTAGGATATTAGATATTACCAATCTATACATATTAATATTAGGTCCTTACCTATGAAATTGGCGTTTTGTATGGACAATTTTAAGTAAACTTTAAAAATTAAAAATCTATTTTTTTTAAGCATGATTGGGTTTAAAGAAGCTTAAATTTAATTTTCGAAAAATATTATTTGTAATAATATATAACAAAATCTTCAGACTGGCGCAAGACAGAACTACCTGGCGATCAACAATTTTAGCCAAGACGGCACCTGTCATTGTGGGTCATGATCCTCAGAACTGAGGGAGCGACTAAGAAGAAGATAACAAAATCTAAAGTTGAAATCAGACGACATTTAAGACGAAAAATTTTCGAACCCAACTAAAAATTAAAACAATATTAAAAGCGTAGATTGATAACCTTGAAATCAACTTTCAAATATAAAACAAGTAATGAAAATAGCTATAGAATTATAGGAACTATGATCTCATTAATCTACAAGAAAAATTTCGCCAATGTCATAGGTAAGGACCTAATATTACAAGTTAGCAGAGATGGTTGCAGTGTCAATCGTTATTAAAAAGTATAATATTGTTTTTCAGTCTCCACCTAACAAACTGATTCCATCAACAATTATAAAACCTGAAGTTTTAAGTATTATAGCAGGCATACATTCAGACAGAAAAAGGTAATTTCATATTTTCTTCTTTACCATAGAAAGTCAAACAATGGTGGTCATTTACCATATTACCCACACGATGATTGTTGTATGTATAATTATTTCGTTCCATTTTAGCTTAGGAAACTATGGCGAAATTATTATAAAAACACCAGATGAATATTGGATCACAGGAAAAACTTCAAATGAAAGGGAATTCTATGTTGTTATTCAAGAGAAAAGCGCGAATCTTAAAGACATTTCAGGTTTGTTTCCCTGCTAACTATACACTTTTGTTTTCAAGTTCACTTTTATTTTTCAAATTTTTTTTTTTTTCAGATGAAGTAAAGCGAATATGTGAAGCGCAAATGAAAGGAATATTCTTTTATCCTGTATGAAAAGTTACTCTTTAGTATTTTGCATCATCTATACACAGCATCTATATTAATTGTTGAAATTTACTTAGTTAAAATCATGTTACGAAATAAAAGAAACTATTTGCCTTAAATTGTTTATTCTATCTATATTCTTAATATTACAATTAATATACAATCTGCAATAATATACTTACATTAGCTTAACTATTACCGAATGCTAGTCGCGCGAATCTTTCTCTTCTTTGTTGGTAATTTTTCTGTACATTTTAATAACAAGGTCTTTATTTTCATACAGCCATGCTAAGAGCACACATAATAGACAAATTGCTCCTGTGGCTATGTGCATTATAACTGAAGTTTGAGACAATTTATTCTCTGATAACTTACAAATGCAACCAGCAACAAATAAAGTCAACAAAAACATTTTACCAACATGAAGACCCGCCAAAGGTTTGTAACCCGTGTCTTTATATTTACTACTAATAAAATGAATACTATGCATAATTCTAGCAAACATATTAATACAATTAGATATAATAAAACCTACTGGTCCAAAAATGTATGTCAAAACATAGGATAACAAAAGAAAACTTATTGAGAAGAATACCATTAAGTAGTTGTAACTATTTAGTTGTGCACTGCTCATTGTGGCGAATGTGTAGCATTCTGTGACGCCATTGATCGCCAACAGTACTATCGCCAGACAATGGCTGCGGAGCAACTGCACTGGAAGCCCACTCGCTACAAACGCTTCTCCTCCATACAACATCAACAACGTCCTAGCATAACTTTGACCAAACACTAAAACTATTAAACCAATAGAACTGACTGTCTTACAGACTTGAGACAGCACTGTACAAGACTCTTGAATTTTGTATTTATCCTGCTTATGAAGAGGTAAGTCTCTGCTCACCATTTGTGTGAAATAGAAGTAACTGCTGTCTTCAATTGGTCTGAATATAAATCTAGCTGCTAAGCTACCTAGATTGTTGACTACATCATAAGTTGCTTGCTCAGAGAAACTCATCACAGGACTGACTGACATCACATACTTCTCTCCTTCTGTCAGTAGTTGCTTAACCACACCTTGCTTTGCAAAACTAACAGTAAGAGAACTTAACTTTTTATTAAATGTAGAATTCATAGAACCTAAATATTTTGGGAGGAAATCTTTTAAAGTTGTGAAATGGAAATCGTCCATATTGTTGTAGAGGCTTTGTAGCACATAGTCAGGTACAATCTTGCTCTTAAGAGCTCCTTTGGCATAGAGTGGCTTATTTTTAATATACCAGTAGAAGAAAATATAATAAGCAAGAACTATTGTTCCAATACTGACAACTTGTGCTACTGAAAATGCAATGAGTGCTAGAGACCTATCATAAATTATAACAGAAAGGAAGATGATAGTTCTCACTAAGATGTGTAATGTATCAAGAGCAACTTTCAACTTGATAAAACAGAAGAGTTGTGCAGCAAGTACCATGTTAGCTGAGCAGAGCTCAAGGACGCAGGACAGTCCTATACTCCAGCAGCCAAATGCATACTGGAATGCATATTCTTGACTGCTTAAGGGCAGCCAGTTCAACCAAATATATACAAAGACCAATGATAAAACACAGCTAAGAGGTACCGACAGCCAAATCTGGTTTATGATGTGGCTCCAATGGACCTCATCTTTTTGGCCTAGACAAGCCCGGTTGAATGGCTCTCTGCTCAGGAACAATATGGTGCTTTCCAGTAGAAGCAGCCTCACATTCATAATCCCCAGCACTTCATGACCAACATTCCTTATTACCCATGCATTGATAATAAATGTTATACATCTGAACAGAATTTGAAATATTATGTTAAAAGAGGCATTCTCAAGGCTGCTCATCAACAAGTTACGGCTCATTTTGTATAAGGTAATTTATCCAAACTCAAACGTTAATAGTATTTCCATCTGCCATAGGCTGTGTATTCCTCTTCACCACATATATTTTCTTATTAGAGAGGCATATTACGAACCAATGGTCGTCGTACGTTATTGTTATTTTCTTGAAGTGTTCATTGGGAGCGAATGCGACTGGGTCGACCCTGGGAACAAAAACACGTCAGCTGTTAGCTGGCTCAAAGCGCGCTATAATTACACCACGAGACGGATGTCAGACGTTGGCTCACGCAACAACGAATGTTACTCACTTATTAGATAAGGTGATGAGATCAGTAATAATTCTTGCGACGCGTTCGTCGTTCTCCAGCTCGCCACCAGATTCAAGGACGGCTCCGTCCTCTGTTAACACCAAGTATCCGATCTGGTCTGGAATTTTGTCCATTATAGCTGCAATTTTACTACACTTATAACTTTATTGCAGCATTTAAAACAAATATTGGAAAATTACCTAGCTCGTAAAAACATTCGTAAAGTTTTTGTTCGAAAGAAGAATTTCAATCGAAAAACAAACGTCACCTTGACAAAACCTCAAAGATCTGTCAAATAATCTGAGTTGCTATAAGGAAAAAATCGCTCATCACTACGGATTGTTTCTTGAAATCAACGCACACATCACATTCACTGAATATAGTCGGTTTATTTCTATATGCGTGCATTCGTCGAATATCATCGAATACAGTTTTAAACCAGACTAGAGCGCGCTTATGTCAATGTCACTGAGAAAAATTAAAATTTTGATTTTATTTTGCGTTTTAAGAAATTATTGAGAGATAATGATTATTTGATAAGATAATTAAATCTAAAAAACCCAAACAAAGTTGAAAAAAATCTCTCGAAAACGAGATTGATGACAAATGTCTTATGAATTTGACGTTTCGCACACGCTGCACTACCTCATTTTCGTATGCAATGATAGCGCGCTAAAGTGACGTCACTGATGACGTCACGTCGCTTAAACGAGTGAATATGAGCAAGTTTTGAACCGACTATTAGCGCGCTAAAACCGCACACAAAGCTCATGAGCAGGTTTTAAACCGGGCTGCATGTGTCGAATCGAAACCGAAACTGCTGTCAAAAACCGGCAGAGGGGGCCTACTATGAGCTCTTAAAGTACTAATAGACGATCGGATCGGACTGCTCTGAATTTAGCTCCGGACCACGATTTTGTCCAATAGAGTTGCGGATTGACCCTAACGACAATTTTGCTCACTGCCAATCGTACCGTGTGTGGTTTTGCAGGGCCGATGTAACGGCGATTTTGTCGGCCCTGCATGCGCACACAGTACGATTGGCAGTGGCACTGCAAGCAGGGCCCTGCAGGCAGGGCTTTGTATGGGGCCCTTAAACTGAACTGCCCTGCAATTTCGTACCACGAGCTGTTATTAGCAGGCCTGCAACAAGCCTGTTTAGGTTGACGTTTAAAAACCGTTCACCTTTTTTTTATATGGAGATTCCGTACCATGACGCTTGTTTTGACAGCTCAAAAACGAATTTTGCGCGTCCTAAACGTCAAATAAAGCGATATTAAAAAGTTACTATTGACTAGCTTTTTCAACATTGTTTTGTAAAATCTAGAGGTTTTATGTGCATTTTGAGGATTTTTACACTTGTGTTTGAGTTTCTTTTATTATTCAAGGTATGTTAAGTACCACCTAATGCCCTCCACTTATAAAAGAAACTTGCTATGTGAACTATAAGTGGTTGGCTTTGAAATCAGTGAGATGCACTTGAGAGGCTTTTGATAACATTCGGTTTTTGTTGTAAATGTGTGATGAATTGGAATTGAGTTTTTGGAGACAGAATACTGAACACTTAGGGCTCCCGCACACGACCGAGAATCGGTGGGCGATTATCGGCCAGGACAAGGACGGAAGATTCAGGTGATAACACGTCAGAGCGGGATGCCGACAAAAAATCGGCCACCGATTCTCGGTCGTGTGCGGGAGCCCTTACTGAACAGAAGAAAAAAGCAAAAGACGATCTATAAGAGAAATGAATGACGCTTTTGAATTGAAAGATGAAGCCTTCATACAACAATAAATTCCATTATATTTTTGTACCCTTGTATCTTATGAATAATAAATAATATATACTAATATATAGGTGTTTAATATTTTATTTTACTCAAATTACCATGCTATTGAATATTCATAAAAAACTTCTATAATCAATCTTTGAATACTACCAAGTGCGTTCAAAAACTGAGAATATCGAAGTAAAGTCATTTTACAAATTGCGTCAAAATTATTTAATAGTGGAAATAATAGTTTTAATAATAACATAACATGTATTAGTACCTGTAGAGCCCCGGTGTATCCCGAAGGATACAGAAGAGGATCGAGTTCCCGCGCTTTATATTCTGCCTTATTGCGTCGAAACTATGGTTTATTTTGGTTTGGTGTGTATAGGGCGTAACGACCTATTGAAATCACCTTTCGAATGACGTATAAACCATAGGCTAAAGTTGGCGGGAATCGGACGGATGACGCGCCAAAGTTCAAAATTTTTGAAAATCTTGGTCACGTGGCATTATCCGACCGATTTGAGTCGGTCAATGGCGGCCGGGGTTCAAGGCCATAATATACGACCGTAAAAATTCGCAACCCTCTTTTTAATTGCATAGATTATTGCGAATTTTTTGTATGATAGGGTCAGTGAGGGTAACTATCATACAAAAAATTCGCATTAGTCCAAATTAATATTTGCCAAGTAATATATTTAAACAAGATTTTAATAAAAACCAGTAAAGTAAAAAAAAATATTTGATGTTAGTTTTTAAACGTATTATTAGAAAAGAGACAGGCTTGTATAGCTCCGTCTCACTCTTACACACTGATGTTGAGCAGGCCAGAGACAAGCATAAAGGGCCCCATACAAAGCCCTGCCTGCAGGGCCCTGCTTGCAGTGCCACTGCCAATCGTACTTTGTGTGGTCATGCAGGGCCGATTTTTTAATTGTTCACCCTGCCGCAGGGCCGCAGTGGCATTCTGCAAGCCCGACCAGACGATTCTCCCCACTCCACACTGCAAGCAGTGCCATGTGTGGTTAGATCGGGCCGATTTGATCCGCCATTTTGTTTGGGTTGCGTTCCGAATCGGGTAGAAATTACCCTGACAGCAGGATAGCGTTATATGACGTCCATCAGTGTGGTCGAGACAGACTGCTGTCAAAGGGTAACTATTACACGTTAGTATTATATAGTCTAAGACTCTTAGATTATGAATAACGGCAGCCTAAGACTATTACCGTTTTGGAACTCACTCTTGTTTTTGTCATAAAAAGTTGAAAATCTCTTCTTTATGAGCCAACGGGAGAAAGATGTGTGGAGGGCTTGGAGGAGCTGTGGAGGGACATATTCGAACTATATCGAGATTTTCCGTGCCTCTGTAAGATTAAAAACGAGCAATGCCATAACAAAGACATGTGTTCCCAAAAATATAAGACTTTTAATAATGATGCCACATTGTCGGCTTTCAAGATTTTTTAAAAAAATATTTTGATAAAACTATTTTAAAATTTTAATTTTTAAAAAGATTTTTTTTTTTGTTATCATCGGGGTCTCAGTAAATAAGCGTGACCCAACGTCTCTCGCAGTAGTTAGGTACATACACCATTGTTTTCTTTTCGTGTTCTTTCTGCCACAAGTACAGCTAACGCAATTTTTGGTGTTTTGATAATGATGGAGCCATTTTAGTACAGGTAATTGTATGGGAAAGACAGCACTGGACACGTCTGAACGCAACAGCGCAACGCGCTCTTATGACTTGCAGGGCTTTGTGTGGCAACATCCTCTGCGGCAGTACTGCAAGCAGGGCCCTGCAGGCAGGGCTTTGTATGGGCCCTTTAACGTCGTTCACCTTTTTGAGCGTCATGGTACGATTCTAAGCGATCCAGTTTAGGGCCTGCTTATGAATTGCCTGGAACTTGGATGGTTTGTTTAAAGCTCATGGTAGGCCCCCAGTACACGTTGGCCCGTTTGCGTGAGTTTTCCGCATTTCATTTAGAGACAAAAGTGACATTTAGCCTTAGATATAATTTTATCGTGGGGCTCGTGCTAAGCCGGCTGGATGCTAAGCAAAAGCACGACTTAAAGGGCCCCATACAAAGCCCTGCCTGCAGGGCCCTGCTTGCAGTGCCACTGCCAATCGTACTTTGTGTGGGCATGCAGGGCCGACAAAATAGCCGTTACATCGGCCCTGCATGACCACACACGGTACGATTGGCAGTGCGCACTGCAAGCAGGGCCCTGCAGGCAGGGCTTTGTATGGGCCGTTTATACGTTAGTATTATATAGTCTAAAAGTACTAACAGACGATCGGATCGGACTGCTCTGAGTCTAGCTCCGGACCACGATTTTGGTACGCGCCGACTTCAGACCGTACAAGTTTCAGACGTGTGGAGGGCTGTCCGCCGGACATTATTATTATTATTACCTTGTCTGGCGGTCCGATGGTTTTTCCCATCGGACTTCAGAACAAGTAATAATAATAATGGTACGGTCCGATCGTGTGTAGGGCGCACCGGACCATTTAACGTTTCGTTCCGAAATTGTAGTTTGCGCTGCGTTCCAAAACATTAAAATATTATCCTGACAGCAGGATAGCTATTATAAGACCTCAATATGTGTGAACGAGACGAGACAGACTGCTGTCAAAGGTGATGGATTCCTGTTAACTGATATGGAACGGCTTGTTGTTTGTATTTTCTTGTCATATCAAAACGTTCGTTGGTTCGCGCCGTAAACTTCAAAGATGGAAAATGGAGAAGTAGAAGGCTATTCAGATGAACCGGCAGGAAAACAATGTATTGTTGAATTGTTGGAGCTTTACAAAGAGCTTCCATGTTTGTAGAACACATCCGACAAGTTCGATGGTTATAAATAAATAGCCACAATTACCGCGATTTTAGTTTGTTTTGATAAAACTGGAGTCATGACGCGGAGAAATGGGTTAACAACGGTAAAACATACTTTATCTTATCTGGTTTACTTTGACAGCAGGATAGCTTTAATATGACGTTCATATGTGTGATCGAGTAAAATAGACTGCTCGGTGCTGCCAGTGCCTATGTCAAGTTTCGGAAAATTGGAAATCTGAGTCTGGAAAGGAACGCTTTTTGGCCAAAATGGGACGATTACCATAAATATGAATAAATAAGAAAGTAAACCAAAACATGTAAACTGACATCGGAAGGGCGATCTGTTGCCAAAAGATACAAAAATTGTTCTTTTCGGGACAACCAATCTGTCAATCTGGCAACACAATCGTATGTCCGGTGTACGGTCCGATCGTGTGTTGCGCAGAGCGGATCGGACGGTCGGTGGTCCGGAGCTAGATTCAGAGCAGTCCGATCCGATCGTCTGTTAGTACTTTAAGAGCACGACGGTCATGACACATTGTTGCCAGACTACCAAAACAGATGTTTTTCGTTCCTTTTGGCGTCCATTCGAAGTCTGGTTCATATCCGTCCCTTTTGACGTGGATTCGGATATGTTTTCTTTCGGAGGGTAATTTCGTGAACAGGAGATTTTAGGCCATCTGGTAGTCTCAACACAATGTTTGAATTGGCGCTTGTAACTTTGTCACAACAGAGGCTAAATTTAACGTATATTAATATTTATATAAATATAAAAAATATAAAATGAACGGTTAATCTATTAAGTAAAGTATTAAAGTGTTTTCTGTGCTTCGGAAAGTAGGTTAAGCAAGCAGTTATAAACTTGATATTTGATTAAGATTCTTATTAATTTGAAAGGTTGTTAAGTTTGAAAGGGTTCTTGTCAGATATTTTTAAAGCATGTTCAGTTCGCTCGTACGGTCCACGCGATCCATTCCCCAACTTCACAAGACCCGCGAGTCTGAATTACCCCCCCCTCTTAGGCCAACCCCGAGTTACGCGCTAGCTCAGGGATCGATCTCCATGCCTGCTTTCCAGGCAGCCATTGCAGCAAAAGCAAACTCTTTACCCCGTCAACCTAACCCGCAACCACCGCGTTCTAAGAACCCGCCGCCGGGCTTCCAGGTCTCACCCCACCCTCCTCAGATTGCTTCGCTTTGCTTCCCTTCAGGAAGCTGGGTGAGAAGTTCAATCCTTCCTAAAGGTGATCGACTTAAACGAAGTTTACGTGCGCCCAAGCCATCTGCACCGTCGAAATCCTCGATTCTAAGATTTGATTATGGATTTAGGCAATTACAATTAATGTAGAACCAAACTATCAACTCTTAAAATAGACTCCTTTAATACCAACGGCATCAACTGCAAGCGTGCCGAGATAGCCGAATTCCTCCGCGACCACGATATAGATATCTTTCTCGTTCAAGAGACTTTCCTCAAACCTAGTCGCGCAACCCAGGTATCGCTAACTACAACCTCGTTCGTAACTATCGCACTTCCGGTCAGTGCGGCGGTATCCTTATCTATTACAAACGCGCCCTCCAATGCGTCCCATTAGACACCCCCGCTCTTTCTTACATTGAAGGTTCAGTCTGCCGTATTGGCCTCACCGGTCACCAGCCGTTAGTAGTTATCTCGGCTTACCTTCCCTCCGACCCTAATAAGCTTCACACTTACGAAGATCTCAACGCCCTACTAGGCCTAGGCGACTCTGTATTCCTGGCTGGTGATCTCAATTCCAAACATACTATGTGGAACTGTCACGTAGACACCCCTAGAAGCTTCACCCTCTTCACGCTTAGAGAAAGGCTCAATTTTGACGCCTTAGCACCTAGCTCTCCTATTTACTTCCCCCACAACGTAGACCACAGGCCTGGCAAGAACATAAACCTCCTTTTATGTAACTTGAAAGTTATTCACGAACTAGAGTCTGACCACCACCCACTCATCTTCGAGTTCAACTCTCGCATCAACCCCCACTCGGGGTCCCCAACTAAGACGGTAGTGGACTGGGAGAAAGTAGGGGAATCCCTTAAATCTACCAGTTCCACGCACCCAGACCAAATCCCCGACAAACTGACGACTATAGATGACATTAACAGCGCAGTCTCCTCGATTACCAAGCACGCGCAAACAGTCATCGCTGACTGTTCTAGACAGGCTTTAGTGACTCCTGACAGTCGCTAAATCCCGCCTAGATACCTGCGCGAGATGGTAATCGAGAAGAATGCTGCAATGCATGCTCATGACTCATATCCCACGCGTGAGAACGCCCGGCTTCTTCATTGAAATAACACGGCCTGGAAAAGCGTCCCTCAATAAGTCCACGATTATTTCACGTTCTTGGGGAGTAAAGCGGACAATGTTTATTTTAAGTGTATTTTACATTTGTTTGCTAAACAATTTTTAATATCAGAATGACAGGAGATTGTTATATAAAAAAATATAACAAATTTTAATAGTGTCAGTACTTTTGCGCCTCCCTGTGTATGCGGCAATTTTAGACATAGGTCAAAATTTAAAAACAAAAATGTTAAAAGTCTTAAAAAATAGTTATAGTTATTATTAAACACAGTACACTCACGCTACTTCATCACATCACTATCCATAGCATCTATTCATTCACTCTCTTAGCGGCACTTTTTACTTACTAATTTAAGTAGGTTAGGTACCTATTCTCCCAAAAAACAGCACACAGCTAGTTTGGGAAGTAGCTTGTCATTTTCCTCTAGCCTACAATATACAACATTTTTGTGCAAATAGAAATAACCATGCAGGTTACTAGTGTGACTTGCTGTCACACCACTTACGATACAGGTTGAATCCTAGTGTATGTTGGTGTGACAAAAAGTCGCACAGTTTCCTAATTAGATCAATTTCGGTGAATATCATAACTTTGTAAATGTTTTGTATGGCTATTTGAAAAATAAAGATTTTATTATTATTATTTTACAAATGGCTTTATTTTACGTTTGATATGAGGTTATGACAAGACGTTTGGCAAAGTTGGCATGTTTCGAAAATATTTTTTAGATTTTTGGAAAACAGGTGGCTAAAAGGTAAGAATGTAGTATATTTCTAGAATCGTCTCATAATGCTCTTTCATTTGATACCCTACACGATAGGTTTAAAAAAAAAAAATTCAAATCTCATACAAAAATTTGATGACGTCATTACTTGAAAAATTAAATGTCTAAAGTACCTGTATACCAAAAATCATCGATGTAGGTATGTATGTGGCAATTTTAGGCGTAGCACATGGTCCAACTTACTAAACATTACGACTTTGGTTGCAGAAGGTATCGAAATCAAAAAACAAGTGGACGTTGCCTATCTAGACTTCAAAAAAGCCTTCGATAGAGTAAATAACGATATTTTACTTCAAAAAATGGCTAATGCAGGACTCTCTAGCCAACTTTTAAGACTATTTTCATCTTACTTTTCTAACAGAATTCAATATGTTGAATACATGGACGTTACATCATCCGAATATAACGTAACATCAGGCATTGGACAGGGAAGCTGTCTCGGTCCATTGTTGTTTTTAATACTAATTAACGACTTGCCGTCCGTCATCAATAATTCCACATGCCTAATGTTTGCCGACGATATAAAGTTAGCGCTTCCTATACAAAAACAAAATGACTGCCTACTCCTACAACAAGACCTTGACAGAGTCCATCAGTGGACCCAGGACAACTGCCTTGACCTCAACGTATCAAAATGCACTATTGTTACATAAACGCGATCTAAATCACTTATAAGTTGTTTTTATGTAATCGGTAACGAGACTATATCCCGCGAAAACAAAGTACGTGATCTCGGCACATCGTTCGACACTCAGCTAAAGTTCAACGAGCATATAATACAAGCTTGTGCCAGAGCCAGGAAATGTTTAGGTTTCATAATGCGTCAAACCAAATATTTTGACAACAAAGAAGCAATATGCTCAATTTATAACGCGTACGTTCAAAGTGTACTCGAAACCAATTCTGTTGTCTGGTCCCCTCATGAAAAATTTTATAATCATCTGGTTGAGAAAGTGCAAAAATCTTTTCTGAGATATCTATATACCAAAATATACGGTTATTGTCCATGTATGTACCCTACGCCGTTTATTCTAGGTATGGTTGAATATGTCACGTTGGAAATAAGACGCAAGTTATCACTGTTGAAATACTTCTATAGACTTTTGCGTGGCTTTACCTGCAACCCGTTCTTACTTGCCCAAATACCATTTCATGTACCTCCAACTGATAAATACAACCTGCGCCCCCGTCAACGGACTCTTTTCGCTATACCCTGTGACCGTACCATTTCTTATACACACACTCCCCTTATGGAAGCACTAAAAATCCTGAATGTCTTGGGGCAATCTGATGTAGATATATTCAGAGATGCAGAGAATGCCTTCTTGGCATCTGCTGGGCGCTACTTAGAGTCGATGTATAATAAGAGCTCTATTATTACAATGCCAAAGAACTGTGCAACCTATTAATAATAAATATATGTTTTTTTACTCTTGTCTAGACTTACATGTTTAGCTTAAGCTGTTAGTGTAAGGTCTATTTTAATAATAAATAAATACGGTAGACGTTCTGAACAGGGAAGTTTTGGGCAAGGAGGTCTGACTTGACTTCGTCAGTTGAAATTTCCTTGATGCCTTTAATAATAATGCGGAGTTTTTTCTCCACTTCAAGAGCATTGGTGTGCCGAGGCACAAAGAGCTCTTCTAGGGGGAGAGTGAAAGCGCGGTGTTCTTTAAGAGTGGGGACCGTGACTTAAATATATTCCGAGGAGGATTGAGCTTTGAGATAATTGATGCTCTTTGAAATAATTGATGCCCTTTGAATTGCACTGGCTTGAGACCAGTGTCCACTTAGATATGTCGTAGATGAAGATGGGCGGTCGGGACGGTCTTAGTCGAGGTAGGGGGGAGAGGGTAGCTATCAAGTTCAAGTTTCGCGGCGAAGGTGGGCTTAACGGGGGCGATCTTGCGTTAGGGGACACCAGAGTCAGTCTTAAGCGACTTGGCAGAATCGGCGGGCTTACTGTTGGGTGATTTGGGACGTTTGTTTGTTTTGGATACCTCCGTGAAAGGAGTGGTACTCGTATCCATGGCGTCATCGGAAGAGACGGTCTCGGGGGTGGAGTCGCAAGGGGTCACGACGGGGACTGGGGAGAGACAGGGGCTGTGGGGGAACTGCGAATATATTGGGGTAGAGTTCCACTACGGAAGCACGGAATTCGAGGAGATGGGCCATCATGCCCGTAAGAAGGCCTTTTTCGGCCAAAGTCTGAATGGCGAACCCACCAAGTGCGAACTGATTGGCTCGCTTAATATACCTTCTTTGCTTGCTGGCCAGCGATCCCGTTTCCTTCCCCCAAGAACATTTACATTAGCTGGATTCCTACAGAACATCTAAGAATGTACAATTTGATGTATACTATAGAGCGTTACTCTACTACTTTTGGTCTAGATGCTAGCAAAGGAGGCTCAAAGTTGCTGAGGTGTAAATAGTACCTCACCCCCCCACTGTACCCGCTTAGAACGTCGCCCTCGTGTGAGCGGCACCTTGGGTAGAGCCCGGTGACGCAGTTACAGCTAAATTCAGCTAATATTGTTAACAGCAAGGTCATTTTAAAAAAAAGTGAGCATCACCTCAGACTGCGAGCAATCGTGTGGAATGCATGTGCGTTGGAAGTAATTACGCAGCCGTAATAACTCTTTAATCTAATAAAATGCCTATCTTTAAAGCTTTTGTTTTATTAAAAACTGAATTACAAACTAAACAAGTATTACAAACTGAACAACTTTCCAAACTTAACTAACTACTTAAAAAACTGAACATCTTAATAGACTGAACAACTTTACAAATTAATAATCTTCAAACTGAACAACCATCCAAACTTAACAATTTTAAGCTGAACAGCTCCAAAAACTATAATCAAATCAAATCAAAATCGTTTATTCATTGTTGGATATTAAAATCTCTTAATGACGTCAGTTAAACTACATCGCTTCACAAACAATGTGGCGCCATTGTGGGAAAAAAAAGAAGCGACAATAAAAACCCACGCGCTCTTTTAAATATGTTGAATGTTAATGTTATATAAGCAACACATTTCAAACACAACATCAAAATACTACTTAATATATTGAACAACTTTAAAAATTTAACAACTACAAACTGAACAGTTCAATTAGAAACTGAACAACCTTCCAAAATGAAAAATTTTACAAACTAAACATACTCTAGACAGAGCCCGATAGCAAACTTTTCAAACTAAACAACTTGACAAACTAAACAACTTTACAAGCCGAGCAACCTTTCAAACTGAAACTTCTAATCAAACTGAATAACTTCACAAACCGAACAAATTGACTAACTGCACAACCTGACAAACTTGGCAACCTTCCAAACTGAATATTTCACAAACTGAAGAACCTTACAAACTGAAAAACTTTAAAAACTGAACAATTTAATAAACTGACTAATCTTAAAACTGAATAATCTGACCATCCATCCACACTTATCAACTACAAGCTGAACAACTTTATGAACTGAACAGCTTTCTAAACTGAACAACCTACCAAACTGAACAACATTAAAAAAC
Organism: Athrips mouffetella; assembly: GCA_947532105.1. Classification (NCBI taxonomy): domain Eukaryota; kingdom Metazoa; phylum Arthropoda; class Insecta; order Lepidoptera; family Gelechiidae; genus Athrips; species Athrips mouffetella. The sequence goes on along the minus strand of OX383972.1, from coordinate 11,850,077 downwards.
TACTTAATAAACTGAACAACTACAAATTGAACAACTGCAAACTAAACAACTAAAAATTGAACAACCTTCCAAACTGAAAATTGAAATATATTTTTTTTAATTTTAGATTTTCGGTTTAGCTACCATGACTAAAGTAGGTCAGTTAGGTTGTGTTAGGTACTCTTGCGACCACAACGCGCGAGCCGAGCTAGCGTGCCGTGGCAGCGGCGGGCGAGTGCCAGATGCGAATTTGCGCGATATATCTTAATATTATCAGCCAGAATCCAGGCCAAAAACTAAATAAATTAAAAACAAAACGATTTTAAAATAATTTACCCCTGAAAACACTGAAAAAATTTAAGAATCTAATCAAGCTAGTCGCACTGAGCAAGGAACCACGAACATTAGTCGTTTATCCAAAGAGTATATGTCACTAGCATTTTTTATCCAAAACACGACTCAGATACTGGCAGCACTGATGAAGTAGCTGTGGTTCAGAGCCGTAAAACAAATTAAAAAAAAAAACTGACTGACTGATGATGAAATTGTTTGACGTTTCATTATTTGGAGAAAACAGAAAATAGAAAGAAATCTGGAGAAAACTGCAAAATAAATAGGATTGTTTTGTGAAATTCGTTAGTTTACATGGAACATTATTCCACCTACAGATAAAGGTAACTTTTTAATCATATATCGTTTTTTCGCATCTACAGTGTAATGGGTACATGTTTATCACATCGCAATCGCCTTGGAAAAGAATTGCACCAGTTTTATAATAATTTATTTACGTATCCATTGAACTGTAAGTTGCTGCGACCATGGTTGTGTTGCCTACTTGCTAGTAACTTCTGTTGTGTGCAGTTGTCATACAGGCTGTGGAAAGATTATTCACGCAGTGTAAACTACGTCATTATTCTAGATTGTGTATTTTTAAGTTGTTGTGCAGGTTGACACGATGTTACGATTTCGTCCGAAGCTGGGTAGTGAGCGCAGCAGTGAGTGGCGATGCTGCTTCTGCCTTCATGTACGCACTGGCACTATACTTCTTGGAACATGGCACTTGGTGAGTTATCTAGCTCTTATTCATAATTTGTTTTTTTTTTAAAGAACATTGCATGGTTACAGGAACACCCTTAGATTTCATGCAAAGAAGAAAATTAACTAAATATGAAAGTCTCATTTCCAAGTCTACTTTTATATTATTATTTATTACAAGTTTTTTTGCTGCACTTACAGTAAAACCAAAACATACAGCAAATTAAAGGGCTTAGAACTAACTTAAAAAACTAAAACAGTAATTCACAAATTTTGTCAAATTGTCATGAAATACATCCATAAGTGGTTGTTGAGCAATAATGGCGTTAATTAACTGCAGCGCTTGCGATGTGGGCGCATACCGAGCCGTGTCAAATCGAACAGGCGCCGCCGCCATCAATCGTAGAGATCGAAACCAGCAAGCATTCTGAGGTACAAATAGCCTGCAGCAGACTAAAGTGTCAGAATTGTCAATTCTTCCATTGAGATGTAGTTAATAATGGATAAGTAAAGCACATTTGCGTCTTAGTTCTAGGGTGTTGATACCCACCATGCCTGCCACAAAGAAGGGTATAGAAAATTGTAAAATCCGTATATTTTTTGTAAAGAAAATATCCAAATTTACATTGACTTCGTTCCAACAAAACCTTATACTTATATTTGTTAGGATCCCAAATAACTGAGTTATACTCTGTACATATTGTAGATACTGCGCACATATGCATAGTAGAGTGCGAGTATAATAAGTTTTAAGCTTTTGTTTGTCCCTTGATTTTTATTATGAAGTCTTGCTATTATATACTTTTGGTTGGTGGTATGCAATACACGCAGACTAATATATGGATCACTTATGTTTCCGGGTTTAAGATCTTGGGCTTCTAGCTCCCAAAGATTTCTGCAATCTATAAAAATCAATCAAGCTAATGCCACTATAATGAACTACTTTATTACTGTAATGAAATAAAAATATTGTGATATTTATGTGTATGCAGTTCACCTTTAAACATATAAATATTAAAACTTTTTGTTGTACTGAAAAATTGTTGTATAGGTACCTATGTAATATTTCTTTCTTTGTTTTCTTTCCAGCCTGTTATCTCATGGATATGGGTAGCAGTATTTGTTTAGGTGTAAGATTATAACAAAAATTTGTGTCATGTGTATTTATGAAGATGATTTCACTAATTCTTTGGCAATGAGAAATATTTCTTCATTTACAAAATAAAAAAAAAGTTATAGGCCAGGAGCTAGATTTCCATAACATATCCAAATTGAGTATTTCAATATCTAATTATCTGGGGCATGTTTCAAATCTGTAGAAATAACCCTGACAGCAAGATATGACATCCAAGTGTCTGGTCTTGACAGACTGCTGACAAAAAAAAGATAATTACTACCCAAAACGGGATGGCCTCTTAGATTAAGAATGGTATTTGAAGACAAAGCGAACTAAACAATAATTTCCTTACCTAAATTACATATGTAAACTTTTTTGGTTTACCTTAATGTCTTATTTACACAAAAGCAAAATTTTATCTCCTCTGTGGGATGCAGCTATAGGAAAGAAATAAATAGTTGAATAGCTTTCTCTTTCTTTTCTTTAGCTCATTCAAAGATTTCGGACCTCCTTGCTTCGCTCGGAATAGATACCTTGCTAATTTATTTTACTATGGGATGACATCTGCCAACATGTCCCAATTTTTTATGTCAAATTATCAATGATCACTAGGAAATATTCAAAATAACCTGTCAAATCCATAGAACGACGCCTTCGCTACCTTGTGACGAATTATTTCTTTAATCCTCCTTCTAAGTACCCTAATTTTTCTGTGAGCTCATTCCATCCAAGGTGCCAAAATTTAGCTTTCATGTTAACATGTAACACATAAGGTGTTATACATCAGATTTTTTCTTTCTTAAGAATGAAGTAGGTACAATACCAACACTATTTCACCAACTATCGTGGATAATTTCATGCTATAGTTTATCCATCTTAAGAATGCAGTGAGTCATTGCTTTCTGCCACTGGTAGCCAAGCCCCGTAAACAAACAGGTCGCTTAGTGGTTGTTTCCTTTGTATATTACCTCTTAAACCTCGTGCACTAACTTGTTGGACTAATAACCAAATGTACATTATCTGCCGAATTGAATGAGCAGACACTGTGAGGAGTATCTCTATCCCACTAGGTCGGCTGGGAAAAGAATAAACGAGAACCTAGAAAGGGTACCAGAATGGTCTTCTCATAATTATAGATCACAAACAAAGTTCATGGTGTAAGGATCTAAACATCAGATTGCTGTTATTAGAGTCAAAATATTCAAGTAACTGTAAAAGTACGAAATTTGGGCCTATTAAGGACCCCGAATTCCCACTAAAAATGTGCAAGTAGGGTGGACATTCGAGAACCTAGTATTTGTTCGATTTGATAGAAGTAAAATGACGTGAAACGTGATGTGATGCCCAGATGTTGCACCTGATGGCGCTGGGTTTCCTGGCAGCCATGGTGCGCGACCCCCGCTTGCTGGACGAGTTGGAGCGCGACTCGGCGCCCGTGCCCGACTGGAGCGACGTGGGCTCGGCGCTCCCCACACCCCTCTCCAACGTGGACACCCCTGAACACACGCCGCCGAGCCCCTACACGCAGCACTCCTCGCAGCCGAGAGACCACGGCCTCATATATCGTGAGTATCGCAAATTGCAAACCGGTGGGGCCTTATAGTTAGACTCTAGAGAGTGGCGACCACGAACCGGAAGACTTATTGCATCGACAATCTAGTCAATTTTACGGGAAGCCACTGGATCAATCTTTAGGGGCGGCCTATGCTAGCAGCGTAGGTATTTACACAGATATGAGGATGATGATTGTTCATTATTCACACGAGAAGTCAACATCTCATAAAACATTTCTAGGTATATTAATGCACGTGACTGACTGTGTCGTGTGAAACTTGGAGATGAAAAACGCTCGTTTTCAATATAAACCTTATCGTGGAAATTGTATTGAATTGAAATGAAATTTATTTGTGATTGAGTCAGAAACTGATAAAACATTTGTAAACACGTTTATTTTCTACAATCATTACAGCTAAGCCTGTAGTGTGCTATGATTGTCTTTTGTGTTTTCAGTAATAAACGCATGGGCTTAGAAGATACACGTGTGTCTCGTTACCTTTGTTAGCACATCACATGGCGACCCTGCCAGGCGCGGGCGCCGCATAGTCGCGCCGCGTTGTCAACAAAATTCCGGGCCACCAGTATGACGCAATCGGCGAGTGACCGTTCACGATGCGCGACATACGACAGAAGATTGAAGGAAATAAAAACACAAACGACAACACTTGTTAGCACATTACAAGCCTAAAATTTAATCAATTTAAACTTCACATAACTACTTAATAAGTATGGTCACAGAATATATAATAGTAAACAAGTTTAGTATGGTCAGGTAAAGTCGCTGAACAAATTCGGATTTTCAAAATCACTATGCACCATAATACTACACCATAATATGATGTAGTGATTTCGGAAATTTCAAATTTTTCAGCATCGTATTTGAAAGTCGTCATTTGCCGTAAGACGACTAGAATAAGTCTATTTTTTAACCGACTTCAAAAAAGGAGGAGGTTCTGTGTTCCACTGTATGTATTTTTATCCTAATAAACTTCCTAATTTAGGTTCCATTCAGGCAGAGAGAAACGGTTATTTGGCTTTGATCATGGAAACTTATAAATTGGTTAAAGATGGTTGATGTTTGACGCGGGCTGCTAAGTTTCAAAGCTGTGATTCATCAGTCTATCACTCCTGCGAAAGAACCTGTATAACGGGATATTTTTGTATGTTGCTTAAAACACAAATCTGATCAACTTTCCCAAAAAAACATCGGTCGAATATTGAGATATTTTATTTTTTGCCTTCCCATAGTAATCTTGCGCCAGACGAAATTTTTTTCTCGGTTTTCCACCAATGTTTCTTGGAAAGGTGTTCAGTTTCATGTTTTGAGTAACTTATCATAATTAGGCTAGGGGTCCATAATTAAACCAGAATTTTTTCTTTCTTTGATAATTTGGATTCTGTTTAAAGTATTGTTCCATGATCAAATCGCACGCAACTCCGTCGATCTCCGCTTGAACAGAACCACATGGTAACGGCATGCACTGTGTTGCCACTAGACGATGTGGATGTGGGTGCGCTGGTTACAGTGTGCACTCTCGCCATTACCCTCATGCTGATCTACGGCGCCGTTCGCGGCAAGCCCGCTCACCTGCTGCCTTTCTTCTGTCTGCAGATCTTCGACTTCGCCATTACTGTGTAAGTATTTCTGTTCTTAACAAACTTCTGCACACTTTTTTTTAACCTGGACCGGCTGTGACCAACTATGCTGAACAATTTTAATCGGCAGTCACTGTTGATGTCAAGTAAAGAAGTTCTCGCGATAAAAGCAGCAAGCCCATTAACCACAAAAAATTATAAAATAAAATTACATGCTAGTATAAAAGAAGTGTGAATAATATGTGGCAGAGCGCTTTGAAACGACGCAGAAAATAGCTGAATTACACCCTATCCTGCTAACATGACAGACATATTGAAACATTACATAATAAAAGTTATAAGAAACTTAAACCATTACTTTTACTGAACACAAAATTAAATACAGTACCTGATCGACCGAGCTTCGCTCTATAATAGCCGCCTCAACATTAAAATATCATCAAGTGAGCAAGCTATGCTAACCGCCAACAGATGGCGCTGTAGGTTTCTGTCTAAAACGCGGTATTTTTAAAGAAAATGCTTGAAAACAAGGATAACGAATTTTCCCTACTACTACTAACTAGATCGATTTTTCGTCCCCGAAAACCAAATTTCATCGAAATAGAGCCGTTTTTGAGAAACTGTTTTCAAATATATTTATATACAAATATTGCTCGTTTATTAGTATAGGATTTCAATACTAAACTTGTAAGTATAATTAGTAAAATAATCAAAATTTTAGCTAATTAGAATTTACTGCTCTGGGTATCAATTAATCGGTCAAATGACGATAATAAACCGGTGACTTAATTTTTTTGTATACAGGGTGTTAATTTGATTGCGTGCCATAGCTCAGGGGCGGGATCAGTAACTAAACAACTTTTCCCAAGGGACATGGGTCGAAATACGAAAAACCAAATTTGACCTTCTAGTAAGGGTGATGAAGGACAAATTTCTATATGATTTGCTCATGTCTGCCTCTTTGACTGACGATAAGGAGCATCCACTAAAAGATACAAAAAATATTGGCGGACATCCACACCCCTGCGTTTTTGAAGAATTAAGTTTTAACTATTTTGAAAATTGACAATGAAACGTACACCTGGCAGACTATGACTATCTGATTAAATACAATGTAAAAAAACCCCAGAAAAATAGTCTGCCACCATAATAGCCCTGCGTCGTAAAGTTACAGCGCTTCAAAATGCTAAAATTTACTACTTCGTCCCGTGATAATGCAGAGCTCTGCATGTCTGCCTCTTCGATTTTCTACATCTTTAGAAGTATTTTAAACAGGAGCCACATAGGCAGACAAAAAAAACATTATTTAGTATGTTATTTTCATTTTTTTTTGCTTTAACTCAAAAACGCAGCGACGCACAGAAAAACTTGTAAGGACCAAATTGATTCGTATTGAGCTGATCTATCATCCCTATTAATATGAATCATGAGAAATCATATACCCAAATTGCAGCCAGCACCCTAACTATTCCATGAGAGGTCAAAAATTGATTTTCGTATTTCGACCTATGTTTCTTGGGAAAAGTTGTTCAGTTACTGATCCCGCCCCTGAGCAATGGCATGCAATCAAATTAACAGCCTGTATACAAAAATAATATCGGATGTAAAAAATGTAAGCACTATTTTAGCCTATTACTTAGTTCATAAAACTGAACAATTTTCCTTAAGGAACATAGGTCGAAATTGAAAAAGAAATTTTGCCCTCTTGACCTCCCATACAAAATGTACAAACTGCACCTACATAAGCTGTAGGTGCAGTTCCTATGGGAATTTTTTTATTTTTTTTTTTGTATTTTGGCCTATATTCCTTGGCATAAGTTGTTCAGTTTCACAGTCTGAGTAACACGCTAAAATAAGTGCTTACTAATTTTTTTTACACCTCGTATTATCACTCAATGATATTCAAGAGTCGGTCCTCAACCGGATATCGAATAAACCCCCAACCGAGAATACCCAATCGAGATTTGCTGCATATAAACAAGACACAAACATAACTTGTTTGTGCTAAGTATTGCTATAGATATATATATTTGTGGTACGTCTTTGAGGAAAATATAATAGAATATACCTAACCAAACAGGTGTTTGAATCATCGGTGCAATTTTAAACCTTCATTTTACCGTAGCTATGTATTTTCTTACTCGCCACGATTACATGAGGACAATTGCGATGACTCACTTAGGTAAAAAATCATGTAACTTTTTCATTGTTTTCAATGTTGTGCTCTGCCCCACGATATAAAATCGTATATACATTTATGAGTATTTTTTTATCACAATTAATAATTAGTATTATCTTTGTATTAGCTGTTTATATAAAAAGTTCTACGATAATAAAATATTCAACATATTGGGTCTTTGTTTTGTATGGCGAATTTTAGGTAAACTCAATTTTCAGTACTAACATATTTGCATTTTTTGTAGGAATTTTGATATTTTTTTTTTATTTTATATTTTTTAAGCATGATTGGGAAGACATTAAGCTTACAGAAGCTTAAATTTAATTTTCGAAAAATATTATCTGTAATAAAATATAACAAATCTAATGATGAAATCGGACCTCATTTACTCGTAAGACGAACAATTTTCGAACCTTTACATATCAAACTTTATTTTATGCGTAAATTGATAACCTTGAAGAATAAGAATAAGAATAAAAATAATTTGAGTAGTAAGAAAACTAATTGTAAATTCAACCTGGTACACCAGAATATACAAGGAATGTTGGGCAAAGAACTACAAATGGAGCTATTCATGAACTGTAGTAAAATTGATATTTTGTGCGTGACAGAACACTGGCTCAAGAAGCATCAGTTCATGTTTAACTTCAAGAACCACCAGGTTGTTAGTTCGTTCAGCAGAGACAATGCGATACGCGGTGGCTCCTTAATACTTGCCAATAAGTTGCTAAAGTGTAAGGAACGTACAGATGTTGTGTGCCTGTCTGTTGAGCGAACTATTGAACTGGCCTGTGTAGAATTTGAGCACCTTATTGTTATAAGCGTATACAGACCTCCAGCTTCATCATTTGATATGTTCGAAAAAACAATGGATGAAGCTTTAATTAAAGTTAGTAACAGCAACAAAGGCATTATAGTATGTGGAGACTTTAATGTTAACATTTTAGAAGAATCCAGTGTGTGCAATAGATTGAAATCTTTGTTCCTATGCTACAATCTTGTGAATCTTTTTTTGGTGCCCACCAGAATATCAGCGTCCTCATCTACTTGTATTGATAACATTTTTACGAATTTAGAACCAGTAGATAAATCAATTATCAATAAGTTGGGCTCTGATCATTCTGGCCAGTTGGCAGTTTTCAAAGTCACGACTAAAAAAGCATTGAAAAAGGATATCACGTGCGTACCTATCAATGAAGGTAGACTTATCCGCTACATAAGTAGTGTTGAAGAAAAACTGCTAAACTTACCATATTGTGATAATCCAAATAAATTGTATGAGTCTCTATTTACTTTAACTAAAAGTGAGTACGATGCAATTTTCAAGGAAAAGAAAATTACTGTAAATGAGAATCTAATGTTTAGTGATTGGGCCACAGTGGGAATACACAGAAGCAGGCTAAGGTTATATGAACTTTACGAGGAAAGAACATATAACAATAGTGATGCATTTGCGCAATTTGTAAAGAATTATTCAAAAACATTCAAACGGGTTTGTGCTGCAGCCAAATCAAATTTCATTAAAAATAAAATCAAAAATAGTTCCAACATTACGAAAACGACTTGGGAAACTATAAATAGTGAAACTGGAAGATCTAAAGCTCCTCGGAATGACTTCCAGCTTAAGATTGATGATCAGATCATAAGTACAGATATAGAAGTTGCTGAAGCTTTTGAAAACTTCTTTACGGATATTCCAGTTTCAACTACCAAAACCTTGAACTCATCTCCCACTCTTGCCAAATCTTATCTCGAACGACACGTAGATGTTTGCAATGTAGATTTTAAATTCAGTTACGTCAATGCTTTCGTTATAATTAAAGCCTTTAAATCACTTAAAATGAAAAAGACCGCCGATATAGATGGCCTGTCAGTTAAAATTATTAGTGCCGTTATAGAAAGCATTGCACCATACTTATCTAGTATTTTTAATAAATGTGTAGATGATGGTGTTTTTCCTGATTTGATGAAACATAGTAAAATTATTCCGTTGTTTAAAGCTGGTAGTAAATCAGACCCCACTAATTTTAGACCTATTTCTGTTCTACCAACTCTTAGTAAGATATTTGAAAAGATAATTTTAAATCAGGTTCAGAGCCACTTTTATCGCAACAACTTGATGAACCTAAAACAGTTCGGTTTTACCAGGGGTCGCTCAACAGTCGATGCAGGTGTTGAGCTTATTCAAAGTATATTTGACGCCTGGGAGGAGTCAAGTGACGCCATTGGCGTTTTCTGTGACTTGTCCAAGGCTTTCGATTGTGTACATCATGATATTCTTATCAGGAAATTACACCATTATGGAATTAGAGACCAGGCTCTAAGCCTTCTGGAGTCGTATCTAAGTGAAAGGATCCAGAAGGTTGATGTAAATGGGAAAAGGTCACTAGGATCAAAAATTTGTATGGGCGTTCCACAAGGCTCAATCCTGGGACCATTCCTATTCATTGTCTACATTAACGATTTGCCAAACCTTGTAAAGGACAAGAATGAGATAGTACTATTTGCAGATGATACGTCTTTGATTTTTAAAGTCAAAAGACAACAATCAAATTTTGACGACGTAAATAGTACAATCTCTAATGTAGTTGAGTGGTTCACCGTAAATAATCTTTTACTTAACGAAAAGAAAACTAAGTGTGTTAAATTTGTTTTGCCTAATGTAAAGCCAACTGCTACAAGCCTATTAGTGAAAAACGATAAATTGAGTCTTGTGGAATCAGCTGTGTTCCTAGGTATTACCTTAGACAACAAATTACAATGGGGACCGCATATTAATAAATTGTCGAACAGACTTAGTTCTGCAGCATACGCAGTGAAAAGAATAAGAGCTCTGACGGATGTAGACACCGCGAGGTTAGTCTACTTCAGTTATTTCCATAGTCTCATGTCATATGGCCTTTTGTTATGGGGTCATGCTGCGGATGCAAACAGCATTTTTTTTACTACAAAAGCGAGCTGTTCGTGCAATTTATAAAATGAAGCCTAGAGAATCTCTTCGAAATAAATTTAAAGAAATCAACATTTTGACTTTTGTGTCGCAATACATTTATGAGAATTTAATATATGCTAAACGGAATATACATATTTTTGATAAAAATTGTGACAGGCACAGTGTCAACATAAGAAACAAGAATCAACTTGCTTCTCATGTCAGCCGTATTCACAAAATTAGTAAAACATATAAAGGTCAATGTATACGCTTCTATAATAAGGTACCCACTGATATTGAAAGTTTACCGTTAGATAAATTCAAAACTGTAATCAAGCAGAAATTATGTAACAAGGGTTATTATTAAATATCAGATTATCTAGAAGAGAAAAATCCATGGGATTAGACTACGGTTCTAACAGGCTAATTCAAAATTAAAACTGACCTATGTATGTTGTATATCAACCTTGTACATTCAAACATATTTAAAAGAGCGCGTGGGTTTTTATTGTCGCTTCTTTTTTTTCCCACAATTGGCGCCACATTGTTTGTGAAGCGATGTAGTTTAGCTGACGTCATTAAGAGATTTTAATATCCAACAATGAATAAACGATTTTGATTTGATTTGATTTGACTTGACAAATGACAAAATAGCTTTAGAATTATAGGAATTATGAACTCAACAATCTGTAAGAAAATTTCGGCAATTTCATATTTAAAGGCCTACTCGTATTATTAACTAGAGCCTTCAAAATCAATTAGAGATTTGACCACCCACCAATACAAACAAAACACAAACTAACATCAGCCCAAGGAGGTTTTAACCCACGCTACGCTCTAGGAAGGAGAGATGAATGGCCAAAAAAAGCGTGACGACGAGTATATCCAATAGTCGCGGTAGCATCTCTTTCACACAGTAGGGTGACCTTACTATTTTACGCTTGCGAATGTAATATTATTAAAGCCCTCTGGAACAGCAGCTTCATTTTCAATATTTTATTTGGCAGGATATTATCCTTTAGTTTATACCTGATAAGTTGTGCTTCCCTCGGCAACAAAGTGTCCTCGCAACGCTGAGGATTCTTCTTTAGAACCACTCGCTTGGCTCGTGGCTCAATTATAGAGTCATAGAGGTAAATGAAGTCAAGTCCGTTTGGTGCCGGCAAAGTATAGTACCAACCCATCTCCACCCGTGGGTATCGTAATATACGTTGATTGTTACTTTTCATGTATTATGGTTTACATTTTTAACAGATTATCAGGGTACATTTGATATTTTTTTATGTTAAAAGTGAGCAAACGAGCAGGTGGGCCACCTGATGGTAAGTGGTCACCACCACCGCCCATAGCACCCACTGTCTTATTTGATGTCTCAAAAATTATATTTTATCACTCGGTAATATTCAACAATTGGGTCAGAGTTTTTTCAGCAGCAGCATTCTTTTTGTTTGTTTCCAAAATAAACCTTTTTTTTTCATTTCTTTCTTCTTGCTTTCCAGAAAAGCCCAGGGAATTCTAGAAAATCACCGGGTGATAAAATATCACTTTTGAGACTTTAAAAATTCACATTTGCGCTAATAAACTGTTGAAAGGTAAATCAGAATACATGAAAAATAACAATCAAGGACTGCTTTATATTTTAAGAAGATCAATCTCAACTTTTGAAAACAAAAATCTATGATTTTTAATTTTTTGAGTGATATTTTATCACCCGGTGATATTCAAGAATTGTTCCCCAGGTACGTTGCATGCCTCATCATCAAGAAGCAAAGCAATTAATAAAATTTGACGTGTATTTTATGATTTATTGTTTATTGATAAACAAAATTCATTTTAGGTACGACATGTTACAAAATAATCGAACAAATATAAGATTTTATTTCTTATTTCATCAATTCAGTTCTGACTTTACATTTTTTTCACTCGCATGGAATAACAATTATTTAAAAATATGGACTGGCTGTTGAACTTTGCCTCATTTATACGTTTCTAAATATTATGGCCCAAGTTTTTGTCACATCTTTTTACTGAAATAAACTATCAATACTCACAAACATTAAAAGACTTAAAACCAATATGTTGTTCATTCTCACTACTTATTGAACGGCCCTCGTACATCAGCTGTCTCTCTGTCCATCTATATTTGCGATCCGTCTGGGTGTCCGGGAACAACAGGTCGATACAGGTTTTTGTTGGTATTCTTCTCAAAACTCATCATCAACCAACTTCATTTGGGCCTAATTGCGAGCCACCTACTTTTTAACCGACTTCAAAAAGGAGGAGGTTCTCTATTCGATCGTATTTTTTTATTATTTTTTTTTTAAATGAATGAATCATTCTTACCTACCAAGTGACATCTGTCCACATCTGAAACTTTTTTAAACAAATTCCAACCCAAGGGCATCACATAAAATCTCTCAATAATGCCCGGCACAAAACTTTGATGCTGACCGTAAATGGCTCGAAATATCTATCGCGAGGGAGCGCAGGGCAGGCGTGTGGCAAATAACCGGCAGCATCAGATGTACTTTTTTCCTATTATTGTACAACAGTACAGGTCCCGTTGTTTTGTTTGATTTTCTTTTAAAACTAATGCAAGCTGTTTTTCTCTTTCATGTTTAGATTCAGATATCTTCATCATAATGTTATTTCATCATAATGTGCTTTAGGACAAGTTGTTCAGTTTTATGGGCAGATTCTGCAGATTCACATCCCACAATACTGATGTGGTTGTACCTTTTTAGTTTCCTTTGTGTTCAAATATCGTACATTACAGCCACCCTACTTCATACGTAAAACAGGGCATTTTTATAGAAAAATTAAAAGAATAATGGATACCCATAGAAGAATATTTCGCAAATAGCATAACTATCAATTTTGCAGCCATTTACTCTACAATATTTCACTGTTTTTGCGGAAAACATGATTTTAAACAACATTTAGCATGACATAAAAATGTGTCAAAGACGGGGATACCAGAAATGTATTAAAAAATATTACCAAAAAGGTTGATGATCAATGAAGAAGTACATAACCTGCTTGACCTTAAACAACACAATTAGATCAAAAATATTTTAGAGAGTTTCCTAGATAAATCACAGAACTAAAAGCACCCGAACAATATGAAATTTTTAAGATTTAGCTCTAAAAAGGTTTTCTATATGAAAACCAAGCATAGTGTCAAAAATTTTTTTCCTACCGACCCGCAATTTCGTTTTGCTATGGCAACTGTGTGAACGTGACACAACCGCGACTAATTGACCTCTCGCTCGGCACAATTTCTCTTCTTCGCAAATCACAGGAATTTATACCGTATTACAATGTACGATTGACTAAATTTGTGTAGCAAGATTTTTGCATTAAACACTCCTTACTAAAGCGAAGCGTAGTAAAACCTCCTTGCATCAGCCTAATAGGGAATATGCATAATCCATACATAACATCACGCCTCTTTCCCGTTGGGGTAGGCAGAGACCACAGTCCTCCACCTGCTACGATCTTGACATACTTCCCTTGCTTCCTGTACTTTCATCAATCCTTTCATACATGCTCGTCGGTTTAGGGTACTTTTAACCTGGCCCTTATTAATGTTTTTTTATTTAAAAAATTTATCCTCATTCATGTTATAAACAGTTAAGTAAAACTATTTTTCGAATAACTATGAAATTAAAAAAGATATAAGCCATCGAAAATGTGTTTCTGTCTCTTTCTAGCAAAACGAAATTTAATATGAAGTTTATATTGCCGTAGTGGCATGTGACGTCACATGCCACGTCGGATCTCTCTGTCTAATCGGCGCGTAATTAATAGTTTTAAATGCTTATATCAGCCGTATTTCTTAGCCGAATTAAATTTTAATTTCACTTTTTGTCATCTCTACTACGGTTTTTGATATTTTGCTAACAAATGCGACTAAAAAAATGTATGCATATTCCCTATTGGCAAAATTTTTGCGCACATCATTACATACGGTCCGAATAATTTCTCTCTCAGTCAGCTGCTTCTTGTCATAAGTTCGAACCAAATTGATAATGCTTTTCATTGTGCCTAATAAAGTGTCAAAATAAAAAAGGTGTTTTAAATTTAATTGATACGATGCTTAGAGAGTCCCAGTCTCACACTGCGGAGCATTTGATCGGCCAATAGCTAGCCGGGCTCTGCCGATTTTTTTAGAAAAGAATCTCACAATCAGACGACTGCCAATCCCGAACGAACTATCGGCCGATCTAAAGTGCAGTGCGTTGTTGCGAGGTCTTTATAAGGTCAAAAAAGCTCGTGAGAGCGCGTCTGCACTCACTGCACCTACGAGGTTTTTATTCTCATGTGACAATATGAGATAAATATTGATAGACGTATACCAGAGACGGTGGGGTTTTGTAAAAGTTATAACCTCAGACTAGCGGCTAGCTTTATGAACCTAAAACTATAAGTTGTTTGTTTACTAAACGTTGCGTTCTTTCGTGAACTCAGTTATAAAAGCAACTTTGTGCACCGTAGACTGACGGCGACCGGCTACCTCTGCTACTTGCGCTCGATCCACCGCCTGGTCGCGGAGACGCGGCGCGTGCCGTGGCGAGCCGAGCTGTTGACGCTGCCTGCGCCCGCGCTCGCTCTCGTCGTGCTCTCTGCGTTCCTGGTCGCCGCTTTGCTCAAGGTATTATAGCTATTTCTCACTGACGGCCCGCCCCGGCTTTGCACGGTAAGCTCTAAATTTGAGTTCATAGGTAAATGCACTTTTAGTTCTTCCCGATTTTGTAAATTTCCCGGAATACTTTTTTTTAATACCACCTGAAAATTACGAACACACCAGAAAGTATCAGCCAAATTGATCGAGCCGTTCTGAAGTGATGCTCCGTCATAGAAGAGGGCGACGCGATACACGCAGCCAAGTGCTCGGATTATTAGGTGTCCTAATTTTTCATCCCTGCAGTCTACTTTATCTGATGCTCAAGCCTGTCTATGCTATTGCAGGCCCCGTCGTGTAAAACATTATGGACAATTAACAGAGGAGGGAATAATCGCAAAATCCTGCCATCGCGCTTTCTTTTGTAAAGTTGCCACAAGAACTAAATGTTAGACAGGTTAACAATAAATACTATTTGTAAAATCTCTATACCTACTTGTTGTAAAATCTCTATAATCTTGTAAAATCTCTATACCTATCTGTTTATGGCTTTGTCGTATTTTCTTTACGATCGTATTTATTTAATGTATGTTTAGCTGTTCGTAAACTGAAAGAAATCAATAAATAATAATACCAATAAGAAAAGTGTACGAATTATTTTATAAAATAATCATATTGCGGTTGATTGACGCTATAACTTAATGATACCTCCTATCTGATAGATGCTGTGCTTTCTACGATTTGATCCCACATTCATTGTGTGATGTACATAGACGTTGTTTGCTGAAATTTTACCCTGATATTGTTTTAGAGAAGTTTGAAACTCTTTACCAGTAGTACTCGTAATCCTCAGTCGAAATAACGTTGCATGATTAGAACGACAGCAGTGTGACAGCAGAACGGAAGATATTAGAGCTATAGAGACACGTATCGCTCCGTCCTGCTCTCACGCATAGCTCTGTTCGGCTCTCATTCTAATCAAGCTTCATTATTCCGACTGTACTGTACATTCAACGATTTGTTCCACAGGGCTACTGCATCAGCATCGTGTGGCGTTGCTACAAGTACCTAACAATGAGATCTCACGCGCTACAGAGCCTCACTCCGTTCGTGATCTCAAGCGAGAGTGTGGTGGGGATGGGAGCGGGCGGGGCGGCCCTGGCGGGGAGTTACCCCGCCGTCCCCGCGCCGGACTATTCGTCCCTGCTGCCGGACTATGAAGAGGCCGTCAAACAAACCCCCCCGCCCAGCTACCGCGCCGCTACCCTCATGGCTACTGACGAAGCTGCTCTCACCACTGTCACTGTGAGTATTTGATGATTTAGCTAATTGACAGATATGAGGAGGCCGTCAAATAAATTCCCTTCGTCAAGTTACCGAGATACTACCCTCATGGCTACTGACGAAGCTGCTCTCACCACTGTCACTGTAGTTTATTTGGTGATTTAGCTAATTGATAGATATGAGGAGGCCGTCTAACAAATACCCTTCGTCAAGTTACCGTGCTGCTATTCTCAGGGCTACTGACGAAGCTGCTCTCACAAATTTCACTGTGGGTTTCGTAGACCAATTAGCGAATTGATTGACAAATATCTTTATACGAAAAGACTTATCCTCTGCTGCCGGACTATGAAAACGCCGAGATACAAACCCGCCCGTCAAGTTGCCGCGCTGTTATTTATTTATTAATAATATTGTATCAACAATACATTGTCATTACAGGATAGCCCAAGTCGACGATGTAGCTTACTTAAACAAAACACAACATACATATTTTTTTTATAATACCTGAATAGTTACAAAAATATTCTAATCACATTATTACATTTCACCACACCACGCACAAAATATGTTATAATTTCGAAATGTAAAAAAAAAGGGGTTACCCTCATGGCTACTAATGAAGTGGCTCTCACCAGTGTCAAACAAACCCCCCGCCAAGTTGTTTCCTTTTTGTTCTGTGCTTCATGGGAAATGTTAAGTTAAACCCGCCCCTTAGCTATGGCACGATATCACATTAACACCTTGAAGATAGAGATCTGCCAACGTGCAATGGAGCGTAGCATTTTAGATGCAAAAGGATAGATCATATCCGGACCACCACACTGCGTTCCAAAACCGGCATCGAAATCGTTTTGGAAAAAAGACAGTTTACTCCAGTAAAATTACGAGAGCATTGTATGGCGAAACGGAAATAATTTGTAATAGGCGTGTTTCTTTTTCAGATCGATAGATTATATTTCTGTGTAAAGCTTTTTAATGGAATCCACCTAAATTTACCCTATTTATTTATTTATTTTGCCGTCCAAAGATTTAAAAAATATGGAATTTCGGATTTTTTTTTTAATAGATTATTGTTTTTATTTACGGCTGGCTATGTATACATACTTTCATATTATACATGAATCCACCTAAAAATATTACCTTTTTTGTATTATTTAACTTTTATACCACGAAATTTAAATAAAGTTTATTTTCGCAACCAAAAATAGTAATAGAGCCGTTTTGCTTTCTAATAATTTAAATAGTGCTAAGTACTCACATTTTTGGCAAATCCAACATATATGTTTACCAAATCTTTGTAAACCACCGATTACAAAAAACTTTTTTTTATTTTGTATGGGATTTCTGTGAATATATATAAGAATCACTTACATTTAAAAATTTTGAGTTTAGCTTAGTTTATTTCTATTATTTTACCTCAACTTTATTGGGCCTTATGTATGAAAATAAGTGTCGATCTTATATTTTGAAAACAAATTGATATTTTTAAATATATTTATGGTGGATTTTGATGCCTATGTGTAAAATATACGTTTACCTATGATATAAAGTATATAATTGTCTATTACTATTTTTGCCTAAGCTGTATTTCGAAAAAAAAATATTTTTATTAAAATTTTAGGTGGGTTCGTAAATATTGTGTCTTAACATTATATTTAAATACGATATACGAGTACATGAGAAAGTAGCTATTAACATTTAATGTTTTGCAAAACCGTATTTTTACTGGAGTAGTTATGCTGAAGTAGAGTTGGGCAGGACATGTCTCACGCATGCATCTAAATAGGTAGGGTAAGTTAGCTACGGACTTGATCCCAGAAAACGGGCGATATCGCCATGGTTGTCCTAGAAGAAAATGGCGCCACGACTTGGATGCTTTTATGACAGACTGGCGGCGGACAGAAACTCAAGACCGCGAGAACTGGCGTAAAAAAGAGGAGGTCTTTGCGGAGCTGCGGGACATATTACAGGCTACATAATAATAATAGACAACATATTGGATATTGTGACTGAATAGAGTCTGGCCAACGAAACCGTCAAAAATAACAAGTTTTAAACCCTGAAAATACTGCAAAATAACAATTTGATACTTTTATTTGGTTTTCAGGACTACAAGTTACTACCTTCTCTATTATAATAATTTTTACATTTTGCAGCCGGAAACCCCTCCAGCCGAGCAGCCGGCCGCTCCTGCGTCCAACACAGTGGTGATGTTACCGCGCGAGGGTCGCGACGTGCCAGTCTGAATCTCATGCCAGTCCTCACTACAACCGACACAGGTGAGCCCTCGTCGCTCGCAGCTCACACCTCACACCGACCGCTCATACGACGATACTGCACGCAATGGACCATCCACACTCACGCCGAGAAGGTTCGCCGAGACATACATAAACATCACGCATTTTAATCATGTTATCTGCGAAATAAATGGATTTTCTATTCACGCCACGGACAAACAATAAGATAGGACTAACAATTCCCTACTATAAATTAAAACCGGGAGAAGCATAGCACTTCTATAAAACTAGAAGACACTGACTCAGAACCTACAAATGTCTTTTAATCTATCAAGTTTCTAGCTTAAAAACAGTTAAGTATGTTTTTAACCAACTTCGAATAAGGACGAACTTATCTATTCTATACTGTCAGTAGCGCCATCTAGTTTAATATTTTTCTGGGTAACGCTTTCTGTAGGGGGATTTTCAGTTCTTTTTTGTTATTTGTAAATGCCCAGACACTCTCGAGAACACCTAGAAAAGAGAATGTAGATAGCTCGCCTTATTCCTCGTTTATCTTTTAAGCTTTCATCTGCGAAGAACAAGCGAGGACGAAGTCTCGAGAGATTTCTCGCCGTGAGTGTGAATGCTCTATAACACCCACAAGATGGCAGCGACGCGTCACGTCATATTCGTTTCGACCAATCAGAGACTATTTTGACAATGACGTAGAATGTGATTGGCTAGAGAATTTTCGAGTTAAAATTTTATTTTTAATCATTTTACATAGTCTGGTTTGAACGCGTGTATAATCTTGTTATCAACCTTGTTATTGGCAGAATTTTGTATAGTATCGACCCAAATTTTCAAAATTACTATATTGAACTGTGTAAGAAATAAAAAAATCAACATTAGTGCTGTCATCTAGTGAATGTTAATATACACTCTCGTTGAAGAATGTACCTGGGTATACTTTGTATACTGATTATTTAATATGATCAATGTATAAATCTATTGTATTGTACAGATCCTAGTACCACTGTTTGATTAATTATTAATATTATAGTATATAGTATTGTAATCAACTTACGCCGCTATAAAGACCTAGATAATGTAAACCATACGCATTTTAATTAAAATAATACATAAAACTACTTTCTATAAATGTCTAAATAGGAATGATTTTTCTTAGTACAGATAAGGTTGAAATAAAATGCGTGAATTTAGTGGTAATAAATCATACATTACGGATAACTTGAGATAATATAGTATATTTTTGTAGAGCTTTTTATAGCAGTCAGTCGTATTGATTTTATAAGTATTGTTTATAAATCATAGATATTTTTTTCTATATTTATCGATTAATAATTTGTCATGTAAAATACATCAATGATTATATTCTAGCCCAATGGTTATTTATCATCTTGTATTTATGTTTAAATGCAATTATTATTTAAAGGTACTTAAATATTTGCTAGCTACGTACGTCTGTCAGTCGAGCCGTACAATTCTACTATAGATAATTTTCTTGCTTGTAAAAATGCCTTTTCGCGTCTTTTACTGCTATAATATTGCAATTAAAATATCTCACTATTCTAATGTTCCGTTTTATCAAACTTCAAATTTCTATCTTCTTGAAATGAAAGCCTGGCATTCTCAATCAGTATGTAATATAATTATTAGATTTATTATATACCCAACGAAAATATTACCTAGGTACTATTTATTAGAATAGCAATATTTTAGAAACTTTGTTTTACTTATCAACTATAATCTTTTCTGTATTGTGTTTGGCACTTGGAGCTTTTGTGGTGTTGGTGTGCATTAAAATATAGTTTTGTATACTATAAATTTCGAAAATTTGCTTTGCATCTCTATGCTTGGAAATATCATAAATTTAAAGAAAATAAATAAATATATTTTGTAGCAAATACTTATATACTTCTCACTACTTACATTCCTAAATATTGTAATAAAACTTTTAAATATAAATAAATATTATATCGTCAATTTAGTAGCACACCGTCCATTTTGGATTTGTTAGTGTCAATGGTAATAAACTTGGTGTTGTATGTTGAAACATAAAAGAAGTAAAAGTAAAAATCATACATTTGTACTATTAAATTTGTACTATTCCACGATTTTATCTTTCTTGAGATATGGGGATCCCAACATAACAACAGAGTATTATAACCTCGTAAATTGCCAAACTCGAAGAGCACTAACTGTAGTCTGTTCCTTGAAAAGGTTTTGGTCGGAGCGCAAAAAGTAGTAGTAAGTCGTAGTTTACCTGGTAAATGTTTTATGTTTTTTAGGGACAAGTGAGCAAACGAGCAGGTGGGCCACCTGATGGTAAGTGGTCTCCACCGCCGCCCATAGCACTGTCTTATGTTTACTACAGTCATGCTTGATTTCCGCAAACGCAATGACCAATCGCGCGTCTATGAGTGACCTGTAACAGTATTGGGTCAAGATATGGACTACAAAATTTAAAATGCTTTGTCTTTCAGCTACATCAATAGGCGATACCGCTGGTTAACGTCTGCTTAAAAACTGCTTCTCTAGTTCTTAACATAAGACTTTGTAAGTTGTTTCGCAATGGCCTAAAACGAAATGTACAAACGAATCTGTAGTTATATTGTGTATTGTTACTGTACTACTCAAGCTACTTTTTAGGGTTCCGATACCAAAATGGTAAAAAAAAGGAACCCTTATGGTGCCGCTCTGTCTGTCCGTCTGTCTGTCACACCTCTATATCTCAGCAACCACTTACGCTATCGAGCTGAAATTTGGAATAGTTTTAGAATATAGTTGCCCAACTTAATTGCACATGAAATTTTTTTGAAAAAAGTATGATTATTAATGTAAAGGGGGCCAAAATAGGGGGGGCCAAATTTCAAATTGTCGCTACTAGGTCGAGTGGGGTATCATATGAAAGGGCTTTACTTGTACATTTTAAAATATATTTTTGTATTTTTTTAAGTTTCTTAGTTTTCAAGTTATGATGAAAAATGTCAAAAAAAATACCATTCCCCCCCCCTTATCTCCGAAGTTTGAGTAAGGGAAAATCTGAATTAATTACAGTTGACAGAGGTTTATGTAAACTTTACAGCAAAAATAAAACGATCTTTCTAAGTTGCACAGTTTTTCAGAAATCTGCAAAAAACCTTTACAAACAAATTTAGTTTTGCGGTCCTGAAAATGGACTTTATTGCTTCCAAAAATACTATAGGTATATCGGAACCCTCGGCGCGCGAGTCCGACTCGCACTTGACCGGTTTTTTTTTTGTCTATAGAACGAAATAAAAGAACGAGCTATTATCAAAATTGTTGTTTAGGTACAAAACTACTGTATTAAAAAAAACGTTGAATTGCAGGTTTCAGTATCTAGAGACCTAATAAGTTTTTCTGATAAAAAAACTGGTAACGCCATGATTATTCATATGTTATTTTTTATGTTGTACACACGGCCGCACGTTGGTGGAAACACTTTGACCTTGAGCCGGCATCTATGTAGCGGTGGTTCAGCTTGTACTGGTTTTGTTTACGTGCCTGCTGCCGTGCGTACCTATCTAATAGATTTAGTGTACGTTTTTCCTTTACGTTCATCACTTCGATTTTAATGTGTTGTTCTTGTAATTATTTTTATGTAGAAGCATTATATTGGTAAATCGATGTGTATTGTTTAAGTGCTAAATTATTGACTGTGTAAAATGTCAAATTTAAATAAATCGTACACCTTTAAAAGTATTTTGTTTTGTTCAAAGCCTTGCTTCTCTTATGGTAGGTGTACCAGGATACTCAGAAAGTTTTGCTACCAAAGTTCGCAACCAATAGTTTTTTGTATGTGAAACTGGCAGTAATTTTTACATAGTTATAAAATACAAGTCTTCGGGAAGTCTAGATGAAATTTTTAATAGGCATATTCGCGCAAGAAAGATTGTTTGGCGTTTTTTTTATTTTTTTATTTTATTATATTTGGGAAACAAACAGCTACATTTTCCATAATACTACACACAAAATTTGTTCACATGAGCCAGTGAAGTTTCCACTGTTAGACATTACATTTTATACGCAAGAATTGACACTTAAGCTAAAAGAAACTAAAAATCTAAAAGAAATACAAATCAAACAATTAGGTACTCATTGACAAAAACTGAAATGAATCTAAAAAAAACTAATAAATCTAAGTACATGTCTTTTGAATTTAAGCTTATATTAAAGACTAGCTGTTGCCCGCGACTCCGTCCGCGTGGGGTTCAGAAAAAGTAGCTAATGACTTTTCCCATGGTTCAAACTATCTTCGTACCAAGTTTTTATCACAATCGGTTTATCGGATTAGCCATAAAAGCGTAAAAGACAGACAGACAGTGCAGTTCTCGCTTTTATATTATTAGGTATACAGAGTACCGATAATACGGATTTTTGTAAATTAAACACCTCTTGTTTACGTGTGGACTGTTAGGTCGCCCACTATCCTCGTAAGTGTAAAATTATAGTATAATTCCACGCGGATGAACTGTGATACGGGTTTCGTTATTTCTTATACAAAACTAAGCCTAACTAAATCTGAGGCGCAGTCACTTTAGCTTCTGTGGCCACTGAAAATGCTTTTAGCTTGCTTTTAACTTTACATGTACCTACATACAAAACTGTTGGACTTCACTTCTGTACCATCTTTTTAACTTATTTCTCCCATTAAAAGACAATTCCTAAAAAACAATGATTCACATCTCTCTTTATTATTTGAAGTATTTTGATATAGGATTTTGAGATAGGATTTTTTTATTATTATTTTTGTCATAAAACTAAATCTAGATTTTACCAATCTTCAGCTGTACCCATGACTTTTACACAAACAACTGGACCGGATCAAACGGTATTTTCAACAACGTATTTGGCTTTCTTCCGTTCAAAGTTATAAGCTTTAATTGTTTGATTTCAGCTCGGCTTCACCGCTTGAATCTTTAAACTCTTTGCGAAACTTCTATCTGAGTGAACCGTTTTCAACTAACCTAAGCTTATATGTTGCACGGAAGTACCTAATCTAAACACGTCATGGAAATGCCAGTTGGAATCGGTACAGTAGTTTGTGATCTATTGGTGCCGCCGTTTAAACTTCGCGCACCTTCTGTCTGAGTGAACGGTTTTCAGTGAAATTAAGCTAATATATTGCAAAGAATTAAGCTTAACACGTTATTGAAAACCCCGTTTAAATCCGTTTAGTAGTTTGTGAGTTATTGGAACCGCCGCTTGAAACTTAGTGAATCTTATGTCTGAGTGAACCATTTGCAATGAAACTAAGCATACATGTTGCATGGAGTAAGCCAAACACGTTACTGAAAACCTCGTTTAAATCGGTTCAGTTGTTTGTGAGTTATTGGCGCCACCGCTTGAAATTTCGCGCACCTTCTGTCTGAGTGAGCCGTTTTCAATGAAAGTAAGCAAATATGTTGCAAAGAAGTAAGCTTGACAGGTTATTGAAAACTCCGTTTGAATCCGTTCAATAGTTTAAGAGTTATTTGCGCCGCCGGATGAAATTTCGCGTACCTTCTGTCTGAGTGAACCGTTTGCAATAAAACTTAATTTTTATGTTGCAAAAAAGTTAGCCAAACTCGTAATTGAAAACCCCGTTTGAATCGGTTTGATAGTTTGTGAGTTATTAGCGCATAGGCAGTTTGATACTTTACATTAGAGTAGCTTCTGATAGAGTGAACCGATTTGAATGAAATATAGCCTATATGTTGCTCAGAGCTAAGCTTAATCTACCTGCGAAAACTGCGTGAAAATCCATTCAGTAGTTTCGGAGTTTATCGAAAACATACAGACAGACCGACAGACAGACAAAACATTCAAAAAAAATATATTTGTGTTCTATTAGTCCTTTCTTATCGCCCACACTCATTTTTTGATAAATTCATCAAAAGTACAGACACGCGGTTTCTACTCTTTTATTATATGTATAGATATATAGATATCTATACTATTATAATCTACGTTATGCTTTCTACAGGCTCTTACAAGGAAGCGGTTCTGAGCGTAGCTAGTTATACACGGGGATGGAGCAAATGTTGGATTATTACGAGTACGCGATGGAAATCTAAACGAAATCTGACCTAAGAGATAGGGAGAATCTATAAAATTGTTTATAATTTTAAATAAAAATATTTGATCTCTGCGATCTCTCCGCTTGTCCAATGTAGTGGAACTTATATTTTAATCGCTTTAAATAACTATTTTGTATCCTCTCAATCATGTGCACATACTTCACGTAAAAGGGATGCGACGGGTTCCTACCTAAATTCCTTACCGAGGCTCAGAATTTCCTTTGAACAAAGGTTTTGATTCAGGGCTGTATAGTGCATTTAACTTTGTAGACATCGGTAAATTTTTAAAAGATGTGATCACAATTTTTCTAGCCAAAAATTCAAAATTTTCGCAAATCTTTCAGAGTGACCCACGAATCTACGTAAAGTGACCTCGATGAAACGTAAACAAACCGGTGTTTCATATACACATAATAACGTATTATTTATCTTTCTGCTAACGCGAAGTAAATGTCATTGCGCCAGCCAAACCACCCCCGCGACAGTAAATGGCACGTTAGTACCGAGCGCCGAGTGGTAGCATTGAAAGGTCAATCATGTACGCAATTTACAAACAATGGTATGCACATGCGCGCATCCAGCGAGCCGCAGTCCAACGAGGGTCGCCATACTCGCCGCGTGCTCTCTATTTATATCGACATCCTCCCTCCGCGTCTCGCCTCACGCATGCGTGCACGAACGCCGAAAGTGAAAATTGCACATCATGGTTAGCGCTCCGTGCGGCGTATTTACGGGATCATCGCTGCAAGTAGAGCACTAATCGGAGCGCAAACGGCAGGCTCGGGCTGTCACCGGCAGCGGTGTGGTTGGCGCCGTGAGGATGGCAGATGTCCGCTCGCCGGCGCTCAGTGTCGACACTGCGGTAGTTCTGCGTCAGGTATCAGCTGAGCCGGCGGGCGCGCGCTCGTGACGGGCCGGCCGCAGCCATGGCGTCGACGATGCAGCTGGAGTTCACGCAGGCGATGACCGACTTCAAGACGATGTTCCCGGATATGGACGACGACGTGATCGAGGCGGTGTTGCGTGCGAACCAGGGCGCCGTGGACGCCACCATCGACCAGCTGCTGGCCATGAGTACTGACAACCAGAACGAGCGGTTGCGGCTCGAAATGGAGCGCGTCGAGGAACGCACCAGCACTCCGAGCCGCTCCAAGCAACGCCGCGCACTTCGGCCGCACCACCACAACGGAGACGACGACACTACTGCCCTTGTGTAAGTACATTCTTCAATCATCCAAAGCAATCACTCAAATCTCTACATTTCATAACAAACCAAAAGTCACCTACATATTGATACAATAAAACTCCAGCATGATTCAATGAACTCTACATAAACAATATGGACCGACGTTAACCTTTGACCGACATGGCATTCGCGATCGACCAAAATAACAAATGCGGTGATGCGCAAATCTCTACGTATGCAATAACAAAAGGACCGAAGCAACAGGTTAGCATGACGAGCGTAACATCTCCGGTTCTCCCTAAGAGTCGACATAGAGCACTTTGCTACTATTATCTAATTGCCGCTACAATTCGCACAGTTAATAGGTTAGCTAGGTTGACAGCTACTAAGTACTTACTTAACTTCATCTGGGCTATTATCAATTACTGACGAATGAGAAAAGCACTGCAAAATTGGAAATATCCGATACAGTATACTGAAAATGTCATATTGATTTAGAACTTCCCTTGGCTTTGTATGGAACAATAGCATTGTACGCTCTTAGTATTAACGTGGGCGCGTTACATAGTCATAGCATTGATTCAGTCGACTAAAGTGGGTGAGAAACAAATCAATATTGGGGAAATGGAATAGTTAGCATGCCAGGGGAGCGAGTCATAATTCAGCTGACTTCCAGGTGGGCTCCATTTAGCCTAGTAAACACGGGCGCTCGTCGGTAAAACACTTTAACCTTGAGTGGATCTCTGATTTAGGGAGTTTGTAGCGTAACGCTGGTTCAGCTTATACTGGTTTTGTTTCTATTTGCTTGCTGCCGAGAGTACGAAAGAAGTATTTTGATTGTAACTGAAACTGCTCGTATCCTTATTAAATACAAACCTAATTATTATTTATGGTTTCGCCAATTATACCTCACCATAACATCCCATGAAATGTCCACTACAGTACAAGACAGGGAGCTCCACTCCAGAATTCTAGCTTTTGCTGGAAAAATGTAGAGGGGAAGTACCATAGTCACCTCGCTTGTCAGCGTTACGGCTGGCACCATGGACCGCGGTTGTAGGTGACCGCAGTAAGATGGTATGATACACAGTAGGATGCTGCTGCCCACCCTCCATAGTTGCCTATTACGACTGCCACGGGTTTGTATGGGATGTTACTATTCTTTGCCGGCACCATACGGGACCATCACCATCAAGTAGGTATACCTACCAATCACTAAACAGTTATAAGTTGCATATAGTGTCTTTAAAATAAGTTTTGAGTTTACATTCGTAAGATTTTGTTGAAAATAGATCAATTTAGGAGATTAAGGGCCAGTAGCACAAAGCTTTTAAAGTTAAATAAATTTAACAAACCTTTAACTTTAAAGAAGTTTCGTGCAACAGCCCGTTAATCTTCTAAATTGATCTCAATGTTAACACAATCTTACGTAAGTATCTCAACTCTACTAGTTGTGTTGTATAAGTTGAGACTTAATACGTGATAAGACACTAGAAGTAGTATCACATTTATTCAGCTCTGCTTTAATCATACTAGTTCGAGGGCATTAAAGATACGTAAAAGTCTAATACAATTTAGCACCTACCAAATATTATCCGCAGTTATCGTTTCCGTATTCGCAAGTATGTAAGCGCCCATAAAATGCTCAAATGCCGTTTTAACTGAGGGTTTATTAAATAGGTATGTCTTACAGAGTAAATAAACTTTATTGTCGTGAAGTAATAATATGGCAAGGTCAATAAATCCATTGACCAGCTGGGCTGCGGCACAGAATTTATGCAACAAACGCAAACAAACGCTTACGAGTAGGTGCGCAGGATTTAAAATAAAAATGTAGAGATGTTTCAGAAAGCTTAGGTATTTACATTTGAAAAAAGTAGATAAGTAGGTAGGTATGTTAAAAAATTACCTTCCTAAAGTACCTAAGAAGCTAGAAGAAATTCTGTAGTAAGTAGTTACGAAAGCTTTAATTTCAAAAGAATAGTTTATTTGCTTACGTAGTGGGACCTATAGCTCTACATTACGTAAATTTTTCGCAGCGACGTCGACGACGAAACAATTCCCCTCTCTGTAAGAAGAAAATGGGTTCCACGGATGCTAGGACCTCTACCGCCGATGTTCCTCAGAATACCTCCTAACACCGACGCTAGAATAGACCTTAGTCTGGATATGGACGACGATAAGATCGCCACATTTCTCCAGAACGAAGAGTTCATGGCAGAACTGAGATGGAACCAGGAATTCATGGCGGCGTTGGATAGCGAACAAGGACACAAAAGTAAAGGGCATGATGATGAAGCAGCGTTTAAAGAAAGGCTCAAAAATATGGGAAAACGTAAGTATTGAACAGTTTCATTCATGTTTGGCAAGACAAAAGCTGATCGCTTTTTTTAAACAGCGTGTTTTTTTTAACCCCGCGTACATTTTTTAAGAGATGGTTCTGCCCATGAAACTGAACAACTTTTCCCAAGGTCGAAAGACGGATACCTTCTTCCTTCTTTCCCTTGATCTTACTTCCCGTACATACATTTTGAATGGAGATTGAAATGTGCTATTAGCTGATGTAGTTTTTATGGGAAGGCGAATTTATTTTTCTTGTTTTCGACCTAGTTCCTTGGGAAAAGTTGTTCATTGTCATGGACAGAACTAGACCTCTTGAAATATCCGGAATAATAAAAATAAGGGTGTATTTTGTTGCGATTGAAAAAAGCTGATCCGTAGGTACTTTCCCCATAATACACTGGAGAGCACAGAAAACGGGTCGTTAGTTTTTCAGCCGTACATTTTCATACAATAATGGGTTCATAGTAATCGTCAATATCTAATCCAAATCTTTAGATAAGAACCTTGTCATCTTTCTAAAACATTGTACACAACTAAAATGTTCAGGAAAACCCGTGCGTCACTTCAAAAACGTGATCACGGAAAATATACAGCGTGTAAGGGACGGTGTACCGAAAACTGAAAGGGCGTGCTCAGTCAACGAAACTGAACAACTTTCCCAAAGAAATATTTCTGGGAAATAAAAAAAATATATTGACCTCTCCATACAAATTGCTCACTCTGGTCGAACAGTTTGTATGGAGAGGTTAAATTATTTTTTAATTTCCCAGAAATGTTTCTTTGGGAAAGTTTCGTTGACTGAACACGCCATTTCAGTTTTCGCTTTATGAGAAATCTGACGAAAGTAGTGCTTTTTCAGGGTTTCGTAGCCAAATGGCAAAAAACGGAACCCTTATGTCTGTCTGTCTGTCCGTATGTCACAGCCACAAATTTCCGAAACTATAAGAAGAAGAGTTCTTTATGTGTGTGGGAGGCCTATGTCCAGCAGTGGACGTCTTTCGGCTGATATGATGATGATAAGAACTATACTGTTGAAACTTGGTAAGTAGATGTATTCTGTGAACCGCATTAAGATTTTCACACAAAAATATGAAAAAAACTATAAATTTTAGGGTTGATGAACTTAGAACAGCAACTCAAAAAAAAAAATTATTAAACCCATACGGGTGGGGTATCTGTCTTCTCTGCTCCGTGGGTATCTATTTATAGGTCTTCAAAAATGATATTAAGGTTTCTAATTTTTTTTTTCTAAACTGAATAGTTTGCGCGAGAGACAATTCCAAAGTGGTAAAATGTGTGTGTGTCCCCCTGTAGCTTCTAAACTAAGAAAATGATAAAACTAAAAAAATATATGATGTACATTACCATGCAAACTTCCACCGAAAATTTGTTTGAACGAGATCTTGTAGGTAGTTTTTTTTAATACGTCATACATCGTAAACAGCAATTTACCTTTCATTCAATCAACTCAAATATAAATAGTTACTTACATCACATAATAAAGTTTTTTAGCAATAAAAATACCATAACTTTTATTTATATGCGTATAGCAGGTTTGTATACGGAACCTTCAGTGCGCGAGTCCGACTCGCACTTGGCCGGTTTTTTTCTACATCTGACTCCGGGATACTGTAGACAGGTATGAACTTCGAGAGATTTGTTAACAAGGTTCATATCTAAAGATCCGGCTAATCGAATTCATATTTTTTTCTCGTGGTCCGAGGGTCTTTTGTACTGAATATGCGGGTCTACTCGACCTTGCAATTTCAAATTCGCGCTCGATGTATCTAGTGTCCGGGGTGTGGTTTAGTACGGTCAACCGCTCGTCGGTAGAAACTTTTTCAACTCTTTTGCCACAACATAGGGTCCAAAAGTGTTTGTGCTGACTTGCTATTGAGTGTACCTACTTATAAAAATCGCAAAATTACTGGCAAGACGACCGCGTCAAGGTTGACGTGTTGGACTTTTTGCCGTCCATATTTAGACATCCTAGAGTCGGATCAATGTTAAGCTTGACGTTCTCTTGACTGTACAAGAAGAAAGCGAAAATTAAAAGCTGATTTAAATAACGACTGTTAATAAGATAACAACGTCCCGCTGGGCCCTTGAACAGTCCACCGGCAGCGAATGTGGGTGGCAGAATCATTTGCCATTAGTTAATCAGCGGGGTGCGGCCGTGTGGCGACGCATTCAAATTGCTAGCCGTGCAATACCCCAGCCTTTGAATTTACACGCAGTTACGAGCAGTATTTCATAGACCTCGCTTATGGCAGCTTATGGCAATTCCCCTGATTACGGTCCCTGTTGGATCGCCTGGTCCATAAGAAGGCTCTTATTATCATACACTATCACAGGACATAAATTCTGGCATAGAGATATTCATTCTTGAGATTAGTACGCTTCCTGAATAGTATTCCGAGCCTGTGTCGTATTTCAAAGCACAAAAGCTTTGACTTAAGAACCGAAGCCCCTGCGTTTTCTCCTTGCGTGTATAAATAGGCTTTCACGATACCGGATTAAATTACAAAGTAGCCAACATGTGACTTAGCGATGTGACTGTGAATAACTGAAAAGCACTCTTTATACCGGGTGTTAAGGTAAACACTTTGATCCTTGACACTGGGCAACTGTCCCTAGAGGTAGGTTGGAAAACGACCTTTTTTTTCATCTATGTTCCTTAAAAAATGTTGTTCAGTTTCATGGTTTGAATGCACGGTTTCAAAGATAACACCCTGTTTACCCTAACACCCTGTATATTTTCTATCACTTAAAGGCCGCTTGCAACAACGACAGCTGCACAAAGCGTTATAAGTTAAAGCTCCTTTGAGGTATATTGCTGACGCTTTCCGTTTCGTGACAAAGAAAGTGACTGCTATAGATTTAAGGGAGCTTTAACTCTAAAGATGCTTTGTGCAACTTGCTGATCCGATATCATCGTGCGCGATCTTCCTGCGGGGTGACGGACATCAGCAGCGGGTCATTAGACCAGCGGAGGTGGGCGGTGTAGGTGGGGAGAGGAATCACGTGCAACTGACGTCACAGCGCCTTACATTAGCTAGTTGCTCATGAAGTTATCGGACTTATTTCGAGAAATTCGAGATCTGCCTAAACCTGCCTCACGTAAAGGACCACATCCGTTTCTGAGAAAAAAACTTATTAGATCTCCATCTCTTTCTAGAAACAATGCTGCCAATGGGTGGCCTTATCGCTTAAGCGATGATCGCTTGAAGCGATAAAGGCCGCATTTTTCCACATTTAAAGACTACTTTTCTTTGCAATTTGTTTCCTTGTTATGTGTGCAATAAAGAATTAATCTATCTATCTATGCTAGAAAGAGATGTAGACCCATTTAGGCGACGTTTTTGCTATTCGTGTGGACTCTCTATCTCTAATACTTAAACAATTTATACTTGGAATCTCTGAGATCTGTATAAATGCATATTTATTACAGTATCGCGCAAGAAATTCGCCCAGCTGGGGCAGCTGTTTTCCCGTGGCGGCTCTCGACGGTCCGGAAACGCGAAGGTGCCTCCACGGGGGCCTCCCGACAGCCTCCTACTTCAAGAGGAACATAGTGATGATGAAGAACGCACCAACCATCCTAAGGTTTAAGGCACGTTTGAAGGTAAAGCTGGAGCTGATTTGGGACCGAATGTTCAATGAGGGACGAATCTCTTTAAATTCAAGATTGTACGACCCTGTTCAAAAAGGGTGAATTCGCGGCGATCTGCGTGGCACGATTTCACGTAGGTACAATGCCGCTTTGTTTAGCCGTGCAAGTGATCAATTGTCAACGATTAAGCAATGTACGACAGAACGCAAACTCTAGCGTACAGCTGAACAGGATCTCAAGAAAGATTTTGTTGGTGCGACTTCACTTTAAAATCCAAATCGTCTTGATGACGAGAGAATGAAAGCATACCGATGACCTACTTATAGGTATCGATAAATCCAGTGTGTGGTTTGGCTATGAAAAGTGCTAAACAAGCATAATAGGAGTATTCACATCGTGCGTGCGTATATAAGGCTGGTTTGAACGTCCATTTAATCAAATTGTACTTTGAACGTTTTGTAAGGAACATAGAGACTGGCTATGCACAAAGATCTTATGAACTTACCTCGCCCTGTCTGGGTCGCAATTAAGTTTTCTAGGTGTGCCCTGTCGCTATTGTGTTACAAGGTAGTTAATTGTGCTTGACGGATAACAAGCCTTAGAACGGTAGGCCTTATGAAGTATCACAAGGTTTCGGATAAGACTGGGATTGTACATAGAATTGATACGATTGTTGGTATAAATGGCTTATAATAATAAAAATCAATGTTCTTCTGAAGGGTCTCAATGGACTGTCTCAATAAAATTGAAATTGAGGCGTTCTATAGAAACTCTGTCTAATATGCTTACTCTTGAAAGACGAATCTTTTTAGAGTATCTAGCGTAATAGTTAGATCATTGTAAATAACTGTTGTATTAGAATCTATAAGTAGAATGCTTTGTCTCTAAAATTTAGGTACCGTTAGCGGTATTTTGTTAGATATCTCGCTGATCGCTCCTTGCTAACTACAAATTGCGAGCTAGGAGTATGCACCTTTACTCTATCTGCACGACTGACTAGGATGATGATCCGCGACGTTACATTCAACGTAAGTACAGTCGAGAGCACGTCAGAGCTTGACGCATTGGACTTGTTACCGTTTCTTATTTTAGTAGTTGGAGCCATAGAGTCGCGCTGCAAGCGTATCAAGCTTGAACTGCTGTTTACTGTAAAATCGGCAACGAAGCGCAGACCAAAGTAAATAGTCCTTTCGACTTACTTAAAATTTCGATAACCGCTTTTTTGTTGATTGTACTACTTTATGAAATCGTATAGCCTTGTTCCTTTTACAACAGTATCTCCTGGCCGTGCCTATTGTCGCTGCGTTTCGTGCTCCTTTCATTCCGTTTGCGTAGGTGTCAGATTCAATATCGAGTGACTACTACTTGTTTAGGCATTTATATCTTGTAAGATATGTTTAAAGGTTCTACAATTCTTATTATACCGGGTGTTAGGGTAAACACTGTGTTCCTTGAAACTGTGTTTTCAGACCATGAAACTGAACAACTTTCTCTAAGGAACATAGGTCAAAATACGAGAAAGAATTTCATATCCTATACAAAATGCGCAATCAACTGGTACAGTTTCTATGGGAAGCCAAATTTCTTTTATCGTGTTTCGACTTAAGTTCCTCAGGGAAAGTAGCTCAGTTTTATGGTCTGAATGCACAGTTTCCAGGAACACAGTTTACCTATCGCCCAGTATAACCAACTCATCATCATCACTACAAAATACCTTATTGTTTGTGATTTCATTGTCAGTGGCATACCATAGCATAGGTACATATTGTATCAGAGCCCTTTGTTTCAATATCTACAGTCAGTAGGTAAATAGGGCCATATATTTCAGGACGCAGTAAGTCGTTGAGTTACGTATTATGACTATGACCAAAACTGGGCCACTATTTTTTAAATGAGTTTTAGAGTATTTTAATTTCGTCTAGTCTCCAGTTCCAAAGGTAGTTTAGTTGGTATAGTATAGATAAATAGAGCTTTGTACGAAAAGATTGCTTTAAAGCACTGTGAATGGAGTGATAGATCTAAAATATTTCATGTAAGTATACGACGCACAAAATAACTGTGGCCCTGTCATTGATGCGCAAAGTCAAAAATGTGCATAAATGGTCCATTTTTAGGGTTCCGTACCTCAAAAGAAAAAAATGGAACCCTTATAGGATCACTTTGTTGTCCGTCTGTCTGTCTGTCTGTCTGTCAAGACCCTTTATCTCACGAACGGGTAAAGGTATCAGGCTGAAATTAATACCACATATTAGGATCTATGAACCACACAAGATCTGAAAATTTAAATTTTTTACAACGACGCAATCAAAAGATATGGCATTTTATGTCCTCATCTCCATACATTTATTCAAAAATGAAAAACCTACAGGGTACTTCCCGTAGGCCTAAAATTATGAAA
The DNA here is from genome assembly GCA_947532105.1 of Athrips mouffetella. NCBI lineage: Eukaryota > Metazoa > Arthropoda > Insecta > Lepidoptera > Gelechiidae > Athrips > Athrips mouffetella. Next base: position 11,815,911 of record OX383972.1, on the reverse strand, counting down.
TTTGGCAAGGAGCTAGGTCTCACAGTACAAATAATGGGAAAAGTCTGAAATCATTAAATATTACAACTTTTCTCACAACTAATGGTAACCAATTGTGGTGAGCTCCCGTTTCAAGAACATTCATATAAGAGAGGGGTCAAGTTGGATGGTCGCTGAGGCGATTTTTGTTTTAGTTCTATTTAAAAACGGGAACACTTACAAACTTGAAAATTGGTATGTTTATAGTGCATAAGCTATAAAATAACAACAAATAATTAAATTTGGTCAAGCGCGTGTCGGACTAAAAAAATCTAGCACATTAACTTACTGAAATTTCAACGAATACAATTATGTTTATGTGGTGGTACGGAACCCTCAGTGTGCGAGTCCGACTCGCACTTGACCGGTTTTTTCTTCTGCGCATCAATGACAGGGCCACAGTTATTTTGAGCGTCGTATACTACATGTACCGCGGTCACAGTGTTTTTTAAAGCACTGTGCTTGAAACATAGGGTATGTTATACCATAGAGTACTATAGTTATACGTACGAGAGTATACAACTGAGAGTGAACGAACGAAGTCAATTCAACTTTTTGCCATTTTATAAAAGTAAATTACGTAGTTTCGTGAATTTTAAATGACCAAAGCTTTCAGATAGATTAGCAAGCTACTTTTAGTTGTAAAATGCTTCAGAAAATAAGTTACAGTTTTTAGACAACTTCATCTGAGGAGCTTCTACTATGCGCCAAATGCTAAAAGCGGCTTTAAGTTAAAGATCTTTTAAGTCTACTGCTGTTACTTTGTTTGTCATCAAAACAGAAAGTAATTTTTTTTTTCGGAAAACTTACAGCTATAAACTAACAAATCTAAATAACACTTATAAAAATCATGATAGATTTCGATTTTTCTTTCATACATGCTCGTCGGTTCTGGAAAAGTTTGTGGAGCTTTAACTTTAAAGCAGTTTGTGCAACAGGCAATAGGTTTGAATGTATTAAGGAATCTAAGTATATTTAAGAAACTGGAAATGATAAATTAAAGTACCTACCACATACTAAGCAGAAGAGCGCCAGAAATTCTATAGGTACCTCTTCAATTTATTATTACATGTCCAAAATGGTTCAGGGTGGTTGGTGACCGAAGTCTGGTGGCACTATACGAATAAGGGCGCTGCTGCTAGCCCTCCCGTTGATCACTTAGCCACCTTTTACGCCACCGTCACTTTATTCTTAGCAGGCACCACGCGGATCCAAGAAAAAGTTTATTTGTTTAATGGTGAGATGTCTAATGAAACATTATCTGGGACTCAATTCTTAAAATCACCGGGTGAAAAATATCACTTTTGAGACTTTAATAATTCACATTTGCCCTGATAAACAGTTGAAAAGTAAATCAGAATACATGAAAAATAACAATCAAGGACTGCTTTATATTTAACGAATATCAATCTCTACTTTTGAAAAAAAAATCTGTGATTTTGGATTTTTTGAGTGATATTTTATCACCCGGTGATATTCAAGAATTGGTCCCTCTGTAAAGTATATCTGTAAGTTTATAAGTTAGTTTACGATTGTAACGAGCTTGCAATAAATTGTTGTGTTTTATCTACATTTAATTAAAAGCAATGAAAGATTTATACTTAATTAGTTTTTAAGCTAATAAGTTGTCCAAATGACTAAAAGATACAATACCAAACCGGTGCACAGCTGTATAAGTTACCTATATTTACTTTATTGGAAATTCAAATTGCGTGCATATAATTATCATTGTCATACGATTATCATGCATGGGTGAAAAAGTCCGACCGTCTTCGAAGAGGAAATAGCATAAATTATGCAGAAAAGTGCTCGCAGCGATGCAAATTTTGTCATCTTCGTGTGCAAGATCGTAGAATGATATTGTTGATCAATGATATGGTGAGCAACATACCAGATCGCAAATTATAACGTGCCTACCCTATTTTCATGAGAACATTAAAACTACTTATATGCACATAATAAATAGCTAATTAATAACACATTGAAGCTTATAGGAGACTACATAATGTAATTTGGGTTCTGCGCATTTTAAAAGTTAATTCATTTGATAATTGATTTATTAAGCAGCTAAGTATTTATAGTTGAAACAGATTTATTCATTTGATTGTTTCAATAAAAGTTTAAATAAAAGCAAAAGTGTTTCATTTCAATTGTAAGTAGCGTATAAAATAAAATACTGTATTCAGGTAAATACATGATTGATTAGGTTACATGTACGAGATGCAATACGGTACCATTTAAGAGGAGTATATGCAAGTGGTCATCAATGCCCCTGCCTTTTTCTTCGTTTATCCAAGTCAGAGCCGTAGCCGAGACCAACGGCTTAACGTGCCTTCCGAAGAGCAGATAGATGCAACGATACGAGGTGTGAAAGGGACTGCTCTCCGAAAACTGAAAAGGCATGATCAGTTAATAAAACTGAACTACTGTCAGTGAACGATACTTTCAGAAAATGAAATAAAAAACCGGTCAAGAGCGAGTCGTACTCGCGCGAATTTTTAGAAACAGTAAAGTCTATTTTTAGGACCGTAAACCTAAATTTGTTTGTAAAGGTTTTTTGGAGATTTCTAAAAAACGGTGCTACTTAGAGAAATTGTTTTATTTTTCCTGTAATATTTACGTCAACATTTATCGACTATAAATAATACACATTTTTCGCATTGCAAACTTCGGAGATAAGGGGGGGATGGTATTTTTTTTCTTTGTTATTTTTCATCATAACTTGAAAACTACGAGTTGTGAAATTTCTGGCACATGAGACACACCATCTTAGTTCTCAGCGTGGGCAACGCGCTTTGCTGTCTTGTTAGTGTCAACTATGCTACTAATAAGACAGTGGGCGCCATGGGCGGTGGTGACCACTTAACACAAGCTCGCTTGCTCTTGTTATCTAAAAAAATAATGTTGTGGATCAAAAGTGGAACTACCACCCGAGAGTTTTTTCGTATTTAGAATTACACGTTGTATAGACATGTACCTAAATATTGTTCGTTTAATAGAATAGGATATTCTACAGGTACATCATAGTTTCAATACCTGTGCATTGGTATTACAGCAGTATCGACGCGTGGCGCGCATTTATCAAAGAAACGCTCGTCAGGGTGCGCGACGGCGCAGAACGGGAAAGTCAGCGACAGCGCGCGATGTGCGATGCGCAAGAGCATCCAGGCTTCTCTATCATTTTATTATGACAGCCACCATGGTCTAATGGTCAGAGCGTTCGGTTCTCGACCCACAAAAATCACTTTGCGAGACTTTTTATCCTGCAACGTCCTAACCATGTCCTAACCAATTTGTGGTTAGAACGTTGCAGGATAATCGTCTGATTGTCCGAAAAGAAAGAGCCTGCCGCGATTTGCGAGGCACATGCACATCAAGCCGTTGATCCTGGCCTGTCCATTATCAATGACCTGCGACAAAGCCCTTTGGCGGCTCTATAAGGGTCAGCGTAAGCTGAGACGCAGATGGCGCAGGGCAGGGCAGGATGCGTCTTCCCTCTCGCTTTATTACGAAGAAAGCCAAAAGGTAGAAATACTGCTCTGTGTTGGTCTGCGCCCACTCTTACTCTGACACCAATCTTTGTTCGATTTTGGTGCAGTGGTGGGATATGTGGTACCTATCTTTGTGTGTTATTTAGACCATGTCCCGTGTGCTGTGGTGCCGGCAAAGAATAGTACCAACCCATACATACATACCCGTGGGTGTCGTAAGAGGCGACTAAGGGTTACAAACTGGAGGATTGGCAGCAGCATCCTCCTTTTTATCTTACATCTTACTCACTGCGGTCACCTACAACCACAGTCCATGCTGCCAGCCGTATAGCTAACAAGCGAGGTGACTATGGTACTTCCCCTCTACATTGTTCCAGCAAAAGCTAGAATTCTGGAGGGAGCTCCCTGTCCTGTAGTGGACGTTTCATGGGATGTTGTTATGTATGTTGTTATGATAATGATGATTCAGACCGTCAAGCTGAACAACTTTCCTCAAGGAACATAATACGAAATAAGAAAATCAATTTTTGACCACTCATAGAAACTGCATCAGTTGATAGCGCATTTTATGTAGGAGGTCAAATTTGGTTTTTCGTATTTAAAAGTTGTTCAGTTTCATGGTCTGTGTAACATACTAAAATTATGTTCATTTTTTCTGTCGGACCTTATACAGCGTGAATTTTCATTGGTTTTGTTCCCGAAGCACATGATTCTTTTTCATGAAACAAGCAAGTTTCTCGAAAAAAAATTTTTTTGTCTTCCCATACGTAATGAGTCGATCACGTGACCACTTTATTATGGTACAGTCAAGTGCATAAATATGTATCTAAACTATCGTTTCAAAAGTATGTATCTTGGAATGTTTATTATTATAGCATCCAATCTTAAGTGATATAAATATGTCTGCGGAAACTGATCAATAATATGTATACTGTAAAGGACAATTTGTTTTATACTTCACCTTCTCGGAAAGTACCTCAGTCCTGTTTTAAAAACTAAGGAGAAGGTACGTCATTTCTATGGTATAAATATGCGGGGGGAAAAGTTATATGGAAATCCATTGTTAACGTGTTTTAGCGGGATGGAATTTTGTATGAAAATCCATTGTTAACGTGTTTTTTTTTCTTAAATTTAGATCAAAATCTGTCGATAACCTATTTTAATATCATAATGCCAAAAAAAGAAAAAGTTTTTATCTCTAAGTCCACGAAATTATGCTGGCCACCTACACTTTTCTGAAAAAACCATTAATTTGAAAAAAGAACGAAACCAAAAAATGTGGAAAGAAAGCGCGCGCGCGAATTAGGTACCTATTCTTGAAAATCACCGTGTGATAAAATCTTACTCAATAAAATCAAAATTTCTGTTTTTTTCTAATCAACAGGGAAAAATTATAATGCATAAATATAAATTAGTGTTTAATTGTTAAATTTTATAAAATATTACTAACGTTTTAACACTATCAGGGTAAAATTAAAAAGTTTTAACCTCCAAGCGATATTTTATCACCCAGTGATTTTCAAAAATTGAACCCCTATTTTCTTTTCAAAGTTGTTGAAAGTTTTAATTGTAGTTTTGTTGGTGCGTGCTTTTTACAAAAAATGTCGTCAAATAGTGACAGTGATGAAGAGTTTTTGACGCCGCTAGAACTACAAGAAAGTGCGCAAGCGGTTATTGATTGCCTGAAAAATCTCGAAAAAATACAACAATTTAGGTATGTGATAGTTTTATACGGTGAAAAAGCGAGAAAAAAGCGCATTGATTTTCGGAAACTCTTTTGCTTGCTTATTATAGTGAAAAAATATAAGCCAAGTCTTTGTATTCCATGTTGAAAAGTACCATATTAGCAAAACATGATATCAATATAATGGAATACAAAAAACTTACATCATATCTGAAAAGGAAATCTGAAATATTTTCCTCGTAGGTGAAGTATAAAGCACTATGTATCACTCGAAAGAAAGTGCGATTCCCAACTCGGGTGTATTGAGCCCTTCGGCTTCGCCTCAGGGCTCAAACGACACCCTTGTTGGGAATCGGTCACTTTCTCCTCTCGATGAACAATGTACTATTATAACGAGTAACACAAACCTTTTCAGGGACATATTATAGCTCACTTAGTTATTTAGATATTTTTGCAACAAAAACGAAGACATAATAACGATGAGAAAAGTGTGACAAAATTCGTGAATCTTTACATAAATACATGTAATTGCAATGGATTTCGAGAAACATATTTATGCACTTGACTGTACCTACTTCCCGGAAGTTCCTTGTTATCACGAGTAGAATCACTGGGCTTCGGTAGCAAAAGCAACGAAAATTCAAAATCTTGAGTGGACATTATGATCTTGAAGATTTGCACAAGATGTTCACTAAAAACCAGAACACTCATTTAAGAGGACATTATTTGAAACTTATAGCAAAACCCACCAATAACAATCCACACAAACACTTCCTTTCCAACAAAGTTGTCGCAGCGTGGAACAAACTTCCAGCAGAAGTAATTTCAGTGTCTAATGTTAATCGGTGCAAGAATAGGTTGGACAGACACCTTCAAAACATTACAAAGCCTAACTATATCTGGATACAGGCTATACCAGTGAAAACTGCCTGCCTAATTAAATAAATAATAATAATAATAAATTCACGGTGTATATGATATTTTGTGGTAGTTTAAGTTTTTAGGAGATGTCTTTAGAAGTTTGAGAGAATAGCGTTACTGAAGAACCAGCCTTACTACTAGAACTAGAAAATGACTATCAAGAATAAGTATTCTCACTGGTCATACTAGTAGGACATTCCAGTATGACCACCGAGAAACACCCCCGGCTACCAGCCCTCATAATAATAATTACAACGTGTAACAAACAATGCCAGCAGTCAGTTGCGAGATCATGACACATGCATGATACGTCACGATCATGACACAAGCCGACGCGACGCGACGAGTTGGAAAACACTTTCTTTTGTAAGGATCTACTGTTTCATGTATTCTATGGATCTAGTAGACTAGACTGTTTAGTTGCTTCTGAAACATTTAAGTTTACAGCGATATAGCTAAATAGAAATAAAAAAAGTAGATTTCCTTTAATTCATTTTGTAGGTCTTATGAGATGTAGTAACTAATCGCCGTAGGTGTCTTAAAAGGCGACTAAGGAATTTTGAACCGGAAGATGCCTATCAGCAACAGCGACTTTTAGCGTATTGTTCCACCATTCTACGCTTACCAACCACCACGGTGCATTCTACGCTTACCAACCACCACGGTGCATTATGCCAGCCGCAACGCTAACAAGCCGTTCGCATTTTGTTGTGAGGTTCTGGGGAGAGCTCCCTGCCCAGCGGTGGACGTTTTCATCAGATGTACCGATTGTAAGATGTTTAATACCAGTTGCACAAAACTTAAATAAAGAAAAGTTGAACCTTCTTTAAAATGAAATGCTGACACTTCCTCTTTTGTTGACAAACAAAAGTATCAGCATTCATTATATTTAAGAAAGGTTTAACTTAATAAGGCTTGCTGAAACTGGAGTAAGACATTCTCCACACCACACGATAAGAAGAAGCGGCTTGAACTTAGTTATAGAAGTGCAAAACAGACACTGGAAACTCGTTACAAAGTTCAACAGACTGCTTCCAACGCGTTGATGTCTTTTATATGAACAATACATTCTATTCATTACAGCTGGTCAATTTACAATGCAATTTACTCTAGCCTTATTCCGTTTTTATGGAGTCTGCTATTGTACTTAGAAGATTTAACGGGAGCTCTGCTTTTTGCACAAAGAGACTGACATTTGGGTCTCTGCAACCTAGATAATCCTAGATTACCTGGGCAACCGAGCTTCGCTCTATAATAGCCGCTTCAACATTTAAATATCATCGTGTGAGCAAGTTATGCTACCCGCCAATAGATGGCTTTATAGGTTTTTATGTACATAAAAAAATGCATAGAAAAACGGGGAAAACGAATTTTCCCTCGTAAAACCCCCGAAATTTCATCGAAATCGTTAGAGCCGTTTTCGAGAAACCGATTCCAAAGAAACAAATACTTGCTCGTTTAATAATATAGGATTACAGCCAACTTGACTATCACAGTTTTTTGAATGTCCTTGGGTACTACTTTTTTTAATGTATTGATGGTATCCAGGAACAACGGCTTAGCGTGCTTTCCGAAGCATCAGCGTTGAGGTGCTAGCGGATAAGAAGCACTTTTGCGCGCAGATTTCGAACGACAATGCAAATATTTTTGAAATAGTGAGGTACTTAAACAATAAACAATGTGTAATTCTAAATACGCAGAACCTCTCGGATGGTGGTACTACCCATGCTACTGAACAACTTTTGGAAATTAAAGTAAAAAAATCTCTATACACATTGACCGGATCAGTGTATAATTTGGTATGAAGAAAAATAAAATTTAATTTAAATTTCCAAAATTTGATCAATAACATAGGTGGAACCACCACCCGTAGGGTAGGAAAGTTAGATTTATGCTCTCTTATAAATATGCACCAGCTGGAAATAGTCTTAATCGATGCTAAGCATTATGAATAAGCATTCTGTGAGTTTGCGCCGGATTCTGGCTAACGATAAACTTTTGAGGGCAGAAAAACCATGAAAAATTTGGTGTTTTTTTATTTTTCGCTTATAACTCAAAAACCATGCATTATAGAGAAAATGTTTCTGAGGCAAAACAAAATAACATAAAATTTTGCGTTAGGTGACTCACTCGAAATTCAAGGCAATATAGCAGTTTAGCCACAATCGATCTTTGAAGATCGGCAATTTTACCCATTTTTTTCCGCAATGCAATTTTTTTCCATTTGTGCTCAAATTATACACAAACGGCTGAGATAATGATGAAATGGTGTAAAAGCGAATTTATCCTCGTATATTTACCTAAACAATGATACCTCATTTACTATCTGAAGTGTAGTGATTTCCAATTTATAGTTGTTAGCGCAATAGCTTCCGAAGTACAGTGGTGAATTTTCATATTATTTGGTAATATTTTTTTTTCTTTGATCCTAACTTTTTTTTATTATTTTTTTTCGTTGATCCTCTTCTGGGACGCATATTTATTTCATTTGTGCTCGATTTATAGACAATCAACTAAAGTTGTGATAAAATAGTCTATGAAGAAAATAAACCTCTTTTATTTACCTAAAAAATCGTATCTCATTTACTGTAATACATGTACATCGTAGTTTCCAGTTTCCCTGGTAGCGTTAAGTGAAGATCTAAAAAAACTCTTTTTTATTAACGCCCTATATTTCTGAAATGGTTAAATATAGAAACCTGAAAATAAAACTACAAACATATATTGATAGGTACTTTAAGGGAGTAGAAGTTTAGTCTTTCTTACCTTGATAGTTTAGAAACCCATTTTTACGGTTCTTTTTATTTATTTTATGAAAAACAAAATTATTTTTCACGTATAAAACTTATCAATGTTTATTTTTTGCCTAAGTTCCAGGTTTCTACCTTTTACCGTTTAAAAAATATCTAGTGATTTATTTTTTCATCCACGCTTCTTCTTGAATTTCGCTAAAACTGGACAACAAAAATAATTAAAAATTACATATTTATAGTACACTAACCAAGACCTTACATATGATATCACATAAGTTAGGATAAAAGAAAAAAAATATAGCCAAATTATATGAAAATTCACCACTGTACTTCGGAGGCTATTACGCTGACAGCTATAAATTGGAAATCACTACACTCCAGATAGTAAATGAGATATCATTGTTTAGGTAAATATACGAGGATAAATTCGCTTTTACACCATTTCATCATTATCTCAGCCGTTTGTGTATAATTTGGGGACCAATTCTTGATAATCACCGGGTGATAAAATATCACTCAAAAAATTAAAAATCACAGATTTTTCTTTTCAAAAGTAGAGATTGATATTCGTTACATATAAAGCAGTCATTGATTGTTAATTTTCATGTATTCTGATTTACCTTTCACCTGTTTATCAGGGCAAATGTGAATTATTAAAGTCTCAAAAGTGATATTTTATCACCCGGTGATTTTCAAGAATTAAGTCCCAGAGCACAAATGAAAGAAAATTGCATTGCGGAAAAAAAAATGGGTAAAATTGCCGATCTTCAACGATCGATTGTGGCTAAACTGCTATATTGATTTGAATTTCGAGTAAGTCACCTAACGCAAAATTTTATGTTATTTCGTTTTGCCTTAGAAACATTTTCTCTATAATGCATGGTTTTTTAGTTATAAGCGAAAAATAAAAAAAAACACCAAATTTTCATGGTTTTTCTGCCCTCAAAAGTTTATCGTTTGTCAGAAACCGGCGCAAACTCACAGAACACGTATTCATGATGCCTAGCATCGATTTAGACTATTTCCAGCTGGTGCATATTTATTAGAGAGCAATGTCTTATATCGGGATAATTTTCTTCCTCTACCTAGAATTTTTACGTATTTTGAATCACTACCACAATATAGCTTTATTTACATAATTTTTTTAATAAAGGTCTCTCTGCTTCAATATCACCGGGTGATAAAAAATGAATTAAAATATTTAAACTTACTGATTTTTCTTTGCAAAAGCCAAAATTAAAAATCGTTAAATTTATGAATGAATAAATAAATTATTTATTGCACACATAAACATAAGAACACACAAAGAATAACACTTAAGGTAAATTTATGTTTCGTTATTAATTTTCATGTGTTATGAAAATAGAGTTATAGATTTTTTAAAGTCTGATTCTCAAGAATTGGCCTCCGAACATCAGGTATCCAATATTTAACATTAGCTCTTACACATGTGTGATACCATACATACGCCGATAGCTCACGCTAGTTATAATACATACACGCACTGCACATCTACACGAGTCATAAAAACCAGTCAAGTGCTAGTCGGACTCGCGTACCGAGGGTTTCGTACTAGTAAGGTAAAAATACCGTCTTAGTTAAGGATGCGCAGTCACACAGAAGTGTATTAAAAACGCGCGAGTCCGACACGCACTTGAACAGTCTTTATTATTTGTCGTTATCCCATAGCTAATGCATATTTTCAATTTTCACGCTTGTAAGCGTTCCCGTTTTTACGATAGAGCTGAAATAAAAATCGCCTAAAAACACGTTTTAGTAGGGGAGCTCCCCTTAATTTATAACTTTTTTATTATTAGCATTTTTTGTTAAAGCGGCAACAGAAATACATAATCTGTGAAAGTTTCAACTGTCTACCTATTACGATTCATGAGATACTGCACGCTGACTGACAGACAGACATCGGAGGCATTTAATAGGGTCCCATTTTTTCACCCTTTGGGTACTGAACCCTAAAAAAACGATTGTATCAATATATCGATCAAGTCTCATCACGTTCTGTCTAGGAATAATACATTCGCATTCAAAAGACATCAACGCGTTTCACTCTCATTTACTTTCTTTGTCAATAGGTTGTTTTTTTTTTCATTTATTTTGTTTTCAACAAACTACCTTTTGAAATGTCCACTGGATGGCGCTGCAAATCAGCACGTGCGTGGATAGTATTTATCTAGTCTCTGGCACGTGGTAAAACCATCATAGTGCTACCATGTAATCAGTATGAAAAAGATTCTGTCAAATGCCAGTAACATTTTTTTTTTGTAAAAGTATCATACATTTTACTTCATCCAAAAAATTAAATTATCAACAGTGATTAGCGCTTGATTAGCGTACCTTTCATTGACACGTTAATTGACACTTAAAAAACGTAGTTAACATACGTCAGGGAAAACTCCCTATTAAATTACAGGAGACGTTATTTTACAAATACCTAGACAGGTAAGTAATTAAAAATATTGGGTCCTTACCTATGAAATTATTCCTATGATCCTATAGCTATTCTCATAATTTGTTTTAGATACCTGGTCGATTGAACTTCGCTCTATAATATCATCGGGTGAGCCAGCTACGCTACCCGCCAACAGATGGCGCTGTAGGTTTCTGTCTAAAACGCGGCAATTTTTTTTAAATGCATAAAAACACGGATAACGGGGATAACGAATTTTCCCAGACATGAAACCTAGCTAGATTGATTTTTCGCCCCCGAGACCCCCATATGGTAAATTTCATCGAAGTCATTAAAGCCGTTTTCGAGAAACCGATTAGAAATAGTATAGGATATTTGAAAGTTGATTTCAAGGTTATCAATCTACTTATAAAAGTTAGATATCTGAAATTAAAGGTTTGGAAATTGTTCGTTTTATGGTTAGGGTGCTGGCTGCAATTTGGGTATATGATTTGCTCATGATTCATATTAATAGGGATGATAGATAAGCTTAATACGAATCGATTTGATCCTTACAAGTTTTTCTGTGCGTCGCTGCGTTTTTGAGTTAAAGCAAAAAAAATCAAAATAGGATACTAAATAATGTTTTTTTTGTCTGCCTTTGCGGCTCCTGTTTAAAATACTTCTGAAGATGTAGTAAATCGAAGAGGCAGACATGCAGGGCTCTGCATTATCACGGGACGAAGTAGTGAATTTTTGCATTTTGAAGCGCTGTAACTTTACGACGCAGGGCTATTATGGTGGCAGACTATTTTTAATCAGATAGTCATAGTCTGCCAGGTGTACGTTTCATTGTCAAATTTCAAAATAGTTAAAACTTAATTCCTCAAAAACGCAGGGGTGTGTATGTCCGCCAATATTTTTTGTATCTTCTAGAGGATGCTCCTTATCATCAGTCAAAGAGGCAGACATGAGCAAATCATATAATGGCCTTCATCACCCTCGTCCGTTTTCATTATTTGATTTTTAATTTTTTTTTACAGATGATGAGCCATGTCAGAGATCTTTGGGGGCTAAACAACTCTGACACCAGAGTTTTTGAGGTCGGTCATCGACCTTGTAACCCACACGATATGAATGTACTGATAATATTTTTCGAAAATTAAATTATAGGTAGCTGCTATTACGAGTATAAGCTTAATGTCTTCCCATTTATGCTTTAAAAAAAATATTAAATTTGGTTTTTAATTCGTAAAAAAATGCATAAAAATTCCCATACAAAACGCCAATTTCATAGGAAAGGACCTAATAAACAAAATGTGTAAACACCAATTTTCATACCAAATCAAACCAGAAACTATAAATTTTAGATTATAATTATCACCCAGAACATTTGATACTTGACTACAGGTATTAGGCAATTATTTAGTTAGGGGCTACGACCGTAATATTTTCTTACCCGTAAAACGAAAACGCTAAAGAAAATTAAATTTACGCGACACTTCTACTTCGTCGCGCCATTGTCTCTAACCTACATTCTCCATTCTAATGGCTAACATAAATTAATAACTAGGCTATAACAACGCACTACGTTCACACTGGGTCCTAAGAATTATTTCACAATAGCCAGCTTGTCTACAAAGAGCGCGGATGTTGACGAATCTCAAACTGGTTTTATGAGCATTGCGCTGCCTATTGAAGAGTGTCACCCAGAGTCTGCTCAATCCTCTACACTAGATTTTATTCCCTACTGCTTCATCATTTAGATAGAGGGCTAATACTTTTAGAGTTGGTAGTTTAGTTTTAATTTGTATACTTCACCTGCTACGAAAGTACCTCAGTCCTTTTTTAAAAATGAGGAAGAATGTAGTACGTCATTGCAATCGTACAAATATGCGGGATGTGTACGAAAATCAATTTCTTACGTGCTGTTTTTTTTTTAATTTAGGTCAATGTCAGTCGATGACCTTCTTCTAATATTATAATACAAAAAGCAAAAAAGTTTTTATTTCTAAGTCCTCGAAAGGCTGCTGGCCACTGAAGAGACTGAAGTTTTGAATCTTAAATTTTAATTTTTTACTTATAGGTGAAGTATAAAGCACTATGCATCACTCGAAAGAAAGTACGATTCCCACCTCGGGTGTATTGAGGCCCTCGGCTGCGCCTCAGGCCTATTACGACTCCCTCGTTGGGAATCGGTTCCTTTCTCTTCTCGATGAGTAGGTACTGTACTATTTTACTCTCTATACAAAATGACCAGCTTACCAATTTTGGTCCAGTTGGTATACCCATACCTGGTAATTTTTTATTGTGGCGTTTTTAAAGGTTGAAAAGTTGATGGATTTAGCCTCCAGAGTAATTCCTTTTACCAAAGGTTTTACATTAATTAATTAAATAGCTGTAAACTTAATTTTGTTTTATTGCTGACTAAAACAAAATCTGTGTTACGAACATCTAATCAAATAAATAATCATCTAAACAAATAAATATTACGAATAATACCCAATATATTTCGTACGCACTGCTGTAAACATAATTCAAAACAAACTTACAATTAGGCAATATCACAAGGCTCTCTCAGCCGGAAAACCACGAGTGCTGTGCTTTAATTGTTCACGATTAAAACAGAAAGTTTTCAGGTAGGAATATGAAAGTAACTCATAATGGCATCCCATGAAACGTCGACTGCATGATAGGGAACTCCCTCCAACATTTCAGCTTTTGCTGAAACAATGTGGAGGGGAAGTACCATAGTCACCATGCTTGTTAGCGTTACGGCTGGCATGGCAGTAAGAAACTATAAGTAAGTAAATAAACGTCTGTGTGGTGACGGCAAATAATACCAACCCATCTCTACCCGTGGGTGTCGTAAGAGACGACGGGATTATGACCTGGAGGATGGGCAGCAGGCTACCATCTTTATTACTGCGGCCACCAACAAACGTGGTCCATTGTGCCAGCCGCAACTCTAGCAATAGTGACTATGGTACTTCCCCTCCAAATTATACCACACGATTTGCTGGAATTCTGGAGGGAGCTTCCTGTCCTGCAGTGGACGTTTCATAGGATGTTATGACGAAATAATACTAAATATTATCTCGCGTTGTCGCATGTCAAAATAATTTTTCGGTCAATATCTGACGAAACGACTTAGATATGTTTTTATGACTGGCTGCGAGTGAGATAACGTTTCAAGACCATATTTGGCTGAAAATAATTTAAAATTAAAATTAATTTAATTTCATCCTTATTGGTAACCACGTTTGGTAACCAGTTGCCAAAGAAGATATATTCCTTGTACGCAAGCAGTTGCAACAAAAAATTTTTACTTGTATCTCCTTACTACACTATTGTTATGCTATTAGTATGTGCTATTCTATCCACTAGGTAGAAGAAGATTTTTTTGGACTACTTATTTGAAACCCTAAGAGGATTGCTACGAATTAAGATTCTTATTCGTAATTTCAATCGTTTACTTACTCAATAGGTATGTACGTATACCCATATTACCCATCGGTGTAATGAGGAAGTAAGCAATAACCATAGGTTATAATTAGTAATCTCTAGCAACCATTAAGTAAATAAGCAACCTTTGCAAAAAATATGCATAATGCACATAACGGTTGTTTTTCTTCTTTATTTCATGAATCATGACATAACTCTTGCAACCGTTTACTGAAAGTTGGGCACGAATGACGCAAACTTTGCTTATCAAACTTATCTATGAAATAGAAGTGAGGATTGGTAGTGGAGTAGTAAAAGAGACTCGCGCTTACGACTACTGAGGCAGGGATGCTCCATAAACTACGCTATCACGGGAATACGAGTTAGAAGATAAAAAAAACGGTCAAGTGCGAGTCGGAGTCACGCGCCGACGGTTCCGATATACCTATAGTATTCTTAGAAGCAATAAAGTCCATTTTTAAGACCGCAAAACTAAATTTGTTTCTAAAGGTTTTTTTGCAGATTTCTAAAAAACAACTTAGAGACCGTTTTAATTTTTCAGAAATAAACGTCTATCGAGTATAAAAAAATCAGATTTTCCGTTAGCTAGCTGGTATTTTTTTTTATATTTTTCATCATAACTTGAAAACTAAGAGTCGTAAAAAAATAAAAAATACAATTTTGGAATGTACAAGTAAAGAAAGAAGGCCTTTCATGTGATACTGGACTCGACCTAGTAACGAAAATTTAAAATTTTGATCCCCCCATTTGAGCCCCCTTTATAATAATAATAATAGTATTTTTATCATTCTTTAATTTGCATTAAAGTTGGACAAAAGCGGCACAAAACAGGAAAGAATGGAGAACTCTCGTATCGGAGGCCAAGATCCTCTTGGGGTCGCTGAGCCAGCGTAGTAAGTAAGTAGTCAAACTATTCCAAATTTCAAGTCGATGGCATGAGTGGTTGCTGAGATATACAGGTGTGACAGACAGACAGACGATGTCGCACTATAAGGGTTCCGTTTTTACCATTTTGGTTCGGAACCCTAATAAGTAAGTACTTATTTAAAAACATATTTTTTTAATTATTTGTGGGTGACCTGACCACCGCATCGGTGAGAGTGTATTTACTAAAGATTAATTTCTCATAGAAGTATAATGGTTTCAGGACATTTTCAAAATTGGTCTTTGGTCGCAGCAATTACAGAGAATATTCAAGAGTATGCCCGATTTGCAGAAAATCCTAGGAATTAACAACATACGAGCTTTCCGTATTCTCTGGAGCGTCCCTAAGCAGTTATCAAGTAGAGATGCGCGGGCGCATCGCACGTGCACCCGTCACGCATCACGACCGCTTAGCTATCCATCCGCTCAGTTTATCTCCAACCACCGTGCCGTGTGCACGCTCGGACCCTAATCCTACCCTCGATACCCCATACAGCCTATCGCGAGTGTCATGATTCGGTGATGTTCTTGGCCTAGCAGTGCTTCCTATCGTCGTTCACAAAGCTGCAGCTCTGAACTTAATAATATCGTAAGTTTGTTTTTTCTTAAAAAATATTATTAAGACACGCTGCTCTTAAGCGCTTTAGCAGGTTCGAATCCCGCGCCAAACTTTTATTTCTTGTTAACGTTTCAAAGTCTCGCGCGCTTCAAATCTGAGGTGTAGTTGAGAGTTAAAAAAGGCATCCTTTTACGGGCGGTCAGGGCTTTGACCGTCGCCGACGCAACTCCTGCTCGGGGCTAAAAAGAGCTCTGAACCTGTTGTTCACCTTGCACGTTTAAGATCAGCCAAGTTTTTGTTGGAAATATCTTTGGCTTTTTGCGCGACCTGCTTTGGATTTGTTACTGGAATCCTAAAGCCTAAACATTGAGCAAAACTAAGAACTCGACTGAATCTTGTTAGAAAAAAAAATTACACGCCAACCTGTAGTTAGAAACGTCTTCATAGTTGAATAATGAACAAATGCATAGTAATAATCTTATTCATTTACGTAGTGCTGAATAACATAAATCATAGCACTAAAACTAACGTTTAAACTATTAGTTACGCATAAAAAGATAATAATAAAGATGCATAACGCTAGATGAGTTATAAAAAATAACGAGTGCCTGGACAGCTTTCGCTTGTGAGCTAAAGGATGTGAAGTTATTAAACATTGGAAAATTATGGATGCAGTGGACATTAAGTGGGACCGGTGTCGAGTTCCAGGCTGTCAGATCTGCAATCGACTACTAAATTTCATGTCCAATGCTGGGTGGATAATGAGGTTTTTTAAACTGCTTAATAAGGGCTCGATGGGTGGCGAATGCGACGTCGGTAACGAGCTTGCCACGAACCGATTGTCTATAGAACAAGCCCAGCAGCTAGACAAGTTTACTTTCATTAGCATAATGCGAACGTATATTATGGGCAGTGGCGTTCGCCTACAACTGAATTTGCTAACAAAAGGACCAAAAGTAGCCACAGACGCCCTTAATGGTCACAAGTATAGCAAGTTTCATACAGTAACATAAAATTAAACAGTCTATCTACTATACGAATAAATTGCCCGTAATAGAAATTCAGGATTGAAGTTCGAAACTTGGACCTGTATATTAGATGAATGACTTTATTTGTTCGTCTAATATCATCTAATGAGAAGTTTTACGCGTTGATTTAAAAAGAACTGGTTTAGCAAAAAGGGTAAGACGATGATGAATGACCGTACAGTCAAGACCACATCAAGCTTGACACATTGGACTATGTACTGTTCTTATTTCAATAGACATTCAGGCTAGAGTCGCGCTGCGAGAGTCAAGCTTGATCTGTCGTTGGCTATACATAAAGGGTATAATGGAGAGGTTTCCGAAAACTGAAAGGCCATAATCAGTCGACGTAACTGAACAACTTTCAGTGAATATAATTTTCAGGAAATGAAAAATAAACGGCCTCCATAAAAAATTGCAAACTTGATTGGACAGTTCGTATGCAGAGGCCGATTTTTCATTTCCTGAAAGTTTTACTCCCTGAAAGTTGTTCAGTTACGTTGACTGATCATGCACTTTCAGTTTTCAGTAACCTGTACCTTACACCCTATGTAGGTGTAGTGGTGCTGTAACCGTCTACTGCGCGGGGTTCTCGGATTCAATTCTCAGGCGTGGCGAATACCCAATATTAAGCTGCTTTTCGGGTTCCAGTAGTGGGACGAAACACTGTCAAGTCTAAAGTTTAATCATATGTTTTCCTTGACCAGGGTCCATGGATGAGCAAACTTTTTTTGTCAGCATTTGAACCGTGTTTGTATTCTGGTAAGGCAAGAATTATTTGCACATAAGAAAAAAAAGTTATAAAATGAAAAAATATACCAGCATCCTATTTGAAAGTTCAGCCAAGTCTAAGCCATTGTCTCGATCGATTTATTTAAAAGCCTTTCTTATTCCGCGGATTCGCGATCGCCTCGGAGCCTCATGCGCAGGCTATGAAACAACAAATGGATGTCCAGCCGCAAAATGGCTTTACAATAAATCACTGTGTTTACGAGCCATCGTCTCGACGCCGCTCAGTCCTACAGGCTGCGATCGAACAACTTGCCAGGAATGCGGCCCGTAATAGGAAAAATAATACCCCGCGATAAATCATTGTTATTTAGAGCATACTTATATCGCCCGCAACCTCCCTACAAGAAGCAAATCCCCTCATAAAATAGCAAACGATAAGACAATACATTCGACTAGCTTAGATTTCTAGGGGTCGTTAGGATCGCCAGCAAATTTTACTACCAATAAAATTTACTGCGGACGATGGACTCTACATTATTTACTTATTTAGTATTTAGATGCCTATTACTCTGAGGTTCAATTAAAGCCTGTAATATGAAGATAGACCGCGATTATAAATGCTTTACGAGGCACCAATAAAATTAAGGTTTGTACCTTCCATTAGTGATCTTTAACCCTATATTGTGTACTTAGAATGTTTTAACCCTCCAAGAATTTTTATAACAGCCGAGGGCTCTAGCTCTTGATCTCAGCCAAGTCCTCAGGATAAATGTGGCCAACGATAATACAAGCTCACCTTGTAGAAGCCCAATCACTAGCGCCTTGAATAGATTTTTCGACATACAGAATGCTATCGAACCCATGAAGAGATTCCCCAAAGTCTCTTATTTAATCATAGACCTTGAACAAGGTGAGGAACCTCTTAATGTATCCCAACGAGACAATATAAGTACGTCAAAATGGTCTTTAGCTAGACAATAAAATTAACGAAGCGGACTATATACGCAGTTAATTTTAATTTCCATTTCTCTCCATTGTATTACACTGACTTTGTAGCAAACCAAACACGATAGAACTGCTCCCGCGTTCGCGTGATATTCTATATTATATGCCTATACATTATTGTTATTTCCCTTTCCTATATATTATTGTTATGTAACATAACAATAGGTATTGGAAAGGGACATTTTGAGAAAAGGGCGTTTTGGAATCAGTGGGCATTTTGGAACATTCTGCATCAATACGAGACATTAAAGAAATTAGACAGTACATGTCAGATTAAAATTATAAAATCTACGAAAATTACTGTACGTTACTAAATTAACTATTTTATGACCCTAGATAAAGTACCTTCTTACATATAAGTATATATGTAAGAAGTTCGCAATCGCAAATAGCAGCGATCATTTTGCATGAAGCGAAAGAAATATTTACGGGAGAGCTTAAGAGGTCAGAACATTTGAGAGCTTCAGGGCAACTGAGCCCACAGCCCACTAAGCCCTGACGCTAACTTGTAAATAGTGCGTGATCCTCTAAAAATTGTCACAAATAATTTTGTATGTTTATTCTCTCACACATATATTTGTTAACAAGAAATAAAATATAGTAAATTTTTACTTAAAAAAGGCTTCACGGCATCGTTATAGAACTTTTTTGACTTTTATGACTGGTCTAGTACTTACCGCGCATCTAATAAATATCACCTAGGTATTTAGTTATTGCACATATCTAAACGCTTTTATAACGGTCAATCAATGTTTGCTTTCACTTAGAAATTCAATAAAGTAAACACGTGAAATGTCGTCGACTCTACACACACATTCATGACACTGAAGGTGGGATTGATTTAAAAATCTCTTTAACTACACACCGAATTCCCTCATGTTAACATATGAACCCGTTGTTTAGATTTGATTTAGTTGAAAACGTTAGGTCTTATTTGGTTTTAATTTGTCAATATTTTAAGTATGAAAATTAGTTTACTTCAAGCATGGGGTCTCATTCCGTACTAATACGGTTTTTTCGTCGGAGTAAATAGCCCGAATTCATTGGCCCTTTTGTTTCTAATAATTAAACTAAATGTTACTACTTGTGTACTTTACCTATGTTGGTAGGTAAAGGTGTAAACTATGACATTAATTCAATTTTAACATCCAGATATCAATTTATTCTAAGAAAATACCTTATGGAAAAAATAGCCCGAACAATTTTCGGCACAAATTCGTTCTATGACGTGAGGCATCTGTACTAGTATAGTATTATATTATCTGTGCTTCAAGTTACCGCCATAAAACGTTCCTAAAAATTTTATGTAAGACAAAAATCTAAAACTCAATATTCAAAGCAGTGTAAATCTCTGCCTACGTTTGTATTCCCGAGTTTAAAACCCGAATCTATTTATAGTCGCGAGTAAATAGGCTTCTGGGTAAGCTCGTACTAATTTCGACCCTATCTCTATCCTATAAAATGTGTCGGTCACGTGGCCACTTAAGGCGATTAGATCCCTCAAATGGGCATTTTGTAAAGCATCTCCCGCCTCATTTATAGCTGGTCAAGAAAAGTTGAAAAAAATATATGTGAAACATCAGTTCAAGGATTACATTTGGTACATTAGTTTTTTCTTTATGTCTTTGTATTCTATATTTAACAATAAAACTACGGTACCTACATCGATTTTTGCGTGAATGTCCTACTGCTCATAAGGAGGCGCTATGATATTTGGAAATGTTTTTACACTAATAAATAAAAAAACCCTTATTCTTTAAATACTTACAACATACGATTTTTTTTATCTGTTATATTTCATACGAAAAAGTAAGTTTTTGCTTTTTTTTTTGCCAAAATTCAGTGTCATTGTTGGTTGTAATTGTAACAGCCACGATGAAGAGCAATCTCAAAAAAGGTCGATATTTGCATTGACGATCGCGTAGCTTCTAATTTGAGTGCTATAATCGCCTTAAGTATGAGAAGTAAAAAATGTTTTCTCGAGTAAAAAATTTGTTTCTTCGGGAAAGTTACTTGTCTTCATAACAAAAAAACCGGCCAAGTGCGAGTCGGACTCGCGCCCTAAGGGTTCCGTACCTATCTACCATATGATATACTATAAGCTTTTGCTCTTTGATTTTAAGAACTCCGCTACCATCCAACTTGACCCCTCTTTTATAGAAAAGTTCTTGAAACGGGAGCTCACCTTAATTGGATACTATTAGTTGTGAGAAAATTTTTAATATTTAATGATTTTAGACTTTTCCCTTTATTTGTACTGTGAGACCTAGCTTCTTGCCAAATTTCAAAATTCTAGGTCAACGGGAATTACTCTGTAGGTTTTGCTTTTTTGCATAAATGTATGGAGATGAGGACATAAAAAGCCATATCTTTTGATTGCGTCGTTGTAAAAATTTAAATTTTCAGATCTTGTGTGGTTTATGGAATTTAATATTCGTTATCAATTTCAACCTGATACCTCTTCTCGTTCGTGAGAAAAAGGGTCTTGACAGACGGACAACAAAGTGATCCTATAAGGGTTCCGTTTTTTTTATTTTGAGGTACGGAACCCTAAAAACTATGGGCTGACCTGAAAACTAGTGTAAAACGGATAAAAATTCACGGTGTATCACGAGTCAAGAAGCCCATTGACAATTAAGTAAAACATCTACGAGCCAGAGTAAGTGAGAAAGCTGAATTGAGTAATACCGACACAATAGCACGCGAACTCATTAAAGACAAAAATACAAAATCACACTCCATTTGTATGGAAATTAAAAGTTTTCTCCAACTTCCCCTGTCCAACAATGCTTCTCATTATGTTCTATGAATAAGAAAAAATATAGTGATAGGCCAGTTATGTACCAATCTCGCATTTTATATTTTTATTTGAAGTACACGAAGGAAACAGCTGGAACAATTTTGCTTTGAAAGTCCAGGTTAGACCCAATGTAATATAAAAACTTCAGCAAGATAAATAAAAACGTCAAGAACATAGATTACTGCGAGTGCTACGCTACGACCATAGAAATATAAGGGTAATAGAAGCAAGGTGAATGAAAATATGTGTCACAAGGTATTCTGACATTCATTCAGTCATTTTAAATAAAGCGTAGGCGTCGTTCTGTAAATTTTGTATGAGGATGTCAAATCACGTTTAATGATTCGACACAATGCTAGATGTCATTCCATAGTAAAATAAATTAGTATACCTTCTGTTCCGAGCAGAGCAAGGAGTCCGAATTCTTTGGCTACGACCAACAGTTCCAGTTTCACGCGCGAAACTCTGAGTAAATGGTGATGGGATGAATGATGTTGAAAACTTCACTTATTAGAGTCCTCAGATATTATATAGCTTCCTTACAGGCTTCTGCAAGAGCCATATATTCAGCTTCGGTTGTAGATAGGGCGGCCGTTAGGCTCCCATTCTGGTACGCTCCCGGCCGGTACGTTCCCACAGTGAATATTTTGTTATTCCGGCACGCTCCCGGCCGGGACGCCCCCGTTGTTTTTATTACTTGAGTAAGGACTGTTAAGAACAGAATTCTTATAAATATAAGTTAAGAAAACGATCATGCATGATTATTGAGTCGTAGGTGGTATAGGTGTGAGTACCTAATGTAATGAGTGATTACCTTATCACGTTTATCTTCAAACATTCCTGTCTATTCTGGCAGACACAAACTAAAATTAAACTAATTTTTATAGTTCTAAAAGTGTTGCTGTCTTTGTTACCCCCTAAAGGCTGAAAAAAGACAATAACACTTCAAATCTGTCAAATTTAGTTTTAGGTTTGGGCTCCCAAATCGACTCCAATGTTGTAAAAATAATTTTAAATAATAACTTACTAGAAGTAATAAGTAAAATTCATTCAATATTGTTTGTGTAATTATTTATTTATAAATTGGCATTGATTATTATGGCACTGTTATAAATACTTATAGAAGAAATATCAAATATTTTTTATACAGGTAATAAAATATTTTTGATACAGGTAATAAAATTAACGTATATGAAAAAAAAACAAAGTGTATATAGGGTGACTTTTAATTAGTTCTTGATAGAAAAAGATATGAATGTACTCATGATACTGAACAACTTTCCCGAAGGACCATTGGTCGAAACACGAAAATCAAATTTTGACCTCCCATAGAAACTGCATCAGTTGATAGCGCATTTTGTATGGGAGGTCAAATTTGGTTTATCGTATTTCGACCTATGTTCCTTGGGAAAAGTTGTTTAGTATCATGAGTACATGCATATCTTTTGCTATGTGTTATTAAATAAAGGTTTTATTTATCTATCATTCTTTATTTTAAAGATAATATTTAATATTTTTTTTATAATCTTGTTAAGGGTGTTTTAAAACCATTTCACTAATTAAAAGGCCATGCGTGACACAATTACATACATATTTAAATATAAATATTTAAATTAAAAAACACTTTCGTTTTCAACAGTACTTGCTAAAGTGCTGTCAAAAAAATGGTTGTTTTCAACGGGGGCGTCCCGGCCGGGAGCGTGCCGGAACAACAAAATTTTCACTGTGGGAGCGTACCGGCCGGGAGCGTACCGGAATGGGAGCCTAACGGCCGCACCCTAGAGTACGCTGCTTGCGCGCTTCCCAAGTTATGGCAGCGCCACTCATTATGAATGCGTACCCGGTAAATGAGTGTCTATCTACGACGTCAGGAACTCCCGTAATCGGCATCTGCGAAACCGACTGGGTAAGCTTGACCTGTTTTGTGAAAAGTGAGTTTAAAATTTTTCGTAGCTTTAAGATACTGAAGTACTCTTTTTGCAGCTCTCCAGTGCACCTGGGCCCATAACCTATAGTAGGTAAATAAAAAATATAGAATATTAGAGTTATTAGCAGTGTATTAGCTCAGTCAAAGTACAAGACAGAACAGACAGACAGAAATCTATCAAAACGATTATATCTATTTAAAATTAATTAGTGGCCTGGGTGTTACATTAAATAAAAATAAACCATGAAGGTTTTACAGAAACAATCGGTAGGTAATAATATGACAACACCAAGATTCCCACACAAGCCGCAAGGCATAAGTCGTGTAGACAGACGTGTGTCCTAAATTAAGTCGACTGAACTGAATGATTCAGTAGTTAAATTCAGTAGCGTAAGTGCATTCAGTAAGTTATATTTGATTGGAAATCCTAATTCAATCGACTGAATTTACGAAGGTGTAATATAGGCTTTATTTAGGCCAGTGATTAGCCTAAGCTATCCTTTTATGAAGAGTATCTTAGGATTCATATGTTTTTTTTATGCTGTGGTCTCTGCCTACCCCGACGGGAAAGAGACGTGATGTTATGTAGTATATGTCGCAGCCATATCGTATAACACGCCGTATTACAAACGGCGGGCAAATTGTAAAACGGCGTCGGCGGATTGTAAATGGGTTTGATCACTGGTGCACTAGGTTTTGATAACTAAGGTAGAAAGAAACGGAAATACAGACATACATACTTATATACATACAGGTCCAACACATAAACCTCCTTTTGGGCTTCTGGGCTTTGGGGTAAAAAGAGGCTTGAGCCTCTTGTTTAATGGTGACACTTATTTTGCATCTACCAAAGTATGATCGAAGGCGGTCAAAGACAAAAACATCTCATGACTGTCCTCACCTCTTACTCAACAATTTGACGAAAGTAACTATGAAAGAAAGAAATATGTAATTGCATCACCGATTACATTGAATTAGTTCACTTTCGCTTCTCCCATTCAGTTCGGATTTAAAACGCAATATCGCATGAGTTTTGCTTTTTTTAGCGTTTATAATTAACCTAAACAACCATCTTCAATCGGTTGATTAGTTAATTTTATGGTTGTGCTATAAAGGTGTAATAATGGCGCAGTACGCAAGTTAATAGGGGTTGGGTGCGTCTAAATACTTGGGTCCTGAATATTGTAATTTATGTGGTACTATACCGCGCTTACGTACATAATTGAAATTTAGGTAATGTAAAAATACATGGAATTTTTTATGTTACACAGACCACAAAACTGTATAACTTTGTTGAAACAAATAGGTCGAAAAACAATTTTTTTCCAGCTTTCCCATACAAATTTTGCGACGCCAATTAATGGTTTTGTACAAACAGCAACATTCTTAACCTTGCATTGAAGTAAAACAGCTCAAAAGAGATTAATATTTCGCAGGATATGATAGATCGATGATTCTATTAAGTTCCTGAATTTAATCACCATCTTGAGTCTTTCGACATTTGAGCACAGATTTGAGCGATTATGTCTTTCAAATTTTCTTCAACGTTCAGTTGGGGGACATTGACTCAAAGTCACCTGATTTCAAACTAGGCAAAGCCTTTACTATGGGTATCATAAATGGATATATAAATAACACCCAGAAAAGAACAAACACTTGTGTTCGTCACACAAATGTTTGCCCTGAGCGGGGTCGAACCCGCGGCCCACGGCGTTAAAGGCCGGCTCACTACCAACCACACCATCGGGCTTGTCAAATTATGAGCATAAATTGTTATGTTATGAGTGTTGCTGTCCGAAGACATTTCAAAAGTCCAAGGAAATAACAAGCCAGCAAGCTTACTGGTACGAGTATTTAAAAAAAAAATCACACTAAATATAAAATTTACAGGTATTTTTTTTACCACACAGGAAAATATTTTTTTTTACTTAGCATATGGGAAATCATGAAGTACGGGGTTAAATCTACTACAAATGGTACAGGGGCCCACAGAACGTGTCAAAATTTAAAGGAATGGAAAAGAAAACTTAGTTAATACTAGCTGTTGCCCGCGACTTCGTCCGCGTGGGGTTCAGATAATGTAGCTAATGACTTTTCCCATGGTTCAAACTATCTTCGTACCAAGTTTTTATCACAATCGGTTTATCGGATTAGTCATAAAAGCGTAACAGACAGACAGTGCAGTTCTCGCCTTTATATTATTAGGTATACAGACAGAGTACCGATAATACGGATTGTTGTAAATTAAACACCTATTGTTTACGTGTGCACTGTTAGGTCGCCCACTATCCTCGTAAGTGTAAAATCAAATCATAGTTGAATTCCACGCGGAGTAACTATGATACGGGTTTCGTCATTTCTTATACAAAACAAAGCCTAACTAAATCTGAGGCTCAGTCACTTTAGCTTCTGTGGCTACTGAAAAAAGAGCAGTACAAAGTCCAACGTGTCTAGCTTCACATGCTTTTAACTCTACATGTAACTTATCTCTCCCCTTAAAAGACAATTCCTAAAAAACAATGATTCACTTCTCTCTTTATTTTTTAAAGTATTTCGTTTATAAGTACCTACTTCCTAAGTTTTCAAAACTTTAGAACTTTCATATTTTTTTTTATATTTGTTGCACCGCCATGCTGAAATAGGATTTTTTTTATTATTTTTACAATAAAAATAAATCTAGATTTTACCAATCTTTAGCTGTACCCACGACTTTTACACAAACAACTGGACCGGATCAAACGGAATGTTCAACAACGTATTTGGCTTTCTTCCGTACTAAACTATAAGCTTTGTTTGATTTCAGCTCGGTTTCACAGCTTGAAACTTTGAACTCGCCTATTATCTGTTTGAATGAACCGATGGCAATAAAAAAAGTTCAAATATTGCACGAAAGCAACCCAAATACGTTATTGAAAACCCCGTTTAAGTCGTTCAAGTAGTTTGTGAGGTATTGGTGCTGCCGCTTAAAATTTCGCGAACCTTCTGTCTGAGTGAACCTTCTGCAATGAAATAAAGCTTATATGTTGCAAAGAAAGAAGCCCGACGCGTCATTGAAAACCTCGTTTGACTTTGAACCAGTTCAATAGGTGAGTTCTTGGTTCTGTAGCTTGAAATTTTGCGTATCTTCTGTCAGAGTGAACCTACCTATCGCAATGAAACTAAGCTTATTTATTGCACAGGAGTAAGCCAAACGCGTTATTGAAAGCCACGTTTGAATCTGCTCAAAAGTTTTTGAATTATTCGCGCCGTCGCTTGAAACTTTGCGTAACTTCTATCTGAGTGAACCGTTTTCAACTAACCTTATATTTATTTTATTTTATTTTATTTTATTTATTTTGAGGGAGACTTACGGCTAAAAACCTACTAACAATAACATAATAAGTAGCTAAAAGCTAATTAAAAGTCTCCACCTAAATACAACTAAATTATCCATAACCATAAGTATTTATATGATAGATATAAAAATGAGATTTGAGAAAACAGCAAAACGAAACCATTGTAACCAAATTAAATAGTTGTAAAAATCTAAACAAATATGACTTAAAATATAAACTAAAAGCAAATTTTAACAAATTTTAGCCAATTGTGTCATTAAAAAAGCAAGTCGACATTTTTAGACGCAATGATGTTACACTAGAGCAAAATAAGTCTACATCAAACTCAGATGGTAAACTGTTAAAACTTTCTATAGCTCTTATGATGTATGTATTACGCCTGTAGTTCGTTTTCGCATACGACGCACTTATCACAGACCGCTGCCTTAAGCCGAGAGTGTTAGTTCGTAGATATATCATTGACGATAGTTCAGAGCAGTCAACGGAACCATTGGCTAAATTCATAAGTAATGATATATCCCCAACCTTTCGTCTCAATTCTAATGGTAAGAAATGATATCTCTTGCATCGCTCTAAATAATCCCGAGATTTAATTCGTGCCTTATAGTCGAGATAACGCAAAAACCGCTTTTGAATGTTTTCAATACGAGTTTTATAAATTTCATATTGAGGATTCCACACCTGCGATGCGTACTCGAGGTGACTCCGTACAAATGCGCAATATAATACTTTTATAGATTTAATTTTACGAAAGTCACTAGAAGCACGCATAATGAAACCTATTGCTTTGTTTGCTTTACCCACTATTCCGTCTATATGTTTGTCAAACAATAGCTTGGTATCATGTATAACCCCTAAATCCTTTATGTTATCAACTTTGACGATAGATTGGTCGTAAAGGGTGTAACCGATATCAATTGTTATAGCTTTACGACTATAAATCATGTAGAAGCATTTAGATACGTTGAGTTCCAATAAATTCAATTTGCAATACTCTTGGAATCTACCCAGGTCAGCTTGGAGATTACGAGAATCCTCAAGACTGTGTACTTTTTGAATGATTTTCATGTCATCCGCAAATAGAAGGATTTTGGAGTGGTGAAAACAGTGTTTGACATCCGATATAAATATGATAAACAACAAGGGCCCGAGTATTGACCCTTGAGGTACTCCTGAAGGTATCGTTGTCCAAGATGACGTATAGCCCCGAAGAACTACCGCTTGGCTACGATTCTCTATGTACGACTTAAACCACCGATACAAGTTACCATGGACACCAGCATATAGCAGCTTATTTAAAAGAACTTTGTGATCTATACGGTCAAAACACTTACTGTAATCAGTATATACTACATCCACTTGCGAGCCCTGGTCCATGCCACTAGTAATATACTCATTAGCTAGTATTAGGTTAGTAACTGTAGAACGTTTCCTTAGGAAACCGTGCTGCTGCTCATCGAATGTACTTTTAAGAGCGCTGTACAGATTAGAATAGACAAGTCGTTCCAGGATTTTCGCGAAGAGACACAACTTGGATATAGGGCGATAGTTCTCGACATTTGCCTTATTCCCTTTTTTATGTATTGGTGTTATGAATGCAGATTTCCAAATTGCTGGGACAGTTCCTTCAGAGAGAGAACGTTCAAATAAAATCGAAATTGGCGTAACTAAACTTTCTGCACACATAACAATAAACAGGGGAGGTATCAGATCGGGACCACCCGATTTAGTAAGATCTAGTGACTATGCTTATATGTTGCACGGAAGTACCTAATCCAAGCACGTCATGGAAATACCAGTTGGAGTCGGTACAGTAGTTTGTTCGGTATTTGCGCCGCCTATTGAAACTTCGGCCATTTTCTGTCTGAGTGAACCGTTTTCAATGAAAGTAAGCTAATACATTGCAAAGAATTAACCTAAACACGTTATTGAAAACCTCGTTTAAATCCGTTTATTAGTTTGTGAGTTATTGGTGCCGCCGCTTGAAACTTAGTGTATTTTATGTCTGAGTGAACCGTTTGCAATGAAACTAAGCATACATGTTGCATGGAGTAAGCCAAATATGTTACCTCGTTTTAATCGGTTCAGTTGTTTGTGAGATATTGGCGCCTCCGCTGGAAATTTCGCGCACCTGTCTGAGTGAGCCGTTTTCAATTAAAGTAAGCTAATGTGTTGCAAAGAAGTAAGCTCGACAGTTTATTGAAAACCCCGTTTGAATCCGTTCAATAGTTTGTGAGTTATTGGTGCCGCCGCATGAAACTTAGTGTATTTTATGTCTGAGTGAACCGTTTGCAATGAAACTAAGCATACATGTTGCATGGAGTAAGCCAAATACGTTACTGAAAACGTCGTTTTAATCGGTTTAGTTGTTTGTGAGATGTTGGCACCTCCACTGGAAATTTCTCGCACCTGTCTGAGTGAGCCGTTTTCAATTAAAGTAAGCTAATATGTTGCAAAGAAGTAAGCTCGACAGTTTATTGAAAACCCCGTTTGAATCCGTTGAATAGTTTGTGAGTTATTTGCGCCGCCGCATGAAACTTAGCGTACCTTCTGTCTGAGTGAACCGTTTGCAATGAAACTAAACTTTTATGTTGCACAAAAGTAAGCCAATTTCGTAATTTAAAACTCAGTTTGAATCGGTTTGTGACTTATTATCGTACAGGCAATTTGATACTTTACATTAGTGTAGCTTCTGATTGAGTGAACCGATTTGAATGAAACATAGCCTATATGTTGCTCAGAGCTAAGCTTAATCTATCTGCGAAAACCGCGAGAAAATCCGTTCAGTAGTTTCGGAGTTTATCGAAAACATACAGACAGACAGACAGACAGACAAAAAGTTCAGAAAACATATTTTTGAGTTCTATTAGTCGTTTCTTATCGCCCACACTATTTTTTTTATAAATTTTACAAAAGTACAGACACGCGGTTTCTACTCTTTTATTATATGTATAGATTTTCCGGGAACTCTATGGAAAATAACTATGGGGATCAAATGTCAAAATGTATTCTTTTATAAACACCATAGAAAAATTAAGCACTCTGTGGCAGAGCCAGAAGAGAATTTTGCACGTTTAGGTACATTACTGTATTACACGTTAGCTCTGTAGAGCTATTACAAATCCGCTTAAAATTATATGCAAT
The DNA here is from genome assembly GCA_947532105.1 of Athrips mouffetella. Lineage (NCBI taxonomy): Eukaryota > Metazoa > Arthropoda > Insecta > Lepidoptera > Gelechiidae > Athrips > Athrips mouffetella. The sequence continues at coordinate 11,785,724 of OX383972.1, read as the reverse complement.
TAGGCTAGCATTTCACTGCCATAAGAAAAGATCGCATTTATAATCATGAGAACCGGACTATGACGCAAGACAATAGACGAATCTTAAAAGAAAACTTTGCATGAATGAAGACAACATGCATACGTAGTAATTTAGGAAACGAAATTTAACGGGTTACATAAGAATTATAAACGTTCGTTCTTAATTCATAGGCTTTGTAAAAGGGTCGGTTCACATTGTATTGTATTTTTTGACGTTTACATGGTTGCGTTGAAGTTACTTACACGTAACATAATAGGTAAGTAATTAAAGTCACCTTACATGAGAGAAGCGCAACATTTTGTAAGAAAAACATACTGTGCAAAACATATTTTTGTAAGTATTCCAGCCTATTTTAGTAAGAATAATTAATTCTCCTTATTTAAGATGGAATAATAAATAATCAATTTTACAAAGACAGACTAGTGATAAGCTGAAGTATATGTAGGTTTTAATAGTACACTAAGATGCTAGTGCGCTATTTTGTTGATTAGGCTCGAGGCTCGAGAATTGCAGCCCGAGCCACAGGCGAGGGCGTTATTGAGCCGAGAGTGTAGGTAATCACCAAAGCGCACGTGCTTCTTACGACGTTTTCAACACACTTGCGAATAAAAACAAGCAAAACTTGCTTACCTCTTTTACCGAAGAAAACTTCGTAGACAACAAGCTACGTATTTTTCCTTAGATGTCTACGTACACATGATTCGCCAGACTTGTGTTTCGTGCCTTAGTGTTTTCTGCGTTGAGGAACTACGCACATTAATTACTGTTTTTATTTGTAGGAGTCGATACTTTTGAAAATTATTACAATAAACACAATGTAAACATCACAAATATTTGTTAAAAATGGCGCAAATTATACCTACATACATGCGCGCGCAGGAATCATTCACTAAACTGCCAAACAGCTTAGTCTTTAAATAACAAAAATGGGATATTTTGTTACACTTGAAAGACGAATTTGTTGTTACCGTTGTTACTTAGTTGATTAATATAAATATTTTCATGAAATGAATGTTTATTGATCATATTATAGAACAAAGTTTATTTATTCATCACAATATTATGAATTTTATAGACATAAAAACTCCTTGCCGAAATTAAAAAAAAACTGAAATAAAACACTAGTGCGGTAATAATAATAGAAAAAGCACGCGTGTTTAATAAGCTGGATTATGGACCTTAATTCAGTGGAAATAGAGCTGTTTTATGAGCAAGTGTGTTGAAAAATAAATTATTCTCAAACAATTATGGGCTCATTCTAGAAGCTAAAGGCATCACCACGTTTTGAAATTTACATGAAAAAAATTGCTCGTATGTTAGCCCCAAGGAGGTTTTAAGCGTGGTAAATCCTCCTTGGTTAGACCGATCAGCTGATCATTTTGTGTTAAGAGACCATTGCGATGTACGAAAAACTCGCCGTTGGTTTCGAAAATCTTTGGAATATTCTCAGAACAAAAACCTCCTTGCTTCGCTCGGAGGTGAGGTCAAATTTCTTTGGGAATATTAAAAAAAAAAATTTTTTTAATTTCCAAGAGTCGTAGAACAAACATTGTCGCAATCAGCCTACAGAATACCCCTAAAAGGTTTTAATTTTATTTGTAGCAGACAAAAACGCAGACAGCCAGTGAGGTTTATGGGTTTACCACAGACGTTCCCCTTCCGCCACCCGCAGCAGATAAAAGTTATAACTTCCTCCGCAAGCAGCAGGGCGCTATAACTCAGCATCAAGCCTTCAGCCCATCAGCCAGGCCACTCCGGAACCAATTGCATCCGCACAATCATTTTAATGCTGTCAGTTGGAGTGAAATAAAGGCTTCGTCAATAATGAACTGCTGCTCTATCTGCGTATGCCTACGAAATATATTAGTTGAACAGAGATCTTCAATAAATGGCCTTTTCAAATTTAAATGCATAGGTACCACTCAATTTGCACACAAGAACAATAACGATACGATGATGACCCGAAAATATAATATTTCGAGAACAACTAAGGCGTACGTACTTATTTATCACTCAAAATGTACTTAAGCCGTATATGAATGACAAACAACCATTAAAATATTTACTCCAGCCAAGCTAAAACCATTCAAATAACGTCGACGACACCACCTAACGACAGACCTAACTCAGACAAATATATTTCTTTGTATACTTACGATACCATTTTGCAAAATTATATAAAAAACTTACCAGAGTGTGGTCTTTAATACTCAATAGTTAGGCAAATTTGCTGATAAGTCCTTCAGTGCTGAACAGAACATGCGATACGAGCAACCAAACTCCAAAAGCTGGAATCAAATTCTGTGCGTGTTCATAAATCACACCTAATCTTTGAAGATTAGTCAGTAGTCACAATTTGCACTCAATTTCGATTTATCAACTTTGAATTGTAGATGAGGGATGATACGGGCTTAGCGTCGCGGCTACTTCTCTTCATTGCGCGTTAGATGGGCGTAAGTGAAATACTAGTTGAATGGAATAATTGTCGCGGTGCAGGAATGTGTTGGTTATGATGTGCAGTGTGCAGTGGTACTCCTCGCAATCAGTTCAGCCGAGTTTCACTCAGAGTATTCGTGCTGTTACTTTTACAACGCGCGGCCGCACACGAACAACGCTCTGTTTCCCTACTGTCGTCATCATTGTCTCCTATAGACGCTAGCATGGCGGCGATTAGGAGTTAATTCACCTGTCTAAGCACTGAAGCCACAAGATTATCATAAATCTAAAGAAGACATTTTTTATAGCTGCTTGCTGCACACTGTGTATAGTCTAGATGAAATATGTAATCTAGCAGTTAGCATAATTAAAGTAGCAATTGAAAATGCTGTACAATATAAAGGTTGTACGGGACGGTCTACCGAAAGCTGAACGGGCGTGCTCAGTCAACGAAACTGAACCACCTTCCCAAAGAAACATTTTTGGATAGTGAAAAAAAATTATTTCCCTACAAACTGTTCGATCAGAGTCTGCAATTTGTATAGAGAGGTCATATATCATTTCCCGAAAATGTTTTTTTGGGAAAGTTGTTCAGTTTAAGTTACTGAGCACGCCCTTTCAGTTTTCGGTACACCGTCCCTTTCACGATGTATTTTCGTAGATACCTCGGTTTAATCATGTAGAGCAGCAGCTGCCTAATGTAGAGACAATAAATAGAAACATTAACTTTCGATGCACGACAGCACCTTTGGCGTGTCAAGTGTACATTAACTTAATGTTATAAAGAAGCCACTAATAGCGTATTAAGTCAGCGAATCAGACAACCAATAGTTAACGTCACATGATCGCGCGACTTTCCTAGAAGAAAATCACAGCATGCACTTGAAAAGTTTAAAGCTCTCGTGGAATTTGTTAAATGGATGCTATTCGGTGTTCAAAAACGGCTTTACTCCACCGAGATTTTTTGGTCATGGAAAATAGTCATATCCATACAAGCGGCGCAGTAAAAAATTGTGTTTAGATATGCAAACCGATACGGATTTTGAGTATGCATGCGAAGATTTGGGAGTTAAGATTACTGTGTACCGTTGCGAGATCGTTCGTTCGCCGGCCGGCGCCTGCGCCGCGGTGCCCACTCACTCACCGTTACTTTAGCACCAAATCTGCGTACAATGCGCTCTGTGCTCTGTACCGGATAGCTCGGAGTCACGATCTGGGTCCGTGAACTTGTCTAATCTCCTGCCAGAATTAGACTCTTCCTTATACGGTAGATGCATATTTTATTGGAGCTATCGCGTGGACAAATTGAGGCCGTCGTGCACCAACGTTGATTTATACTCTGACTGTTATGATAGCAGATAATGCGCTGCAGTAAATAAATGTATAGTAAATGTACATGTTCTAGCTAGACCCTTGAATTGCTTGCTAAAACCTCGATACATTTTCCTAGCACAACATGCGCTTTGTGGTTTAGAGGTACTGTGGAGAACTATCAAAATGTTTGGTTTGATAAAAGACTCTCGCTTCACTCGGGTATGATACTACTTTTTTATTTTTACAATATACCTAGAAATTATTAAGTGTTCTAGTCTCTTTTGTAATGTACCTAGCAAGCAGCGTTCCCGTGCGCTCTAGCGGTAGGGATAGGTATAGGGTCTGGGAGAAACCCAGGCAGGTAACTCACGCACGATGCGTCTGGTTGCGAATTAATACGTTCGTTGCCCCGTCCCGCCTGTCTGTCCCTGCTATAGGGTTCTTCATATCGTCGCGTCGTCGCCGGCTGCTTCCAGATTTTTAAATCTTTTTTAAGAGTGTAGAAAGTTACAGATATAATATCTTGAACATTTAAGCGGCTCCCTTGAATTTTTTGTTAGAACCTTTGAACGCCCTTTTTTCAAGATGCGGTATAGTAGATAGATAGATAATTGGAGTCATATGTTTTAGGTAGTTTAGAATTTATAGCATACGTATTAAGTATGCTATAAATTCTAAGCTGCAACATTCGACACCAATATCCGATAGAGCACGTAGCGTTAAATAAAACATAGTTGAGCACTTTATCTGTGTATTACGTGCGAAGCTCGCAAGCTGCCGCGATAATGGTCCTGATGTTGAACATTTTGCAGCAAGTTTGCTAATGGATTAAGAATTTTGAAATGCGTTTCGTGTGTTCTTAAAAGATTTCTATAAGAAATACTTTATAATTTTATACCACTTTTAACCCGAACACTATTCAAGTAGGCATGCACAAGGTATTTTACATATGAATAGTCGTGACTTATTCATGCATGAATGCAGAGAAAGAAACCAAAGTAACAAAACTAAGTTATTCCTCGCCACGTTCATGGCGCAGGATGGGGCTTTTAAAGGAACGGCCATTCCATCTTCCGTGACCTGAAATAAAACAACAAAGAATACCGAATCGGCAAAGTTAGGGTTCCTAGAGTCGCAAGAGACCGTCAAACCGGTTTGGCTGGGTGATGCTTTGTTTTGTAATCGCCCAGTCGACAAGTCGCGAACGAGGCGAGTGGCGTACATCAATCAAGGCGTATGTCTGATACGCACTTTTTATTGTTACAGAGACACCAAGCGAGTCTCGTGCCGATGCGTCTGCTGCGAGGTTCGGGCAGCTGAGGCGGCGCGGCCCGATGGCGGCGCGAGCGCTGCTGGCCGCCGCGGCGCTGGCATGGCTGGCGACCGCCGGCGCCGCACGTTTTGGCGACCGCCTCGCGCCGCGCGTGCCCGCCGCGTACGGGCCGCGTAACGCGCCCGGCTCTTCGCCACACCGCCTCGCCGAGGCCGACTACGATGACAATTACGAGCAGGAGTACGACGATCGCGCCCTCTCAGTCGAAGAAGAGGATGAGAGCCTTGACGACGCACAACCGGAGACAGAGCTTCCTCCTCGCCGCCCCGCCCGTACTGAAGCCCACCGCCTCGAGATGAGCACAGAATTCTTCGTCATACCGGAGCGTAGCTCCACCAGGTCGCCTGCTCCACCGGAGCCGACTCGACCGCCCGCCGCCGTATCGACGCCGCAGCCAACCAATACCACGGTCATATCGACCCTGCTGCTGCCGGCTCATGGCGCGTTACGAACGGAGTCCTGGGCGGTGCCGATTCTCGCACTCGCTTGCGTCAGCATGATCACGATCAGCGGCTTTGAAGCCTTTGTGGTGTGGGGAGCAAGTAAGAAGTCACCTAGCCAGCGCCACCTGTTGCTCGGGCAGACCCTGCTCTTTGGACTATTTTCGTGTGCAGCCACCGCGGCTTTATATGCAGCGACGCCCTCCGTGTTTACATGCGGTGCTGTTCGATTCGGGACCGGTGTGTCTTACGTAATCGTATTCGCCTCTCTCCTCGTCAAATGCGTGTTCCTCTTGAGCCTAAACGGGGGAGTGTATTTGCCGGCAGCGTACCAAGGACTATTACTATTTTTCGCGGTAATGATTCAAGTGGCAATCGGCGCGCAGTGGCTCGGCGGGTCACCACCACGAGTGGCCGTCGGAGGAGCACGCTGCGAGTCGGCACTGTCAGACCTGTTGATGTCACTGTGCTATGCAGCTTTCCTCATAGCGGTGGTTTGTGGCGTGGCGCTCAGGTCGCGCGGAATTCGCGACAACTACCGCGAGGCGACCCACATCGCGGGCGCGGGAGGCGCGACAGCCGCCGTGTGGGTGTGCTGGGTGGCGGCGGCGCTGGGTGCGCCGGAGAGGCACCGCGACGCGTGCGTGGCAGCCGGCCTGCTCGCCACGTGCGCGGTCGTGTTCGCGCTGATGTTCGCGCCTAAGGGCCGGCGGCTGGCGGCGCTGGGTCGCGAGGGCCGGTGGGACGCGGACCGCGACGAGGGGCTGAGCTCGCTCGGGGCCGGCGGCTCGGGCTACTCACCGTCCTTCTTCCACTTCAAGCCAGTGAAGTACGGCATGGTGTCAGCGGGCGCGCCTGGGCCTGCGCCGCCCGTGCTCGACCGCAAGGAGCCGCCCGCTCAGCCAGCCGGTTAGTTAAGTATCTAGAGTGCGCTACTAGTGAGGACTAGCGCTTCCACGCACATGGTTTGATCGCGTTCTGTTCGCAGATCTCTACGGCGCGCTGTTCGCGAGCTCGCCGCACTCTCACGCACGGCCCCTCTGCTCCCCGCCGCACTATCCCCTGCACCCTCTAATGCACTTCCACTACAACTATCCGCCCTATCACTACCTGATGCCTCCAGGTAACTATCACGCCCCAATCACTCGGTATGTATAATACACCTACACTCTTATCTAGGTGCTTAACAGTATAAACCTAAGAGTACTTTTTATTTTCTTTAGGTACATTTTACTTTTTTTCTCAAACTCTGAAACTCAACTCAACCTTTCTAAAGGGTCTATCTCTTTTTAGTCTTTACTACGTTTCACCTAAGCATACATCGGTAATTCTTGTGCGATCTTACTTTAGTGGCCTCTGTTTCCGTTTCGAAGTTTTAATGCATGCAGCGTGTTCTTAGCCGGAACCCTCGTAATCCAAAAGCTTGTTACGTAAATTTGACGTGTTGTTGTGGATGTGCAGGCGTGATGGTGCGCGGCGAAGAGGGCAACGTGTACACGAGCGTGGAGCCCACCTTCAGCAGCAATCCCAATGTGTACTTCCAGCGACCCGATCCGCTGCACGTCGGCATGATGTACTGAGCCCTGCCAAACCAGCGTTCCCAGCGAACAGTGCGATTTGACAGTGCCAACCAACACACCCCTACCAAATACACCAACCGTTCTCACTGGACACTCGTTTTATGAACAGTAAAGGGCACGTCAAACTTGTAATTTTGGACTTGGTTCTGTTATCCTATTTCGCCGCAGGAGCTCACGTCGCACTCCATGTGTCAAGCTTGACCTGTTCTTCACTGTACTTGTCCATACGGCCATTATAATTGCCTATAAGGACTTTAAATTGTACAAAATCTTGCATGCAATTTAACGCTGGATTCTAACCGCAAAATGTAGAAAGATCGCTAAAAACTTCCCTAGGTATTGCCGACATTTTCATGGTAAAAAAGCAGAAAGTGTCAGATTAGCCTCTTGTAATGGCGAAACATGCAATGCAAGATTTTGAAAAATTTAAAGGCTGTTTTAAAATATAGCACCATTATACAAGGTGTTAGGTAAATAACGCAAAACCTCTCGGGTGGTAGCTCTGGACATGAAACTGAACAATTTTTGTTCTAAGACTTTTGGAAATTCGCAAAAAAAATTTTGCTTCTGCATACAAATCGACCAGCTGACCGAGCCAACTTATATGAAAAAGCAATTTTTTTTTTGGAATTTTCGAAAGTCGTAGAACAAAAGTTGTTCAGTGTCATGTCCAGAGCTACCACCCGAGAGGTTTAGCGTTATTTACCTAACACCCTCTAGTGAATGTTGAAATGACACTACTAACAGCTTGTACGGTCAACCGCTTGTCGGTAGAAACTTTTTCAACTCTATTACCACGCCATAAGGTCCAAAAGTGTTTGATGTACGGCCGTGTGTACAACTACGAATCTCTGTGGTTAAATCTATTTCTGTCACTTTCTTTATCAACGAAACAGAAAGTACCAGCAATAATGAAGTTAATATTAGAGAACTTGGATAAAAACCCCTATGGATCTCGGATGATCATATACAAGGTGTAACATAAAGGGTATACCAACCCTTAAGGATGTGAATCTGTAACATTTTACTATGAACATTTGACATAGGACATCAATCACCGTGCAGCCCAGTCCATCTGCAAAAACGACTATATAAATCGTAGACCCTGGAAGTGCCTACGAACGACTAGACAAGACATATGTAACGTAACGATCGCCCCTACAAACACGTCTTCGTCTCTACAGCGTGGAACGGAAAGGTGCGACAGTACAGAAGGTATCTGCCGATCAAACTGAACAACTTTTCCCTCGGAACATAGGTCGAAATACGACTAACCAAATTTGTCTTCCCATACAAAATGTGCTATCAGCTGATACAGTTTCTAGTAAGGGTGATGAAGGACAAATTTCTATATGATTTGCTCATGTCTGCCTCTTTGACTGATGATAAGGAGCATCCTCTAGAAGATACAAAAAATATTGGCGGACATACACACCCCTGCGTTTTTGAGGAATTAAGTTTTAACTATTTTGAAATTTGACAATGAAACGTACACCTGGCAGACTATGACTATCTGATTAAAAATAGTCTGCCACCATAATAGCCCTGCGTCGTAAAGTTACAGCGCTTCAAAATGCAAAATTCACTACTTCGTCCCATGATAATGCAGAGCCCTGCATGTCTGCCTCTTTGATTTTCTACATCTTCAGAAGTATTTTAAACAGAAGCCACAAAGGCAGACCAAAAAAACATTATTTAGTATCTTATTTTCATTTTTTTTGCTTTAACTCAAAAACGCAGCGACGCACAGAAAAACTCGTTAGGACCAAATCGATTCGTATTGAGCTGATCTATCATCCCTATTAATATGAATCATGAGCAAATCATATACCCAAATTGCAGCCAGCACCCTAACTATTCTATAAGAGGTCAAATATTGATTTGGCCTATGTTCCTTGGGAAAAGTTGTTCAGTTTCATGGGCAAGTTCACACTCTTTAGTAATTCACAACTTTTCGTTACACGCTGTATAAATCGCTGATACTTTTAAAAAGTGACATATAATATTTGATCATTTAAATAAATCAGCGTATGATAAAATAAATTTCGTGTTACTTTTCAAGAGTATCGTGGTTTTTAGAGAACTTTTAAAATCTCAAATCTCACGCGGTGATATTCAAGAATTGGTCCCCTGAATACGTTACGTATTGAAATACCATCGTGTGACATCACGAAGCAATGACCTACCCGCGTCACAAGTGATCGCAGTTTCGCTGCTGCCGCGTGCAGTATTTTTAGGAAAACGGTACTAGGAAACGCGTTACTCGAATTTATTTCACGATTGTCTACTTTCTAGTCATGTAAAATTAATCACTATTAAGTAGATGTAATAATATACCACTACCGCGTGTAATAATGAGTAATCCCAGTTATCGCTAAAAACTATACACTGCAGCAGATAGTAGAAGCTCAATTACGATTACTAGCCAGTTGCAGACAAACTCTATAAAGCCCCACGTCAAAATTCGAAGGAATCGGAACGAAAACGTAGTTATTTATTTACGCGATATTTAATTCTGATAAAAACTATAATTTTCGCAATACCGGCCACACTGGAGGACAAAGTCCGTGACTGCTCGGCTCTCGTCTGCTGAGCCTCTAAAACAGTGTCATCAATAAATGACCTTTAACTTTAATGACGCTTTCTGCAACTGGCTAGAAGACAATTGAATTGTAAATAAATTACAATTATACCGATAGATAAGTAAAGGCTGTTTATGAATTTAACATTGTACTGAACCCACCCTGAAAAATCCGAACAGCTGATAGTATTAATTTAGTTAATTTAGATCAATTAAGCCTACTTTTATGTATCATTAAAAGTTGTAAATAATAAAAATTGAAGACTGTTTTTGAAACTTATTTTTTTTTATTAAAAATTGTATATTTACTCTAGCAACATTTATTTAGCTTAGTTATTAAATAAACACTTTTCGATTAGAGTGCATTTTCCCGTTGCGTTTGTTATCGCAATGGGAAGATGTACATTTTCATCAAAGTCACATGCACACACCACTCAATCAGTCACTTGAGTATGTTCACTTTGATCCTGTGGAGAGCAGAGCAAGGAGTCCTGAGGCGGCAGTCAGGGAGACGATGTAATTACTGCGAGAGATTGGTCAAGGAAAATACTTGATTATAAATATAATTTCTAGAGGTAGATAGTCTAGAATAATAATATAAATTCGTTATAACGAGTCTAAAGAACTATACATTAAAAAAATAAATGACACTTATTTAAGCCTCTCTTACGAGCTTTAAACCTATTAAAATAGACTAAGAGCGGGCAGTTGTCAACCCTACCTCATCGGATACCAAATAGCAACCTATCTAGGCTGCTGCACCATGAAATGGTGAGTCTAAAAAACAGGGTTGTCCGGGCGCAGCCTGGCACGTTTGGTACAGTCAACAAAAAACAGATTTTTATTTTTACCAAATCGTCTATCAAGTAAGTACATAGTGCATGTAAAAGTACTAATTAAGAAGTACTAAAACCAACAGGATTGTCTTGCTCAACCCTAATCCTTAGTGAGTTGACACAACCTAAAAATGACATTGCAACTCCCTTAATTACCGGGTTTAGTCAAAGTAACTCTGGTTATTTTGGTACATATTATTACTTATGCGTGTACTACGTACTTACTTGGAACATAAAGTGGTAAAACAATAACCAGTTATTTTTTACTGTACAAAATGTGCCAGGTTGCGCCCATGCAATCCTGTTTTTTAGACTGACCTTTTGAGTGTGCAGCAGCCTAGATAGGTCGCTTTTGGTATCCGATCAGGTTGGGTTGCCAACTGCCCCTCTCCGCCTAAAAGTGTATATTTAATTAAAAAAACCGGCTTTTGCCTTAGTAAAAACAAGTTCACCCAACTAAGTCATCAAGTGACTATATAGATTTCAATAATAAATACCTATCTATAAGATAACATCCATCAATACTTAAAACATCAGAGTTTCTTAAAAAAAAACATCCATGGCAGGACAAAGAGTTCACTCCAGAATTCCAGCAATAACGCATGGTAGAATTTGGAGCGGGATATCCAGTCACCTCGCTTTTGACCATGCTTGCAGCTGGCACCATGGACGTACGTAAGAATACACTGCTGACCATCTTCCGGTTCATAATTCCTCAGTCACCTCTTACGACACCCACGGGTAGAGATGGGCTGGTACTATTCTTTACCCTGCCCGTGTGGTGCCGGCAAAGAGTTTGATTAATATTAATAAAATACGCACTATAAACAAAAAAGCCTTATATATTACTCCTTATAAAGGACAATGCTCAAAATGTATGATAAAAAAAAATCAGGCCCGGCGCAAATGAAATGTAACTCAAATAATAGATTAAAATAAGTGATTCATTAGCATTACTGCATAGGGAGCATCATCGAATTAGATGGCTAAGTGTGTGAAAAATATATTTCATTTTTTCAGGGGTCATATTATTGTTTAAATAAAAGATGCATTAAATAGTTACAAATGCGATTGAAAGTCGTTTTACCGGACTTGCATAAAATACGTAAGTTACAGGATTACCACTAAAAAGAAGGGAAAAAAATCTGAAGGAAAAATATCGTTTATTTTATATATTAATTAAATGTCTTTGCTTACAAGTTTTCCGGGTCTAATATACCATATAATTCAAAAACGATGCGGGATGATCATTCATTCGTTCATATCGTGTGGTGCAAGGTCGATGACCGACCTCACAAACCCACCAGGGTTGGCGGCCTCTCTCAGTTTACACTAAAACGCAACGCGATTCGAGGATGCTGAAAGACGTCGATTGTTTGTCAATGAAATGTGTACCTTTTTGTGCAGTAATCATAATCAAGATTCAATCATATGGTTGATTCAATCCGGAAAACTTGTAAGCAAAGATATTTAATTAATATAAAATAAACGATATTTTTTTCTTTTTATGGTTATTCTTTTACTTACTTACTTTATGCAAGTCCCATAAAACGACTTTTAATCGCATTTGTGACCATTTAATATATCTTTAATTAAAACATTAATATGACCCCTGCAAAAAATTAAATAGCAATTTCACATACTTAGCCATTTAATTTGATGATACCACCTATGCAATATTTAATTACTCATTTTTATCTAATATTCGAGTTATATTTCATTTGCGCCGGGCCTCGTTTTTTTTTGAGCATTCTACTTTATGAGTTTTGAAAGAGTGATTGCTAACTAACAATTATGATTAGCTGTTTTTATGAGCTTATTAGGAATTTCTTGAATTATTAAAAAAATATTTAAGGCTTTTAAAAACAGGTACCCAAAGGTATTAAAATATTATTTTGAAAAGGATACACAGTAGGAGTGAAAGTGCGCAGAAGGTAGAAGCTGCTGAGGATGACGATGGTCAGAAACAGAGCATTGTTGTAGAAAATGGAGAAGGTGGTTGCTTCGTAATCAGCTACCTCATTCTTCTTCCACAAAATCCTGAAATTATACAAGGTGGCAGTGAAAAGTTTAAACACACAGGTACAGACACTACAGGGAAAATCACTTTGGAAATAAAAGAAAATCGTGTACTTACATTGATAATAAGATAGAGCACAGAGTTTTTAGATTAAGACACAAAGTAAAAAAGTAACAGTAAACATAAAATACAAATTAGTGTGTAAATTTATAACGGATGCAAATGAGGAATTGTGTGAGTGATGGCTAGCGAATGTCTAAGAATCCATGTTAAATAATATCAACCAATGTAATGGTAAAATATGCTGTGCCTATGGAAAGCAAGTACAACCCCACAATGATAAACTAGGATCTACCGACTACAGATAATCAAATAGGAAATATGTTGAATTAACAGATTAAAATAAGGGTGTTCATTTATGTAAACAGTGGTAGTTAGTATAGAGATTAATAATGTGTTAAAGCTTCAAAAGAATTTAGAGATTTCACTATGAAGAATGGGGAAACAAAATGCATTTTGAAAGCAGGTTAACACTAGATGACACCAGCATTTAAAATTTTATTTTATTTTTTCTGGACTTCATATTGAAATTCTTGTGTTAGTAATTAACAAAGTAAAATTTTTATCATCTTGTGCATGCTAGTTTCAAAGAAATGACCAGATGACAAATGTTTAGGAAATGAAATTTTTTTTAGTACACACAGCCGCACCTCAGTGGAAACACTTTGACCATAAGCAGGTCTAGTGAGCATTTGTAGCGTTACACTAGGGCAGCTTATACTGTTTTTGTTTTCACTGCCTTGCTGCTGTGCCATACCATAACATTTTACCTTAACCTGCAAAATGAGACTTAAGTTACAAAGCAGGCTTTTATTTTGCAAAGAGATGGAACTGGCAAATATATTTTTTATAGTAGTAAGAAACAACATGAACCTCTCATCTTTTTCCTTCCTGCTCATCTTCTTGTCGTCGGCGAGCTTGCGGGACATCTCTCGCGCCACGGCGTCTTCTCGACGGACCGCCACTCGGTGCTTCAGCTGGAACTTTGTGTTGCGGTAAGCGAGCGCCAGCAGCCAAGTGCTAGCAGCTGTCACTAGGCCGAACCACGCGAGGGAAGTGCTCACTTCTAGAGCGTGGACTCTCCAGAACAACCCTGGAAGAAAGTGACAACAAAATGAAAGCTTAGAAAAGTTTGGGCTCCCAAGCTCCCATTGGCCACTATGAGCAGTGAAAATCTATGGTAGCCAAAGAGTCAAATCTCTTCTTTTAATACAATTTTTCAATTAAAAATAGCTCTACATCTGAGGAAAAAATTGTAAGCACGGAAAATAGGTTCTATCACTTTCACTCATCTCATCAGGATATCATTTTATAAATGAAACGTCTGTGTTTTATCAATCAAAACAACAATAAGTAACATGGAATATGTGTTTAATTTTTTTTTTTTTTTTTTTTTTTTTGTGGCACTAGTGTTATCTTTGTGCCAATTTCAAGTAAAAGGTAGGGAATCTATAGAAGATTAAAGGAATGGAACGTTAAAGTTAGGTAGGGATCAGGAAAGTCTAGGATAGGATTTAATAATCAGATATATGATACATATGTACAATAAACATATACAGACCAATAAGAAATAGGCAAACACATACATAAAAATTTAAAACTTAATATCGTTGTGAAATAAGAAATCAGAGATCAGACTGTAATATAAATGAGGTGACATAACAAGGCAGGAAACTTTAGTAGGTAAAGGAACTTGGTTTGATACAAGGGAAAGCAGGAAGGGATCACGGTCGTATCGAGAACAGGAGAAGAAAATGTGGTCTAAGTCACCAACATCAACTCCACATTCACACATGTTACTGTCAACAATACGTAATTTTGCTAGATGGGAAGGAGTACATACATGACCCAAACGCATACGGATAATCATACTCGTAATTAATTTTGGACATTTCACTTTGAAGAACCATGGTTTTACGGGGATAGAACATTGAATTTCAAAATATTTCTTGCCCTTGTTCCGACTGCTACTCTCCCAAATTCCACTCCAAGAATCCCGGAGATAGGACTCGGGAAGAGACAGTAGGTCATGGGCATAGTTTGTGTAAGGAAACATACTTACAGATGGGAATAGCAGATACAATAAATGCATTTCCATAAAAAAGAGCTGAAGACTTGGTGGAAACGTTTCTGCTGAAATCCTGAAGCAGCAATTCTTCTTCCTTCGTGAAGGCTTTGTTGGATTTTCCAGACATTTTGTATTTTCTTATAAATATCTAAATAAAACAACGGCCTTTCACGACGCTTGCACAAAATCCAGCAGAGAAAAACAGACAAATCCTCTCCAACTTGGCTGTGTTGGCGAAAAAGAGATCAAACGTCAAATGACATGTCTCCAACGTGTCAGAATATTGCTACACGAAAAAAAAAATCTTATGCCATACACTGTCCTAAATCTCAGGCAAGAAAGAAAAGAATCGCATTAATCGTAAAAACATCCGCAAACGGCGCAAGGATCATCTCTATTCGAGTAGCCAATCATAATGAAGCAATGGTACCAACAAAAAGAACACGATTTCGTTTAGGAATTTCATCGAATAAAAAAACGTTTTGGTGATCGAATTTGTTGAAATAGTGCTATTAAAATAATATTCGTCACAAAATAATAAATTTTGTGAGAAATAAAACATCTTAAATATAAAACATCAAAAACACCGCTGCCTGCATGTAATCCGTTTTTGACAATATTTACAAATATAATTTCTGAACGAAATGTTTTTGAAATCAAAATTCGTTTTTCGCTCCCTTGCGTTGCGATTGTTGCACTGTTTATTTTGAATTCTGATGAAAAATAGTAATTAAGAAGCTCTTGTATATGTTTGTAAGAAGAAGATAATTTTGATATTACAATGAGCCACTTTGAGTTTGCTATTCCTGAGAAAAAAGATGAGTTATTGGAGTCTCACGTTGGACAGTATCATGTTGAAGACGTGGTACAGCCTAGACTTTTACTATCTCAACTTCAAGGTAAGATTCATTTACGCATAACTCTCTAGATCAACCTAGATAATGTTCTGTTACGCGACAGATAAGTGGACGACACCCAAACGCTTGGTCTGACCAGGTCTCTAAGCACAGAACCAGAAGATCGAAAGCATTGGACGAGAAGCACAAGAGCATGCAAGTAATAGTCACGATCTTCAGCTGCAAGAGACAGACAGGAATATAGAGAGTAAATATATTGTCAGTAATTTGTAGATAAGGCAAAACTGTTGGTGATTGGGTAGAGAAGGCGAGGGTAGTATTTTCAGGATAAAAAACATTTACTCTTGATTTCTATACACAAAATCAGTTCTTAATTACTGTAAATTCACATCCTCCACGTGGAAAATAGCTGATTGACATCGAGTTGCGGAAACCAGCCTATTGCACAAGTACTTACATTAATTTTCTCCTGTAATTTTAGATGCTGCCCGTGCATTTAACTCTGAAGGAGTAGAATACATTCTTGAGCATTTCGATACTTATTTCTCTGTTATAGTACATGGGAATAAATTGGAATGGAATGTTATAAACAGAGGTATTTACAAAATTATTATCTCTTCTTTGAGGGAAAATAAGGGCCACAAAAATAATGTGTAACTTAATAGCTTAACTTAAAAATTATAATATAAAATAAAGATCTAAAAATTTTAATATTAATTTAAAGATTTTTTTTAAGTTAAAGAGTAAGATGGTACTTAATAAGTTAAAGTATGTACAGTTGATATTATAGATTAGAATAGATTACACTTTCATTTTAAAAAAATTTAAGGTTTTGACCACATAATCCGTGCCACTAAAAGTCTCTGCAGCCATCTGGAACTCCTATTCCAAGATAAAGATATTGATGAAGATGTGCGGAAAAAGAATCTGAATATAGTGAAGATGACACTATACTTGTTCACTCAGATTATGAAAGTTAAGGATGTTAAGCTGGCTGCTGACGTGAGTAATTAGTCCTACTTTTTTTAAGTTGTGGTGAAATCACCTTTATATTTATAATTCAATGAAATTTTTTAGAGTATGCACTTTTAGATTTATAATTTATTTTAAATTTTTTAAGTATGTGCTTACATTTTTATATTACATATCATTATTTGTCAGTATTAATATTCTGTGCTATTATTATAAATAGTTTTCCCTTCACACCTATAATTGCACATTCTTTCGTCCATTATAGTCATTCTTTCACACCAGATAAGTTGGCTGTAAGAAATCTCTTATAGAGACAAGCTCGCCTTTGTAAACAACTTTATGTTATTTGTGCACAATAAAGAATATTAGTATGTAATAGTCTTTTATTTTCTGTTGTTTTAAAGACTATTACATCTGTATTTAGACCTGTAATATACCACATTGTATTAAAGACTATTTTACACCTGAACAACTTTTTTCCAGTAACAGAAAAAGATAATAAAAAGCTATTTTTTTTTTATCTCACATCAAATTACAATTGCTACACTAAAACTAAAAGCTAAAAGCAAATTGCTGTCTAGGCAAATATTTCACATCCTTTATTTACTAATTAAATAAAAATGAAATTATTTATTTGTATAAAACATGGGTAAAATGATAAGTGCATAATTATTTAGTCCATGATATTCTTCACCAGAGCCTGGCATAAAAATAATTCTTCTTTGTAATGACTTCTCACCTTGTAGAATTCCACGAAACTTACCCTTGGCAAGAAAGGTAAGAAAGCAGTGGATGATGAAGAGTTCTGTGGGTGGACCGAGGCGGACAAGCAAGCAGCACTTGTGTCTCTTCACACGGTCATTCAACAACCACTCTCCAAGCTGTGGGATCCACCATTGGCTGAAGATAACTTTGTTTCGTAAGATTCATTCATACTCGTACAGGGTGTTCTGATAACTGCACCTAAAACTCTAGATACAGACCATCAAAGAACATAACAAAAAAACGAATTTATTTTTGCTTTTCATGGAATCTGAATCATGTGTTACGCGCATTTAGTATGGAAAGAATTTGTCATTTTTAAGGTATGAATTTACAGTTTAAGTTCTTTGGAGATGTCTTTCAACACCTAAACCTTATTGTTTATAGAAGAACTAGATTTTTAAATAGCAGTACCACCAGGAAGACTTATAAACTGTAAAATTACAACAAAACATTAACCATACACACACGTCAGACCATATACAATCCATGCACACACCAGACCACACTTAATCCACACACAAACACCAGATCAAACATACTCCAGACACAACACCACACTTAATCCACACACACACACACCAAACCACACCCAATCAACACAGACATACTAGACCACACTCAATTCACACACACACCAGATCACACACAATCCACATCATACACACCAGACCACACTCAACCCACACACCAGACCACACTTAATCCACACACACCAGACCACACTCAATCCACACACACCAGACAACACAATCCCACACACCAGAGCTCACCAATCCATCCTTCACATTAAAAATCAATATCTAGGAAGGTCATAGATTTATTTCTGTTGGTTTGTGTTTCAGTATGGTAGCAGATCCTTGCTACAAAGCTCTGGAAGAACAAATAATAAAAAACAAGACTGTCAGGGAGACAGTGTTTCAAGTACTGGGTTTACTTATCAAGAAGTACAACCATGGCACCTCATGCCTGATTAAATTGGTGCAGGTAAAATAAATGAATTCTTCATTTTACAAAACTTTATTTGTTTGGCAGCTTTATTTTAGTCTGTTCAGTATAAAAAGAGATGTGTGCCGGCACAAAAGCATGATTATAATGTAAAAGTAGCTACGAACTACGATTTTTAATTTAAAATCAATATTTATTATTATATTTTTTACCTAAATAACAACTATTTAGTATTTACTCGTGTCTACATCCCGATCCAGTGCACCAAAAGTAAGCAATTTAATATTGTAAAATATGTGGCACACCCTAACACAGGCCTAGGTCTATTTGGGTTGCTACTGTAATACACTATAGAGAAATGTTTTAAGCATATCCGGATCTCATTAGGAAAGTGTAATTTTAAGTATGTAATTTGAAATTTAATAAATAAAATAAAAATTAAAAATGTTTTAATTTTTTCAGATTCTACAAATGGTAGAGCACGCAGTGTCGCCAATCTGTGCCGGAGTTGTACAGTTGACCAAAGATTTTGAAATCGGAACTTTTGGACCACAAATGGTAACAATGCGTTATTTGAAAATGTACTACGAATTCTATACAGGTTTATTTTTTACTTCTGGCCAAAATCAAGTATGTTACGCATAAATAAATCGAACATCAGTCCCAAAGTTCAGAAAAATTTGAAAAAAAAATTGGTTGTCCCATGCAAATCACACTATTGCCAGTGCAAGGTTTGTCTAGCCGAAAAAGTTTTTTTTTGGCCAATAGGCGCGGATATTGCCAGGGCAAAGTTTAATTTAGGGTTGGGTCTAGCTTGTCCTCTGGGTTGTGGGTTAGAGAACAGTGGCTCTGTGAAAACCAGCGCCCATGTCTAATTCCTTAGGCTGAGTAGCCGACTTCGTGTAGAGAAATAAAGTTATAGGGCAATGATATGATACTTAATAACGACGTATTCACCGGCAATCTTCATGTCACGCTGCCTGTTGTGATTGTGACCGAATCTATTGTAGAGTATGGTAAACAATGTTTAAAGTATATTTTACCTAAATTAATAAATGAACTTCCTATAAATCTGAAAAATAAAATACCTTTTACAAATTAAATCAAGCTAGTTATTTATTTATTACGTTTATGTATTTATGTATCTATATCTATCTTAAGTATAAGGTGTTTTTTAATTAGACCCAAATATTTCTAGGGGTGGTGTAACTATGATAAAGAAAAAGGTTTATCAAAGTTTTAGAAAACTCCTCCCACTAGTTTTTTTAAATAATTTTCATACAAAAAGTTAATTATTATTCGCAATCATCCTGTAGTAATGTAATGATTTCGACCGTACTAAGAGCCCGAAACCGAGCCGAAACCGCCCGAACCGCGCACTCGGATTGCGCGTGATTGGCTCACGACTCCGCGCTGCCGCCTGTGCTGCTACGGAGTGTTAATTTTACGATATTTAGCGGTATTGTTTTTAGGATTTTTCTCGAAAACTAGTGAATTAAAATGTAAAAAAAAAACACTAATAGTATTTATTTAGGTGCTTGAAGTAACCCTTACAATATTTGGGTCTAATTAAAAAACACCTTATATATGTACAAATAAAAATTAAAAGTAGGCAACCTTTATAAATAGCTAACAACACCCGATGAAGCTTAAAACATAGTCTGATAGGTAATATAAATTAACAATTTTTCTGCTGGGACCCTGTATACGTCGATCCACAACCGGTTTACCCTGATACATCGTACGACGAATGACGTGAATAGCAAACGATTGGTACCAAGCGCTCTGCTGACTGAATGACGGTGCACGGATAAATCTAAATAGGTTTTTGTTGCACCGTTTAGTATATAAATTTGTATTTTTATTGTTATAATAGAAATATTAATAACTATAGTAAAAGTCATCGCATCTGCTAGCTAAGGCCCGTAACCATCAGGACACTTAAAATTATAAAGTCAAATGCGCAATGACGAACTGAAGGCAAACCTTCGAAAGAAGTGGTTGTTTGCTTTGTGTATTACCTAAAAAACAAAATAATATTTATTTGCATTCTGACTCCATTGTGAATACAGCTTTACCCTGCATTTGCATTAATACTGCATTCTTAACGCGGACGAACTATAGAACCCTCCCGGCGTATAATGTCACGTTCGCATAATGTCACGTTCGCAGAATGTCACGTTCTCAGAATGTCATGTTCTTCAGACAACATCAGGAAAAAATAATTTATATTATTTAATTCAGCATAATTAGGGCGTCAAAGTCCGTCTAATGATATTACAAGTACAACTAACTACAAGTAAAAGTAAGAACAAGTACTCATAAGTACAAGTGCCTTCAAGTGAAAGTGCATACAAATACAATTACGCACGGCAGCAAGCACGTAGAAACAAAACCAGTGTTAGCTGACCCAGCGCTACGCTACAAACGGCCGAAACCAGAGACCCGCTCAAGGTCAAAGTATTTCCACCAACGAGCTGCCGTGTTTACAAGTAGAAGTTCTAGTATAGATGTGGGCAATCTACTTGAACAATGACCTTGGCTGCGCAGAGTCGAATTTACATACAAATTGACGTGCGCAAAGCTTCCCCACGAAGCGATTATTGTTCAAGTTGTTAACCTACAAGTACAAGTAAAAGTATAAGTTAAAGTATTTATTTGTATACTCCTTATTTTTGTATACTTAGTAGAAATGTCCGCGAAATGTTCGCAAAATGTCACGTTCGCACAATGTCACGATAAGATGTGACATTCTGTCCCGTGTGATCCGAATTCGAACGCGACATTATGCGCTTGGAAGTATAGAACTTCTTTGGCGGTTCCACTTCTATGTATATTTTCATTATTGTCTCACTAGTAAGGAGGTTAAGGCCGAAATATGAAAAATTTCGTACGTAAGTTCTGTGCTCGACCACAACAGGTAAAGATGTGTTGGGGGTGATCTCTAACTATGATCCCTGGGTGTTGTAAAGTTCCTGAGTGGTGGAGGGAGTAGCAGTGGCGTCATCAAGATGGCGGTACAAAAAAAAAACGTTTTTCTTTAAAACATGCCTTGTGCGGTATCATATGAAAGGGTTTCTTGAGTAGATTACAAATATACTCGTATAGCACACTATAACATTTCCAGCACTTGGTTGAACAAATTATTATAACATGTGTAAAAATGCTGCAATTCAGAGTTTTCTTTGAACTGCTATAGATCAAAAACCACTTTATTATTTAAAATATGATTTATAAAATCCATCAAGTTATAGAAATAAAACGTTAATTCTAAGAATTTTTACATAAAGTAGTGATTAATTTTAAAATTTATGTACAACAGTTATTTTTAAACATTTCTGGTTATTTTTTTTTAGTTGATTGAAAGTATTATTGTTAGTATTTTAAAACATATTTTACCAAAATCCATAGAAATTCCATGGATTTAGCAGTTCAAAGAAAACTCTGAATTGCAGCATTTTTACACATTATATAACAATTTGTTCAACCAAGTGCTGGAAATGTTATAGTGTGCTATATATTTGTAATCTACTCAAGAAACCCTTTCATATGATACCCCACAAAGCATGTTTTAAAGAAAAACGTTTTTTTGTTTGTACCGCCATCTTTATGACGTCACTGCTTCCCCCTCCACCACTCAGGAACTTCTCAACACCCAGGGATATGATCCCTACTAGATCACACTCAACACATCCATACCTGTTGTAGATGAGCACAGAACTTACGCACGAAATCTTGTTTAGAGAGGGAAATTTGGCGCTTAGCCCCCTAACTACACTTGTGGGTAAAGGCATCTCCTTCGTTCCTCCAACTGTCGCGGTCTAAGAGAGAGTCTAATTGCCGGTTGCATGAAGCGTCTTTAAAGTAAAACTTCTTCAAATCTATTGCCGACACTTTCTTTGTTATCAAATCAGAAAGTGACAGCAACAGATTTAACTGAGTTTAAACTATTTGCAGCGGCCTGTCAGCTGTTATGAGTCTGTTTGTTACAGGTGCGGGAAATAGCGGAAGCCCTGGCGACGTCGGACGAGGACGCGGGGGGTGCGGGCGGGGGGACGGAGCAGGGCGCGGCGCGGAACTGCGGGGCCTTCCTGCTCGAGCTCACCAAGGAGCTGCCTAAGGAAATGACCGGCGCCATCGCCACGCTGCAGTCCTATTTGGAAAGCGATGAGGTCATTTTATCTTTCAATTCCTACATATTTCTATCCAAAGTGTTCAGCGCAACATTGTCCAAACTGAATCGGTGGATTCAGACCATAAAACTGAACAATTTTCTTAAGAAACAGATAATTATGGTCACTTTGAATATGTGGCTGTGTATGTACATCCGATATGCTTAGCTACTTTTGATGGTGATTGTACCTATTAAAGCTAGCACACAGTGAATATAAGTTTGGCTGCAGTCATACACGCTGCGCATCAGCGTGCTGGGCATGATGTGCGAGGTGCTGACGGCGGAGCTGCGCGGCGAGGCGCTGGCGGACGGGCAGCGCGCGCAGCGGGACGACTTCCTCGACGACCTCTACGAACATCTGCTCGACATCTCCGCCTACGTCAGGCACAAGGTATTATACTATACGTTTTAACGGAATAAGCGAAACTGAGAAAATAGTTTGTCTATCTCTAAAAAGATTATTTTATTCACTGAAAACAGTGAATAATAAGCACTTTTAATCACTATTTTGGTGTTTGAATTTAGAAAACATCAATATATTCGACCTCCATCTCACAACCTTAAGAGCAGCGACTCAATACGAAATACCAGGAGAACTTCAATTTTCAAGAGGAGGACATAAAATAAAAAGTACCTACCAGGAGAGCATAAATATAAAAGAAGTAATCAGCAAATTAAGCTTTATTCGAGAAAATATGATGAATGTATATTCATTTTATAATATTTAATTAATAATTAACTAATCAACAATAAATTTGTCATTTAAGTAACAAGATATTAAATTTTTGATGGCTGTTTGGAAGTTTAGTCTGTACCTCTCAAATACGCATATAATATGTGCCCGCTGAAAAAGAAATAATGCTATGCGCGACATGCGCGCAATATCAATGCCATATGACCTCCTTAAATGTATATTTTCGCTTAAATCTATCTTTTTCTCGTAGTCATAGTATAAAGTATAGTATGCAACTCTTGAATAAAAGGGATTTAAATCGAGGGCCATGAATCACTCGCGTCACTCAGGATTCTAACTAGCATGAGCGGTGAGGAGGGGAGGGAAGTGGGCGTGGCGTGCGCGCACGCTTCATGATGCACTGAAGATCTTAAAAATCTACTAGAACAACGGTGAAACCTTTTTTAAAATCAGTTCGGGTGTATGAGAGTTTCGCCTATTCCATAACACGTTGTATATCGCGGCCGGCTTTCATTTTGGCGCTGTACGCCATTGTTTGTATCGAAATAGCGTCCATGGGTCCATGGAACATAAATATGAAAACCGCAGAATATAAATGTCGTCATCCTTGGTAGTATCACGGAGCAGAGAATCCTTCTCTGCTCCGTGGGTAGCAGTGGCGAAGAGTCCATATAACACGATTCCTACCGGCTTCCCTTTTTAAATCTGGGTATATCAAAGTACTATGAAATTAATTAATAACCTAGTATTGCTACCTTTATTGCAGGGACAAAACTATACACACAAAACCGCATTTCCTCCTACAAAATCCCATATTTATTTTGCCTGCGATAATATTAAAAGCAAATATTTTTTGTATCCACTACCTTTCAAAATTACGCCAAACGCCTAGAGAAATTTAATAGCACAAACAAGCCGGGCAGCCCCCGTGTTATTTGTCATAGAACAGGGCGTATGTTTGTCCCTTTTACTCGTTTGAAACTAATTAGGTTTTGTCTCTGTCTTCATTCCGCATAGTATGGAGAGAAGCAAGCCGGTCGCTGTCGGCTTATGGTGAAATAGGTAAATGGTGATTTCGCAGGTGTGAACGAGATAACATAATTTTGCTTTTGCGTCGCGTCTTGCGTGCAATTATAATGACAAATATTCAAAAGGTCCTTTAAGTAGATGATAAATTATTGATTAATTTGGTCTACTTTTTTAGCAGGATTTTTATTCGATCCGTTTCTGTGAGTGATGTCGCGTCGCAGTTCGCACTACTCGCGTCGTGCAATTTAGCGTGTGAAAGTAATGATTAGGTACATGTTTTATGTTGTTTTATTAGTTATTTTGTTTGTTATGAGTATTGTGATGTTTGTTAAGTTTTCAGTTTTGGAATTTGTGATTGCCGGTTGTGAGTCTATCAATTTTCTAATAAGGTAGGTACCAGTCGGATAAACAATGGCCAAGCTGAGCTTCGGAAATAAAAAGCATGTTACAAAAGAAGGGACCACGGAGCAGAGAAGGGGAGAGGAGGTGCCCCTACGAAATTTTTGTACGACACGAAGCGTGACAGTGCGCGGGGGTGAAGATCGAGTCACGGGTTGGCGGGAAATAACTAGACTCCACCTACTTTATGTAAAATCCATCTAGTGGCAAATAGTGAAACTACTAGCACTTTTTGTCCTTACGCACTTTTTGGTGGTACTGCTATACTCTACTAGATGGCGTAAAAGCCACTATACTACAAAAAAAAATGTTTATACAGGGTGTTAATTTAATTGCATGCCATAGCTCAGGGGCGGGTTCAGTATCAGTATCTGAACGACTTTCCCAAAGGAACATAGTTCGGTAAAGAACAAACATTTTGGACTTTCATGTGTTGGTCACTCAGTAGGTATGGGAAGTCCAAAATAATTTTTGTTTTTCGACCTATGTTCCTTGGAAAAAGTTGTTCAGTTACGGACACTGATCTCGCTCCCGAGCTATGGCACGCAATTAAATTATAACCTGTATAGATTAAGAGCGGGCAGTCGGTAACCCTTCCTCGTTGCTTATGAAAATAGCGACCAATCTATACATATAATAAAATCGTGAACTCGGCGAATCTGTACCTACATTGAAAGTTTTCGCGAAAATATGATATAGAGGGTCTCAAAATAGGTAATAGAACCCATCCAGGTCATTTTTTGAATTCTGGTCTGTTTGCCTGTTTGTTTGTTCGTCAACCGCTCGCAAACTACTGAACCGATTCAAATGGTTTTTTGGACGATGTATTTGGATTATTTCCTTGTAAAATATGTGTAATATGTGTTTGGTTGCTGAACCGATTTTGATGAAAATTATGTTTGCAACATACAAAATTACTTATGAAACTTAGTACATTTGTTTTGAAGCTAAGCTACAAAAACTGTGTATTTTTGACAGGACAGGTCGAATTGATAACCTCTTCTTTTTGAAGTAGATTAAAAAGATAAAGGTGGTGGCAACTTAACACGTTATGCTCCGTCTATCTATATAAATATAGAGCCAACTATATTGATTTGATAATTCAATAAATGACAATAGGTATTCATTTGCATACCTACTTAGTAATCAAATTAAAAATAAGAGGCATTCCGCTATTCCTACTATGAGAAGTAGGTATGTTGTTCACGATTTTGTTTGCGATGGGGTAGGGTTGCTGACTTCCCGCTCTCTATCTACTGGGTATAGGGGAACTCCAGAAGAAAACACCAGCATAAACTCACTGTTCTTTATTCGACCAAAATTACAGCATAACTGAGCTCGCATAAATCTTACACCCTTATATATTATTTCGTTTCCACTTCCTATTCCACTTCCATAGTCTTGCCAGCTTAGCTGTCGACCAATCAGGAGCAACAACGTAGCTCAAACCTATCGACCAATCGCGAGCAAGTACGTGGCTCAACGGGACGTCAATACAAATACTTTTAATATTAGAATATTGTGATTGGTTGACAGCCAAATAGCAAGGTCGAAATCAATACAGCTACTTTTAATAATATTATAATTATTACATTCTAAAATCGACTGTAAACACTTTGTATTAAAATATTAAAATACTCATATTATAAAAAATCTAACATTCGGCCATCCGTTACAATTACACGTCCTCGTGTAAAGAAGAGCAACAAATAATTACTATACAAAAAAAAAATAAGCGAACTTACAAAACTCTAATCATCACATCACCAGCCATAAAACATTGGCGTTTCAACATCAAATCTACAGACATCTGAGCATAAAGTATAATCATTTTCCTTTGCGGGCCAAGTCTCTTCTACCTTGGAACCGCTGTGTGTGTAATCTTTGCGGGCCAAGTCTCTTCTACCTTGGAACCGCTGTGTGTATAATCTTTGCGGGCCAAGTCTCTCTACCTTGAAACCGCTGTGCTTATTCTTTGCGGGCCAAGTCTCTTCTACCTTGGAACCACTCTATAAATTTTCTACAATGAAGTCTAGCTTAATACTATTATATACAACTGTGAATACTAATCTAGAATATCATTATGAACAGAATTTGTGTCGGAGCTACTGTCACTACTAAAAGAAGATGCTGAATTCGATCTTTCAAAATGTAACCATGGTTTCAGTTTATCAACCGCTACAACAGCGGAGTAACTGCGGTTGTTCTTTTTGGTTATTGGGGTATCTTCGATCTGATACCTATCCTTACCTAAAGCTCGCACGATTCTATACGGTCCCTGAAAACGAGGCACCAACTTTTTGCTCGTGCCAGTTGATTGAACTTCGCGCTCTACACTTACTAAATCACCAACACAATATTCCCTGGATTTGCTTGTATGTTGGTCATAATAACTTTTCTGTTTCTCTTGATAATTCGTAATATATTCATTAATTTCCTCTCTAATTGTTTCTATTGACATATCCCCGTCGTCGTTATTGTTATTTTCTAAATATAATTTGATTTTACCTTCTGTAAGCCCCACCAGACTGGTACCGAACAATGCTTGCGCTGGTGTTTTACCAATTCCCTTATTAAGGGTATTGTTAAGACCAAGTTGGACGTCTGGTACATAAGCGTCCCAGCGCTTTTCAACGTCAGAAGCACACTTGGCCGTAAGTGCTTCTAGTAACGTGCGGTTATAGCGCTCTACTTGGCCATTTCCTCGAGGGGTCGCAACGGCATTCAGCACATGTCTGACACCCAGCTGTTCCATAAAGTCCTTAAATTTCTTGCTCGTGAAGCAAGATCCCCTGTCCGAAACTAGACGTTTCGGTATTCCGAAAATACTAAAGTATTCTCGCAACTTATCTATGGCTATAGATGTTTTTGTGTTCCGAACTGGCTTCAGAACTATAAATTTCGTATAAGCGTCAATAATAACCAATAGGTGAGTGTTGCATTTTGCGCTTTTTACAAAAGGGCCTACATGGTCAATGTGGAGAGTGTCGAAAGGTGCATCACCCTTGGGAATTGGATTCAGAGGTGGTTTCTTTTTAGATGACGACTTTGAGTAAGCGCACTCGAGGCAAGACTCAACATATTTCTTTGTGAAGCGTCTCATCTTGGGAAACCAATAGGTTTCCTTCAGTTTGGACAGTGTCTTCTCGAACGCAAAATGTCCAATGTCATCGTGACAGTGTTTCATTATCTGAAACCTTACACCTTTTGGGACTACCCACTTTTCACCTTGCTCAGTCTTATTATAGAGAAGACCATTTTTGACAACAAAGTTGGTCCGAACATCAACAATATCTTTTGACTTTGGGTCATTTAATATGGATATCTTGCGTTGTATCTCAGTATCAGCCTTTTGTACAGTTTGCAGCCAGTTTGCTTCCGTAACATTCATCACCGTTGTCGATATATCCGCTGACTCGTTAGATGGTGGGTTTCTGCTGAGGGCATCTACGTAAGTCATGGACTTTCCTGGTCGATATTCAATTGTAAAATTAAATTCTTGCATTGCAATCCACCACCTAGCGACTCGCGGTATCAAGTCACGTTTTAACATTGTAGCCCTCAACGAGTTACAGTCCGTGAAGACCTTAAACTCTATGCCTATTAAGTAGACGCGGAACCTTTGTAAGCTGGCAATTAACGCTAGCGTCTCTAATTCGTAGGCAGTCATATGTTGCTCTTCGCTTGTAGTCTGGCGACTATAATATGCTACTGGTTTGAGGACACCGTTTTCATCTTTTTGCATGAGAATACCAGCTACTCCCACCTTACACGCGTCAGTGTGAAGCTCTGTGTCAGAGTTAGGATTGTACAACGCCAGAATGGGTTGGCATATAAGTTCTTGTTTAAGAGCCTCAAAGGCTCGGAGCTGCTCTGATCCCCACATCCAGGTAGCCTCTTTTTTTAGCAATATAGTCAGAGGTTTGGCTATTATAGCAAAGCCTCTGACAAATCTCCGAAAGAAGCTGCATAACCCTAAGAACTGACGCACTCCATGTTGATTTATAGGCGTCGGGAAATCCTTGACAGCCTCGATTTTGCAAAGTCCAGGTCTTATTCCTTCCGAGCTCAGCTCGAAACCCAAATAATCCACTTTTCTGCTAAAAAAACAGCATTTTGACAATTTTAGTGTAAGGTTTGCCTTTTGTAGCATCTGGAGCATAAGTTCTAATTTCTCCAATCCCTCTTTGATAGTCAAAGAAGGAATGATTATGTCATCCATATATGCTGTCCCAACCTTGTTACATCTTTCATCAGTCAAATTATCAGTGTTATTGAGCACCATGTTAATAGTTCGCATGAAAGTTGATGGTGCGTTGACCAACCCGAAAGGCATCCGAGTAAATTCAAATTGACCGTGAGGGGTCACGAATGCGGTCTTATGACAGTCACTTTCTTTGATGGGCACTTGGTAATACCCTGACGCAAGATCTAGAGTACTATAAAACTTGTAGCCTGCCAGATCATCCAGTTGGTCGTCAATACGTGGCAAGGGATAATTTTCCTTGACTGTTTTTCTATTAAGTGCGCGATAGTCGACACAGAGACGAATATCGCCAGTTTTCTTTTTAACGAGAACGATTGGGCTCGCATATTGTGACGTAGAAGGACGGACAATACCATTGTCGATTAACTCCTGTACCATACTCCGAACTTTATCCTTTTCTGAAAATGGTAGCCGGTACGGACGATAAACGACAGGCTCATCGTCCTTCAAGCGTATCTCCATCTGAGTCAGGTCAGTTTTTCCCAATTCACTCAAATTAAAGGCAAAACAAGATCTATATTTATTGAGCAGGTTGGTCAAAGTTTTTAAAGAATCGAGATCCAATGTGCCGTCACTCACAATATCAGACTCCCTTATTGCAGAAAGGTTTGATGTATCCACAGATAACACTTCTTGTATCCCGTTACCCGTCTCATCGGACTCGTCCAATGTAGCTCGTACACATCTAACCAGTAGCGTGTTTGCCTTAATAGTAAATGGTTTAGACGATGTCCCCTTCACTAACACAGTCCCTTTGCCGTGATTAAGCGCAAACAATCCCTTTACGACCGAATATTCCTTTCCAGTTTCAAACCGACAACTGTTTTCAATGTAAATATCTCCGGTATAGACTGCATCTGCCTGAACTTCTATAGCGGTTATCCCGTCAACTACCGTGTCTGATGAGCACGAGAGTAGAAACTTTGAGTCGCAACAGATGGATTTAAAACTTAACATATTGCTGTCCTTTTCGACTACTATATGTGACTGTTCGGTAAACGTCTGCCCAACTATTAAGGGGACATGCATTACACGATCTGGTACTACCAGAATCTGTACGTCGGCACTAGCGTCGTCTATTTTCAAGTGAACTAACACTGCTCCTAATGGCTTGACAATGGCGTCACCGAAGCCCTTCAGTAAAGGTAAGTTAATGTCAGCATCCCAATCAAGCGCTAACAGCTTGGCAGTGGTTTCACTCATCATAGAAGATGTGCTACCAAAATCAATAAAACATTCTACTGCTTTTCCATTAACCAGCACCCGCTTGAAATACTTTGATGACGCACTGTTATTATCGCTAATAGTCATAACGGATTTTGTTTTCTTTTCCATGTTAGGGGTGGAACTGTTGTTACGGCAACTGTCTTTTGAGTGTCCATAGAGCATACATTGCTCACATCTTACGATGGGTTTTGGACAATTTGAAACGTAATGACCAATTTGGGAACAATTAAAACATTTAATGCTACTGCTACTACCACGCTCTCTATTAGAATCTTTTACGACATGGTCTGGCCTGTTGTCATTATTTCTTGGCCGTTTACGTTCATTGTTTGTCTGGCTGTTCCTCACAGTTTTCAAATAAGGAAGTAATAGATCAGGTGTCTCAAAGCGAGCGGCTTCAGCCCCTAACCTGACACTTCGGTCATCTATGCCAAAAACTATGCAGTCAACGGCCTGTTTTCCAATAATAGCGCAGCGATTCAACAGGGCTGTTTTTTCATAAAAGTACTCTTCCAGGGAATCGTTAAATCGCGCGCGTTTTGCAAGCATAGTTGTCAGTAGTTGACCATAATTTTCTTCAGCGGGAAAAGCGAGTTTCAACTTGTCTTGCCATTCTGGCCAAGAATATAAAACTGTGGTCAACCCCTCATACCATTTCTGCGCTAAACCCTTCAACTTTGGCAAAGCAAAATAAATGGTTTGTTGGTCTGTCCAATTGTATATAACTGCACATTCATTGACCTTGTGCAGCCACATATTTATAGTTTGTTCCTTACGTAAAGGATCGAATTCAGGTAGCGTATTATGACCGGACAATTTGTTACTAATTGAGTCCCTACCTACTGTTTGCAAGGCACTTACTAATTGAGACAGAATGCTATCACTGTTAGGTAATTGATTTTGTGACTCACGGTTTGTATGGTACGCTTCACCTCGCTGTCGCTGCTGGCTCGTGCTGCTTGACCGTCGTTGTCGACGACGCCGGCTGCTGCCGCGCATCGGGCTGCGCGAACGTCGCACTGAACGCCGGCTGCTGCCACGCATCGGGCTGCGTGAACGTCGCGCTGAACGACGGCTGCTACTGCGCATCGGGCTGCGTGAAGGTCGCGCTGAACGACGGCTGCTACTGCGCATCGGGCTGCGTGAAGGTCGCGCTGAACGACGGCTGCTACTGCGCATCGGGCTGCGTGAACGTCGCGCTGAACGACGGCTGCTACTGCGCATCGGGCTGCGTGAAGGTCGCGCTGAACGACGGCTGCTACTGCGCATCGGGCTGCGTGAAGGTCGCGCTGAACGCCGGCTGCTGCCGCGTATTGGGCTACGCGATCGTCGCGCTGACCGCCGGCTGCTGCCGCGCATTGGGCTACGCGAACGTCGCTGTTTTCTACAGCTGCTGTCACGTCGGGGAGTGCGCGAGCGGCGCAGTGGAGACTGCTGCCACACTCGACTGCCGTAGAGTTGCTGCGAGCGGCGCCCACTGTCGCGCACAGGCGTGCATAACCTTTGTCGTTGTGAATGCATGCTACTCACGCGTACCAGACCGCGCGCGCGTCGCAACGGCGGTGTACCAGGGTCAACTTCGTCGTCCATTTTCCTGAAACATTATTTACGGACAGTTCCGGTTCTACACCGCTATTCTCTTTTTTTTTTTTTTTTATCTGTTTATTCATATTATCTAATAAGCTAAATACCTAATGTACATATATTATTGCCATTAGTATGGCTGATAGTCCGAGCATGATTCTTGTCGAAGGAAAATGTATAATTAAAGTGATAAAGACTTGGCGTTTTATTTTATTTTATCAAGCAACGTAAGTATTCCATATCGGGGTAAAACAGCAATCAATACTCAATCTATGTCTATAATTTTATACCTTATAAGATTCGAAAGTTGTTTAAAATACTTAATTGATTCGAAATCACCAGCGTTTAGTAAAAGGAAAAAGAAAAAAAAAATCAACTGTTCTTGTGGCATAAAACTAATAGACTCACCTTAAAAGTTATCAGGAAGAGCGTCTGTCAATGTGGGTCTTGGGCGACAATAGTCATAGTATAAGTATAGGGGAACTCCAGAAGAAAACACCAGCATAAACTCACTGTTCTTTATTCGACCAAAATTACAGCATAACTGAGCTCGCATAAATCTTACACCCTTATATATTATTTCGTTTCCACTTCCTATTCCACTTCCATAGTCTTGCCAGCTTAGCTGTCGACCAATCAGGAGCAACAACGTAGCTCAAACCTATCGACCAATCGCGAGCAAGTACGTGGCTCAACGGGACGTCAATACAAATACTTTTAATATTAGAATATTGTGATTGGTTGACAGCCAAATAGCAAGGTCGAAATCAATACAGCTACTTTTAATAATATTATAATTATTACATTCTAAAATCGACTGTAAACACTTTGTATTAAAATATTAAAATACTCATATTATAAAAAATCTAACATGGGTGTTTATTGCCAAAGCTTAGGAGATGGTTCGGTAACGATAAAAGAACACAAAAAAAAATATTTTAAAAAATCCTTCTTAAAAAAAAAATTAAATCTTGACTAACTTGAAACTAAACTAACACAAAAAACAGTTTCAGTTATATGTATGTGCCGCCTTCCTTATCCACTGATACCTGCGCGCTGGTTTTATGATCTGGGTCACTGAACACCCCGTCAGATATGGCACGTTATTAAATTAAGACCCTATATACTACTTAGCTGCTGAAATTTGGAAGACGTTACTTGAACCTAACTCTGGCGAGTTTTCCATCGTCTACAAATATTCCCAAAACCATCTAGCGACATAAAGCAGAACTAATGTTACGGCCACATGCCTACAGTACATCAATAGCAAGTTTTATTGAAAAATCTTACTTACAAGTGAAAAAACACTTTAAAAGCAGTTTCTTTTTGCCTTTCTGACTAATTTAAACACAAAGGCACACAACACTTCATAGTGCGAGTTGTTTTTCCAACTATTTAAACAATTTTCTGCAGAGCGTGTTTCGATGTGATCACTGGTAAGTTCAAAGAGGAAATGGCGTATGCCCCGCCCCCTTTCGTGACGTCATGGCTCAATTGATTGAATCACGGCTCGACCGTAATGAACATCTCCTCTAACTTATCTATTCCGTGGAAGGGACGGATTTTTTAAACATTTCCATGTTTTTTTGTACGACAACTACACTTGGTTGACCAGCTTAGTTTAGCCCAATGCACCGTCAAGAAGTCTCAATCCTGTACAGTCAGGAGCACATGAAGCTTGACACAATGGACTTTGTACCGTTCTTATTACAATAGCCGTAAGAGCTTAAATCGTGCTGCAAGTTTGAGCTTGACCTGCTCTTGACTGTACAAATAAAAAAATATATATAAGTTATTCTTTATGCTCAGGCTTCCCTTTTGTAAAAATCCACCCTTCGCCACTGGTGGGTAGTATACGTCAAAATTAATTAACGGCACAATTAGCTGTCATTTGTTTAGAAAAATCCTATCCAGTGTTAAATACGTATTGACAAGTATAGTCCTTGGTATATTGATCAGTGGTCTTTTGGCTGGCGGTGACAGGAAGACGCAGATTCAGATAATTTTATTCAATGTAGATTCTTTACAGAATACTTATTGAATGTCATGCAGAATACAATGCAAATAGAGCGAGTCTACGCCGTTTCGGATCGTGCTATGGCAGCGTAAAAGAAACGGCAAGAAACCACTGCAGCACGGCCTACTTTAAGAGTCGGCTTTTTACAATGTGTTTCTTGTGTTTCGCTGGAATATCAGAACACCATACCTCTTTGTCATTCATATAGACGCTGCTGTCATTTTATCCACTTGTCTCTCGAACTTGACTTGGATCTGTAGGTCCTTGTTGCTTTTGCTCGTAATTGGGTTTATCCGTAGTACAAGGCAGAGCAAAACATCCTATACTGGTTTTACTTTTTTGGACCCCTTACCAATTTTTAGTAACATACTCAGAACATAATAACAGTTTTAGTTTTGTGTAGGGGTGGACCTTCTGAACAACGTCCAATAAAGTCCTTTTGTTAGGTTATTCCTCCTAGGGTTATTCGCTTGCAACTTGAAATCTTTGCATCTTAGCGACAATACTTCCAAGTAAGGCTAGTAAATTTTCCACAATTTTGTCCTTATATTATAAGTAACTACGAGTACTATATTCACTGACATATAGAGGTCAGTGACTATATTACTTCATTTTTCTTTCTTTTTTTTTACAATTTTCTATACAGTTTCAATTTCTCAATCTTCCTGAGATATAAATCCAGACAACATTCCCAAAGAAAAATAAACGGTCAAAGTCTGTGTATCTTTGATCTTGGCTGAAAAAGTAGTTTTTTTTTCCAGTCTACCTCTTTCGTGGTAGAATGAAAGCCCAATGTTAGCATTTTGAAAATATAAAACCTTGGTAACCTGTTGCAATCTAATTTTATTGACATTTATTTATTCAATGTATATTACTACAACATACTTATTGGACGTCTTAACATGCAGAATACAACAATTAGACTCTTCTTAGAGAGAATATCAGAGCACCATACCTCTTTGTCATCTACGTTAGAATGTGTAAACGCTCAGTGTTTGAGATATGTACAAACAATCTAATCTAATGTGTAATCTTGCTTCTTCTTTCTTTCTTAATAGGGATTAACAAACAATCTCTCATTTATAACATTAGCGATATGTACCTCTAGGTTCTACAATACTGGTGTCGTTTGCAACGCGAGAATTGCGTGCCGGTCAACCGACAGCGCTCCGTGCTCGAGCGAGCCATCGGCCGGCTCAAGGACAAGGCGGCTCTTGTCAGAAAAGCTGCTATACAACTGCTAAAGGTAATCATTATTACCTTATTTGTAACTTAAATGGGACTGGTAGTCAGCATCTTAAAATCGCGATAACTGGCCAACAGTGGGACCCATTACATTAGAGGCTAAGAGAAATAAAAAATGTATTATGTTGGCAATTTTTATAGCCTTCAGTATAAAACCACCACACAGTGAATGCCACTGACAAACAGAAGGCGTGGCGATAGTGTGCGTGAGTCATCATGCGAAAAGCGCCGGGTGAAAGTGAAAGAGACAGATATAAGTTACTCACTGCTGACTGAGAAAATTTAATGCTACCCACCTCCCGGTGGAGAGTTTCGCTTCTTTACGCGTTAGCTGACTTAGTAAAAAATTGATGGGGATAGAGGCTAACTTTATCACTGAACATAATGTTATATTACATAGGTGTACTAACTACAAGCTACATTTCAGATATTCCTAGAATGCAATCCGTTCTCGGCTCAACTTAAACTGGACATCCTCGAGGAACAACTCCAGACAGAGCAGAAAATCCTCGACAAATTACAAAAGAAACTTAACCCAGGGCCAGACCCAGAACTCTTAGCGAAGTGGGAGAAAATAGAAAGTGATGTCATCAAAACAATTAAGGAAAAGATCGACATTCTTACGCAGGACGAGCCGGATTTATCGCAAGCGTCTATAGACAACTTGTATGACGCTATTCGCAAACATTTGAAAGAAAAGAACTATTACAAAGCGTATTTGGTTGTAAAGCACACAGAGAGACAGTACCCTGAAGCTAGACTCTTGAGATGTGACATGGAAAAAAGTGATCAGGTATGTGTGCTTTTAAACGGTTCGGTTGCATATTTACAAGACGAATCATAATCGATCGTTCAGGACATTTCATCAGTTTTAACATGTTTAAGCAGGTTATTGAGGCTAACTTGGACTCCATAATTTTACGAAAATGTATTTTTAGGGTTCCGTACCTCAAAAGAAAAAAAAAACCGGCCAAGTGCGAGTCGGACTCGCGCACTGAGGGTTCCGTACCACCACATAAACATAATTGTATTCGTTGAAATTTCAGTAAGTTAATGTGCTAGATTTTTTGAGTCCGAGACGCGCTTGACGAAAATTTATTATTTGTTGTTATTTTATAGCTTATGCACTATAAACATACCAATTTTCAAGTTTGTAAGTGTTCCCGTTTTTAAATAGAACTAAAACAAAAATCGCCTCAGCGACCATCCAACTTGACCCCTCTCTTATATGAATGTTCTTGAAACGGGAGCTCACCACAATTGGTTACCATTAGTTGTGAGAAAAGTTGTAATATTTAATGATTTCAGACTTTTCCCATTATTTGTACTGTGAGACCTAGCTTCTTGCCAAATTTCATAATTTTAGGTCAACGGGAAGTACCCTGTAGGTTTTGCATTTTTGAATAAATGTATGGAGATGAGGACATAAAATGCCATATCTTTTGATTGCGTCGTTGTAAAAAATTAAAATTTTCAGATCTTGTGTGGTTTATGGATCCTAATATGTGGTATTAATTTCAACCTGATACCTTTACCCGTTCGTGAGATAAAGGGTCTTGACAGACAGACAGACAGACAGACAGACGGACAACAAAGTGATCCTATAAGGGTTCCGTTTTTTTCTTTTGAGGTACGGAACCCTAAAAACGGAACCCTTGTAGGATCACTTTGTTGTCCGTCGGTCTGTCTGTCTGTCAAGACCCTATATCTCACGAACAGGTAGAGGTATCAGGTTGAAATTGATACCATATATTAGGGTCCATGAACCACACAAGATCTGAAAAATTCAATTTTTTACAACGACGCAATCAAAAGATATGGCATTTTATGTCCTCATCTCCATACATTTATGCACTAAAGCAAAACCTATAGGGTACTTCCCGTTGACCTAAAATTATGAAATTTGGCAAGAAGCTAGGTTTCACAGTACAAATAAAGGGAAAAGTCTGAAATCATTAAATATTACAACTTTTTTCACAACTAATGGTAACCAATTGAGGTGAGCTCCCATTTCAAGAACATAAGAGAGGGGTCAAGTTAAATGGTCACTAGGCGATTTTTGTTTTAGTTCTATTTTAAAAACGGGAACACTTACAAACTTGAAAATTGGTTTGTTTATAGTACATAAGCTATAAAATAACAACAAATCATAAAATTTGGTCAAGCGCGTGTCGGACTCACAAATATAGCACATTAACTTACTGAAATTTCAACTAATACAATTATGATTATGTGGTCGTACGGAACCCTCTGTGCGCGAGTCCGACTCGCATTTGGCCGGTTTTTTTTATGTTAGAGCAGGCAAACGAGCAGACAGCTCACCTGATGGTAAGTGTCACTGCCGCCCATTGACACTTGCAACACCTGGGGGGGTGGCACTAGTGCGTTGCCGGCCTTTGAGAAGTTTGTTAACCCGCTTTTTAAATAACCCCATGTCGTAACTACCAGGGAAAGCCGCAGGGGGAAGATCTTTCCACATCCTGGATGTGCGCAAGGGATATGATCGCGCAGACCGCGTTGTGTTGCAACGCCAATTGTCCAAGTGATGTGGATGGAACCTCTCCCTGCGGCGTGTGGTGCGGTGGTGGAACTGTGCCCCAGGCACAAGTCTAAATAGTTCCGCGTTGTACTAGGCTAAGATCCCATGACAAGATTATGCACCTATCTGTTATTTGAACAAAATGTGGTTTATATGGAAGGTTATACATGGGGTCATACAACGCCCTAGGGTTGCCTATAAATTTCTTGCCGCAAGTACCTCAAAAACACATATCAACATTTTGGTTGTATTGGAACAACCCTTTCATTAATTTTGGCAGAGCAATGGATATTGCCGTAAGATACCTTGAATAGACATTCTCGGTCATGCAAAGTTTCATCAAAATCGTTACACCTGTTTCCGAGATAATTGCAATTTTTTTTTTGTATGACAGCAACTCTAAAAATGAGCCTAGCGGCTAAACGACAAGTCCGAAGCGCACCAAATTTAAAATTAAGGAGTTTTAGACAAATTTATTACAGCATTTTGAGTAATTTCTTGCTGGCTCTCATTTTGAGGGTACATAAAAAAAATCAATTACTTATCTCAAAAACAACATGAACTATTTGATAACACTTTGCATAACTCGGACATATTATACAA
This sequence comes from Athrips mouffetella, assembly GCA_947532105.1. Taxonomy (NCBI): domain Eukaryota; kingdom Metazoa; phylum Arthropoda; class Insecta; order Lepidoptera; family Gelechiidae; genus Athrips; species Athrips mouffetella. The sequence continues at coordinate 11,747,718 of OX383972.1, read as the reverse complement.
CGTATCTCATGGTAATATTCATTGGCCTGTGCAAATTTATATACCAGGTCATCCGGTACGGCCAAAATGTAAACATGTGATTTAAAGGTACTTGCGGCAAGATTTCGATAGGCAACGCAGCGGTGCCATGATACAATGCCACAGTGTCATACAACTTCCTACGGTTGCCTAGAAAATTCTTGCCGCAAGTACCTTAAGAACACATATCAACATTTTGGTTGTACTGGAACCACACTTTTATTAATTTTCGCAGAGCAATGGATGTTACCGTATGATACCTTGAATAGAGATTCTCGGTATGCAAAGTTTCATCCAAATCGTTACAGCCGTTTCCGAGATAATTGCAATAATTTTTTTGTATGAGAGCTACCCTAAAAATGAGCTTAGCGGGCTATACGACAGGTCAGACTTTTTTTGGCCTTATAATATGATATTTCTAAAATAGACATACAAAAATTTACTCGATTCATGCAGTATTATTTCATAAAAAAGGGCTGCTCCAGTACAACCAAAATATTGATATGTGTTGTTAAGGTACTTGCGGCAAGAATTTTCTAGGCAACCGTAGGAAGTTGTATGACACTGTGGCATTGTATCATGGCACCGCTGCTGGGTTGCCTATCGAAATCTTGCCGCAAGTACCTTTAAATCACATGTTTACATTTTGGCTGTACCGGATGATCTGGTATATAAATTTTCACAGGCTAATGAATATTACCATGAGATACGTTATATAATGTGTCCGAGTCATGCAAAGTGTCATCAAAATAGTTCATGCTGTTTTTGGGATAATTGGAATTTTTTTTTGGTATGACAGCTATCCTCAAAATGAGAGCCAGCAAGAAACTAATCAGAGTGCTGTAATAAAATTGCCTAAAACTCCTTAATTTTAAATTTGGTGTCAGTCAGACCTGTCGTATAGCCGCTATGCTCATTTTTAAGGTAGCTCTCATACAAAAAAAAAATTGCAATTATCTCGGAAACGGCTGTAACGATTTTCATGAAACTTTGCATGACCGAGAATCTCTATTCAAGGTATCTTACGGCAATATCCATTGCTCTACCAAAATTAATGAAAGGGTTGTTCCCATACAACAACCAAAATGTTGATATGTGTTTTTGAGGTACTTGCGGCAAGAAATTTATAGGCAACCCTAGGGCGTTGTATGACCCCATGAATAACCTTCCATAAAAACCACATTTCGTTCAAATAACAGATAGGTGCATAATCTTGTCGTGGGATCTTAGCCTATACAGACGGTTCGGAACTCAGAGTAAAAAACTATAGAGTCCGCCATATATATATATATATACATATTCTGTATGAGCTAGTGAAGTGTAAAGCGTCGCACTGTCGCCCATGCTAGTCGGTCAAAAAACTCAGTTAAGTTTTACGAAAATCAAGATATCTTTAAAAAACTAATGTTTTAGTATAAACTTTGTTTGCGAAAGTGAAAATATATAGTTTTCTACTTGTGAGTTGATCATTAATACTAAGAACGGAAGCGTAAATAATCCGTAATAGCCACCGTAACACCGTTTTTTTTCCTGAATGGTAAGTGTTTTCACCAGAAAAACTGTGGTAGTAGCATTTATTAGTCCCATGTCACATATTCCTCAGAGAGAAATATAAAAATTTTACGTTTTTAGGATTTGAAAAAAATCCATACATTTTAGTATAGAGGTCCCTCGCAAGAAAGTGCTACGCTTATGGCTCCCTCCTTAGCAGCAAGAGCTGCTACTTAAACCTCCTTGGTTCGGAACGTCTCTCCGAAGACTTAGTGGCTCCATACAGTCTGTGAGCTCGGGATCGTCGACAATTCGAACTGCCCTTTTTTGAATGCGATCAAGTGGAAGTAGTTGGTATTGGGGTGCTCCAGCCCAAAAATGGCAGCAGTACTCCATGTGGGGCCTGGCTTGTGCTTTATACAGCAAAAGCCGATGACTCGACATGAAGTACCGCCTCGCTCTATTTAGTACTCCAAATTTTTTGGAGGCCAGCTTGGCTTTTCCTTCCAAATGATCGCGGAACTGGACTTCGTTCGAAATGTCAACACCAATCATCCCAATGCTCTTCGAGATGTTAAGAGGGGTGTTCTGGAAACGGGGAGCTGCCACGAAGGGGCTTTTTTTCGCAGTAAACGCGCATACTTGTGTCTTAGTGGGGTTGAATTCGACCAGATTTTTCCTGCCCCACTCAGACACTTGCTCCAGTGAGAGTTCTATTTCGGACACAAGTTTTTTCCTACACTCCTCAACTTCATCCTGAGAGATATTTGGCCGACCCGTGTAGTAGGCGTCACCAGTGCTGTCATCTGCATAGCAATGAATGCTGCTAGTACGCAACATATCGTTGATATGCAAGATGAACAGAGTCGGCGACAGCACCGAGCCTTGTGGGACGCCAGCATTTATGGCTTTAGTGTTTGAGGTAGCACCGTCAACTACGACTTGTAAGCTACGGTCAGACAGAAAGCTGGCAGTTCAATTGTGCAGTCCCTCGGGAAGTCCATATGATGTTAATTTCGACAGAAGTATGATGAAAACCCATCTACGCATTTTGCTTAACTTAATAAAAGTAGTTTCAAAGTGACGAATTTAATCCACCAGAGCCGCCGCAGTGTGAAAATGTGCACTTTAGGTTTTCCCAAAATTTGAATAGTGCCTGCCACGGCCTCGCTATCGTAGCATCACTAACGCAACCGATACTTCGCTTGAAAAACTTCTATTTTTGATTCAGCAAATCGTCGCTACGTGATTTGCACTTTTTGATCCCGGTGTATATTTTTCAGGTGGAATACTTCGTCGCCTTACTGCGAAACATATTCATTATCCCCGATAGACGACAATCCATGACACTCACTCAGCAATGCGAGAACGAACTCGCGCTCTACAAACGAGTGGAAGAAAAGGAAAATATTGTCGCTTTCTTACAAGAATCGGTTCACTTTTGCCGTATGGTATCTGAGGCTGTGCCTTTGATAAACTCGCTGCTGATGTCGAAGCAAGCGGGGGATGTGAGTGAAGCGATCGACTTCTTTACCACAGCGCATCACTTCAATATCGATTCTGCTAAAGCTGGAGTCGCTAATATGCTGCTGTTAGTGTGGTCGCCGGATCAGGTAAGTCCTGAATGTGTCTGTTATCAGGTTGTATGATGAAAGTTTCATTATATGATAAAGGTTTCGTGCTTCGAGTCTGCATTCGTTTTATGTGTGTGAGGATATTTAAGTAGGAATATTCCTCTTACGGCTCCACCAAAGCCGAGCGAAGAAGAAATCCACAAATAATGCAGGAAACATTAGATGATGAAAATGGAGTGAATTTATCAGCATGGTTTTTGGTCATCTCCTTTCTTTTTCACAGACCTGTCTAAGAATCATTTTCTTCAGCGAACAACTTAAATTTTTAGCTAATATTTCGTCTCACGGACGGTACTTTCAGTTGAAGTGGGTTATATGGTAAGAATGGCAGGTTTTTACCAAGTTTCGCTATGGTTGTAGGACAAACGCGAAGCAGTGGAGCGAGCTTACCGCGACATATACCTGGAATGCGACAACAAAGCGGAGCGCGCTCGAGCCTTCACCATCGGCAGGAACCTCGTCGGGCTGGTCGGCCACTTGGACCGGGGCCGGGCGCTCGCTCTGCAGGCGCTGGTCAGCAAGTGGGTCGAGAAGGGAGACATCACGCCTGCCGTCATACAGGTGAGAGCGAGACAACTACACTACAAGAACCTCGTCGGGCTGGTCGGCCACGTGGACCGGGGCCGGGCGCTCGCTCTGCAGGCGCTGGTCAGCAAGTGGGTCGAGAAGGGAGACATCACGCCTGCCGTCATACAGGTGAGAGCGAGACAACTACACTACAAGAACCTCGTCGGGCTGGTCGGCCACGTGGACCGGGGCCGGGCGCTCGCTCTGCAGGCGCTGGTCAGCAAGTGGGTCGAGAAGGGAGACATCACGCCTGCCGTCATACAGGTGAGAGCGAGACAACTACACTACAAGAACCTCGTCGGGCTGGTCGGCCACTTGGACCGGGGCCGGGCGCTCGCTCTGCAGGCGCTGGTCAGCAAGTGGGTCGAGAAGGGAGACATCACGCCTGCCGTCATACAGGTGAGAGCGAGACAACTACACTACTAGAACCTCGTCGGGCTGGTCGGCCACGTGGACCGGGGCCGGGCGCTCGCTCTGCAGGCGCTGGTCAGCAAGTGGGTCGAGAAGGGAGACATCACGCCTGCCGTCATACAGGTGAGAGCGAGACAACTACACTACAAGAACCTCGTCGGGCTGGTCGGCCACGTGGACCGGGGCCGGGCGCTCGCTCTGCAGGCGCTGGTCAGCAAGTGGGTCGAGAAGGGAGACATCACGCCTGCCGTCATACAGGTGAGAGCGAGACAACTACACTACAAGAACCTCGTCGGGCTGGTCGGCCACGTGGACCGGGGCCGGGCGCTCGCTCTGCAGGCGCTGGTCAGCAAGTGGGTCGAGAAGGGAGACATCACGCCTGCCGTCATACAGGTGAGAGCGAGACAACTACACTACTAGAACCTCGTCGGGCTGGTCGGCCACGTGGACCGGGGCCGGGCGCTCGCTCTGCAGGCGCTGGTCAGCAAGTGGGTCGAGAAGGGAGACATCACGCCTGCCGTCATACAGGTGAGAGCGAGACAACTACACTACAAGAACCTCGTCGGGCTGGTCGGCCACGTGGACCGGGGCCGGGCGCTCGCTCTGCAGGCGCTGGTCAGCAAGTGGGTCGAAAAGGGAGACATCACGCCTGCCGTCATACAGGTGAGAGCGAGACAACTACACTACTAGAAGCTGGCCACACAGGTACTTATTACATACGGACTCAAGACTTCGTACGCGTCCTATAATTTCTGTAGCTTCATGCTAAAATCCCGTAAAAATGCAATTTCAGTTTTTCCCAAATCTGCCAATTTTCTTTGTTTAATAATGCGCTTACCATGAATTGCATTTAATTTTTATAATTATGTACGAAGTCTTCTACTAGTAGGCTAATCAGCAAAATTTCTTGTTTCAGGTGTTCTGGGAGATGTTCCTCAAAAAAATAGATGGAACAACTGATATGGACAGCTACGCCGCCCTCGCTTTACTGGTGATGATCGCTCACGCCAAACCTTCCGTCGCGATCGCCAACCTCGAGGTCATACAAACGCACGGGCTCACCGGCGACTACTACTCGCGAGACCTCAGCGCTCAGCTTCTTCTAGCTATAGCTGAGAAGAAACAAAGATATCCTGCCGATCACTCCATATTCACTGCTCTATACGACAGCCTACTGGAAACTTACTCAAAACTTAACAAATTCGCGTCGTTCGCGGCTAACTCCGTCGACTTCATCTATGCAGTCTGTGACGGACCTGAATTAATATGTGAGAAACTTTTAGCTGAAATGTACAAAAGGATTGAAGAACATATGGTAAAAGAAAGTGAGAATGAAGAAGAAGTGACGCTGCCGACTGAATTGTTGGAACGCTTCGTGTTTATGCTCGGACATGTTGCGCTGCAGCAGTTGATATATCTGGATGTAAGCGTGTACAGTGAACTTAGGAGGCGAAATCAGGTATAACTGAGAAACCGTAATGTGTTTGTTAACTACTGCTTCTACTTTTTGGCTTATTCGTAGTGGTAGACTATCTAAAAAAAATTACGTGACTTCGGTTTGCTCGGCGGCTGAAGCAGATATTTGGATGCCGAATATAATTAATGTCTACGAGTATGTCCAGAACTGGTTGTATTTGTTTCTGTATATTCTCATGGTTTATATGAATTTTCGCTATGGATCGTTTATTTGTTATTTTCTGTGTAATTATTATCTACATGCTTATTTTTTATCACTGCAAAAAATATATTTTGATATACTCAGACCATAAAATTAAACATCTTTCCTTGTGAAACAAACTATTCATGGTCAGCATTATATTTTTTATCATTGGAACATTTGATTTCTACGGTTATTTGCTTAATTTCATAGTAATAAATAAATAAATAAGTTTCAATAAGAATAGTCTGATTTATTTACAAATACTAAAATAATGACGTTTGATTAGGCTCGAGAGCTAGGCGTAGCGATACTCGTGCGTGTCTCTGTCGCTACGCATCGCTTCGTCCTGCTATTACACTTCATTCTAATCAAGCTACATTGTTTCGACTGTAATAAAAGAGTGTTCCAGTGTATTTAGTGAATGTATTGAACAGGTGCGCGAAGAGCGCAAAGCGGAGGAGAAGCGCAAGAAGAAGGCGGGCGCGGCGTTCGCGACGCCGGGCCGCAAGGGGCGGGTCGACGACCTCCGCCGCCAGACGCTCCTGAACGCCAGTGGCGTCAGCGCCTCCTCGCGCGGCCTGCGCTCGGCCAGTGTCTCTTCTAAAGGACCCTCGGTAACTAACACCTTTTTCAATACATTTGCTCGTATGGACTTCATCATTTATTAATTTATTGAAACAAACAAACTAACAAATTAATTATGATTTTCATTAATAAAATATATGCTAAAAGTAGCTAAATCATTAACAGAGTGTTTAAATTACGAACAACCAGTCGACCAACCAGTCGACCAACCAGTCGACCACCCAATCGAACAACCAGTCGACCAACCAATCGAACAACCAGTCGACCAACCAACCAGTCGAACAATCAGTCGACCAACCAATCGACCAACCAGTCGACCAACCAGTCTACCAACCAGTCGACCAACCAGTTGACCAACCAATCGACCAACCACTCGACCAACCAGTCGATCAACCAATCAATCTGTAATAACTACTGTAATACTTCTTGGGTTATATAATTTACGTATGACTTGGGGTCCTAACTAGATATGAGAGAAATAAAAGAGTTCGTTTGCAGTTCACGAATGTCCGGCTCTATTCGTAAGAAAACTTAATTTACGTAACAAATGTTTTTACATTTGGGAATAATGTAGTACACAGGACCTGATCGAGACGCGAGATGGGGAACGACTGCCGAGCGCGCCGCGTGGCTGTTCCTACGAACGCATGTTGCTTTGTCAGCATTCATGTGTCACCACAAATCGAACAGTAGATTTAAGAGGTTGGGGGGGTAAAAGTTTCAAGTTTCAGGATCTTTTCAGAAGCAACCATTCGACCAACCAGTCGACCAACCAATCGACCAACCAGTCGACCAACAAGTCGATCAACCACTCGACCAACAACTTGACCAACCAATCGAACAACCAACCGTTTGACCAACCAATCCACCAACCAGCCGATCAACCACTCGACCAACCAATAGAACAACCACTCGACCAACAACTCAATCGACCAACCAGTCGATCAACCAATCGACTAACCAGTCGATCAACCACTCGACCAACCAATCGAACAACCAGTTGTTTTCGATTGCCACATCTCCATGTAATAAGGAGTCTCTATAATGAAATATTATGCGAAGCCCCATACAAACTTACATCCCCTGGTTTAAGGGGTTGAGGGGTAAAAGTTCCTTGAAACTTTTATCTTAAACTTGTTTAAGGATTTTTTTGTTGTTTGTGTACCAACCACTCGACTCGATCAGAGGGCAACATTTTACATGAAAATATTTTTGGTGGGATTTCACTTCTTCGACCGACCGACCAATCGACCGACCACTCAACCGACCACTCGACCAAACAATAGATTGTTTTCGATTGCCACATCTCCCATATACTCGTAATAAGGAGTCTATTCCATCCCCTGGTTTGAGGTTGGGGGGTAAAGTTCCAAGTTTCAGGATTTTTTGTTGTTTGTGTACTAACACTCGACCAACCTCTTGACCAACCACTCGACTCGATCAAAGTATTACGCAGAGTCACCTTTGAATTTAATTCCATGAGTTTTTGAGACAAACGAGAGACTTAAGAAAAATAAAAGACTCTAATTAAATGCCGCAACAAAATCAAGGTATGCGAAAAACGAACGAACCTGAAATAACTTTAAAAGAACAACTGACAACCAAAAATACTTCATTAATCAGATTACAAGATCCATTTGTTAGTTAACGCAAGCAATATAAAAAATAATAGTAGTTTATGCAACGGTACATAATAAGGGGTATAAAACTCGAGTGTCGGTTTATGGGACGCAGGCGAGCGTAGCGAGCCAAGTTCCATAATAGAAGACACGAGTGTTTTATACCTAATTATGTGGAGTTGCATACACAACTTTATCTACTCTCATATCGTGAATCCTAAAATAATGTGTTCAGAAACAAACCTTAATGATTATCTCTTTTTCCGGTGATAACTGCCAAGTGAAGTTCCTATAGCTGCTTTAAAGACACTCGAAGGCAAATCGTAAACGATTTTATCACTTATTTCATTAAAAATATGTAAATACAACTTTTGTTTGCTGAGTTTTCCGTTATTGCAATGAAACCTCCTTGCAGCCACAGACTACAAACGCATCAAGCTGTCAATGGCGTGCCTATAAAAATTAAAAAATTGTTTAATAGGTCTCCCGCGATGACTGTTAGTAAATTCAATACTTCATAATACACTCCCACAGATAAAAAAATGCTCCTAAGAGTGTTTCTAAGCACAGATTGACATTATGAAGATGTTAACCTACAATTTTTGAACGCATTATTGAGGATTAACGATATGAGAGTAGATAAAATAAACAAAAGCTCTTCAATCCCGTTAAATTATCGCTGACACTGTTCCTGCTACTCATTCTAAAAGTATAGCCAATTTATCAGTCAGAACGCGTTATTTGATAGGGGTGGTCCTAGACAAGTCTATTTGAGCCAATCCCAAGCTATAACTTTAATGGTTTTTCAATAGATAAAGAGGAAGAAAAATTTGACGCGAGCCGGATTTGAACCTGCGACTTTCGGCGTACCGTGCCGACGCTCTACCAACTGAGCTATCGCGTCTTTAAGCGGCTAGTTCAAATTTCTCTCCTCCTTATTCATTATACACTTGGTCGCTTACAGGACGACTAGCGCCGTCTACCCTTGGCGTATATCACTTTATGGGCCGATAGTCCTTGTCGGCACAAATCGAACGATGAACGCTTTTTCTGGTTTGTTTTAGATTTATTTTTGACATTTAGACACAGCATGTGCGACTTTCGGCGTACCACAGGTTCAAATCCGGCTCGCGTCAAATTTTTCTTCCTCTTTGTCTATTGAAAAATTTTAACAGTGACACCTGCTGTGTCTAAATGTCAAAAATAAATCTAAAACTTTAATTGTGTTGCTGATTGTGTGTATCCAGACAGCACCAAATTAATTTTTTTCAGTCAAAGTAACATCAATTTTCTTATGATTTTTTTACTTCATACATAGGTATACTGGAAAATTAAAGAGACTATTTCTTAAACAATTAGATTTTTTGTATTATTCGTATAATTCGAATACTACCCAAAATATGAATCGAATATTCGAATACTAAAAGAATCGAATATTTGCAAGCCTTAGTTTGGTTCTTGTGTATGGAAATGGGGACATAAATGGCTGTATCTTATGATAGTGTTGTCGTAAAAGCTTGATATTTTCACAGCTTCAAGTGTCATAATATTTGATATTAATTTCGTGAGAAAAAAGGGTTTTGACAGACAAACAGATGGGCAACAAAGTGATCCTATAAGTTCCGATTTTTTTCCTTTTGATTTACAGAACCCTAAAATTTGTGTAAAATTTTCATACAAAATGTATGGGATAGGATTTCTGCAATTTCTGACATTTTAGTACTCCAACCTAGGTTGGTCCTTTAGAAGTCTTTGATCAGTATTAGAAACAGGATCGATTGAAATCAAAAACGTTTTTTGTGTAAAATGGCCATTCTCTTGCATTTTAAAAAAAATCTGTGAATGGGGATCAAAATTTTACGACAGGTTATCGTGAGTGTCTTAAGACCATTTTCGTGTAGCTGTAATGGTTAACGTATCTGCCCTTGCTATAACTCCACCCTGTATCAGACATCAGGAAGGTTATTTCAGCGCCAAGAAAGCCAAGTTGCCATGGTTCGAAAAATCTCTTGAACAGTCGATCGCGCGAGTATAGCCCTCCAAAGGCAGATGAAACGTTTAATTTGTCCAATAGGCGAACACGACAATGACTGAAGACGAGGCGGGACTGGAGGGCGCGGTGGCGGACGACGCGGACGCGGAGTATGTTCGCAGTGTGTGCGACAAGGACATCGTGGGGCCCAACACCTCTCTGTCTCGCTCCCTCCCGCTGCTGCGCTTCCTGCTCTCCAACCCCGCTCGGTGCACGCCCCCGCTGCTGACCGCAGTAGCGACCACGCTCACCAGGTAACTTGCTACAAGTGGACTGATTTCGCTACCTACACTCAAATGTTTTTGTGTAATGTTTCGGTGCGGGGGCCTTGAGGCACACAATCCGCGGTCTGCACAGAGCAACATATGTCTGACTCTATCACTCTCACCCGGCGCTTTGCCCATGATGACTCGCGCACAATAACAATTGTAGTTTATGCCACTGTCAGGTAAAGATAGTCATTGTAACATGAGTGCTTGTTTGTGACATGAGGCGCAGCCGAATGTCACAATAGACAGCACGAATGTTACAATGACTAGTTTGCAATCAGTGGCATATATTACTTTTTCTACGAGCATAAAAATTATTAAGAAAATAACGTACCCTTTGTTTACTTTTGTCGTAACAGTAGAGCACTAGAACACCTCCACTTTTTTGGCAATAAAGTCCTCTTGAGTTTGGTACGCTGCCTTAATTATTTCGGTCGGCGTAAATATTTTACTTTTAAATTATATTTTAAATTAAAAGTTTTTTTTTTCACAGATTAAATAAGCGCGAACGGCTCGAATTCCTCTCGGCTAGCCATCATATAATACTGTGTATAGGGGGGTTCAGTTCATAAGTGCATGAATTCTTTTTTGAAGTTGTCCTTTTTGGCTTGGTAACTGGCATATTAGCCAATACAACATAGTATTAACGTAATTTTGTTGCTAAACCTAACAAAAAGGTGAAAAAATTATACTACCGTATTGTAGACAGTTGCATTTGTAAATATTACGCAACTGTTGTCGGAATGGCAATGTTTGTGATACTGTTTCCGGTTTCGTATTTCGAACTTTAACAAATGGGAGTAGGAAAAGTATTTTGTGTTCCTGTTTTCCGCCCTACTCGGCAAACCATGTTTTGACCCTCATGTACGAGCGGGCGGAGGGAACTTTATGCTAGGGGGGGGGGATCTTTTTTCCTAACACGTTAGCGATATTTTATAATTGTTTGAGAAGAATAGCGTGAGCCCAACACCTCTCGGTCTCGCTATCTCCCTCTGCTGTGATTCTTGCTGTCCAACCCCGCTACACGCTCACACTCCATAACAAGGACATCGTGATCCCAACAAACTGTACTGTAGCACCACCGTGTCAAAATTTAAAGGAATGGAAAAGAAAACGTAGTAACGTTTACGCAACAAGGCATAACCTTGTATAAATTGCAATAAATTTTCAATATTTTTTTTATGAACCGGGAACTTTGTAGAAAATGGCTATATATAACGGTCAAACTGGCCAGTTGCCGCGGTTCGTTAATAATGATTGACCCTCCTGCCTTCTGCGCCGTAGATCGTGCCATAACCGTGGGTTCGATCGCCGCCCAGAACAAACATTTGATAATTTTTTGTAAACTTACATGGTGTCTCCATTTTTCTTTCCGTTAATTTAATGTAACTACCTCCATCGAACGTCATGTTACCTTCAAGTTTTATAGATAACATAAAGTAAACGGTTGCAGGTTCATGCTGGTGTCGAGTACCGTGTGCGAAGACTGCCTGCAGCTGGTGATGACGGTGCTCAAAAAGCGGTCTAACAACGTGCCGCTGCGCACCAACCTGACAATCGCCTTCGTCGACCTCACGCTGCGGTTCCCTAACACCACGCAACCGTGGACTCACCATATTTATCACATGTGAGTTATATATACAACTACAATGTGAATTTCTATCGGTTTTGCGTGGTTTACTTCTAAAGCACACCCTGAACATAAAAAACCGAGCGCGTTACCACTTTTAAATTGATAGAAGCGTATATTCAGTACAACTGACCCGGCTGCAAACCATGACAATCGTGCGGGGGGGGGGGAGGTAGTGAGTGTTAGGGGGGAGGGGGAGGTAGCGGGGGGCGAAGAGTGTCCGTTCTGTACGATTAGTAACTATTATTATTTTATTCTGTGCCTTATCCCAAGTGATTCTCTAATAAAATAAGCAACATTCCCGAATATAGGATTCAAAATGCTCGGTCTGCCCGCAAGTAAATGCTTTTAACTTTTTGTAAAATTTCTCTGTTTGCACATACATTTTAAGTGGACAACCACGGTAAATTTATTACAAATGCGTGAGAGCAGGACGGAGCGATACGTGTCTCTGTCGCTCCAATCGCTTCACTTCATCCTGCTCTCACACACCTGTCGTTCTAATCCAGCTACATTTCTCCAAATGTATGTGTTTATTTGAGATTAACATTGCAGCCTAAGCGACGAAGAGCTAGAAGTCCGACAATGCGCAGTGAAGTTGCTTTCTTTCCTCGTCCTACACGAGATGGTTCGAGTGAAGGGTCAGATCGCGGACATGGCTCTATGCTGCGCCGACCGAGACCCTCGCATCGCTAATATGACCAGGGTGTTCTTTAAACAACTCTCGCTGAAGGGGAACAACCTGTATAATGTGATGCCGGATATTATATCCCGGCTCAGTGACCCGGATCTGGCCGTGCTCGAGGAACAGTACAGGGTTATTATGAAGTAAGTGAAAATATTTTATGAATAATATCAAGTACATTTTTATAAAATAATTTTTCTACTCCCATTTGTTAAAGTTTGAAATACGAAACCGGAAACAGTATCACAAACATTGCCATTCCGACAACAGTTGCGTAATATTTATAAATGCAACTGTGTACAATACGATACGGTAATATAATTTTTTCACCGTTTTGTTAGGTTTGGCAACAAAATTACGTTAATACTATGTTGTATTGGATGCCATCGGCTAATATGCTAGTTACCAAGCCATAAAGGACAACTTCAAATAAGAATTCATGCACTTATGAACTGAACCCCCCCATACACAGTATTATATGATGGCTGGCCGAGAGGGATGCAGCAGTGAAATGAAAAATGAAATGAAATATTTTAAAGAAAGAGAAAGATATACACTGTAATACATGAACTTAGTGATTTACGTTCGCGCTTATTTAATCTGTCAAAAAAAAAACTTTTAATTTATAGTTTAACGATAAACATCTTGATTTCCATTGAAAATTTGTAAATATAAGTAAAATATTCACGCCGACCGAAATAATTAAGGCAGCGTACGAAACTCAAGAGGACTTTATTACCAAAAAAGTGGAGGTGTTCTAGTGCTCTACTACTACGACAAAAGTAAACAAAGTCAGTACGTTATTTTCTTAATTATTTTTATGCTCGTAGAAAAAGTAATGTATGCCACTGATTGCAAACTAATCATTGTAACATTCGTGCTGTCATATCTTTACTTGACAGTGGCATAAACTACTATTGACGTAAAGTGATAGGCGAGTTGAGAGTTAGGTAATTTGATCGAGTTCATCTGACTCCGCACGCACGTATATTCGTAGGACAGGGTAGCTACACACATGTTTGATTCGGCATGTTCGGTTCGGCTTTTTCTTAGAACTAAAGTTGTCTGTTGTATGAAAAAGGCCGAACCGAACATGCCGAATCGAACATGTGTGTAGCTACATTGCGACTTCGTGTTCGAGATAGCGTTCGTCAGCGGGTACGCTGCGGGTTAGTTGTATCGTCGATCGTGTAAAAAATATGACTCTGCTCATCGCTAAGTCACGAGGACAATCAATATCCAAATGCCTAATTGATAAAATTTTGCATGTCTTCCCTTCAGTAGAAACGCACCCTAAGGATCTTGCTCTTATACTTATTTATGACACGAAGTTAGAAGTTGAAATAGTGTTACAAACATCTTACAAATATCATTTTCTGAAAAAAAAAAAATTTTTCTAGGAACTTTTTAACTCGATATCTTAATTCACAGATATATAACCTCCCTAATCCAAAAAGACCGCCAAATGGAAGCGTTAGTGGAGAAGCTATGTCAACGTTTCAAACTATCCACTGAGGAGAGGCAATGGCGTGATCTTGCGTACTGCCTGTCGTTATTTACTTACAACGAGCGGTCGTTGCGAAAACTTATTGAGAACATCGACTGTTATAAGGACAAGCTACACTGCCATGGTGTCATGGATTCCTTTACCACGCTCATGAACAATACTGCGAAGAATGCTAAGAATGAGATCAAGGTTAGTTTACCATCGCCTAGAGACAAGCGGCTTTCTTTCTACTATCGCAAACTGATTGACATTAGCTAACAAAATGTTGCGCATAATTTTTATACATGAATAGAAAGTCACTTGTATCAGGGCCCATGCTTTTCGCGTATCGATTACAATCGTCATATTTTATTGACCTTTGATTCGACCACGTCTAATAATGTACTGATTGATCAAGATTAGCTTATCCATGTACACACGGCCGCTCGTCGGTGGAAACACCTTGACCTTGAGCGGGTCTCTGGTTTCGGGCGTTTGGGCTGGTTTTGTTTATATGTGCTTGCCGCCGTGCGTACTGACATTTTGTTTGTCAAGGGGAAATCCATCCACCTGCACCAAAATTTACCAAATACTGTCTTCTTCTTCTTGTCAATGTTCAAATGCTTTTAAATGTTTTCCTCCCAAAACCTTGCCACTCCTATGGCTTTATTCGAAGCCTCACGAAGATCCTCGCCAGTGCAGGTGGAGGGGCACAGTGGACAAGAGAGCAAGTGCGCCATGTTCTGAGATGGAGCTCCACAGTCACAGTGCTTTAGCAACTGGTCTGCGAAGCCCCACCTCGCCATGTTTTCTCTGCAGCGGCCAACCTGAGTTCGCAGACGGTTTAGCGACTTCCAGGTTGACCACTGCAGATTGTGTGCTGGTGGCAGAGTTTCTGCAGGTGGGACGTATCCTGATGGGACTGGGAACCAAATACTGTCGAAATAATGTAACTTGATTAGAATGACAGTACGACAGAGCTAAGTAATAGTACTATCATGCATACCCGTGGGTGTCGTAAGAGGCGACTAAGGGTTAACTGGAGGATGGGCAGCAGCATCCTCCTTTGTATCTTACATCTTACTTACTGCGGTCACCTTCAACCGCGGTCCATGGTGCCAGCCGTAACGCTAACAACCGAGGTGACTATGGTACTTCCCCTCCACATTTTTCCGGCAAAAGCTGGAATTCTGGAGGGAGCTCCCTGTCCTGTAGTGGACGTTTCATGGTATGTTATGATGACTATCATGCAGAACGGACATTCTCCGCCCCTCTTGCAATCTCCCCCGCACCCCCGCGCAGTGCTCCTGCGGGTCAGTTGTATTGTACTGAATATGCGGGCCTACGCGTGCTTCCAATTTCAAATTTCTTATTTGCACTCGTTGTATGTAGTACTAGTGTTCGGGGTGTGGTATCGCTCTGTCATTCTTGTCAAACTGCATTAGTATGACTAGTCGGAGTCGGTTTGTTGAGAAGGACACGGCTCTTCCATGTCCTTTTTATAGAAAATGTAAAGGGTGCGACTCACGTCTAGCGAAGAGATTTAAAAAAATACTTTCTTAGAAATTTCTATTGTATTGAAATGAGAGGCTATGAGTGTCCGACTCGTTCGATGAGTGACTAAAATAGGCGCGCACGCTAAGCAAACACTGGTTTTAATGAAGAGCACAAATCATATTGTACAACACCACTGCACTTGGCCTTGAGGCCTGTCAGGTGTGGATCTTCAATATGACACGCGCGTCCTCCCTGGATGTTTTGCGTCTGTTCGTTTCTATGCATTTTGTATTAAAAAAGATATGGGAAAGAAATGTGTCCGCATCCTGTCCTGCACTTACGTGTTTTCTGTCTGGCCAGCCCTTTGGGTAAGCGACCGGTCTAACAATGCCTGTATGGGTGCCCGTACACGGTCAATTCGGGTCCCGTTCAATATTGAAGTGATGACGATGCCATATGCGTCTAAAGGAAAGAAAGAAAACCTGATCGGGATATCCGTCAATCTTCTTCTTACAGAGTCAATGAGGATTGTGATTAAAATCGCGATCTTAATTTCTTTTTCTTTTCTTTAGCTGCACCCCGATCAGTTTGAAATCCAGATTGATTGTGACCTTACGATAACCAATTTTTGTTCCACAGAGCTTAGTAACAGAGCTCAGCGACAAGATAGAAGAGTGTTTCGCAGTGCGGTCCGGCTCCGACGGCGAGGGGGACGGGGAGAGGGGCGGGGGGGCGACGTCCCCCGCGCCCGCCCCCCGCGCCACGCCCCGCCGCGCGCGCCCCGCCCCCGCCCCCGCGCGCCGCAACCGCAGGCGCTCCTCTTCCAGCCCTGACGAGGTACCTACATTGTTGCAGACAAGCAAATCGTATAATTCGCCGTTTACAAACGACCGACAAATTGTAAAACGGCGTCGGCAGATTATAAACGGGTTTAGATCATTACTGGTGCATTTTGGGTTGGATTAGGTTATCTTATACAAACGAATTACGCGTCGTTATGTAAAATGCCGAGGAAGGTTCTCGGCATTTTGTAAAATTCTAAGGCATTATGTGAAGCGGCGAATACCATTTGCCTGCGACACATACACGAGATTGAGTCATCAGCTGTCATACGAGAGAACTGTTTCAATATTACGACAGCTCAGCTAATGCCCCCGTGGTCCAGTGAATAAGGCAATGGTTTCAAACCCGATGCGCGCCGGTTCGACTCCAGCTAGTCCCACCCATAGATGTTTTAAGATTCCGAAAAAAAAAAGGAAGAGATGAAGTAAGAGAGCTGAATTAAACAAAAATATACCTAGAATGTTCTGTAACGAGTAGCACCAGTATAGGCACGTCACCGCCGTATAGTTACCGTCTATAGTTCAGTGAAAAATAACTTAAAGAAAGGAACAAGAGAAAAGATGACTACAGTCGAAATAATTTCGCTTAATAATGACAGCGGAGGATGTGACCTCAAGACGGAGCGATGCTTAAGGTACTGGAGCGACAGAAACACGTATCGCTCCGTCCTGCTCTCACGCATAGCTCTGTCACAGTAAATATATAAGCTAAAGCAGTATGGAAACTCCTAACAAACGTCTAAAAATGGCGCACTCACACATGCTCACACCTCTACAGGAAAATAAGCAGTTTTCGCGCTGAACTCAGTCGTGGGTGCAAAAAACATGATACAAACAAATAGGTACATAATATAGGGTCCCTATAAGTATGTATCTGTCCTTGTGCGATAAAAGGCGACTAAGTATCTTAATCTGCCCTTGTGTCATAAAAGGCGACTAAGTGTCTTAATCTACCCTTGCGTGATAAAAGGCGACTAAGTGTCTTCATCTGCCCTTGTGTCATAAAAGACGACTAAGTGTCTTCATCTGCCCTTGTGTCATAAAAGGCGACTAAGTGTCTTTATCTGCCTTTGTGTAATAAAAGGCGACTAAGTGGCTTAACCTTCTGACTTAACATGTTATGCAAGATTATCTGCTAAATTTATTTTAACTTTAACTTGACACGATCAGGAGTTCCAGGACCATAAAATTGAATAACTTTCCTTAAAGAGCTCTATCGACTGACGCAGTTTCTAATGCTAATGGACATAAAAAAAATCGTATTTTGACTTCTTACGGAAAGTTGTTTAGTTTTACGGTCCGAAAACATGCTGAAAGGAACACAGGTGATAGAAGCACTCAATATTTGAGTTCATCATACTATTCTTATTTCAAAACTTCTGGGTTACAACCCTGACGCTCCGACGCAGAATAGTTCTTTTTTTCAAAAAAAGGCCCGAGTTTCCATACTGCTTTAGCTTATATATTTACTGTGGCTCTGTCCTGCTGTCATACTATCAAGCTACATTACTTCGACTGTTCACCCACTCATTTGTACTCAAGTGTTTATTTGTCTGGGTCCAGCCTTCCGCTAAAGTTGTAACAGCCACTAAGGCTATCAACAAAACTCCACTACATACAAAAACTCAAGTTACCTATTATGTCAACGATTTTTCCAAAATTATCGACAGTTGCAAAAAGCGTCTTTAAAGTTAAACCTCTTTAAAGATACGTAGGTACTGACAAAGGCCGAGCTCAGCATGATGCTCTACTTTACAGAAAGTAGTACTTATTTTGTAGCTCGCTCGCTCGGTACCGACCGGCGATAGCCGATGGCTTTAGTACGTCGTAATCGTAATGAGTCGGCACTATGGTATGGGTCGGGTTCTGTTGCCGAACCTAAAATGAAAGTCCAAACTCATGTTGTACTTTACTTACACTTTAAATATCAAAAATAGTTTTTCTCAGATAAAATGTTTAGTCTCTCTGAATCCTTTCTACCTTGTTGTCTTTGTGTGTACAGAACGAACCTCCAAATGTAGAAGGAACGCCGCAGTCAGTTAGAAAATCTAACAGAAGACCCATGGCGAGGCAAAATAAACCAATTTCTGACGACTCAGAAGAATCAGGTATTTTTTCAATTACCAGCTCTAAGTACGCATGACATAAATAAAGATTATCCAATTTTTTTTTATGTGGCTGGTGTTAGGAAACGCCTGGGTTATACAAAGTCTCCAATGGCAGATTTCCAATCTAAAAATTAATCAAAAAAGAAACTGCGAGCACACACATCATAACATCCCATGAAACGTCCATTGCAGGATTTGCAGGAATAGATTAAATATAAATAGTCACCTGATCCCAAACTAGGCAAAATTCTACGTTGGTCAACTCCCTCCAGAATCCCAGCATAAGCGCAGCATAATGTGGAGAAGAAGCACTATAGGCACCACGCTTGTTAGCGTTGCAGCTGGCACTATGGGCATCGGTTGTTGATGACCGCAGTATGTAAGATGGTGCGATACACAGGAAGCTGCTGCCCATCCTCCAGTTCACAAACCCTTAGTCGCCCCTTACGACACCCACGGGTATATATGGGTTGGTACTATTGTTTGACGGCACCACATGGTCCCATTTTTACTTATTGAGGAATATTTTAGTGTTAAGCAACATGACCTCAATTATTTACTGCAAGTTCACCAGTTTATTTTAAAACGGGAAGCTGCCATGGTGCTCTCAAGAAATAAAAAAAACATATTCTAGAGAAATAATGTTCTTACGCAGATGACGATTTTGAGAAAAAAGACGAAGAAGTCTTCAAAAAGCCGGCGACAACAAGGAAAACTACGCGAAGAAGAAAGTGATCGGCTTGTGTCATTTACTGATGGATTATATTGATTTAGTGTTAATAAATATTAATTTAATTCAAGAATTTTCTTATTTCTTTGTAAATGTAAAGATTTTAAATGGGAAGAAACAGTTTATATGGGAAGTTAAAGTTATTTTTTTCTCAATTCGATCTAAAAAGTTGTTTTCACGGTCTGAATAACACGCTATAAGAGTGCTAATTTTCTTTTTACACTTTGTATTTTCAGAATAGTCACTATACGAGGGTGTTCAATATAGTGAGAATGAACAACATTTTGACTGTAAAGTCTTTTGATGTTTATGAATATTGATATAATTCACTAAAAAGATGGTGTTATAACCTTAAGCCATGATATTAAGAAATATACAGGGTGGATTTGATTGATTTGATTTGATCGGTTGCTCAGGGGCGGGATCCTAGATAAGAAAATTTTACCTGGCGGGGCGGGATCAGTATCAGTGACTGAACAAGTTTTCCCAAGGAACATAGGTCGAAATACGAAAATCAATTTTTGACCTCCCATAGAAACTGCATCAGCTGATAGCGCATTTTGTATGGAAGGTCAAATTTGGTTTTTCGTATTTCGACCTATGTTCCTTGGGAAAAGTTGTTCAGTTACTGATACTGATCCCGTCCCTGAGCTATGGCACGCAATCAAATTAGCACCCTGTATAAAAAAAGAGACCTGGTACAACATACGCATGCGTGCCGTTTGCATTTGATTAGTTCTGCCATCCGCATGCCTGACGCGGAAGCACGTATAGCGTGTCCAGGATAAGTTTGGCTCTGACGTCTATTTTGTGCTCATGGATGACAGGCGGAGAACCAATGAACGAATCGCACGCCCTCCCCCGCCTGCCGCGCCGCGCTACCTAATTTTTTTACTACTGCGCATTTAAGGTCACAGCCCAAAGATATTTGAACCTCGCGAGCGCAGCGAGGTTCAAATCTCTTTGTCACAGCCAGATCCAATTCTGTACGACGTCATGGACGAATAAATAAAGAAGGACTGTCAATCCCCTTTAATAGAAATCGTATTCCGGAAAGGCATTAAACTGGATGGCGCTAATAAACAGCCTGAGAAGTTATTACGATTTATCGAGTATTCCGCTTAAAAAACATACCAAATTTCAATGTTAGCGTTTCTTTATATTGAAACTATGTTGAAATTTTGAATGATTTTTTAGCAGAAAACTCGATAGTTCATAATTACTTTTCAGGTAATTTGAAAGCGCCATCTAGTTTTAATGAGTTTTATGGTTTTCCGGGGTACGTTTTCTAGTATGGGGATTGCCAGTCTTGTTATTATTCGTCCATGACGACCTATATGAAATGATCACAATGATCAAATGCGGACGGCATGTCACTGACATGACTTGACAAGCGCCCCAAGTGTGACTCGCTCGACCACGGATTGTATGACTGAACGGCTTCGGATTCCGAGGTCGTACGTTCTTCGCCGGGCATTACGAGCTCGTACATTGAATATCCGGCCGATTGCACGGCCACGGAATTGGGATCCATAGTACATACATTCCGAGGGCGGTCATTCCTGGCCATACAATACTGGGCCGGCTTTTCTTGTATCGGTCCATTAATAAACGGCACAAGCAACACGAAAAACACCACCCAAAGCAACGGAAAACGTGTACAAGCAAAGGCTTATAGCAGAGTATTCTGTGACATAAATTTGCTTCTGGCACTCGCCGGCCGCTGCCGCGGCACGCTCGCTTGGCTCGTGCGTTGTGGTCGCATCGGTTAGGTTGAGATGAGTTTATCTAACGGTACTATGAAAAGGCTCAAAAGTCAAGCTTCGAATTCCGACGTTGTACAATCTGTGGTCGGACATGATTGGTACGACCGCGGAAAACGCAGCCAATATTTCTGAGCCATCTGGCTTCGGATTCCGAGGTCGTACATTCCGTGGTTGTACATGCTTGGTTGGGTTCGGAGTGCCCAATTTACGGCCACGGATTGCACAGCCAAGGGAAGTCACTACTTGGCTTCGCATTCCGCGGTCGTAATTATTATATGCCGATTTACCTTTTTGAACTTACCACCAAAAAAACGGCGGAACCAAGGAGGTTTAAGTAGCAGAACTTTCTGCTGTGGAGGGAGACAAGATCGTATCACTTTCTTGCGAGGGACCTCCATACTAAAATGTATGGATTTTTATCAAATCCTAAAAACGTAACATAGGTGGGACTAATAAATGTTACTACCACAGTAAGTTTTTCTGGTGAAAACACTTACGATTCAGGAAAAAAACGGTGTTAAAAATCACGCATAAAATGGCTATTACGGATTATTTACGCTTCCGTTCTTAGTAATCATCAATTCACAAGTAAAAAGAGATATATTTTCACTTTCGCAAACAAAGTTTATACTAAAACATTAAATTTTTAAAGATTTCTTGATTTTTATAAAATTTAATTGAGTATTTGACCGACTAGTAATAGGCGACTGGGCTACGCGATACACTTCACATACAGAATATGTATATGACGGACTCTATAGTTTTTTACTCTGAGGGCGGAACCCTCGGTGCGCTAGTCCGATGCGCACTTGTCCGGTTTGGTTTGACATTGACAATTTAAAAAAAAAATACTTTTCTCTTTTTTGTTGCCAGACCGTTACTAAAGAGACGAAATTCGTATGTTATGTTATGTTATGTTTTTTTTTTTTTTTTATTTATTTATTACACATTATAATGATATTTATTTTTACATTTCGCTCGCACGAAAACCACTATGGTTTATCTGTGCTAAGGGAGTCGATTATACACTGGCAAAAATACTTAGCAATTCCTATTCAATTTTCTAATATTAGTAAGGCATATTCTAATAATATTAATTAAGTATTTCTAGTTATCTGTTTGTTTGAGCATCAAAGCATTCACTCGATGTCCTTTCAGATATAATGCGACATAATTTTGGTGGAGGACTGTGGTCTCTGCCTACCCCAACGGGAAAGAGGCGTGATGTTATGTATGTATGTAATTTTGACCCCTGATCCAATTTTCCTAAAGTCCAAACTGCAATAAAACAGGTGAGTTTAAGCTAATTCTTTTCAACAATACTTTTGTTACTCGGACCATATTAGGACAGTCATTTGGCTAAGCCTACTTAAGGCTAACTAACATAGGTCGGTATACAAATAAATAGTTTGACCTTTACAAAATGCGCTATCAGCTAATACAGATGACCGATGCTTCGATTGAATTTAAATTTTTTCATAGTTTCACTATGTTTCAGTTTTATGGTCAGAGTAGAATAAAGGGACGCGAAGCACCCTATACAGGGTGACCCTAGGGTCTTTGGTCTTGATCTCTGCGAACCTCTCGGGTGATCGCTCTAATAATGAAACTAAACTACTTTTGTGCATTCGCTAATTATTTTTCTTTTCCATACAACGAACCAAACCAAAAACAACCCAAAAAGTTTTTGCTTTTATATTGGAGTCGTAAAAATAAATATTCCGTTTCAATCCTGATTTGAATAGGCGTATTCTTTGAATTCTACTTTCCACGGAAATAAAAATCCTGTTATAGCTACACTGCAATATTTCTTTAGTTCTTCCCTTTAGCCCAAAAATCGTCCCTTCTCTCTCAGTTTCGTTCGTCCAAATCTCGACTCATGTACTGGTAACACTGCTGTTGGCCTGTTGTGTTGTTTGTTGTTATTTTGTATTTTATAAAATAATTCGATACCTGAGCTAAATGAGATTAGGCGGCTTACTCTTGTTGTTTTCTATTTCTTTAATGTTCAGGGCCGGCCTAGCTATGTTAAATGCTCATTATAAGTGCAGGAATGGGTTATATCCCCGGTCAAACATCTCTAGGTTCCCGGTCCCTGACAGTAAAGTGCCTTGGACCATTCATTATTCTGATTATAATCCACCGAACTTCACCGCGCCTTCAGTTTATGGAAAACCGTGGGCTGACCCGGATATTGGTAAGTTTTTTATGTAAAAGGATCATTCAAATTATTAGCTATCAGCCAGGCGCGCACCTATGACCCCCCTGGTTTTGCGGATGAACACCCGCGAAGGCAACGGTGATCAAGTGCGTGTCGGGCCACGCGCACTATAGTGTTCCGTAGTTTTTTAGGATTTTTGCAAAGCAGGTTTTTATTTAGTATTTCATAACATAAGTTTTCCACGCAATAAATAAAATAAATAATAAAAAATAAAATAAACTTTTTACCTCCTAATTCTCAGAAAGGTCGTATTTTTATTATTTCTAGCTTTGCAGCTATAGCTCATTAACCTGTAAAGCCTACTTAGCTGTAATAATTTTCCTTTTGATTTCATCATATATGCTACTTCTGTGAATTTTTTTACATTTCCATTGACAACTTGTAGGGGGGAAAACAGAACTCCAACAAAAAATTGTGCTTTCAAACTAAATATTTTGCAAACGGATCCTTAACTCGAAAAATGGTAATCGAAGACTCACATTGTTTTTAAAAGACCTATCCAACCACACCCCACACAATGGGGTAGATGAGAAAAAAAAGTTCGCTTTATTTGTAGGGGGAGGTACCCTAAAAATTTTTTTTATCAAGATTTTATTTTACCACTTCGTCGGCGTGGATGAAATGTATGTACTTACTAAATTACAACTTTCTAGTACAAAGGGTCTTTAAGCTTAGCCCATGGACTTGTCGACTACGGAACCCTAAAAAGAAAAAAATATGCTGATATTTTCAAAGAATGGAAATAAAAGAAGTGACCTGGAGACCCTTAATGTGAACTTACATATATTCCAAGACTGTATTCTAATAAATAAAAAAATGTTCAAGTAAGGGTGAAAAGAATTTTTCCCGACATGAGACTCCTGCATGGCAAATTTTATCAAAATCGTAGACATTTTCAAGAAATCAAATACAAATATTGCTTGTTTACCAGTATAGGATTTATCCCTATAAAATATCAGTTACCTACCTAGTCTATATTAAAAAATTCCTATTAAAAAAATTACTTATTATGTGTAATGCAGGTGAAGCTGACTTCAAACCTAAATGGAACACATTGGACGACAAAGTAGACAGGAGGAGCTACCAAGGAGACTACTTAGTCTATAATGAGTTTCCATTGAACCCTGTTGGGCGAACGGGGATGGTTGGGCGTGGACTGCTTGGTCGCTGGGGGCCTAACCATGCTGCAGACCCGGTTGTCACGAGGTGGAAGAAGCTGCCATCTGGTCACATTGCTAAGGATGACAATAACTCGTAAGGCCTTTTACCACACATGTAACAGTATAGCTTAGTTAGATGTAAAGAAGGGGCACATACAAGGGTGTGGTGATGCTTAATGTGCATAACTCAAAAGGGAGTGTGGTTTGCATGTGGCAGCAACTGGATGAAAGTTGCCTCGGATAGAGAAATATGGTAGGGATTGAAGGAGGCCTATACTCAAATCAAGGCCCTCAATACTGAAGAAGATACTAACAACACTAATAGCAATTTTTTTTTCCATTTTTTTTTTAATTTTTTGTTACTGGACCTAATAAATCTAAATATATAAAAGAGCTTGTCCTGACTGACTGACTGATTCATCAACGCCGAGCCATAACCGCCTATAGATACAGATCTGAAATTTTGTACACAGGTTCAATGCATGTCAAAACTACCCACTAAGAAAGGATTTTGGAAAATTCATCTCCCAAGGGGGTGAAATAAGGGATGAAAGTTTGAAGAAGAAACATGTGTTTTAGCGTGTTAGAAAAATCATCCCCCAGGAGAGGGAGATCCCTCTCGAGGGGGAGGGGATGGGGAGAGGGAGGGGGGGAGAGAGATAGAGTGGAAGGGGGTGAGGGACAGGGAGGGGAGGGGGAGGGGACGAGGGAGAGAGAGGGGGAGTGGGAGAGACTGCACAATACTGCACATTGCCTAAATTCCACGCGGGCGAAGCCGCGGGCACAGCTAGTAAAACAGATAGATAGATAGATAGATGTACACTTTATTGCTCACATAAAAGAAAAATACAAACATACACGGACAGCTTAACCTAATGTGGGCAAAGGCGGCCTTATCGCTGCAAGCGATCTCTTACAGGCAACCTTTGACGACAGGAATACATTTTCATAGTCAGCAAGTAATTATGTGATAACAATTGCCACGAAAAATTAACACACATTAAATTAAACATAATTTAAATAGTGTTTTTTATTCTAACTTCTAACTATTTTCGGCTGAGCTTTTGTTAACTCATGCTTTACATACACATTTTTGGACAACAATTTGGATATAAGTGTCAAAATAGTTTGTCTATCCATATGTGATTGTTATCTGTTGTGTTTGTCTTTCAATGAATAAATCGTGCAGTCAGTCCCATGTGCTAGTACTAGTCACCTTTGGAGTTGACTGGCCCGTTAGTATAGCCTGCCTTCTACGCTGTCTGCGGGTTGGATCACCGCCCAGGGCAAACATTTGTGTGATAAACACAAGTATTTGTACCATGTCTGGGTGTTATCTATTTATGTATGTATATCAGTTTCCGGTACCCATAGTACCTACAGGTTTTGCCTAGTTTGTACTATGGGTACCGGAATCAGATGACTGTGTGAAATGTCTCCCAATATTTCATTTCAGTTATATGCTGGCAGGTGACGATCATAAAAGTAGACTCTTCTCTGTGTGTTCAGCTCTGTTTTAGTCAACCATCCAAAGAAACATCATACTATTCTTTATACCTGCATAAATCCTTGTGCACCGTGCTCAAGATAGGGCGATCTGGATGTAGGTGTTGCGGCAAAAGTAGCAGCCCACGATTGTCACTTCCCTCAGTCACAGTAAATATATAAGCTAAAGCAGTATGGAAACTCGGGCCTTTTTTTGAAAAAAGAACGATTCTACGTCGGAGCGTCAGGGTTGTAACAAAAACCTCCGAGCGAAGCAAGGAGGTTTTTGTTCTGAGGTTGTAACCCAGAATTTTTGAAATAAGAATAGTATAATGAACTCAAATATTGGGTGCTTCTATCAATTTTGTTCCTTTCAGCATGTTTTCGGACTGTAAAACTAAACAATATTTCGTAAGAAGTCGAAACACGAAATAATATTGTTATGTCCAATTGGCAATAGCATTAGAAACTGCGTCAGCCAATAGCGCGTTATGTAGGGGGGGCAATTTTTTTCGTCTTTCGACTAGGTTCTTTAGGAAAGTTACACAGAAAATTAAAATGTTAAGTCAGAATTTTAAATCACTTAGTCGCCTTTTAGCACCCAAGGGAAGGTTAAGTCACTTATAGTCACCTTAATCACACAAATTGGGGCAGATCGAAACACTTAATCGCATTTTACGACACAAGGAAAGGTTAAGTCACTTAGTCGCCTTTTATTACACAAGGGCAGATTAAGACACTTAGTCGCCTTTTATGAAACAAGGGCAGATAAAGACATTTAGTCGCCTTTTATGACATAAGGGCAGATTAAGATACTTAGTCGCCTTTTATCGCACAAGGATAGGGACATACTTATCATCATCATCATATCAGCCGAAAGACGTCCACTGCTGGACATAGGCCCTATACAACGTGGTAATTAAATAACGCAAATCCTCTCGGGTGGTGCCTCTGGACATGAAACTGAACAACTTTTGTTCTACGACTTTTGAAAATTCGCAAAAAAGAAATTGCTCCTTTATACATATCGATACGCTGACCAAGCCAATTTGTATCTTATCTTATCTTATTAGCCATTTTTGTCCCACTGCTGGGCAAAGGCCTCCCTCCGTTCCTTCCACTGGTCTCTACTCTGAGCCTCTTGTTGCCAGTCTTTACAGAAAGCGTCGAATTCATCGCGCCATCTGCGCCGTGGTCGGCCTCGACGCCGTCTGTTACTTGGCGGTTGCCAGATAGTTGTGGTCTTGGCCCAGAGTTCCAGCGGCATGCGACTTACGTGACCAGCCCAGTCCCACTTTAGCTTGGCAGTTGCGTGGGTCACATCGGCAATTTGTGTTTTTGAGCGTATTGTGCTGTTCCTGACCCTATCGGTCAGTTTCAGGCCCAACATACTACGCTCCATTGCTCGCTGGCAAACTGCGAGTCTGGTCCTTTGAGCTTCCGTCAAAGACCAAGTCTGTGCTCCGTAGGTGAGTGTTGGGAGAATACACATGTCCACGAGTTTACGTTTTAATGACAATGGTAGGTCACCTTTCATGTGTTCTTTCATCGACCAATAGCTCCTCCAGGCATTTTCGGTGCGTCGAGCAACTTCTTTGTCTTGTCGTGCCTGGAAGGACACCATTTGGCCGAGGTAAATGTACTCGTGGACATATTCCATTCTCCCGCTGTCTACTGTTACCACCCTCTTCGAGCTATTTGTCATGAGCTTGGTCTTTGACATGTTCATCTCTAGTCCAGCTTTGCGGCTTGCTGTACTAAGGTCTTGGAGCATAGTCTCTAGTTCGGCTGTTGACGACGAAAATAAGATGATATCGTCGGCGAAACGAAGGTTGGTCAGCTTCTTTCCGCCGACGTCAACGCCCTTCCCATCCCACATGTCACCTATTTCCCGAAAGACTTCCTCCAAGGCGCTGGTGAATAGTTTTGGGGACAGCGGATCTCCCTGTTTGACGCCTTTATTTATGTTAAATTGTGGACCTGCAGACTCTAGTTTTATTGCGGCTGTACTATTGCTGTATATTAATTTTAGGAGGTTTATATAAGTGGGATTTATATTTTGATTGTGTAATGCATCAAACAGGGACTCATGTTTTAGACTGTCAAACGCCTTGGAGTAGTCAACGAAAGCCAGGTAAAGTGGAAGGTTAAATTCGACGTGTTTTTCCAAAAGCTGGTTGAGTGTGTGCAGGTGATCTGTGGTAGAGAGACCAGGTCGGAAGCCTGCTTGTTCAGGTGGTTGGTTTAGATCTAGTTGACCCGCAATGCGACTCTCTATAACTTTAATAAAGGTTTTGTATAGGTGTGAGACTAAACTTATGGGTCGGTAATTATTGATGTCGCATCTGTCTCCTTTTTTATGTAGTAAAATAATGTTTGAATGACAAAATTTGTGTGGCAATTTTCCTGTTACTAAAATTGAATTAAATAAGTTGGTCAAGTGAGGTAAAAGTGTCGCTTCGCCTACTTTAAGGGATTCCGTGGTGATGCTATCTTCGCCGGGGCATTTACTATATTTCATCTTGCATAGAGCGCGATGGACTTCTAGCTCTGATATGAGAGGGATAGAATCGTGGTAATGGTAATCTATATGATATACAGGTGTTACATTGTCAGGGTTATCACCATAAAGATTTTTATAAAAGTCAGTGCAAATTTTCATAATTTTGTCTCGGCTTCTCTGTTTAACCCCTTCACAGTCTTTTAAACAATACCCTAAGAGCTATCCTTTATTTTGGGGAAAAAATTCATATCAGGCCAAATTTTTGTAAATGGCCTTTAAATGTAATTTTAAGAGACTATATTTTTGAATCCTCCAAAGTTTCAAACTGGAAGGTACCAAAAAAAAGTTATACCACGAAGATGGCGCAATTTTACAGCAAAAATGCTAGCACCGATATTATCGTGAAAATGTGTCTATGTTCACTATATTTAAGCACCAAAATCGAGATCCACCGAAGATATAAACGGGAAACTAATTCTATAAGAAGAAGTTGGTTGTTTCAATAACTGTGCTATATACTCTAGGAAAAAAATTATAGAAGATTTGTTTTGGTAATTATCAACATCAATTAACGTTTTAATATATTTTCTTTCAAAATCCAACATTGTTTTTATTTGGGTAGTAGGTAATTCTTTATCAGCTTTTTACATAGACAGCAAAATAATAGCAGTTATAAATTTAGGTAGACTTTTAATATTAAGCCTAGATAGCATAGTGAAACATGAAATCCACCAAAAAATTTAAGATCTTCGTAAATTTCTTAAAGTACATACACTAAGGACTTCAGCTCTCCGTAATAAGTATCATTTTCGAACGCTTACTATTCTTACTAATGCAGGCGCGGCGGGCACTCGACTCGGAGCGTGGCAAAAAGCCCGCTCAAACGTCCACACCACCGCCCCCCGCCGCCGCGCCGCGGCCGTAGCGTCGCGCGCAACCGCAACGCATCGTTACAGCGCGTTTCATGTCCCTCAACACAGAATCCTCAGAGAAAAAAACTGCATAAAAATTTATTTTGACGATGCCAAAAAATAGTCATGAAATAGTCATAAATAGTCACCATAAGGAAAAAAATAGTCACGTTACAATTCTAGAGTTATAGCTATGGTTTGCTGAGGATTATGGGCATAGGCTATAGACAGAATCCTCAGTTCTGATGCAAGCAAACCGTGGGGACTATCAACTTGGTTTTTATTTTAAAAAATAGTCATGAAATAGTCGTCTTGACTTCCAAATTCTCAAAAATAGTCGTTCAAGGATTTCAGAGTTACAGGGGTAGCTTGCTGAGGATTCTGTGCATAGCATTTCACGGACGCAGATTCCAGCAGAACGTTTAGGTTTTTCTGTTTGATACTGATGTCAAAAAATAGTCAACAAATAGTCGTCTCAAACCATAATCACTTTGGTCTGGTTTACCTTGTAGAAGTATGTTAAAAATGCATGTTAACTTCGCCATACATTTTTCAACTCAAGTACAGTCGTGTTCAAAATGCATATCATCTTTAATGGTAACTATTTAGTTACTTTTTTTTATGTATTTGGAACCCAATATAATTAATTCTGTAATAAAAAGCAATGTTTATTTGTTTTCACGTTAAATAATATAGCTTAATAAACTACAATAATTGGTTTTAAACTAAATTAATAAAAAAATCTTTATGAATTTATTCAGTACTTACAGATTATTTTTAAGTTAGTTAGTTTTTCTCTTTGTGCGACCTCCCCAGTTTGGTTAGGGCATTGCAGGATGAATCACCTGATTGCCCGAAAAGTTAGATGATTCCGTGCTTCGGAAGGCACGTAAAGCCGTTGGTCCCGACTACTATCTACGGATGTAGTCGTTAATGAGCCATGTCAGAGGCCTTTGGCGGCTCAACAACTCTGACACCAGGGTTTGTGAGGTCGGTCATCGACCTTGCAACCCACACGATATGATGATATGATGAGTTAGTTTTTTGTATAAATCACAGTCTTCGTACTTATGTCCGTTAAATGGTTAAATGAGTAATACAGGGTGATAATTTTATTGCGTGCCATAGCTTAGGGGGTGTTTCAGTAACGATAAAGGAACACAAAAAAAAATCTACTTTTAAAAAATTCTGAAAATTTTAAAATTGGCCTTACGCAGAGGGCAATAACTCGCAGCGCAATGACCCGACTGAGGCTGCGCTTTTAACGAGCTGCTGTTAGTTTTAGAATTTACATTAAATTTTTAAGTAGGATTATTGAAAAAATGGAAATCCTAATTTGGAATAACGCTTTGTGTATTTACTGCTTCCATAGGCTGTAGTGTAAGTTAACTTTACATTTCATATAATTACCGTAGAACACGGCAATTGTCGTTGTAATAGCAACACTGTAGGGCACTTCAATACGCGCCGGCGCGGCGGCGGCGGCGAGCGCTTGCTCGGTCACACAATTCGGTCGAGCCGAACGCCGCCATACTATTGGTTAAACATATCTCGTCTCAGAATATTGGTGCTTTTTCTATTATACGACCCACGTTAAACATTTCCAACTCTATTACTATGCCATTAAGTCACTGATTTGTATTATTCTACTTATGTGCTATTGGGTAAAAGAAACACATATGCAGCGACATTTTAATTTTTAATGAATAGTTAAATGCGTAGGCAAACAACATTGATCAATCAAGAAATTAATAAAGTTAGTATAGTTAATTTAGTAATATTTGCGAACCTACCAATTATTATTAAAGTATTTTTATTTACTGAATGCATCTGGGTTTAAGCCCGATATTCTAGTTTTACCTTTCCTTAACCGTGGAACCTCCATTATAAGTTTTTAGACCAAAAGGTTGGGTCTGTGCACTGATATATCAGTCGGTTTATCCTCTTATTTACCTAATAAAAATAGATAACACAAAAATAGGATCTGCAACAATATATAAAAATAAAAGCCTCTAACAATATCAAAATCCATTTTTTTTGACAACTTGAAATCAATATCAAATAATTTTGTGTACGCGACTGTACAAAGGAAAAATGTATGGCGAAGTTAACATGCATTTTTAACATACTTCTACAAGGTAAACCAGACCAAAGTGATTATGGTTTGAGACGACTATTTGTTGACTATTTTTTGACATCAGTATCAAATAGAAAAACCTAACCGTTCTGCAGGAATCTGCGTCCGTGAAATACTATGCACAGAATCCTCAGCAAGCTACCCCTGTAACTCTGAAATCCTTGAACGACTATTTTTGAGAATTTGGAAGTCAAGACGACTATTTCATGACTATTTTTTTAAATAAAAACCAAGTCGATAGTCCCCACGGTTTGCTTGCATCAGAACTGAGGATTCTGTATATAGCCTATGCCCATAATCCTCAGCAAACCATAGCTATAACTCTAGAATTGTAACGCGACTATTTTTTTCCTTATGGTGACTATTTATGACTATTTCATGACTATTTTTTGGCATCGTCAAAATAAATTTTTATGCAGTTTTTTTCTCTGAGGATTCTGTGTTGAGGGACATCGCGTTTCGAACAAGTCTGTCTATGACGGTCATTTTCCGCGCATGGGTGACAGACAGAGTGCCAATGAACGATTCGCTCGCCCCCTGGGGGGAGTCGCGCTCACCCCCGCGACTCATTTTTTGACTTCTGCGCATTAACGGTCACAGACAAAGTTATTTTGTACGCAGTATAAGAGGAAAAAATGGACAGGGCCGAATTCAGTCAAAGTTTAAAATGTTTGTAGCTCTGTAGGTACTATATTTAAGGCTGATACTACCTAAATAACCTTGAGATTGAATAACTTCTTAACCACTTTTTACATTATATAGGGCATTTTTCTAAACAGAAAAAAATCAGTAATCTACAAAGATATATGGCAAATGATGTGGTCACGCTCTAATTTAGATTTAATTAGTATAATTACAAAAAACAGTCTCAAAAGACACCTATCTTTTAATGGTTTTTCCGTTTGTTACTATTTTACTGATACATTTTTCATCATAAATATATGAAAATTTACAATATTTTTGCCAAACCAGTCTTATATGATAAACAGTTTTACATTTTGATACATAACATACAAAAAAAATATTTTTATACCATTCCCCCGCTAAAAAGATTCTTTTATTCACTGAAAGCAGTGAATAAAAAGCTCTTTTAATCACTATTTGGTCTTTGAATTTAGAACACACCAATATATTCGACCTCCATCTCAATGGTATACAACCTCCTTAAATCTTTCTTTTTCTTGTACTCATTATATAGTATGCATATATTGAATGAAAGGGATTTAAATCAAGGCCATGACTCACTCGTGTCGCTCAGGATTCTAACACTTGAATCACTCGCTACGGTCGTGATTCAGTTGTTAGTTAGCCTTCAGTTGCTCATGATTCATCTCTGGCCCTCGATTTAAATCCGTCTTTTATTCACTAATTGCATTATAATTATACTATTCTCTCATTTTTGCGAATAGGGAATATGCATGTTTTTTATATTAAAAAATGACAGGCATTAAATTAAATGATTTCCAAAATAATTTTTAATACCCCAATACACTTCAGACAAAATTGATAAATGTACACCAAATTTGGGTAATTGGTTACCAAATTTATGCTGGTCAAAATTAGCCGGTTCGGTTAGGTTGTGTTAGGTTATCTTGCGACCACAACGCACGAGCCGAGCGAGCGAAGCGAGCGTGCCGCGAGCAAATTTGGTGATCATATAGATCACCAAATTAGATAGACCAGATTTAGATCAAATTATAGGCCAATATCACTAGCTACCATAATAGCTAAGGTCCTTGACAGTGTGCTTAACATACGCTTAGAACAACACCTGCAATTGCATGACGCCCAGTTCGGTTTCAAACCTGGATTATCTACTGAAACTGCTATTGCAACGTTAAAGCACACTGTCAGGTACTATACGGACAGGAAAACACCAGTTTTTGCCTGCTTCCTGGACCTTTCAAAGGCCTTTGATTTGGTCTCGTACGATATGCTTTGGAAAAAACTGGAATGTGTTGGTTTGCCTCAGGACTTGTTAGACATTTTTAGATTTTGGTACAGTAATCAAATTAATACCGTTAAATGGGCTAACAGTTTATCTGTACCCTATGTCCTTGAATGTGGTGTTAGACAGGGAGGGTTAACGTCACCTGTATTGTTTAACCTGTATATGGATGCACTGATCGGTGAACTCAGCAGCATGCATGTTGGCTGCTATATTGATGGCATCTGCCTGAATAGCATAAGTTATGCTGACGATATGGTGCTGCTGGCTCCATCGATCAGTGCACTCCGAAAACTTCTAAAAGCTTGTGAATCGTATGCCGCTGCTCATGGATTAATTTACAATGTGAATAAATCTGAATATATGGTATTTAAGGCAGTCGGAAGAAAAAGTCCGACTAACGAGCTTCCAATAATTTTAAATGGACTAGCGCTAAAAAAAGTTAATATGTTCAAATATCTCGGACATTATTTAACCGACGATCTTAAAGACGATGTTGACCTAGAGCGGGAGCGTAGGGCACTGGCGGTAAGAGCGAATATGCTGGCCCGCAGGTTTACCCGATGTTCAGATTCAGTTAAAATCACACTCTTCAGAGCTTACTGTACGTCACTGTACTCGGGTGCCCTGTGGGTTAGTTTCACTAAACGTGCGCTCAGTTCCCTGCGAGTGCAGTACAACAATGCTTTCAGGGCGCTGATGCGGCTGCCACGTTTTTGTAGCGCGTCCGCCATGTTTGCGGAAGCTGGCGTCGACAGCTTCACAGCGATATTGCGAAAAAAGGCGGCGTCCTTGTTAAATAGAATACGTGGAAGCCCCAACAGCCTCCTAAAGACGATTGCTGACAGAAATGAGAGTCCATTAATAATGCACCTTGTAGCATTAACCAAGTCTCTGGTAGAATATAAGTACTAACCTAGTTTTAAGAATTACTAACATTTTGGATCTTTGTTGTCTGTAAATTAAATAAATAAATAAATAAATAGTCATTTTGGTAAACAAAATTAGGTGAACATTTATTTGGTAAAAATTTACTCAAATTTAGTGGCACGTCAATACACAGCCTTAATGAAATAAACAGTTAAATAAAACTATTATTCGAATAACTATGAAACTGAAAAATATATAAGCCATCGAAGGTGTGTTTTCGTCTCTCTCTAGCAAAACGAAATTTCTGTTGCCAGTAACTAAGTAATCTTGTCGGAGGTTCAGTATTTTATTCGGAAGAACACGCTCTTATTTGTTTGTTAAGCATTGACATGTGACGATTCTCTAAACGCCAATTCTCTTCTGAGCTAGCTCGTTCTATCATCGACCTCATCTCTGTTCTCAGGGCTAGATTGAGGTCAAGAGTAAGCCCATTGCAAATAAAAAAAACGCGCATTTCCCTATAGAGTGCTTGAGATAGGACTTATTGTATTGACTGGGCATTTTTTATTATTATTATTTATTTAATTCAAGATGACAGAGATCCATAAAATCATTAGTATAAACTTATTCTATGTTAGTAAACTATGTCATAAAAAATAAGGCAATAAATTATTCATCATTACTTCAAATCAGGGGGTATTTCTCTTAACCAACCATTTAAAAAGATTCTGCATTATAGGCAAGTCGTACTTTCGAACAACGGTTTTCAGGATGGAATTGGAGCTCGCCCTTACCTTACAAAGTAATGAGGCTGCTCTTTTACGCATTATCGCATAAAAGTCGTCTGTATGCGCCCCAGCAAACATGCCCGAGGCGCTACAAAAGCGGGGCAGCCCCAAAAACATCCTGAAGCCATTGTTGTACTGGACACGTAGGGCGCTGATGGTCTTTTGCGTATGGCTGGCCCACAGTAGATAGAATGATTCAAAAGGAAGGTTTATAATTATGTATAAAACATGCATAATATAGTAAAGAAACACCGATACGTTAGAGGTTTCTAATGTGATGTCGTAAATAAATATTTTTTTTGCGCTTAGATTGCAAACGCTGGCTGACCCCTCCGAGATAGATTAAAATAGTGTACAACTTACAGTATTGTACACCTTCAAAAGGTCTACAAAAAGACCGCGATGATATATGTCAGTTGATATGGGTATCAATATTCAGACCTAATAAGCTAAAATTACTAACACATTCGAGTGTCGTATTATTATATGAAATATTAACGTCTAAAGCCGCTTTCTGATATGGTCGAAATTGCATGACTTTGGTTTTATTAGAGTTTATTTCTAAACAGTGGTCCGTCATCCATTGATTTACGTTAGTCAAAATGTTTTGACCTTTTGATGTTAACTCAGAGGAGCCTTTGCAGGTTATTAAAATTGAAACGTCATCTGCGAATAAGGCACAGGGTTCATTAAAAGCGTCTGGCAAATTATTTATGTAGATGATGAACAAGCAGCATCCAAGGACTGTACCTTGAGGAATTGAATTTCGCATGTATTGTACATCGGATCTTACATTGCAGATGAGGCCGGTATTATAATAGAAATTTTCAATTTCGACATACTGCATTCGGTTCCTTAGATAAGGGCTCCCGCACACGACCGAGAATCGGTGGCCGATTTTTTGTCGGCATCCCGCTCTGACGTGTTATCACCTGAATCTTCCGTCCTTGTCCCGGCCGATAATCGCCCACCGATTCTCGGTCGTGTGCGGGAGCCCTTAGACACAAACCACTTATGGGTTGGACCGCGTATACCGATATCATAGAGCTTCTCTAGGAGAATATTGTATTGGACTTTGTCGTACGCCTTTGTCATGGTTCGAGGAGGTTTATTTGAATAGATTGATTCTGTATTTATTTACGTCTCTTAGTATTCAAGTTACGAGTATAATGAAAAATGTCAAAAAAAATACCATTCTCCCCCCCCCCCCCCCTTATCTCCGAAGTTTGTGAAAGGAAAAACCTGAATTAATTTATGTAAACATTTCATCAAAAATAAAACAACCGTTCTAAGTTTTTTAGAAATCTGCAAATAACCTTTACAAACAAATTTAGTATTGCGGTCCTAAAAATGAACTTTACTGCTTCCAAAAATACAAAAAGTATATCGGAACCCTCGGCGCGCAAGTCCGACTCGCACTTAACCGGTTTTTTTGTTTGCATTTTAGTACTCTTTCGATTGGTACTAGTTTAATCAGCGGTCGCTTAATTTTTTACATAGTAAGGCTCCTTAGGGTACCTACTAGTATGCCAATTAGGTTGGATGATCTTTATTAAAAGGTGGGTAAATAAATAAACGTAAGTAATAATTACGTATGAAAGCTATCCAAAATTTAAAGTTCGTGTATGTCCATGTATCGCGCCCTGTATACCTACACCTACCTAGCTGCCCGAGTTGCGGAATCATATGAAATGGAGTTGGCAGAATGGATAATTGTAAGTACCTTATTGGTATCATAGTTACTGGTAGGTAGGTAAGACTTACCTCAGAGCTCCACTCATCTCCACGATTGGTGCATCTTATCACGAGGTTAGTTTTCGTTAAGACTGCACTCCGCGCACACTAGCGCCCTCATCAGAATTTAATTAATTGCTTTGAATTGGAGACCAAAATGAAAAATTGAAGAACGGCTAAGTGTTCTTTGTCAGGATAGCGTTATTTTAAACTATTACAATAAGCTTTACGTTATCTTGTTTATTCAAAATCCTTTGAACGGAACGCGGTGGCCACCAATTTCCGTTTTAAGGATTTTGAATAAACAAGATATCATAAAGCTAATTGTAATAGTTTAAAATAACGCTATCCTGACAATGAACACTAAGCCGTTCTTAAATTTTTCATTTTGGTCTCCAATTCAAAGAAATTAATTAAATTCTGATGAGGGCGCTAGTGTGCGCGGAGTGCAGTCTTAATTCACTCTGTACTTTTGAGACACAGTTGGGCAATTTAATAGATTTCTTCTTATCTTCTTCTTCAAACTGCAAAGATGCATCGCCGCAACACAAAAAACATGTCGATTTGTAATCAAAACTTGCTGGCTTTTGTGGTGTCTCACCGGCTGCAATACGTTTTGCCGCAGCTTCAATTACTTTCGGATTCGTGTATGATTTCCGGCATTTTTTATGTAACTTAACTTTAGTTAAACTTTGGGATCTCAAAAATAATCCATCGAGTCTTATTTCACTTGATTCGTATAGTCTTTGCAAGCCTTTTTCGCCGACAAGCACTGTATCGAAACACAATGAACAATTGCATATTCTGCATTTTTCTGAACTTTCGTTTTCTTCCATCCTTTAAGTGAGTATCTAAGATTAAGTACCTTAAAGTTTTTAACAAAGTTTGTTCGCTAAAAGAAATAAGGTCACAATGCGCTAACGACTCCGCAATTAAAACAAAACTTCGTCCTGTGACGTGACGTTGCATGCATGCCCCCGCCCCGCGCGCTCGCTCTCTCGATGTTCCCGCCGCCGCGCCGCTGCCGCCGCGCCCCGCGTATACCCCTCGCAACCCTTTGTTTCTTCGATCCGTGATTATAATGATTACTTAATGTTTTTAAGGTGGATTTTAATTTGGGATGATATTATTTGACCTTAAAGACAAGTCTACTTAGTTTTTCTAACTGCTATATTTTTTTCACTAGTTTTTTATTACCACTAAAATCGTTTTCAATTTCCATTTTGTTTTTTTGTTGGATTTAGTACCTTATATGTTAAGGGACGCTAATGAAACAAAAAAATAGAAGCACTGATCTGATAGGATTTTTGCCATAGGTCTTATGCGACTTTAAGATTTACGTAAATTTTTTTTTTAGGTTTAATTGTTTTTCTTTTACAAATATAGGAGGATTATATACTTACAAAAAAGATATTAATAAAGGTAATCAAATGTAAAGTAAATAATGTTTATAGCATTTTTGCCCTTTTTTTGTGGAATTTATAATACCTTTATTATATTTTTTTTAAATCATGCGGTCGTAAATTTGGGTGGATTACTAATGAATTATTTTATAGACCAGCTAATAAAATTTTTGACGAAAAAAAAATGCTGATATGAATTTTTGTGGAATCTTCATACAGTGAAATAGTTTGGTTCTTAGGCTAATGCTATTGAGTACTTCTACGTTTTTAACTATAGAGAGGGTGGAGGTCAAAATAAAGTCTATCTCGTTTTTCGTGCTGCCATTAGGAGAAATCCATGTCCACCTTCTCTGTGGCTTTTTGAAAAAGAAACTGTTTCCAAGGCTAAGGTGCTGTCCAAAGGCAAACTGGAGAAGTCTAGATCCGCGTTCATTACGATTGCCTATGCCATGTGGACCGATTACGTGGACATCATCCATGTCCTGCCTTGAGCCGACTTTTGCATTAAAATCGCCTAGGACCAAGTTCCAGGTACCGCGGTGTTCATCTAGGGCTTTATTTAATGTGTCGTAAAACTCTTCGACTTCATCGTCACAGTGGTCTGATGTTGGCGCGTACACTTGAGCTATAGTGACTGTCTCTTTTTCTGTTACTTTGAACTTAAGTAGAGCTATTCTCTCGGAGTAGGCTACAAGCTCTTGTATGTTGGATTTCCACCGTTTATGTACAAGAAAACCTACGCCGTAGAGTCCGCCAGCAATTCCGTTGTAATAGAAAATATTGTCTTCCCGCTCTAAGGTGTCTTCGCCTTCCCTGCGAACTTCAGAAAGTCCCACTATGTCCCACTTGATTGATTTAAGGGCATTTTCCAATTCTAAAAGGCGTTCTTCGGTTCTTAATGTTCTAACGTTATATGTCAAGATATGAAGTTCGGTGTCCGTTTTAGGTGTAGCCAAAGTCGTTTGACGGGGAGGGCACGTCACCCGGGGATTCTTCGCACCCCATGCTCCGGGGTTTCTCCGCCTACCGTCATCGACAGAGCCACCGCCGGAGACGCCGGGCACTCGGGGCCAGTCGTTATTTGGAGAGTCCATGTTGGTTATTGGAGGGGTTTGGACATTTAACCCACCACGCCCGTCCAATGCGGGTTGGAAGGTAGACAGTAAGCCAGCTAACTTGACCTAAGAGCGCCGCCGTTGATGCTTAAGGCATTTTTCCGCCACCACTCAAATTGACATCCTGTCTTGATGACAATTATACTAGTCGAACCTTTAGTGGATAATATCTTCCAATAGCTTCGGGCTAGTCAATACTGACGAGAAGAGTTCCCGGGTTTGATTTTGGAGTTGTCCTTCTCCTAGACGAGCTGCAGACCAATGCTAAGGAGGCCCATCCCCCCCTAGATAATGTTAAGCCAATTTGTATGAAAAAGCAAAATATATTTTTGAGAATTTTCAAAAGTTGTAGAACAAAAGTTGTTCAGTTTAATGTCCAGAGCTACCACCCTAGAAGTTTTGCGTTATTTAATCAACACGTTGTATGTACCTATTTGTTTGTATTATGGTTTGGCACGCACGACTTACTTCAGCGCGAAAACTGCTTATTTTCCTGTAGCGCTGTGCGCATGTGTGAGTGCGCCAGTTTTGGACGTTTGTTAGGAGTTTCCATACTGCTTTAGCTTATATATTTACTGTGCCTCAGTCATGAAGATACGACTAAGAAGAAGAAATGGTTGTTTCAGGCCAATCCTCCAGGTGGTGGTAATAAAGCGCGGCGACACGGGCGAGTGGGCGCTGCCGGGCGGGATGGTGGACCCCGGGGAGAAGGTGGCTGCGACCGCCGTCAGGGAGTTCCAGGAAGAGGCCACCAACTCGCTACAGATGACTGATGGTCAGTGTCATATATATTCATTTATACTAGATAATGTTATTGCCCTTCCTTATGGATCTCTATTCCTTGGGTAGGTTCCAGTCATACTTCTCACATGGTTTTTCGTGAGCCTCTGATTTCGTTTTCGTCCCATGTGGTGCCGGCAAAGAAAGCCATCCCATACATACCCGTGGGTGTCGTAAGAGGCGACTAAGGGTTATAAACTGGAGGATGGACAGCAGCATCCGATCATTCAAACTCCGCCTGGGGCAAACCTGTGTGATGAATAGGAGTGTTTGTGCTGGGTCTGCATGCTATTTATCTATTTATGTATGTTAATCTCTCGTACCCATGGTACAGTACATGCATTGCCAAGTTTGGGATCTGATGACTTTGTGTATAATGGCTGCCGTAAACGGATTCGCCTAGTTCAGGTAAATACCTGGTTGACCGAGCTTCGCTCTATAATAGCTGTCTCAACATTAAAGTATCATCGGGTGAGCAAGCTATGCTACCCGACAACAGATGGCGCTGTAGATTATGTCTAAAACGCGGTAATATTTTTAAAATGCTCAAAATACGGGGAAAACGAATTTTCCCAGACATGAGACCTAGCTAGATCGATTTTTCGCCCCCGAAAACCCCCGGATGGTAAATTTCATCGAAACCGTTAGAGCCGATTTCCAGAAACCGATTACTAACATATATATTATATATATATATACAAATATTGCTCGTTTAATAGTATAGGATTATATAAGTGTCTCATCATTCTCAATAATTTCAGATCAAAAACAATTCTGGACATTAGAATTCGAGAAGTTTTTCAACGCAGGCGAAGAGATATTCAAAGGTTACATGGACGACCATCGCAACACGGACAATGCGTGGATAGAGACAGCCGCGTACAGCTTTCATGACGATACGGGCGACAAAGTGGGCGCGCTGAGACTTCACGCCGGCGACGACGCGGTCGGCGTGCGCTGGGTCGACGTCTCGCCGGGGTTGAACCTTTACGCCAACCACAAACACATCGTCGATGCAGTTCGCAAAAGGATCTTTAGTAGTGAAACAGGGGACAGAAATATATAGATAACAGGTCGTCATTAAAAATAAGTGATGTTTACTACCTACTCAATCTTTTTGGCCAATTTTGACTTCTATGATGTTAGCACGGTTGATAGTGACACAGCCTTTTGCGGCGTAGGTCGCGGGTTCGATTCCTGCTCAGCACAAACATTTCTGTGACTAACACATGCAGTTTTATTTGTGTATGTTAGTCTCTGAATATATAAGTTACTCTATGGTCTCTGATGGGTATAGACAAGGCAGGTGTTGCCTAGTTTAGGATCAGATGATCTTGTATGAAATGTTACTTAATTTTTAATAAAGTATTTTTCTAAAACCTATTTTTTTTGTTTGACCGCGCCATCCATGAGTAGATAATTCATAAGAAAAGGGTAGTCAATAATAAAGTTCGAAAATACAAAGTAACACTAAACTATTGAAAAATAAAATACCTCGGAAGAATTCCAAAATTAATCCCAAAAGTCCCTAGAATATTCTAAAAATATCCTCAAAAGCATCTTAAATCATCACTAAACTAATCCAAAATTATTTTGTCTACACCCTGATCGTCCGGGAATTTCTATCGGTATTATTTGGATTGAAAGTCTGTCAAAGAGAAATTCCTAATGCAAAGGATTCACGGGGAATTAAAATCAAGGGACCACAAAGAAAGGAGCAATTTCACTAGTCTTTATCTTCTACATCGACCAATGAAAATGCGCTCTGAGGGTCCGCGCAGACCGACCGGCAAAAGCACAGAAAAATAAAGGTACTTAGAAGGAGGATTAAAGAAATAATTCGTCACTAGGTGGTGTAGGCGTTTTGTTTTTCTATGGATTTGACAGGTTATTTTGAATATTTTCTATGGATCATCGATGATGGGGTTGTGACATGTTGGCAGAAGTCATCCCCTTAAAATAAATTATCTATTCCGAGCGAAGCAAGGTCAGAAATCTTTGGGCAAAAGCATGCGCGAGTCCCGGCGCGGCGGCAGTTTCTCAGGGTTGCCCAGCCATGATAAGACGATATGTAATTCCTTTTGGGTATTTTGAAGACAAATATCTTTTTATTTACTCAGTATCTTGCCTTAATTTTCAGGTATCTGTTTCTTGACCATTCAAGTGAGAGAATCACCATGACCAAAACATGATTAGTGGAAATCGACTTGACAAAATAAAAATCGAAAGTAGCCTCTTCAATTTTCATTTATTCCTCTTTTTGTGGAATACGTGGGACACTCAG
Source organism: Athrips mouffetella (assembly GCA_947532105.1). Taxonomy (NCBI): domain Eukaryota; kingdom Metazoa; phylum Arthropoda; class Insecta; order Lepidoptera; family Gelechiidae; genus Athrips; species Athrips mouffetella. The sequence goes on along the minus strand of OX383972.1, from coordinate 11,705,349 downwards.
AAATATTTGCGACACTGAAAAAAATTGTTCTACAGGTACATATATTTTTATTAAATCTTTTCAAAGTACTCTCCACCAGCCTCTATACAAAGATTCATGCGTCTGAACCAGTTTTCAAAACACTTTTTCCAGTCCGCCGTAGACACCTCGTTTACAGCCTGCTCGAACGCAGCCAGCGCATCTTCCGGCGACGAAAATTGTATCCCCTTGAGCTGATTTTTTATTTTTGGAAATAAAAAGAAGTCACACGGTGCTAGATCAGGGCTGTAAGGAGGGTGACCCAGGAGTTTGACTGGTGTGCTGTCCAGGAAGTCCCTCGTTTTGAGCGCGGTGTGTGCAGGCGCATTGTCGTGGTGGAGCAGTAGTCCGCGGAGCCCTGTGTTTGGTCGCTTGTTGCTCACAACAGAAAAAACTTCTGGTAAACATTTGGTAGTATACCATTCGGCGTTGATGCTTCTTTGATCTCGTAAGGGAATTGAGGCCAAGTGGCCAGTCAAATTAAAAAAGCTGGCGATCAAAATCTTCCCCCCGCTTCGAGATCGCTTCACTTTGGTAGGCGTTGGTTCATTTTGAAACACCCAAACTGTCGACTGGCGCTTGGTTTCTGGATCGTATTGATAAATCCAGGACTCATCACCTGTTACGATGTCGTAAACACGCCGAGACGAGCCTGCTTCAAATTTGTTCAGCATATCACGGCACCATTCCACCCGGGCCTGCTTCTGAGCGTCGGTGAGGTAGTGCGGCACCCAGCGCGATACTATCCTCCTCACGCGAAGATGCCCGTGTAGAATCTCGTGAACGCTTCCCGATCCAATCTTTAATATGTGCTGAATCTCCTGGGCCCTGAGTCAAGATGCTTTCTACAATCGCAAACGCTAGTAGAATAGAATGAAAATGTACGGGAATGACATTAGCGATAGAAATGTTGCGTCACAGCTAATGTCAATCCCATACATTTTTATTCTATTCTATAGCGTTTGCGATTGTAGAAAGCATCTTGACTCAGGGCCCTGATATGTAATTCGCCTATTATCTTGGATTAAATTTTTCACTGCTAGCACGTTTTCTTCCGTAATAGCCGTCAAAGGGCGACCGCTTCTTTCTTCATCCCCCAAGGTTGGTCGACCGCGCCTAAATTCGTTATACCAACGATACACGGTTGCCTTGGAGGGGCCTTCATCCATAAATGCCATTTGAAGTCTATCGAACGATTCATCCGGTTTCAGGCGACACTTGAAATCGTAAAAAATCATAGCTCTAAAATGTTCCCGGCGCAGATCCATTTTTCAGTAAGACACGATACTTTGAATTGGCTCGCAAAAAATGTGGAGGGAAATTTTGAAAATGGAACACACATATTTTTACTTACAAGTAATCATATTTTCGAAAAAGATTCTGACCGGCCAGTCTCCCATATATAAAAACTATTTTTCGCAATACTTTCTGAGTGGCCTGGTATGAGGTGTTTTAAGCAGTGAAATTAAGTAGGTATACAGAAAGGTATTTGTAGTTGCTAGGGTTTGCTCAACCTAAAATTTTATTTTATTACCTAGTTTTTACAAAAAGTCGATATTTTATATCAGGCGCTTACGTCATATAGTTTTGGTAACAAGCACAGTATATCTGTCACAATCCAATGCGTTACAGATTGCGCACTTTATCCCTTTCTTTCAAGCGAAAAGACTGCGCCCGCTATCAAATAACTACTCGTATCTTTTCACATATCCATTTGTAGCGATAATTCAACATGGGGACGTGCGCGCAAAGGCTCTCTCTAACCTTCCAAGCTTCTTTGTTCTGGACCAAGGTTTTCCAACAACTTACAACAAAGAAAACAGTATCATATGGAAATTAAAAAACTATGTAACACGTAGATCTATCTTTATTTTCATAGAATAAAAATTATAGCACTTACAACACTTTTTTGAAGAAAGACAAAATGGTTGCACCTAAAATGCTTATAAAATAAATCACCAAATATTCGAAGAATGCGACGCCTCTGTTTGATGCAGACATCAAAATAAAATAAGAGTCCCTGCCCACGTACACTAGGGAAACACTTTTGGACCTTATGGCGTGGTAATAGAGTTGAAAAAGTTTCTACCGACCAGCCGTTGACCGTACGCCGCGACGTGACGAACGCATGTCGATAAGCATAGGAGACTTTGCCACTCCGTGGACACGATTTTGCTGCAAGCAAGACGCACGCAAGTGTAAAATTTCGAAAGCGTGTGTTTGACGTGCGGCGAACGTGGACAGCGACCCTTATAGATAAAATGCCATAAAATTAAACATCCCACACAAATTAACCCTCAAGTACCCAGTCATGAATGCTATATCATAAATACGCAACCAATGTTAATATTGGCAGTTAGACACAGTTATCCTTAAGATAAAAATATACAATGTGGTCCACAAAGATGGAATATTACAAAAAAAAATAACGAGAGTTGGTACCTACTCATATTCTAAATAAAAAACAGTTTTAAAATCACGAGATAACACATTTTCTCCCCTAGTAGAATGTACAGTCAGCATCAAAAATAGCTAAGCATTTCAGGTGTCCTTAGAGAACTAAGACTTAAAGTACAGGTATTTTACGATACCGGTATCAAGCGTCTTGGACATATACCAGTATTAGCAATAACCATAAGCCATTTTTTCAATAACGGTATCGCATTAAAGTACAAGTTGATACCTTTTATTTACCAGTTACAGTACCTTTATTTGCAATACCGGTTTCAAGCCATGTAGAACCACACATTCAAAGTGGCCATAATTGCAACATAAATGTTCAAAATGTTGTTAGTACCTTTTGTTTTACAGGAAGCCAACAATAATTTGAATATTACATGTCACTGAATTTGTGGATCTACTACTAAGATATTTAGATATTTTTGATGCTGACTGTACGAAAAATAATAGTTGAACGCTATTTATACGTGCTGTGCTACTTGTTATTATAATTTGAATTTAGAACAGATTACATCCGAATTACAAATAATAGTTGAACAATAATCATCTGACTTTAAATCCCACCGGTATCAATCAGTACCAGATTTGTATTAATTATAATAAGTTTTGTTATTATACATATAGGTAGTATAAGGAATAATTTTCATACAGCTCTTTGTCTATTTCATAAATATCTAAGTATGTACAAACAAGCGCAAGTTTGACACATTGGACTTTGTGCCATTCCATTTAGTCAACATAGAGAAATAACCCTCACTGCCAGTGTCAAGTTTGATCTACTCTTGACTGTACTTACATAACCTACACCTGTGCCTACATGTATTATTTATACTCATTAGAAACATTATAATTATTGTATTTTATTTAAAAGTTAGGATCACATTATTAATGGCATCCCATTTTCTTAGCACTACTAAATGACCATATTGAGCGATTTTTAAAGTTAACTAAAACCGTCAATACGTTAACTCGACCATATTATGACTAGTAAATAAGATTAACCATTCTAAAAATCATTCACCTGCCCTTTCCCCTATTTATTCAGGGTTGGCGCACATTCAGCATCAGCCGTCACCTTAAAATATTACTTATCCAAAGTTTGGTCAACAACCCTATATTTCCGAATGTAAATAAAATGCTTTGAAAATGCATTATACACTAAAAAACTGTTTTTATTTCAAATTTACATTTACAAAGTTTAACTACGTATTTGTTAAGTAAAAAATAGGTGAGAGCGACTTAAGTTAGTAAGAAGGGGATTATCCCTAGCTCTCTCTCTCTCCTTCCTGTGAGTAAAAGAAATCCACCCCCGCTATTTGACATCCGAGTCAAATGAATTACTTTTTATTGCACGTCAAAACGAAAAAAATCTATAGATTTTGTAGCATTTACTAGCTTGTGATGATGTCATAATTTCTTCCCGTCGTTTACGACCCTATTGATATTGAATGGTCTATTTAATTTAAATTATGTAGAACTACATATTAAAATGTAAAAAACTATCTTAGAAGATTTCATTTTCGACATAAGAAACAGTTCGTGCGCTCTCTTATTGTAGTACGTATCGGGTCTACAATCTGAATAGTTTAGAATGAGTCACCTCAATTGGTAGCACCTAATACAACTCGTCGGTACAGTGTTGTTTGATTACGACAGTACCATCCTGTACATCTGCTAGGAGGCCATGTCAGGCGGCAGGAGAGAGTTGTACGCGCGGTAACAGTTCACGTCGTTCATCAGACGCTGTATGTTCTGCGTGAATGTCGGTAGGTCCTGCAACAATACAGCCAACTACAAAACTGCCAAAACTCTAGAAAATAACCACCTTATTTAAAGCATACAGCAGCATCTACGAGGGCCAAACCGAAAAGATCGGGAATAGAATACTCAGGAATAAATTAGATTAAAACCTTTTTGGTTTATGACATGTAGTATTATTTAAAACACAATTCCATTTTTGAATTAAAAAAAAAGTAAAAAAGAAAAGAGTAGTAGCCATTTGAATTTGACAAGTCAGTGGGGAAAATGGAGCTTACGCGGGAACATTTCACAACTTTCGTCGAGGTTTATCTCAAGAACAATGTCTCGCCGAGCTTGTTTCTGTTTATGAACTTGAAGCACCCAGTAAAACGACTATATATCGTTGGTATTCTGAGTTTCGTCGTGGACGTTCCTCTCTCACGACAGTTCCTTCTACTGGTCGACCAAAAACAGCGGTAACACAAGATAACATCGATGCTGTGCGCCAATTAATAAAAGAAGATAGACATGTGACATACGAGCAGATTCGGGCTTCTCTCAGCATTGGTATGACAGCGATTCAAACTATTTTACATGATGAACTGGGTGTCAAGAAGTTAGTTTCCCGCTGGGTGCCCCATCGTTTGACCGAGGAACAAAAGTCGGCTCGTGTTAATTGGTGTCGGTCTACTCTGCAACGGTTCAATAGAGGGAGCTCAAATGCAGTTTACAATATCGTCTCTGGTGATGAATCGTGGATTTATTCATATGAGCCCGAAAGAAAACATCAATCGGCTGTTTGGGTCTTCGAAGGCGAGGTCAAGCCAACAAAAGTTGTCCGCTCTCGTAGCGTGTCGAAAAAAATGGTCGCTTCGTTTGTATCGAAAACTGGTCATGTGGCTACGATTCCTTTACAAGAACGCAGAACGGTTACTGATGATTGGTACACAATAGTTTGTTTGCCGGAAGTCATAAGAGAATTTCGTAAAATTAATCCGAATCGTCGCATCATTCTTCACCAGGATAATGCGAGCTCACATACCGCTCGCAAAACGATCGCGTTTTTAAATCAGGAAAACGTGGAGTTAATGGACCATCCACCGTAGAGCCCTGACTTGAGCCCCAATGATTATTTTACATTCCCAAGAATTAAAGATATGCTACGTGGTCAACGATTTCAAGGCCCAGAAGAGGCAGTCGAAGCTTACAAATCGGCCGTTTCGACTATATCCACTTCAGACTGGAATTACTGTTAATAATTGGTTTGATAGAATGCAAAAGTGCATCGATTGTCACGGAGAATACTTCGAAAAACAATGAAAGTAAATATTGTTGTATTATTTTTGTACTTTTTTCTATTCCCGATCATTTCGGTGTGGCCCTCGTACTTCCTAAAACGGGCAATAAAAAAAAGTCAAGACAATATCGGAATCTATTTTATTTGGTTTTTGTAATTTCCAGCTGCGGTAGTAATTGCAGAAAGGCGGCGAAATTAATACTAACTCGTGCATTTAAGGCGATCCGTTTTCCAAACTAAATTCAAATGACTCGCATTCTTATGCGGGACATAAAATGCTGTTGAAAAACGAGTGCATACTGCTATTTTTAGTTAAATTTTTCGCTGATTAATACACACATACAAATAATGCATCGAAAGTACTAGTTTTTGTTAGCAATTTATGGTTCAATATTACCATTGTGGGTGTGCGATGTATTTGGTGCGTTAGCTGTATTTTTGTATTATTTAGCGAAAAATTTAACTAAAATAGCAGTATACACCCGTTTTTCAACAGCAATTTATGTCCCGCATAAGAACGCAAGTCATTTGAATTTAGTATGGAAAACGGATCGCCTTAAGGTTCAGTTGTTTGAGGTTTATGACTCACCGTGTCAAGCGGGTAGTCGGCGAGTTATAGTTGATGTTCAAAGAGGGCTAGCGTCGGCAGTGATAGCAGGAAGAGCGATAGGAATGCCAGGAAGTCGAGGTTGACCATCGCGTCCAGTCAAGGTCATTGCTGAAGTTGTTGAGGTTTATACCACAGGTTTATACTTACCGTATCAGACGGAAAGTCAGCAATCTGTCTTGGATTTTGTTCAGAGGGCCGGATTGTAGAAAGAGCGGCAGAAAAGCGCGACGGAAGGCCGGGATGAATTAGGGTGCCTACCATTAGTGCTGTGCGAGGCCTTGAGCTGGAAACATTCCAACCAATAGGATTGCTCTATTTTCCTAGCTTAGAGCTGCGAATGCGCTAAGCAAAGATAAGAATAATCCTATTGGTTAGAATATTCCAGCCTACAACCACAGAATAAAGTAATAGTACTATCATACAGAAAAGATACTCTCGGGCCCCTTTGCAATCCACCCCGCACCCCGCGCTCACCCGCCCGCGAGATTCCTGTGGTCCTTCTGAGGGTCTTTTGTACTGAATTCGTGAGCTTACGCGACCTTGCAATATAAAATTCGCGCTCGATGTATGTAGGTAGTGTCCGGGGTGTGCCACAGCTTATCTTTCTCATACAGCTGGAGTTATTAGCGAAGTTTACACTTACAGTATCAGGCGGGAAGTCGGCGAGCAGTCGCAGATGTTCCTCGGAGAGGTGGGGCGGCGGGAGCGCGCGCAGGAAGTGCGGCAGGAAGGCGCGGCGGAAGGCGGGGAAGTCGACGGCCGCCATCGCGTGCAGCGCGCCCAGCGCCTCCTCGCGCACCAGCGCGCGCGCGCCGCCCTCGCCCACGCCCGCCAGCAGCACCGACAGGAACTCCGCCATGAACTCCGTGCGGAATATCGCCTGCCAACCACACACTGCACGTACACTCCGTCATATACCTCTACATGGTTTGTATTGCGCGTTTAGAACAAGTCTGTCTATGACGGTTATTTTCTGCGCATGGGTGACAGGCGGAGAGCCACCCTACACAACTTCTACGCATTAACGGTCACAGACAGAGTTATTTTGCACGCAATATACGAAGTAGTGTTAAGGGTTAACTGGAGGATGGGCAGCAGCATCCTCCTTTATATCTTATATCTTACTTACTACGGTCACCTACAACCGCGGTCCATGGTGCCAGCCGTAACGCTAACAAGCGAGGTGACTATGGTACTTCCCCTCTACATTTTTCCAGCAAAAGCTAGAATTCTGGAGGGAGCTCCCTGTCCTGTAGTGGACGTTTTCATGGGATGTTATGATTGATTGATTGATATGAAGTAGTGAAGTGTAACACGTCTCCTAATCGACTATCACTAGTCGATCAAAAATCCCGGTTAAGTTTTACAAAAATCAAGAAATCTTTAAAAATCGAATATATTAGCTAAACTTTGTTTGCGAAAGTGAAAATATATCTTCTTTTACTTGTAAGGAAGTGAACGAGACAAGCCGACGGCCGCTCCGCCCCACCGGGAGAGTTCTATAAAAGCGCCGAGCACCGCGCGCCGCTCACAGTCCGGGCTCTACCACAGTTCCGCCACAAACTCCGAGCGAACCGTCACCGACCCCGGTCCGCCGCGAACGCGTCCTCGCTCTAACGGGGAGCTCACTTCTTGGTAAGGAAAGGCTGGGCTAATTGTAGCTCTGGTTGCTGGAGCTCCTTCCGAATGTCGCGCTCATCCCTTACGTATCGGACCGACGCCCCTGACCCAGGAGCGTCGCCGGCTCGAGGGTTCCGCCGGGCGCATTAGCCTATGGCGAATGCGCCAGGTTTCAGCCTCCTTTCCCCGCCAACAGCGTACCATTGTTCCGCCGCGATTGTTCCAAACCGACAGATCCACAACCGTTTGGTAACCGTCCACCCCTCTCGTCGCGAGCGTATAGTTGTACATAGATATCGTAGATTTAAGCTAATCCTGTGCGTGTAAATAGTATAAATATATAGTGTGGAAACCGTGGTCGTCTATGTTGTGATTTCGATATCCGCCGCCCCACCTGCTCACAGAGCGTATCATACTCTTCCCAAAGGAAAGGACGTGACATACTTGTGAATTGATCATTAATCCTAAGAACGGAAGCGTAAATGATCCGTAATAGCCATTTTATGCGTGATTTTTAACATCGTTTTTTTCCTAAATGTTAAGTATTTTCACCAAAAAATCTGTGGTACTAAACATTTAGAATCTGGCCAACGAAAGCTGTCCATACAGAACCGCGGGAAATTTAAAAATAATAAGTTTTGAACCCTGAAAATACTGCAAAATAACAATTTGATACTTTTGAGCTGATTTTCAGGTGATGCATTAAATCCTCAGTCGATGAAACTTTGCTGGGGTATTACACTATTTGAGGCAAACCTTCTAAAAAAAATCCAAAAATAAATCGGTACTTTTAATTTTTCCATACAAAAATTACAAAAAATGTATGAAAAAATTAAAAGTACCGATTTATTTTTGGATTTTTTTATAGAAGTTTTGCCTCAAATCGTGTAATACCCCAGCAAAGTTTCATCGACTGAGGATTTAACGCGTAGTCTTGAAAACCAACTCAAAGTATCAAATTGTTATTTTGCAGTATTTTCAGGGTTTAAAACTTGTTATTTTTGAATTTCCCGCGGTTTTGTATGGACAGCTTTCGTTGGCCAGACTCTATCATTCCCAAGTCACATGTTTCCCTGAGAAATATGACGTTTTTAGGATTTGATAAAAATTCATATATTTTAGTATGGAGGTCCCTAGCCAAAAAATAGATACGCTTATAGGTTCAAAGTTTGCACGTAAGTTAGGTATGGTAAATAAGACGTTTCCCCAAAAAAAGAAAACCCAGCTTTCAATTGGACGCGACGGTCTATATTCCTGTGGCGAGCAGCGCAGTGCTAATACCTTGTGATACAGCTTCCACTTGGCATGGAGCGCCTCTAGCGCGGAGAGTGCAGTTCGCAGCAGCTCTATGTCCGGTTGCAGCAACGCGCGACCCAGTGTGGACAGCGCGCCTCTCAGCTCCTCGTGACGACGGGCGCTTTCCGGACCCTCGCATTTGTGCGGGAAGAAGTATCGCCACCGGTGGATCAGTACGCTGGAATATATACAGGGTGTTAATTTGATTGCGTGCCATAGCTCAGGGGCGGGATCAGTATCAGTAACTGTACAACTTTTCCCAAAGAACATAGGTCGAAAAACAAATATAAATTTTTGACCTCCCATAGAAACTGCATCAGCTGATAGCGCATTTTGTATGGGAGGTCAAATTTGGTTTTCCGTATTTCGACCTACGTTCCTTGAGAAAAGTTATTCAGTACTGATACTGATGTCGCCCCTGATCTATGGCACGCAATCAAATTAACACGCTGTATATTTTTTTATATTATTCGAAAAACTTGCGGCAAAATAGTATATAAAGTTAAGTTTAAACTCAGTAGGCAGAAACTAAGATTTCATGTACCTACATGAAATCTCTTTGCGAGCCCTCTAGTTGTACATAGAAACATACAACTAGAGGACTCACGTGAAGGAATATTTCCGTCCCTGAAAAAAAAATCTTAATGGGCATGCATCTCTTTCTAGAAACCGTGCCTGCAGTAGGTATGCTTAAAAGATATGGAGATATTTTCCATGCAATAAATAAAAAAAAATAAAAAAAAACTCAGGGACGTTTTTAGGGTTCCGATACCAAAATGGTAAAAAAAGGGAATTATGGTGCCGCTCTGTCTGTCTGTCTGTCTGTCTGTCCGTCTGTCTGTCACACCTCTATATCTCAGCAACCACTTATGCTATCAACCTGAAATTTGGAATAGTTTTAGAATATAGTTGCCCAACTTAATTGCACAAGAAAAAATTTTGAAAAAAGTATGATTATTAATATAAAGGGGGCCAAAATAGGGGGGGCCAAATTTCAAATTGTCGCTACTAGGTCGAGTGGGGTATCATATGAAAGGGCTTTACTTGTACATTTTAAAATATATTTTTGTATTTTTTTAAATTTCTTAGTTTTAAAGTTATGATGAAAAATGTCAAGAAAAATACCATTCCCCCCCCCCTTATCTCCGAAGTTTGAGTAAGGAAAAATCTGAATTAATTACAGTTGACAGAAGTTTATATAAACTTTACAGCAAAAATAAAACGATCTTTCTAAGTTGCACAGTTTTTCAGAAATCTGCAAAAAACCTTTACAAACAAATTTAGTTTTGCGGTCCTGAAAATGGACTTTATTGCTTCCAAAAATACTATAGGTATATCGGAACCCTCGGCGCGCGAGTCCGACTCGCACTTGACCGGTTTTTTTTATTGCGCGGTCACTCTGGATTGTATGTAGTACATGGAATCCCTTAGCTTGTTGGTGACCTGGCCAGCAGCCGGTGCGCGGCGCGCGCGGTGTCGGGCGGGGTGCTAGCGTGTGGCGCGGTGCTGGTGGTGTGTTGCAGCAGCGCGAGTACACTCGACACGCGCACGTTACCTGGCCAGCAGCCGGTGCGCGGCGCGCGCGGTGTCGGGCGGGGTGCTAGCGTGTGGCGCGGTGCTGGTGGTGTGTTGCAGCAGCGCCAGTACACTCGACACGCGCACGTTACCTGGCCAGCAGCCGGTGCGCGGCGCGCGCGGTGTCGGGCGGGGTGCTAGCGTGTGGCGCGGTGCTGGTGGTGTGTTGCAGCAGCGCCAGTACACTCGACACGCGCACGTTACCTGGCCAGCAGCCGGTGCGCGGCGCGCGCGGTGTCGGGCGGGGTGCTAGCGTGTGGCGCGGTGCTGGTGGTGTGTTGCAGCAGCGCGAGTACACTCGACACGCGCACGTTACCTGGCCAGCAGCCGGTGCGCGGCGCGCGCGGTGTCGGGCGGGGTGCTAGCGTGTGGCGCGGTGCTGGTGGTGTGTTGCAGCAGCGCGAGTACACTCGACACGCGCACGTTACCTGGCCAGCAGCCGGTGCGCGGCGCGCGCGGTGTCGGGCGGGGTGCTAGCGTGTGGCGCGGTGCTGGTGGTGTGTTGCAGCAGCGCGAGTACACTCGACACGCGCACGTTACCTGGCCAGCAGCCGGTGCGCGGCGCGCGCGGTGTCGGGCGGGGTGCTAGCGTGTGGCGCGGTGCTGGTGGTGTGTTGCAGCAGCGCGAGTACACTCGACACGCGCACGTTACCTGGCCAGCAGCCGGTGCGCGGCGCGCGCGGTGTCGGGCGGGGTGCTAGCGTGTGGCGCGGTGCTGGTGGTGTGTTGCAGCAGCGCGAGTACACTCGACACGCGCACGTTACCTGGCCAGCAGCCGGTGCGCGGCGCGCGCGGTGTCGGGCGGGGTGCTAGCGTGTGGCGCGGTGCTGGTGGTGTGTTGCAGCAGCGCGAGTACACTCGACACGCGCACGTTACCTGGCCAGCAGCCGGTGCGCGGCGCGCGCGGTGTCGGGCGGGGTGCTAGCGTGTGGCGCGGTGCTGGTGGTGTGTTGCAGCAGCGCGAGTACACTCGACACGCGCACGTTACCTGGCCAGCAGCCGGTGCGCGGCGCGCGCGGTGTCGGGCGGGGTGCTAGCGTGTGGCGCGGTGCTGGTGGTGTGTTGCAGCAGCGCGAGTACACTCGACACGCGCACGTTACCTGGCCAGCAGCCGGTGCGCGGCGCGCGCGGTGTCGGGCGGGGTGCTAGCGTGTGGCGCGGTGCTGGTGGTGTGTTGCAGCAGCGCCAGTACACTCGACACGCGCACGTTACCTGGCCAGCAGCCGGTGCGCGGCGCGCGCGGTGTCGGGCGGGGTGCTAGCGTGTGGCGCGGTGCTGGTGGTGTGTTGCAGCAGCGCGAGTACACTCGACACGCGCACGTTACCTGGCCAGCAGCCGGTGCGCGGCGCGCGCGGTGTCGGGCGGGGTGCTAGCGTGTGGCGCGGTGCTGGTGGTGTGTTGCAGCAGCGCGAGTACACTCGACACGCGCACGTTACCTGGCCAGCAGCCGGTGCGCGGCGCGCGCGGTGTCGGGCGGGGTGCTAGCGTGTGGCGCGGTGCTGGTGGTGTGTTGCAGCAGCGCGAGTACACTCGACACGCGCACGTTACCTGGCCAGCAGCCGGTGCGCGGCGCGCGCGGTGTCGGGCGGGGTGCTAGCGTGTGGCGCGGTGCTGGTGGTGTGTTGCAGCAGCGCGAGTACACTCGACACGCGCACGTTACCTGGCCAGCAGCCGGTGCGCGGCGCGCGCGGTGTCGGGCGGGGTGCTAGCGTGTGGCGCGGTGCTGGTGGTGTGTTGCAGCAGCGCGAGTACACTCGACACGCGAACGTTACCTGGCCAGCAGCCGGTGCGCGGCGCGCGCGGTGTCGGGCGGGGTGCTAGCGTGTGGCGCGGTGCTGGTGGTGTGTTGCAGCAGCGCGAGTACACTCGACACGCGCACGTTACCTGGCCAGCAGCCGGTGCGCGGCGCGCGCGGTGTCGGGCGGGGTGCTAGCGTGTGGCGCGGTGCTGGTGGTGTGTTGCAGCAGCGCGAGTACACTCGACACGCGCACGTTACCTGGCCAGCAGCCGGTGCGCGGCGCGCGCGGTGTCGGGCGGGGTGCTAGCGTGTGGCGCGGTGCTGGTGGTGTGTTGCAGCAGCGCGAGTACACTCGACACGCGCACGTTACCTGGCCAGCAGCCGGTGCGCGGCGCGCGCGGTGTCGGGCGGGGTGCTAGCGTGTGGCGCGGTGCTGGTGGTGTGTTGCAGCAGCGCGAGTACACTCGACACGCGCACGTTACCTGGCCAGCAGCCGGTGCGCGGCGCGCGCGGTGTCGGGCGGGGTGCTAGCGTGTGGCGCGGTGCTGGTGGTGTGTTGCAGCAGCGCCAGTACACTCGACACGCGCACGTTACCTGGCCAGCAGCCGGTGCGCGGCGCGCGCGGTGTCGGGCGGGGTGCTAGCGTGTGGCGCGGTGCTGGTGGTGTGTTGCAGCAGCGCCAGTACACTCGACACGCGCACGTTACCTGGCCAGCAGCCGGTGCGCGGCGCGCGCGGTGTCGGGCGGGGTGCTAGCGTGTGGCGCGGTGCTGGTGGTGTGTTGCAGCAGCGCCAGTACACTCGACACGCGCACGTTACCTGGCCAGCAGCCGGTGCGCGGCGCGCGCGGTGTCGGGCGGGGTGCTAGCGTGTGGCGCGGTGCTGGTGGTGTGTTGCAGCAGCGCCAGTACACTCGACACGCGCACGTTACCTGGCCAGCAGCCGGTGCGCGGCGCGCGCGGTGTCGGGCGGGGTGCTAGCGTGTGGCGCGGTGCTGGTGGTGTGTTGCAGCAGCGCGAGTACACTCGACACGCGCACGCCGCCGCCGCCCGCCTCCACGCCCAGCCGGACACACTCCAACAGACGCTCCACGCTCGCCTCACCGCCACCCCTGAACAACAAAATATTCCTGCATTTCCATCATTGTCATTATATCCGCAGTGTCGTGTTTGACGCACCATTCTGGCCTACGTTGGGAGGATTTTGGGAAGCTGCCGTAAAAGGAATGAAGTACCATTCTAAACAGGTACTCGGCAAATAGAAGTTCACATTTTATCAATTCACAACCTTGTTAACGCAGATAGAGGTCTGCCTGCATGACTGACTGATTGAATGAATACGTCATAGAGGAGTAGATACGGGAAGGTGACGATGAAATGAAATGATTTTGTTTGGTGTAACCTAACACCTTTGATGTAGTAGCGGCCCGCCGCCCCGCGGCCACCTTCAGTGCACATTATTAGACAGAACGGGTTGGGTGCATTCTAATTTTAATAAGTATTTTCAACAATTTACTGTTATATTTTGAGTAATAAATAGTGAAAAGAACTTAACAACATTTCATTTCAAATCAACAACCAACGCACCGCCCCAAACATTGGTCCTTCGAGCCATTTTATTTATTTTATTTATTTATTTATTTTATTTATTCAGGAATCAAACAGTCATTTACAGATCTTTCTTATGTACAAACATGAATACTACTAGACCTATAGTTCCCTATATTCTTATCAACCTAAGTATTTCGTTTCCAAAAAATACAACTTATCAATGTACTAACTATTATAGATACATATACTAATTAAGAAACATTTTCCAAGATTGCTTTTTTAAAACAACATAAAGAAGGATTAAATATATCTACCTTTGAATATTTGTCGTTATAAAGTTTACAACTACGCCTTACAAAACTATTTGCTACATAATTAGTGCCACTTTTTGCAACAGAAAACAATGGTCTTTTCGTGCAAATACGTTCCCGTCTGCGAGGTACACGGATAGAAATATCATGGAGTAATGCAGGGGCATCGACATGATTGTTTAGGAGTTTATGTAGATAAATAAGATTAGCATGGTCACGACGTATACGTAATGATGCCATTTTGTAATTAGACAGTGAGGTTTCATAATCAGGGAAGGAGTTTCCGAACCTATAGTTAATATTTTTGATAAATTTCTTTTGTAATCTTTCTAATCTGTCAATGTGATTTTGATAAAAAGGATGCCAAACAATATTTGCAAATTCTAAGCGGCTTCGCACGTAGCTATTATATAAAAGTTTATAAGTTGATATCTTTTTAAATGGTTTCCCGACCCGCAGAATGAAACCCAACTGTTTGTATGCTTTTTTAAGAACAACATCTATGTGCGGTACAAATGTTAACTGGTAATCTAAAATTACGCCAAGATCCCGTGTCTCCTGAACTCGATTAAGTTTTTTATTACACAAGGTATAGTCAAAATTAAGTTTTATTTTGTTTCCAGTGTAGCTAATAATATGACATTTATCTGGGTTAAGGAATAAATTATTTTCATGACAAAAACTTTCAAAATTGTTTAAATCTTTCTGCAAAAGCATACAATCATCAATACAACGTACGGCTCTGTATATTTTAGTATCATCTGCGTAAAATAAAGTTTCAGAACTAGATATACTTTTACATAAGTCATTAATATATAATGTAAATAACAGGGGACCTAAGTGAGATCCTTGGGGAACTCCTGATGTAATGTACTTATATTGTGAGCAGTGACCTCCTAAAACAACAGCCTGGCATCTATTTTCTACATAAGATTTTAACCATCTGAAGAGGTCACCGTGTATACCGAGGTTCCAAAGCTTAACCATGAGTGTATAATGACAAATCTTATCAAATGCTTTGGAAAAATCGGTATACACGGCGTCTACTTGTAATTTGCTGTTCATAGTATTCAATATAAATTCAGAGAAGCTCAGAAGATTGGATTCTACGGTTTTGGGTTTTTTGGTGAGTTTCGAGTGTGTTAGCAATCGGTCCCCTGGCCTCCCACAGGCGGGTCTCACCAGGTGGATTGAGAAGGTGCTTCAATCACACTTAGAGCTTACCAGAAAGTTCAAGTGAACAGCGTAACATTTACAGTGGTGCAGTGCGTCAACAAGAACATTTAACAATTGTAACAAGAACATTTAACATCAACATTAACAACAATACCAACAACATTCAACAATGGAAGTCCTGCTTCAAGCTCAAGCAACACTTTCTACGGAAATACAGAAGGAGTATGAAACATTCAAAAAAGACAACCAAGAGCGTCGGGCTGCTAGCGCCGATAAAAGGTTAAGTTTATTGCAAAAACATTATGGTGATTTTCATGCAAACCATCTCATCCTGCAACAGTTTGAGGACAAGACAAACGACTATTTTGTGGGGAAACATTATGAACAAGTGACAAAGTATTACCAAGAAGCCGTGAGTAAAATTATAACATATATAAAACAAGATCACCAGCATGGAGAGCCTCCAAAGCAAACATTTATGAAGTTGGGAGAGAAATTACGCAAACAAGCAGCGAACTATAAAGCTTTTCAAAGAAACAGAAAAGTGGGAGTTTGAGGATACCTTAAAAACATTAGAAACACGCTGGTCAGTGATTGACTCACTTTATTGGGAAATTGTGGGTGAACTTAACGGATACGAAGACAAACAACTAGAAGAGCTTTTCAACCAACATGAAGCGGAGTATAGCAACCTAAAGAAGTTACTTAACTCAAAGATGTGGTCCGAGTCTCACAGGGAGAAAACAACACCTAAATTAGAAGTTCCGACCTTCAACGGAAATTACAACCAATGGGTCTCGTTCAAGGATTTGTTCTCCGAGGCCATCCATAACAACCCTTCCTTATCAAAGGCACAAAAAATGCAGTTTTTGAAAAGTAAGGTACGCGGGGAGGCAGAACGTCTCATTCAACATTTACAAATTAGCTCCGACAACTATATGGTGTGTTGGGACATACTCAACGGTACGACAACAAAAAATTGATTTTTACATCGCATATCAACATTCTTCTGGAACTACACCTCGCCATAAGCGATAGCGAAACTGAGATGAAGGATTTTACCAACAAGGAAAAAGTGAAACCACCTGTGTTTCCTAAATTAATTATTAGTGATGATGATTCAGTGTAGTGTAACTTTTTATAAATTTTTATTATTTTAAAATACTTTGATGGTTAAGTAATACTTATGCTTTTAGTACTTGCTTTGTCGAAGTTTTATACTTATGCTAACATTTAATTAACAGGAATGTACCCCACCCTAATTTAACATTTTTGCCCCTCGGGAGAATGTTCGGTGTAACCTAACACCTTTGATGTAGTAGCGGCCCGCCGCCCCGCGGCCACCTTCAGTGCACATTATTAGACAGAACGGGTTGGGTGCATTCTAATTTTAATAAGTATTTTCAACAATTTACTGTTATATTTTGAGTAATAAATAGTGAAAAGAACTTAACAACATTTCATTTCAAATCAACAACCAACGCACCGCCCCAAACAGATTTTATTTGCTATAGATATGGTAACATGTTACCAAATTAACTTGTGTTACTTAAAATATCATAAGTCAGTTGAGGATTCCATTGCTAACAACAACATGAAGGTATTTTGGTCCTTTATCAATGCGAAACGTAAGTCTAATAAAATTCCTAATAAAATGACTCTTCAAGGCAGTACTTTCTCCGATCCCTCGAGCATATGTAATGGGTTCGCTAAACAGTTCCGCTCAGTTTACTCGTCTTCTAGTCACATTAACACTGATTTTACATCATCTCAGCCTGATCATTTCAGCATAAGCAATTATTCCACTGTTAGTTTAAATTATATTCCTATAACTCAAGAAGCTGTTACAAAATCTTTATCAAATCTGGGTAGAAAAAAAGGAGCCGGCCCTGACAAAATACCAGCTGTCTTACTTGCAAATTGTGCAAAAACTCTTTCGTTGCCACTAAGCATCATTTTTAATCGCTCTTTGAATACCGGTATATTCCCCCAAGCTTGGAAAACGGCAAACGTAGTTCCAATTCCGAAAGGCGGTAATGACTCTGATATACAAAATTATAGGCCTATTTCTTTATTAAGTACCTGCAGTAAAGTTTTTGAATCCCTTATTTGTCCTTACCTTTCCAGCCATTTAAAGCCTCTATTAACACCTCATCAGCATGGTTTCCGAGAGAAAATGTCTTAGATATTTAAAACACGCACTTTTATTTGTACACTATATTTTTTACACTGCTGCACATGGTAACATAATATTCACAGAAAAAACGGCCGGCGAAATTACGAGAAAGCCCTTATGTGACGCGGTAAACACAATGATAGCGCGTTTTACAATCTAATAACGCCATCTAGCGAACGTGAAAATTACTTTGACAGAAATATTGGTAAAGCGTTGTAATTGAGCTGATGTCATGAAGAGACATATCTAAAAACAATAAAAACAGTTGACAAGTAATTAATAACTAAACATTCCGCCGCCCAAGGACGATTACAGTCCTTCAAACAAGAAAAAACATAATTCTTCAGCAAAAAGAGAAAGAAATAAAAAGGAATCTTAAAACTAAGGTAAATTGGAATCATTCAGAGGCAGAGGGCACAATTTTGCAATTGGTCTTTTAAAGAAGCTATCTTTATATTGTAAAGTAACGACTCTGGTTACGCCATCTGCACCTGGGTGCTTCCGAATAATACGTCCCAAAAGCCATTTACCTGGGGGAAGTCTCTCATCCTTTACTAAAACGACAGTGCCCACAGCAAGATCAGGTTGATCCTTATTCCATTTGTAACGATGTTGCAAGGTCGTTAGATATTCATTTTGCCATCGTTGCCATAAACACTGTACCATACGTTGGATCATGTGCCAGCGATTTAGAGGGCTTACTTTTACATCGAGCAAGGATGGTTTGTACACTAATTAAAGGTTCTCCCACAAGAAAGTGTCCAGGTGTTAGGGGAGGTTCATCGAGAGTAGCATTTACAAGTGTAAGTGGACGAGAATTAACACACGCCTCAACTTGGGTTAAAAGAGTAGCGAGCTCTTCATACGTTAAAATTGCTTGTCCAATTACACGTTTGACATGTCCTTTAATACTTTTCACCCCTGACTCCCAAATTCCTCCAAAATGAGGTGCTCCGGGTGGTAAAAAATGCCATTGAGTGTGGTCATTGGCCAAAAGTTCTGAAACTTCAGTTAGAAGCTGCGATTTAGAATCTTTGAAAGCTTGATTTAGTTCTCGGGACGCTCCTACGAAGTTTGTACCGCAATCACTATAAATATCTTTACAGTGACCACGCCGAGCTGTGAAGCGTCGAAACGCCGCCAAAAAAGCTGCAGACGTAAGGTCCGTAACTAATTCAAGGTGAATGGCCTTTGTTACCGTACAAACGAATAAACATACATACGATTTACAGGTCTTTTTCCATCTTCCAGGGTATAGTTTCATAGTAAACGGTCCAGCAAAGTCTACTCCACTTGTGAGAAAGGGGCGACTCGGTTTGACACGAAATTCTGGTAGGTTTGCCATAAAGGGCACAAGTGGATTAGCCTTTTGTTTAAAACATGGTATACATTTTGTGATTGTGGTTTTTACGAGATTTTTAGCTCTGACAATCCAATATTTTTGCCGAATCATGTTTAAAGTAAGTTGGTGACCTCCATGCAGAGTTTTCAAATGAGAATTAGAAACAACAAGTTTTGAAAAAGCACAATTGTTACTCAGAAGGATAGGATGTTTCATTTCATTTGAAATCTCAGCATTAGCAAGTCTGCCACCAACACGGAGAATACCTTTGTCATCAATAAATGGGTTAAGCACATATATTTTACTCGATTTCTGAACTCGTTCACCCTGTGACAAGCGAGAGATTTCATCACTGAACGAAGTTGATTGTGAGAGTTTGATACACCGGTTCAAGGCATCATCAAGCTCGTGAGAAGTAAGGTAAACGGGCTCAGTAAACGGCTTTTTAGCTATCTTAGCTCGACATAATTTAACAAATCGCAAACAATAAGCAGTTACACGTATCAATTTTGTCAGTTTAGAGAATCTCGTTAGATAGGAGATTGCATAATCATTCTCAATAAGGTTTGTATTTGTTTGTATTTTGGTTTTAACTTTTACTTCCAAATCTGTTACAGCGACATCAATTTGAGCATGTGCAATTTTACTATCATTCCATAAGAATTGAGGGCCATTCCACCATAGCTGTGACTGGCGTAAATCAGCTGGGTAAGTTCCGCGGGATGCCAAATCAGCTGGATTATTTGCAGAACTAACATGATTCCATTGATTGCTATTCGTGAGGGTCAAAATTTCCGAAGTACGGTTTGCAACAAATGTTGTCCATGTATTCGGTGTTTTACGCAGCCATGCCAAAACTATGGTAGAATCCGTCCAAGCATATACATCATCGTCAGGTATGGTTAATACAGTCTTAATATGTTGTATCATATTAGCTAAGAGAACTGCACCGCAGAGTTCGAGGCGTGGGAGTGAAACTTGTTTGACCGGTGCTACCTTGGATTTTGCCCACACAAGATATACTTTTACTGAGCCATCATTTTCCTTAACTCTGAGATACACCACTCCAGCATAGGCAGCACATGAGGCATGACTAAATCCATGCATGTTCCCGTTTAGTTGTGTCATCAGAAACTCCAAGCCATCGTGGGAACTGAATAGTTTCAGCGTGCGTGAAGCGATCCAAAAGATTCATCCACTCTTCTTTCAGATCTGTCTGTAACTCTTCGTCCCAATCTAAGCCAGCTAACCACAACTTTTGCATAAATATTTTGAATAGTATCTTTCCAGGTGTTAGCCAACCCAGTGGGTCGAATGTTTTTGCAATGGTGGACAATACATTTCGTTTTGTGGCAGTCTCATCAGAATTATTTAAATTCAAATTTAGTTCGAAATTGTCCCTTTGTGAGTTCCAGGTGATACCTAATGTTTTAACAGTATCTTCGACTTTTATATTCACGGCATCTTCAGATTCTTTGTCAATTTCAGGAATTTGTGACAATACTACTTTACTGTTAGACGCCCATTTGTGTAAAGGAAAGCCACCGCGAGCTAATAAGTCGGTAATCCTTTTTTGCAAGATCACTGCATCTCCTTCGGTAGACGCACCAGTCATCAAATCGTCCATGTACACGTAATTTTTTAGGATTTGTGCTTCAACGGGAAAATCATGCCTTTCATCGTCAGCAAGTTGGTGAAGTGTTCGAATGGCTAAAAATGGAGCACACGATGTTCCATACGTCACGGTAAGTAGCCTATATTCATTTATAGGTTGTGTTGGAGATACTCGCCATAGAATTCTCTGATAATCAACATCATCTTTGGATATCAAAATCTGTCTGTACATTTTCTGGATGTCAGCGACCAGGCAAAATTTGTGTTGTCTCCATCTTGTGATCAAGTCTCTGACATCTTGTTGTAGGGAACATCCAATCAATAGTGCTTCGTTCAACGATTCTCCATTTTCAGGTGCAGCGCTTCCGTCGAAGACTACACGTAGTTTGGTGCTTAGACTCGTCGGCCTAAGGACAGCGTGGTGAGGTAAGTGATAAACTCTCTGTGTTTTCTTTTCATTTTCAGGTACCATTATCATATGACCTTGTGCTTCATATTCCTTAATGAATTTGTGATATTGTTCCTTAAACTCTGGCTTGCGTGCAAAACGTTTCTCCATTTGTTGTAAACGACTGACAGCAATTGGTTTAGCGTCACCAAGGTTTGTGGGGGGATCATCTTTGAACGGTAAACGCACAATGTAACGTCCGTCATCATTGCGTGTGTGAGTATTTTTGTAATGTTGTTCACATTTCTTCTCTAAATCAGTAATTGGTTTTTTGTCAGGTAAATTCTCTTCAATCTCCCAGAAGCGTCTAAGTAACTGATCTACCTCGATTTTAGTGTGAGTAACAACCATATTGTGTTCTTGTGCTGCAGTATCAGATTGTGAAACTCTGCCTCATATCAACCAACCAAGACGAGAGTTGAGTGCGATAAGAGAATTATACTTGTGTAAGCCTTCTAGTAGTATGTGAGCATGCACGTCGGCACCAAGTAGAACATCGATAGATCTTGGCTTGTGAAAGTTGGGGTCAGCTAGATCCAACTGCATAGACGAAGGCCAAGTCTCTTGTGGAAATTCACGTGAAGGTAACAATGAGGTGAGTTTCTTCAGAACATACGCATTTACTTCAAATGTTGACGTATCTTCTTTGTAGGAGTGTATTGTTAGTGTAACCATAGACTTTGTAGTTACCACTGATGAATTTGATATTCCGGAGATTTTGCCAATGACAGGAGTGCGATCAAGATTCAACAGTTGCGAAGCTGCCTCAGAAATAAAAGAACCCTGTGAGCCTTGGTCAATAAGAGCTCTCAGTGTGTAAGTACCCTTGTTCTTTGAATCCACATTAATCATCGCAGTAGCTAAGATAACTAGATCATCGTTTGTTTCAGCCTTCAGGTTCACGCTAAGGTTGCAAGAAGCCTTAGATTCAGTATTATTTCCCTTTGGTGTCTCTTTCTCTTGTTCACTTTTTTGTGTCTCCTTTTCTTTTTCACCTTTGGCAGCAGTGTCATTTTTCGGAGAGGGTGTAAAGTGTAACAACGTATGATGTCGACGTCCACATATTTTGCAGACTGTTCTTTGTCTACAATTAGATACTAAGTGACCTTTCACTAGGCAGTTAAAACAAATGTTATTTTTCTTTATGAAATCTTGTCGTTCAGAAACGGGCAGGGTGGCAAAACCTTTACAGTGGCAAATATAATGATTCTGTGAGCAGTAAGTGCAGGCGTTTTCGACTTCAGTGGCAAAACTTTTAAAAGAGGTAGTTGCTTTAGGTATTTGTTGGCCGCCTTTTTGTGTATCCTTTCTATGTTGTGGTTGTGATAGATTTACAATTTCCATTGTTCGGAATCTTTTCTCGAGGAAACTGTTTAATTCATCAGGTGTAGGAATGCTAGTTGAACTTTCTAAAGATTGTTCCCAAAGTTTGTGAGATTCAATATCTAACTTTGAGACTAAAATATGCACGACTATTGCATTCCAAGAATTGACTTTTAAATGTTTCAGTGATGTTAAACATTGGTTTGTTGTATCTAAAAGATCTTTTATACCCTTTGCAGATTCCGTTGTTAGCTTTTTCTGGTTTAGAAAGCGGCTTAAAATGTTATTAACAATTACACACTTGTTTTCATATCTTTCATTAAGCTTCTTCCAGGCATCATCATAGTTTGCTTCAGTTAGTGAATAATTTTTGAGTAACTGTTCAGCTTCTCCAGATAAACTTAATTTTAAATAATGATGTTTTTCAATTTTAGACAAACGGTCATCATCATGTACCAAAGAACGAAAGATATCTCTGTAGCTTGTCCACTCATTATAATCACCAGAAAACTGTGGTATGGCTATTGTTGGAAGCTTTGGTCTCAGTTTGGGAACTTCTGGATCCGTTTCAGATTCACTCTTGGTTTTTTTTTATTTTATATAATTTATCTTTAAGCCAAGACTTTAATTCTAAATAGTTTTCTTCAGTTTCTTCATAATTTTCGTTAATATCAAAGTTATAGTCTTGCCTCAAAATTTCCTCTTTCAATGATATCACAAGAACGTGGTAACTCTTTGTGTAAATCGTCCAATACTCGTTTAGTGCTTCCATACGTGCGTCTAAGAAACCTCTTGTTCGTTTATCCTTAGAAACTTTCTTTGTCTTCGAGAGTAATTTTTAAATTTTTAGAGTATTCTGGGTCATAATAGACACGTGTTGTGTTACAGCCTTGTCCGCCATGATGTATTAATTTCACGAAGTAAATTGTGAGTAAATAACAAAAGTTAAATTTTCCGTGTATCTCATCAAATGACAAAGTCCACACCAATAAATTGTTAAAGTTCAATCCGTAAAAAATTACAAGTCCAAAATTGATCACTGAGAGACTAAGTTAAAGTTTATTCAAATTTTTCTAAGTGATTTTATCATTCGAAATTTTCTAAGTCTTTTTTTTACTCACGAAATCGGTTAAGTCAATGTTCATTGAATTTTTCTAAGTGTTTAAACCACTGTTCTACTGCACTATGTTATTTTTGACACTTGCACTTTACTTACAGTTCATCCGGGAACGAAGGACCAATAGTTAATTAAAACACTCACTTTTATTTGTACACTATATTTTTTACACTGCTGCACATGGTAACATAATATTCACAGAAAAAACGGCCGGCGAAATTACGAGAAAGCCCTTATGTGACGCGGTAAACACAATGATAGCGCGTTTTACAATCTAATAACGCCATCTAGCGAACGTGAAAATTACTTTGACAGAAATATTGGTAAAGCGTTGTAATTGAGCTGATGTCATGAAGAGACATATCTAAAAACAATAAAAACAGTTGACAAGTAATTAATAACTAAACAGTCTACTACATCAAATCTTGCTGTCTATACCACATATCTTGCAGAAACAGTTGATAAAGGTCTCCAAATCGACGCTATGTACGTGGGACACTCAGAAATATTTGCGACACTAAAAAAAATTGTTCTACAGGTACATATATTTTTATTAAATCTTTTCAAAGTACTCTCCACCAGCCTCTATACAAAGATTCATGCGTCTGAACCAGTTTTCAAAACACTTTTTCCAGTCCGCCGTAGACACCTCGTTTACAGCCTGCTCGAACGCAGCCAGCGCATCTTCCGGCGACGAAAATTGTATCCCCTTGAGCTGATTTTTTATTTTTGGAAATAAAAAGAAGTCACACGGTGCTAGATCAGGGCTGTAAGGAGGGTGACCCAGGAGTTTGACTGGTGTGCTGTCCAGGAAGTCCCTCGTTTTGAGCGCGGTGTGTGCAGGCGCATTGTCGTGGTGGAGCAGTAGTCCGCGGAGCCCTGTGTTTGGTCGCTTGTTGCTCACAACAGAAAAAACTTCTGGTAAACATTTGGTAGTATACCATTCGGCGTTGATGCTTCTTTGATCTCGTAAGGGAATTGAGGCCAAGTGGCCAGTCAAATTAAAAAAGCTGGCGATCAAAATCTTCCCCTCGCTTCGAGATCGCTTCACTTTGGTAGGCGTTGGTTCATTTTGAAACACCCAAACTGTCGACTGGCGCTTGGTTTCTGGATCGTATTGATAAATCTAGGACTCATCACCTGTTACGATGTCGTAAACACGCCGAGACGAGCCTGCTTCAAATTTGTTCAGCATATCACGGCACCATTCCACCCGGGCCTGCTTCTGAGCGTCGGTGAGGTAGTGCGGCACCCAGTGCGATACTATCCTCCTCACGCGAAGATGCCCGTGTAGAATCTCGTGAACGCTTCCCGATCCAATCTTTAATATGTGCTGAATCTCCTGATATGTAATTCGCCTATTATCTTGGATTAAATTTTTCACTGCTAGCACGTTTTCTTCCGTAATAGCCGTCAAAGGGCGACCGCTTCTTTCTTCATCCCCCAAGGTTGGTCGACCGCGCCTAAATTCGTTATACCAACGATACACGGTTGCCTTGGAGGGGCCTTCATCCATAAATGCCATTTGAAGTCTATCGAACGATTCATCCGGTTTCAGGCGACACTTGAAATCGTAAAAAATCATAGCTCTAAAATGTTCCCGGCGCAGATCCATTTTTCAGTAAGACACGATACTTTGAATTGGCTCGCAAAAAATGTGGAGGGAAATTTTGAAAATGGAACACACATATTTTTACTTACAAGTAATCATATTTTCGAAAAAGATTCTGACCGGCCAGTCTCCCATATATAAAAACTATTTTTCGCAATACTTTCTGAGTGGCCTGGTATACGGATATCAGCAAGGCGTTTGACAGGGTAGATCACGGCTTACTGATTCGTAAGTTATACCAGTTAGGGATTCATGGAAGCCTGTTGAAGTGGTTTGCGTCTTATCTGCACTCTAGATTTCAAAAAGTGACAGTATGCGGTTACGAGTCTGACCCCTATGTAGTAACGTCAGGTGTACCTCAAGGGTCTCACCTAGGTCCAGTACTATTTCTGGCTTTCATCAACGACATGTCAGATGTTATACTATATTCTCAATATTCTTTTTTCGCTGACGACCTAAAAATTTTTCGAGTAATTAAGAGTCCCGACGATGCAGCCTTGTTGCAAAAGGACCTTGGTCAGGTAGTTAAATGGTCCAAAAACAATAATTTACCTCTGAACGCTCAAAAATGTAAACACATAAAATTCACCAAGAAAAGAGTACCCATTAAAACATCTTATCATCTAGACAGTGTCGATCTGGAAGAAGTCGATCGTATAAAAGATCTAGGTGTTATATTTGACGGAAAAATCACATTTAAATATATCATATTGATAACATTTACAACAGATCGTATAAAATGTTAGGGTTTTTATGGAGAACCTGCAAAACTTTCAGAGGTAATGCTGCTTTGAAGTCTGTTTACTTCGCTTTAGTTCGTTCAATTTTAGAGTACTGTTCAAATGTATGGAGTCCGCACTATAGAGTTCACATCGATAGGATCGAAAGGATTCAAAAGCAGTTTCTATTCTTTTTGACTGTGCATGAAAAAGAACTTTCCACTTTTAATTCGTATAGCATCAGGCTTAAATATTTTAACTTTATTACTATTGAGGATCGCCGCTGGATATCGGACCAAATCCTTTTATACAAAATTTTAAGAGGACTCGTGGATTGGATTAGTTTGTTGGCGCAAATAAGATTAGTGGTCCCTAGACCTAATGCTAGGCTCGTCAATTATAGACCTTTTGATGTAAAGATTTCTAGAACCAATTTGGGATTTAACAGCTTGCTGCAAAGAATATGCCGCGAACACAATAAACTATGTAATACTTGTCAGCCTATCATTGACTTGGATATTTTTAATATGTCTTTTTATACATTTAAAAAATATTTGTACACCTTTAAGACACAATCTACATAAACACCATTAATATAATCTTAAGAGTGAAATTCTACTTTGCTTTTTTGTACGCTTGCTGTGTTTGCCTGTAATTGGGTCTACTTCTCTGCATTACCATTTATGTATGCTAGTTATTAAGTTCAGATGTAAACCTGTTGGCAAACCTATTAAATAAATAACATGTAGATGAAGGGTACAATATGTAGAGTGCCATATATCTAGCCTATATTTTGGCATGCAAATTTCTTTAAAATTAATTATATTCAAAATAAGATTACAAATTCATTAAATCTACCAGTCAAAAATATAATAATTAAGCGTGAAATAATCTCAATAATGTCATAAAAGTTGTAAATTGTCAAATATTATTATGTCATAAAAATTATAAAATAAGATTTTGAACATGTTCCAGGTATTCTATAACTGAATAGAAGCATTTCGATATCAACCATTGTCTCAGCTGGGATTGAAATCCTCGTAACGGCAAGTTTTTTAGTTCCAGTGGTAAATGATTATAGATCCTAACTGACATTGCGTAACAGTTTAAACTACATATATTATATCTAAGACTTGGAAGCACCAATCTGTTCGGGTACCTTGTATTAAAACCACAAATATCCTTATTTATCTGAAACGTTTAACAAAATAACATACCTCATATATGTATATAGAGGCATGGTACAGATAACAACTGTAATCTTTGAAACAAAGGCTTACATGGGGTGATGGGACCAACATCACAGATAGCGCGAACACATTTCTTTTGAGCGATGAATGCCCTATTTATCTCGACTGAATTTCCCCAGATTAGTATGCCGTACCTGAGATTGGATGCTACATAGGCATGATATGCCTGAACAGCAGTATCTAAATTGCTTATTTTCACTAGTTTCCGAAGTGCATAGCAAACCTATTAATTTTGTTGCAAACTCTTTCTATATGTGATTTCCAGTTACAATGTTCGTCTAAATTTAACCCTAAGAATACTGTTTTTTCTACTTCGTTAAATTGTTTTATCCTCATATCGTATATCAAGAACTAGTTTTTTTTGCTTTGTAATTATGGAATTGAATATAATTCGTCTTACTGATGTTGACATGCAGATTATTTGTCTTTAACCAATGTGCAAAAGATTTGATTGTGTTATTGATTTCAGAATTATATTCATTAGTGTCATTATTTTTACTAGTAATTATCACAGAAACATCATCTGCATAAAGCACACAAGGATGCTTTGTGGCTAAAGGGAGATCATTCACATATAGAAGGAACAATAGTGGGCCCAGGATGCTTCCCTGAGGAACCCCAAACTGATTGACTAGCTTGGTAGAGTGTGCAAGTTCTTCTACATTGTTTAGACCTATTCGAGATATTTGAGTCAATTGATTTCTCCCTGTTAGATAACTACATATCCAATCTCGCACTCGGCCACGCAACCCATACACTTCACATTTTTCTAAAAGCAACTCGTGGGAAACATAGTCGAAAGCACGGCTCATGTCAAAGAACACTGCTGTAGTTTTCTCTCTTTCATTGATACTGCGAGTGATCCTATCCACGAGAGAGAAAGCTGCTAAAGTAGTTGACTTACCCTTCTGAAAGCCATTTTGTTCCGGTCTAAGAATGCTATATTTATTAATGAAAGATGTGATTCTGTAGTGAACTAATTTTTCTATTAATTTAGAGAAGATAGGAATCAACGCGATGGGTCTATAGTTATTAGGATTCGTTTTCTCTCCTTTCTTATAAATTGGTTTTATGATAGTTGTTTTCAGTGCCTCTGGAAAAACGCCTTCAAAGAAGCATCCGATAACTTAATCAACTTAGTGGGGATAAGGTCATATCCTACAGATGGCGTGTTATTCAGAAGTTTTACCATTTTTGAGACTTCGCGGGCATCCGTCGGCATTAAAAACATAGTAGAGTTGACTTTATGAATTGGATATTCATATTCACCCTGGGTGAAAAAATTGTTTGTCAGGTCAATAAAGTACTTATTCAAAGAGTTAGCTATGTCAACTGGATCTGTTATAGTTTCATCGTTATAAATAATACTGTCAATATTTTGTTTTGGCTGCTTAGTTGTCATATTGTCATTTATAAGAGACCAAGTGGCTTTACATAGGTTCTTGGCAGATTTTATAAACTTTACATTACTGAGTTTTTGTGCTTTAAAAATACACTTTTTAAAACACCTATTGTACTGTAAATACGCTTTATCTACTTCCGTACCGGAATATTCCAAATTCGAAACCAATGACAGATTCGAAATTGTTCACACTGTTCCATACTAAGAGCAGTACGGAAATGGAGTATGGATTTTCATTCCGCAACTGTTATAATACATAATTTTCAATCTGCATAGGCTAAGGCAATACTACCACAGTACTACATACAGCCTACTTTAAAGTAATTTTGGAAAAATACTTTTTACTGGGGTGACGACTGCCTACCTATATTTAAAAGAAAACGGAGAGTACCAGGAGTACATAAATCGACAAGAGGCTGACCGCTTCTATATAAAGTGACCGTGGCAACAAAAGAAGTGACTCGAACAAAATGGAAAGTATGTACCAGGAGAACATGAGTCTACAAGAGGCTGTCAGTAACCATATGCCGGGTGTAACATGAAGTTAATGTTAAAGCAACTTCATCCACAAGCTCTGGATCTGGAATAACTTCGGGAATAACTTTAATTAACTGTACTAGCTAACTGTCCTCTTAGTTCCATGAATTGATCACTACTTTTTAAAATTTTATTTTATTTTATCGGTCGTAGATAAAGTTTTGTATGCAACTATACGTAATTAGTCATTTTAACACTCGATCTATACTATTTTGATACTCGGCTGCGCCTCGTATCAAAAACCAGATCTCGTGTTAAAATTACTCTCATTACGCAACAGTTGCATAAATAACTATTCTTATGCTTACTTCGACGTTTTTTATAGTATAAAAACCTAAGCTTACGCCTTGTTTCAGATGCAATCCTTATTCCTTTTGTAAGCCAAGGTAACTGTTTTGGCTTTCTGTGACAGTTTTTCTTTATAACGGGAAAGCAGAGATGACCGACTAATGACAAATATCTCACCTCTGCGCTACCTCCAGGAACACGTCGATGGCGGAGTAGGCGAAGTTGCCGAGCTGCGGCAGGATGGCGGTGAACAGCGCGAGGAAGAAGTCCGTGATCTCCTGCTCGGCCGCCGCCTGCCCCGCCCGCCCCGCCGGCCCCGGCTCGCACAGCATGCGCAGGGACGTCATCGCCGCGCCCACCATGCTCTCGGCTATCACCTGCGGTAAGAAGATAAAACTCCACTTTAGTTAAGCGGAAGCCGACCACGTCGTACATATACACATTGAGTAATATAAGTCAGTGTACGGTCCGCACACCGATACATTTTGATACCTCAGCGTTTTAGGCTGCATAGTAGCTTCACCTTCAGTACACGATCACCACTCATTCCGCGTGCACTCATTGTATCATCTTTTTCTGTCCAATATACGTAAATTATCAATCATCGTTCGTGGTTTACTTTAACAACTGTCTAGCATAGCATCAAAGGTGTATGAGGATCACTCAAACCCATACATCTTTTTGGTCCTTCGAGCATTCTTGACCCACCGCCGGCACGGGTAAATGCGGGACCACGCGGCGACGCAACGTGATATCGTGTCATATATCACGTGGTACCGGTGATTTTCCGTGCATGGTGCAGTGCAGTTCAACAAACATTGACTATTTTTATAACATTTCGTGAAAAGGAACTTTTACACAATAAAAGTAACATCACGCAGCAGCAAACAACTTATCATCAACTTAGTGTTATTCGTGCATCCTGTGCCCGGTAACGAATCGGTCGTGTCATCTGGCCACCCACCAGCGGGTATCACCAGCGCGACTGAGAGGGATTATCGCACATACCGTGTAGAGGTCACAATAGCACTGAGTGGAAAAAGCATCCAGCATTCAAAATACAGCATTCGGCATACAGCATTCATCCCAGCATTCACGAGCAGAAGTGGAACTCATCAGCACTCAACAGCAGACTTACAGAGCAATCATCAGCATTGACGAGCAGAAGTAGCATTCACTAGCATTCAGCGCACTCTACAGCATACAGCAGCAGTTACAGCATTCACTAGCATTATCAATCATTCGAGCATACATGATTTCATGAGGTAAATTCATTTTCTCATGGAAAATTTACTCCAATCTCAAGCAAGAATCTTGGAAATATTTGAGCACACTCTCAATAATTGGAATAAAGAAGCATTAGAACGTCGCACACCTGAGGCGATAAATAAACGACAGCAAGTTCTAGACACATATTGGTTAGAATTTGAAGCAAACCATAAAAAACTCTGTAAGTACGAAAACAAGTCGCACGCATATTTCACTCAAGATAAATATAGCTCGGCGCATCAATACTATACTAGAATTCGCCACTATATAGCAAGCTACACAAGGGAGTCTCATCATACGACGCCCATCTTAAAACCAGCAACCTTCACGCTCGAAGCACAGCAGCAAGGGGACACTTCTCAGCCTCAGCAACAAACGAGCGCTACACAGGGTACCAACACAGGCTCCGGTGCGCCCAAAACCATGGAGTCTGGCAATCCCAGCAAGACAGAGGAAATGTTGCGTAAGCAACAGAGTAACTTTAAAGCATTCGCCCGAACAGTAAACAACATCGATCTAGAGAAGATCAGTGACAAGTGGGAATTCGAAGACATTTTAAAATCATTGCAGTCTCGTTGGGACGCCATAGATTCCTTACATTGGGAATTAGACAGCATCCTAGATGGAAAAAGTAAAGAGTATGAAGCAACCTTCGATTTACATGAAAGCAAGTACACTATCATCAAAAAATTGATCAACACTAAAATGTGGTCGGTGTCACATAAAGAAAAAGCAACGCCGCAAATGGAAATACCAACTTTTAGCGGCAGTTATCAACATTGGACGTCGTTCAAAGATCTCTTTACTGAAGCAATACATACCAACGCATCGCTTTCAAATGCACAAAAGATGCAATTCCTGAAAGGAAAAGTTAAGGGAGAAGCTGAAAAGCTTATACAGCATTTAACAATCAGTTCCGAAAACTACCAAACATGTTGGGACATTCTTAATCACCGTTTTAACA
Organism: Athrips mouffetella; assembly: GCA_947532105.1. Taxonomy (NCBI): domain Eukaryota; kingdom Metazoa; phylum Arthropoda; class Insecta; order Lepidoptera; family Gelechiidae; genus Athrips; species Athrips mouffetella. The sequence goes on along the minus strand of OX383972.1, from coordinate 11,673,898 downwards.
ACAAAAAATTAATATTTTCATCTCATCTCAACACGCTTCTCAACTTGCCCAACATGCAGCATCAATCATCAGCATCTCTGAAAAAACTTCATGATACTACGAACGAATGTCTCTACGCTATCAAAAACCTCGGCGTCGATACGTCGTCGTGGGACCCTATATTAGTGCATCTTATCACGCAGAAATTGGACGCCGAGACACACAATGACTACCTCGAGTCGCTCAAGTCCCCGCGCGAGCTGCCTGACCTAGCAGAATTCTTAGAATTTATCGAGTTAAAATTCACGTCCTTAGAGTCAGCGCGACGAAAGCAAGACGCGTCAAGATCATCTCAGCAACAATCAGAGACAACAAACAACAAGAAATATCATCATTCATACAAAGCATACAGCACTAATCAAAACGCAAGATCGACTTATAAATCGTACTCTAACACCAATAAAGGGTATTTTTCGAAGCATTCAACGGAGAACAAAAAATGCCCGCATTGCCAGCAAGAACATAAGCTATTTACATGCAAAACCTTCCTTGAATTACAACCCGACGCTAAAAGGAAGACAGTTATGAAATATAATTTATGCCAAAACTGTTTATTTGAGCATAAAAATAAGGAATGCATTTCTGAGAAAAGATGCCGTGTTTGCAACGAAAAACATAACACGTTGCTACATGACGCCTATACAAACTCGACAAATAACGAGACAAAGAAAAGCAGCCACCACGCGTCTCAAGAAGATGGCATAGCGGAAATACTTCTAGCAACAGCATTAGTCAAAGTACAGTCAGCAGATCAATCCTTTGTAACCTTACGAGCACTCATCGACCAAGGGTCACAAGTCTCACTAATAACCGAAAAGGCGGCGCAGATTCTAAGGCTGCCGCGCTTACAATGTAAAGGTGTCGTATTCGGCATCGGTGCAAAGGAAAATAATTGCAAAGGCGCAATTAATATCACGTGCATGGCGCGACACAGCGAATACACTTTCAACGCTAATGTGTTTGTAATGCGCAACGTTATCAACAATTTGCCAAACCAATCATTCAAGCAACCATCATGGCCATTTTTGGAGAATATACAACTGGCGGACCCAGAGTTCTACAATAGTCGCCCGGTAGACCTATTACTCGGTGCAGACGTTTATTCAAACATCATACAAGAAGGTATCATCAGACACGACAAAACCCAACCGATCGCTCAACAAACAAGATTAGGCTGGATTCTTTGTGGCAATGTACGCACATTCCAATGCAACGTTGTTCTTAATAATTTAGAAGAACTTCATCATTTTTGGTCAATCGAAGACATTGCCGAAAATTCAAGCATGTCACAGGAAGATCTTGAATGCCTACAAAATTACAAAAATACAACTACACGCACAGAAGAGGGCAGATACGTCGTTAACTTACCGTTGAAGGAAGACTTTCAAGAAAAGTTGGGCGCTTCAAAGCCGATGGCGGTTGCACAATTTCGACAGCTAGAACGAAAATTTAGCAGACAAAAATCGCTAGCAGAAGCATACAAAAAATTCATCGACGAATATCAGTCACTTAATCACATGGCTGAGTGTACAAGTAACTCGACACCAAGCTGTTATCTACCTCACCACAGCGTGGAGCGCGATTCTACTACGTCAGCTCTCCGTGTCGTTTTTAATGCATCAGCAAAAACGTCAACAGGCTATACACTTAACGACCTTATGCATCGCGGGCCGAACCTGCAACAAGACCTCATGTCTTTAATTTTACGATGGAGGCAATATCAATTCGCATTCACGGCCGATATCGAAAAGATGTTTCGACAAATTCTTGTAAATGAACAACAGCAAGCATTACAAAAAATTGTATGGAGAAACTCGCCCGATCAACTGCTAAGTGAATTCCAGCTGACAACAGTAACTTATGGTACCAAGGCAGCACCATTTTTAGCGATGATGACCTTGAAACAGTTGGCAATTGATGAAGGTCACAAATATACAGCAAGCAGGGCAGCACAAGCATTACAAGAAGAATTTTATATGGATGACCTTGTCAGCGGAAGTTTCGAATTAGCATCAGCAAAGCAGCTGCAAATGGACTTAATACAGCTTTTACAATCAGGAGGCTTCTATCTTCGCAAATGGTCATCAAACAAAGCAGAACTTCTAGAGTCTGTTAGCAAAGCACAAAGCAGCCAAGAAACATTTGACTTCAAACAGTTACAATCAACAAAGACACTTGGACTAAAATGGCATCCTGAAACAGATCAACTAACATTTCAATTGAAAATTAACACTACTACGGCGACAGAAAAAGATGAAACAAATACGGAAAGAAAATAAAGCAACCTCACCTATACTTACGAAATCATTTGTATAATTAACGTAAATCTTGAAACTCTGCGTTAAAATTTATAAGTTTAGCATAAGATTGCTTATTTCATTGTCAGCTTCATCATCTTCTCATCTCATTCTTCTCTCGCCCGGGAGCATGTACGGTCCGCACACCGATACATTTTGATACCTCAGCGTTTTAGGCTGCATAGTAGCTTCACCTTCAGTACACGATCACCACTCATTCCGCGTGCACTCATTGTATCATCTTTTTCTGTCCAATATACGTAAATTATCAATCATCGTTCGTGGTTTACTTTAACAACTGTCTAGCATAGCATCAAAGGTGTATGAGGATCACTCAAACCCATACAGTCAGTATATAAGTTATGTAAAATGCAAATAATGCCGAGAATCGTCACTCTGCCGCGTCATCCCACTAATTGCTGCGGACGCCCTTAGTATGATTGGAAAGTAAAGTGGTCGAGCCTCCACGCTTCCAAAGGCCACTACGGCAAAAGTAAGCCCTCCGCCCTGGCCTATGTCGGCAAAAGGATTCTCTCTCTAGGGTTACACAATTTGCAAATAATATCGATGCTGCTTTGACGTTAAGTGCAAAGCTACCCCCTAAACCCACCAGTTTAGGCTGTGCTTATCTGCCATCAGCATGTATTGTTTAAAATACCCGCTTGGCCGGTGTCGGGTAGGAGGCGAAGGCGTGTAGCAGCGCCGTGAGAGGGGGCAGGGCGGCCGCCGGGCCAGCAGTGGGCAGGGTGTTGGTCCAGGCCGCTAGCAGAGTCTCCACTATACACTCACCCGCTTGGCCGGTGTCGGGTAGGAGGCGAAGGCGTGTAGCAGCGCCGTGAGAGGGGGCAGGGCGGCCGCCGGGCCAGCAGTGGGCAGGGTGTTGGTCCAGGCCGCTAGCAGAGCGCGCGCCGCTTCACACGACTGCCCCGCCGCGCCGCTTCGGGACAGCGCGAAAGAAAGTAACGCCTCGCGGACTACGGCTGCAGTCTGTGGTCATAAAAAAACATCACGCTTGCGAACAGTTAACACATCAGGTTGCGTAGGTATTTTTTTACTAAGTCAAACAGTTTATGAAACAGGTTGATGTCAGTAACGGACATAACATAACCAAACGTAAGTTTTTTTTTCGTATTTTTTCCTATGTTCCTTGAGAATAATTGTTCAGATTCAAGGTCTAAGTTAAGGGTCCAAGTGACAAGCTAAAATAGTGCTTACATTTTATTTTATGTAGGTAATGTTAGTTAACCTTGGGTTCCAAGTAATGCAGGGACCGCTGCGCGTGGCTGCAGAGGTCAGCCAGGAGCGGCATCGGGTCGCCGGGGAACTTCACACTCTTCGACATGCTGAGAAGCAGGTGCGCCGCCGCGTGACACAGTAATGGCGGCTCCTGCAGATACACACGCAGGGTTGTTCATAATTCATGTCATAAGAGACTTATTTTATTTTTTCTATAACTGATTTAAAAGTCACATCATTACATGACAGTATTTTGAACAATGTAGTATGAAACGCGTGAGCATTGGCGAGTTCACTTGTTAGGTGACATTTTTAATTCGATTAGGGATCAACTACCACTTGGCTCACTCGTTTCATATAACAAAGCACTGTTTTGCATGCGTTATAAGATTTCAAAATTTTAGCAAAATGAATGTTGGGTTAAAGAATGTGAAATGAGAGCTGGTCTGCCAATAAACTGCTACGCAGTTTGGCAGAATGTAAAAATTGTTAAATAATAATTATTTTCATTGAATAAGTGATCACATCATCATAACATCCCATGAAACGTCCACTACAGGACAGGGAGCTCCCTCTAGAATTCTAGCGTATGCTGGAAAAATGTAGAGGGGGAGTACCATAGTCACCTCGCTTGTTAGCGTTACGGCTGGCACCATGGACCGCGGTTGTAGGTGACCGCAGTAAGTAAGATGTTATATACATAGGAGGATGCTGCTGCCCATCCTCCAATTTATAACCCTTACTCGCCTTTTACGACACCCACGGGTATGTAAGGGTTGGTACTATTCTTTGCCGGCACCGCACGGGGCAATGATCACATACATACATACTAATGAAAATTCTAAAAAAGAAATTGACTTTCCATAAAAATAAGACCCATCCAAAGATATTCCAAGTATAATTACTTAATCGACATTAACACAGCCTCTGTGGTCTAGTGGTTAGAGGGCTCGGCTCTCGATCCGGAGGTTCTGGGTTCGATTCCCGGTGGGGACACTGTCAAACAAAAATCCCTTTGTGCGACCTCCCCAGTTTGGTTAAGACATTGCAGGATGAATCACCTGATTGTCCGAAAAGTTAGATGATTCCGTGCTTCGGAAGGCACGTTAAGCCGTTGGTCCCGACTACTATCTACGGATGTAGTCGTTAATGAGCCATGTCAGAGGCCTTTGGCGGCTCAACCACTCTGACACCAGGGTTTGTGAGGTCGGTCATCGACCTTGCAACCCACACGATATGATGATGATGATGACATTATCACCACCATCCACATTATACAGATTCGTAAATAAGTGGTTACCGGCATCTCGTGTGGTAGTAAGAAAGGCACAGCCGACGTGAACAAGCTCTCGATAGTGTGAGCCGGCACGCCGCACTCGCTCGCGTAGCAACACCACGCGCCCATACAAGCGAACATCTCTGCATGCCTGCAAGGAAATATTCACCGTCTAAACATGGCTTTAGTAGACAAAACCACTGTTTAAAAATTTTCATGACAACACAATCCTTCAGCGGGCGAAATTTGTAAGTATGTCCTATGAACTGACGGAAAATATGCTGATTTCCTTAAAATAATGACGCTTGCATACAAACACACACACATACACACACAAACATCACACACACACTGTTTTCGTTTTTATATTTTCTTTTTATTTTCTTTTATTATTGTCTTTACAAGTTTTCTTTCAAGATGTGTCCAAATGTAAAATGCTTTTGTTATGATAACCGCATAACAGGCTTTGCCTAGTGTGGGTATCATAGTTTTAACAATTTTTTATAATTTTAGACTGTTAAATAAATAATTTTGTATTGTATTGTAAGGGACAACAAAATAATTTTTTCTTTTTTCGACCATACTGTGTTCAGTTTTGTGTTCTGAGTAACCAACTAAAGTTAGGCCAAGGGTAAAAATAACAAATGTATCGTCATCATCATATCAGCCGAAAGACGTCCACTGCTGGACATAGACAAAAAAAATGTAAATGTATGTCGTAGGCAAATTGTAAAATTCGTCGTTTCATATTATGCCTTGCCATTCTACATGCCAAAAAAATTTTTATTTGTCAAATAATGCCGCGGCATTTTACAAAACGGAGCATAATTAGTTTCTGAACAGTTTCCGTCGTTTCCCGTCACTGTGCAGGCCCGCCCCGCCCCGCCATATGTATGTATAGTACTCACACTTGCACGTAGTGGGCGGGCAGCGCGGCGCGGTGCGGCCGGGTGACGGCTGCCCCCCCGTGCCCACTATACAGACCCGCCCCGCCCCGCCATATGTATGTATAGTACTCACACTTGCACGTAGTGGGCGGGCAGCGCGGCGCGGTGCGGCCGGGTGACGGCTGCCCCCCCGTGCCCACTGTGCAGACCCGCCCCGCCCCGCCATATGTATGTATAGTACTCACACTTGCACGTAGTGGGCGGGCAGCGCGGCGCGGTGCGGCCGGGTGACGGCTGCCCCCCCGTGCCCACTGTGCAGACCCGCTCCGCCCCGCCATATGTATGTATAGTACTCACACTTGCACGTAGTGGGCGGGCAGCGCGGCGCGGTGCGGCCGGGTGACGGCTGCCCCCCCGTGCCCACTGTGCAGACCCGCCCCGCCCCGCCATATGTATGTATAGTACTCACACTTGCACGTAGTGGGCGGGCAGCGCGGCGCGGTGCGGCCGGGTGACGGCTGCCCCCCCGTGCCCACTATACAGACCCGCCCCGCCCCGCCATATGTATGTATAGTACTCACACTTGCACGTAGTGGGCGGGCAGCGCGGCGCGGTGCGGCCGGGTGACGGCTGCCCCCCCGTGCCCACTATACAGACCCGCCCCGCCCCGCCATATGTATGTATAGTACTCACACTTGCACGTAGTGGGCGGGCAGCGCGGCGCGGTGCGGCCGGGTGACGGCTGCCCCCCCGTGCCCACTATACAGACCCGCCCCGCCCCGCCATATGTATGTATAGTACTCACACTTGCACGTAGTGGGCGGGCAGCGCGGCGCGGTGCGGCCGGGTGACGGCTGCCCCCCCGTGCCCACTGTGCAGACCCGCCCCGCCCCGCCATATGTATGTATAGTACTCACACTTGCACGTAGTGGGCGGGCAGCGCGGCGCGGTGCGGCCGGGTGACGGCTGCCCCCCCGTGCCCACTGTGCAGACCCGCCCCGCCCCGCCATATGTATGTATAGTACTCACACTTGCACGTAGTGGGCGGGCAGCGCGGCGCGGTGCGGCCGGGTGACGGCTGCCCCCCCGTGCCCACTGTGCAGACCCGCTCCGCCCCGCCATATGTATGTATAGTACTCACACTTGCACGTAGTGGGCGGGCAGCGCGGCGCGGTGCGGCCGGGTGACGGCTGCCCCCCCGTGCCCACTGTGCAGACCCGCCCCGCCCCGCCATATGTATGTATAGTACTCACACTTGCACGTAGTGGGCGGGCAGCGCGGCGCGGTGCGGCCGGGTGACGGCTGCCCCCCCGTGCCCACTGTGCAGACCCGCCCCGCCCCGCCATATGTATGTATAGTACTCACACTTGCACGTAGTGGGCGGGCAGCGCGGCGCGGTGCGGCCGGGTGACGGCTGCCCCCCCGTGCCCACTATACAGACCCGCCCCGCCCCGCCATATGTATGTATAGTACTCACACTTGCACGTAGTGGGCGGGCAGCGCGGCGCGGTGCGGCCGGGTGACGGCTGCCCCCCCGTGCCCACTGTGCAGACCCGCCCCGCCCCGCCATATGTATGTATAGTACTCACACTTGCACGTAGTGGGCGGGCAGCGCGGCGCGGTGCGGCCGGGTGACGGCTGCCCCCCCGTGCCCACTGTGCAGACCCGCTCCGCCCCGCCATATGTATGTATAGTACTCACACTTGCACGTAGTGGGCGGGCAGCGCGGCGCGGTGCGGCCGGGTGACGGCTGCCCCCCCGTGCCCACTGTGCAGACCCGCCCCGCCCCGCCATATGTATGTATAGTACTCACACTTGCACGTAGTGGGCGGGCAGCGCGGCGCGGTGCGGCCGGGTGACGGCTGCCCCCCCGTGCCCACTATACAGACCCGCCCCGCCCCGCCATATGTATGTATAGTACTCACACTTGCACGTAGTGGGCGGGCAGCGCGGCGCGGTGCGGCCGGGTGACGGCTGCCCCCCCGTGCCCACTATACAGACCCGCCCCGCCCCGCCATATGTATGTATAGTACTCACACTTGCACGTAGTGGGCGGGCAGCGCGGCGCGGTGCGGCCGGGTGACGGCTGCCCCCCCGTGCCCACTATACAGACCCGCCCCGCCCCGCCATATGTATGTATAGTACTCACACTTGCACGTAGTGGGCGGGCAGCGCGGCGCGGTGCGGCCGGGTGACGGCTGCCCCCCCGTGCCCACTGTGCAGACCCGCCCCGCCCCGCCATATGTATGTATAGTACTCACACTTGCACGTAGTGGGCGGGCAGCGCGGCGCGGTGCGGCCGGGTGACGGCTGCCCCCCCGTGCCCACTGTGCAGACCCGCCCCGCCCCGCCATATGTATGTATAGTACTCACACTTGCACGTAGTGGGCGGGCAGCGCGGCGCGGTGCGGCCGGGTGACGGCTGCCCCCCCGTGCCCACTGTGCAGACCCGCTCCGCCCCGCCATATGTATGTATAGTACTCACACTTGCACGTAGTGGGCGGGCAGCGCGGCGCGGTGCGGCCGGGTGACGGCTGCCCCCCCGTGCCCACTGTGCAGACCCGCCCCGCCCCGCCATATGTATGTATAGTACTCACACTTGCACGTAGTGGGCGGGCAGCGCGGCGCGGTGCGGCCGGGTGACGGCTGCCCCCCCGTGCCCACTATACAGACCCGCCCCGCCCCGCCATATGTATGTATAGTACTCACACTTGCACGTAGTGGGCGGGCAGCGCGGCGCGGTGCGGCCGGGTGACGGCTGCCCCCCCGTGCCCACTATACAGACCCGCCCCGCCCCGCCATATGTATGTATAGTACTCACACTTGCACGTAGTGGGCGGGCAGCGCGGCGCGGTGCGGCCGGGTGACGGCTGCCCCCCCGTGCCCACTATACAGACCCGCCCCGCCCCGCCATATGTATGTATAGTACTCACACTTGCACGTAGTGGGCGGGCAGCGCGGCGCGGTGCGGCCGGGTGACGGCTGCCCCCGCCAGTGCGGACGCCACACGGTCCACCAGCCCGGCTCCCGCCGCTCGGGCCGCCGCTCCTCTGGAAACAAGCAAAATATTAATAATAACTGACTAGAATGGATTTCCCTACAAACCCATAACGAGCCAGAGCAGCCTCACCTCTCGTGGTCCAGGTCGGCGAGCAGCGCGGGCGCCAGCCGGCCCAGCACCCGCGTCAGTGTTGCCAGGTCTATGAGAGCCGCCAGCAGCCGCTCCCCCTCGCTGCCCGCCGCCCCCCCCGCGCCGGCCGCCGGGCCGGGCCTGCCTGCCGCTCGCGCGTGCACTCCAGCCAAGCCGTGCCATCGCTCTAGCTGCCGAGGTTAACAGTAATATTAAGTTCGCACTGAACGACGTTGCTTAAAGCTGAATTCGCCGTTCCTCCACTGCCATAGTATTTTCGTTTGACCCTTTTTGATTAACTTGAAGACCTGTCATTGGCTTTGTTTTCACTTAATTAAGCTTCTTAATTTGTTACGTAGCTGTTGGTCTTCCGAACATTAAATAAATAAAAAAATAACTTCAGACCGATACCAATTGAGTTTGGCGGTGGAGCAGCTAAAGCCTAGTCGCTTCTCGCTAAGAAAACACAGTGTCCGCACTGGAGGTGAGTCGCTTGGAGCTTAAGCTAATTATGGACCGTAACAGTAGTTAGGTTGATCGCTACCGCGATGATAACTAGTTGGTGCTACTCGCCAGTCGCCAAGCCTGCAATGCGGTTAATTTCAATAATTCAGAAGTTAAGTATATTGAACCGATATTCAGACGACTCACAAGGTTCTACGCGCTAAGCAAGCTACCTGTAATGCGTTTCCAGCCTAAGCGAGAGGCGGTGTTTGCAAAATATGAGAGCAGTTTGAACAGCAAGCTCGCGTGCGACCCTCTTGCTAGATGACTAACTTCGAGTATGGTGATGTGACGTCTCTCTGCTCCTTACACCGCCCACTCACACTGACACTGAATTGAACACCTTGTCTCCGCTATCATCTGTCACCTTGCAAGAACGTCGCACAACAACCTTTTTTTTTAGACTTTCTCTTGACCTCTATCTACAGTCTGAATAACAGAAGTGTGAGAGCAGGACGAAGCGATGCTCTACACATTGGAGCGACAGAGACGCATATCGATCCGACCTGCTTCATAGTTTTGCCTGCTGTCATCCTAATCAAGCCATATTATTTGAACATTAATCACCCTGAAAAAGAGCTCAAGAGTCATTATAACAAACTTCTCATTCACTTACCACAGCCGTGAATACGTCTAAAGGAGCTAAGTCCGCCACTCGCGCGATGCATTCTATACAATGTTTGAGGAATGTCTGCCACTCAGTCTCGCCCTGCAAAACAAGCAGAAACTCAAATACAACTTTTTAAAAGTAAAATAGTGTCAAAACTGTCAACGATACTATCAAAACAACCTATAAATAACTTTCTTCATACATTTTACTGAGATTTTAGAAGTATGTAAAGGTGTAGATAGGTTTTATTCAAGGTGACTGGTATTTTGAAATGACACAAAAATTCTAACCTCTTTGGAACTAAGTAAGTGAGTGGCATTTATAACGAATGAAATAAGGTTCAGATGTACTAATTAGTCTACTTTTGAGGTGCAACTTTTGGAGCCCTTATTTACGTTGTAAAAATAAAGGGTCACTTACGTCATCATCACACACTTCGTTGTCAAGTTGTTGTAACTGCAACTTGTTCTGTTGGAACTGAATTTTATTTAACACGCCATTTACTAATGCTTGTAGAGCTTCCCAATACCTAAAGGAGAAAAAAATATTTAAGTGAAAAAGATGATGAAGAAGAAAAGTAAAAGCTAATTATGTTTACCTTCACGGTACACTAAAGTCCGACAATTCAGATCGCCATCCCCCTACGGCGTGAGTCTGACAGGCATTGGAGGAAGAATTAATGAACCGAGAAGTGACATCACTTTCACGTAATCCTGCACTTCACTGCTCGCCCCCGCTGACATCTGTCAGCCAAAAGTCACCCCACAGGAAGCCGTCGGACTATAGGACTAGCAAGTGGATCTATCTTAGAATAAAAGAAAAATTGTCATTTTGTACTTACTTTCCTGTATCTTCAGGCTTTAAAACATCTATAAATTGTATCCATACATCTAAACAGTTAACAAATATTGCACACGTAGGCACCTGAAAACAACAAATTATAATGAACAACAAAACAACGGAAGTACGACAATAAAAACAATAGGGGGCAAACAACACAAGGTGTCACAAAAAGAGTATAAACAAACCGAAAGATGTAAAATCTGCCCATGAAATTGAATATTTTTTTCCCCAAGGAACAAATAAGACGAGATACGAATAAGTATTGGAACCTTAGAAACTGCATTAGCTAATAGCGCATCTGATTTGGGAGAAAACAAATTTTGTTTGCTTCGCTTGTTCCTTATGAAACATAATGGGCATATTCACATTTTTCAGGGTTAGACCCTTTTTGTAACAACTTTTATATTATGTCACAGGTAGCATAATTTGTAATCTACATATCATTCGAAAGACGTTCACTGCTGCTAATAAAAGAAAAAGAAACGGATTTTAGTTCCCCACTTACCTGGAATGTAAATTGGAATAGATAAGATAAAAATTCGATAGCATCGAATTCTGGTTCGGCTTCTAACCTCTTGAAATGCAGTGAGACGAACAGTTTTAGGAACTCTGCTAACTTATTTAAATATCTGAAATATAATAAAGAAATAATGTGTCGTGATATAAACTGCTTCTAAATCTTGTTTTCGAATCAATAGCAAAATATATTAAGTAAGTAAGTATTTATAAGTAAGGTTTATTAAGGTTTTGACTTATGATAAAAAGATTTCTATTTTAAAATGTAGCATAGCAATAGCAATAGCAATTTAGTGAATCATAACCACAATGTTTTGACCGGCTAGTTGGTCACAAACTACACAACATTAAGTGGGTTTTAAGGTCATGACCGACCTCACAAACCCTGGTGTCAGCGTTACTGAGCTACCAAACGCTTTATCTTATTTTTCGCTCAATCAGGTAATTAATCCTGCATTATCCTAACCAGACTGGGGTAATCAGTCTATACAGAGTGGGGTGGAGTGGAGTGGCTAGAGGTGTGTAGGTGTATGTGGGTACTGACGGGTGCGTGGCGTGGTGCGGGTGGTGCGTGAGATGTCGCAGCGTGCGCAGCGCCGCGTGGTGCAGACGGAGCGCGGTGGCGGCGGACGAGGGTACAGCAGCTCTGTACCATGTGTATACAGAGTGGGGTGGAGTGGAGTGGCTAGAGGTGTGTAGGTGTATGTGGGTACTGACGGGTGCGTGGCGTGGTGCGGGTGGTGCGTGAGATGTCGCAGCGTGCGCAGCGCCGCGTGGTGCAGACGGAGCGCGGTGGCGGCGGACGAGGGTACAGCAGCTCTGTACCATGTGTATACAGAGTGGGGTGGAGTGGAGTGGCTAGAGGTGTGTAGGTGTATGTGGGTACTGACGGGTGCGTGGCGTGGTGCGGGTGGTGCGTGAGATGTCGCAGCGTGCGCAGCGCCGCGTGGTGCAGACGGAGCGCGGTGGCGGCGGACGAGGGTACAGCAGCTCTGTACCATGTGTATACAGAGTGGGGTGGAGTGGAGTGGCTAGAGGTGTGTAGGTGTATGTGGGTACTGACGGGTGCGTGGCGTGGTGCGGGTGGTGCGTGAGATGTCGCAGCGTGCGCAGCGCCGCGTGGTGCAGACGGAGCGCGGTGGCGGCGGACGAGGGTACAGCAGCTCTGTACCATGTGTATACAGAGTGGGGTGGAGTGGAGTGGCTAGAGGTGTGTAGGTGTATGTGGGTACTGACGGGTGCGTGGCGTGGTGCGGGTGGTGCGTGAGATGTCGCAGCGTGCGCAGCGCCGCGTGGTGCAGACGGAGCGCGGTGGCGGCGGACGAGGGTACAGCAGCTCTGTACCATGTGTATACAGAGTGGGGTGGAGTGGAGTGGCTAGAGGTGTGTAGGTGTATGTGGGTACTGACGGGTGCGTGGCGTGGTGCGGGTGGTGCGTGAGATGTCGCAGCGTGCGCAGCGCCGCGTGGTGCAGACGGAGCGCGGTGGCGGCGGACGAGGGCGGCGCGTACCGCCGGTACAGCAGCTCACACACCCCGCCGAGACCCGCCAGCGCTGCCTCCATGCTCTGTAACAACCAGTAACAACATACACTTATACTGCGAGCAAAATAACTCTGTCTATGACCGTTTAGCGCAGAAGTCAAAAATCCCATCAATCCCACCAAATCAAGCCCATTTTCAATAAAAAAAAAAAAATTTTGTTTTGTGCTGGACGGACGTCAGTCAATAATGCCGTAAAAAAAAATTTTTTTTGGTTGCAGCTTTGGGTACCGCACGTGAAGAAAAGGTTGTGGAAAAAGGAATGGCAATCATCATCATCATATCGTGTGAATTTCAAGGTCGATGACCGACCTTAAATTTCCTGGTATCAGAGTTGTTGAGCCGCCAAATGCCTCTGAAATGGCTCTAATGAATGAGAATAAACAGTTATTAAAAAGAAAACAACTTAAAAAGCCATTTAAATGTTATTAGAGAGTACAAGTACGTCCGCTCAGCAAGCCGCTTGTATGCAGACTAGTGTTGAAATTGCCCAATTAGCGTCCACACTACACAATCTGATTGCCAATCGATCAAATCGGCCGATCTCGACTCCTAATTTCCTTTAATTGGCCAATTTGACCCAATTTCGATCCACACTACACAATCTGATTGCCAATCTAGTCAGAATGGTCGCAAAATTGCCGTGTGTGGACGGCATATAAGGATAAAGCTATGCGTAGGTTTATATGGCAATCAGTACTAAACTGAAAGCCCTGCTTGCGTATGAAGTTGTACACGGATCCATAGTAAATGCGAAAATTTGGCGAGTGTTTTATCAGTAATATTATATATGTACTTATACTTATTTCTTATTTTTATTTGATGTGTACTTATTCTTGTCCCCGTCATATACTTTTTCACACTAAACTCTAGTTGGCTGGAAGAGATCTCTTCATAGAGATAAGCTCGCCATTGTAAACCTCTTCTATCACTACTGTTTTGTTTTATTGTGCACAATAAAGAATATATATATAAAAATGATTAAGTTAAGTTATAGTTTCTAGTGAGGATTTAAGGTGCGAACAAAGGTCGTTAGGAGAGCAAAAAGCAAAGTCTCTTAACTTTGATCAAAAGAAAAAACTTCTCTCACTAGGCAAGCAAAGATAATTTTTATTTATTTTATTTTATTCGGAACACTAACAGCTAAGCATACATTAAAATAAGTACGTAAAGAAAACACTACAAAGCCATTTACAAGTATTCGCAAATAGAAACAAAACAAGATGCAGACTAGAAAGACAGAAACATATCAACCAAAAACCAATGAAGAGGGTGTTACATTCACATCTTTGATAATTAATTACCTACAGGAGTTTGTTGCTTAAGTGGGCCCAAAGAAACAATGAGTGTAGATGCGCCTTATTTCCGAGGGTTTCAAATTAAATAAGTCTAAATATTTATGTTCGGTTAAAAGACAATTAAATTCATTACCAACTCTTAAAAAGAAAGAGTTTCTGCGATAATTTGTGTTTGCTCGAGGAACAGCTAAAGTTTTAAAATGTCTGATACAGAGTCTATTAGGTACAGAGATACATACTTTTTCGGACAAAACAGGACAATCAACACCTCCATTTATTATATTTAAAAGATAAATTATATCGGATATCTCCCTCCTTTTTTCTAAAGGGAGAAAGTGATATCTTTGACAACGCGCTTCATATCCGTGATCAATCCGTTTACACTTAAATTGGAGATATCTGAGAAATCTTTTTTGAATAGATTCGATTCTGTTAATATGGACTTTATATTGCGGGTTCCAAATGACAGACGCATATTCCAGAATACTACGTATGTAAGCGCAATATAATATTTTTATTGATTTTATAGTTTTAAATTTATAGGTGGACCGTTTTATAAAGCCTAGTGATCTAGAGGCTTTTTTAATTAAATAATCAATGTGGTTATTATACGATAAGAGGGCATCTTGGATGATTCCGAGATCTTTCGTAAAGTTAGCTCTCGCAAGAGGGTTATTATTGATGGTGTAGTTAAACATAACTGGTTGCGGCTTACGAGTAAAAGTAGTTACTAGGCATTTAGCAATGTTTAAGTCTAATTTGTTTTTTGTACAATATTGTTCAAAGTTGGTTAGGTCATTCTGAAGAAGCTCACAATCAGTTACGTTTTGAACAGACCTGTAAATTTTGGTGTCGTCGGCGTATAAAAGAAAGTTAGAATGATTAAAGCATGATCCGATGTCATTGATAAAAATTGCAAAGGTCCAAGCATGATCCGATGTCATTGATAAAAATTGAAAAAGCAAAAAGCAAAGGTCCTAATAAAGATCCCTGTGGGACTCCAGATGGTATAGGCATCCATGTAGATGTAAAGCCATTTATAGCAACGGCCTGGGTTCTATTTTTTACATAGGAACAAAACCAACGAAAGAGATTTCCATGTATACCGGCATTAAGAAGTTTTTCTAGAAGCAACAAATGATCTATCCGGTCAAAGGCCTTGCTAAAGTCTGTGAACACGGCATCCACTTGGGCACCAGAGTCCATTTGTTCTGAAGCAAAATCTGTAAAAACAAGCAAGTTAGACGTAGTTGATCGATGGCTCAGGAAGCCATGTTGTTCTGGTGAGAAGAACGTTTTCAGTGACTTATACACCTGATTGTGAACAATTTTTTCAAATATTTTTGCAAAGATGCAGAGCTTAGATATCGGCCTATAATTCTTAACGTCTGATCTATCGCCTTTTTTATGGACCGGTGTGATAAAGGCAGACTTCCAAAGTAGAGGCACCGTGCTTTCTTTCAATGATCTTATAAATATTATACAAAGAGGCAAGACAAGCTTTTCAGCACAATGCTTAATTAATATCGGAGATATGCCATCTGGCCATGCTCCCTTATTTTGATTAAGGTTCCTTAACAAGCCTAGTACCTCTCCCGGAGTAATCTCTATATCACTGATGCTAAAATTATTGGGGTAGGATTGATCCATAGTGGAGAGGTCATCCGACACAGAAGACGAAGAAGGTTGGGCTAGAAAAGTAGAAGAAAAATACGTAGCAAATAAATTACAGACACTCTCTCCGGTATCACCTGACTGACCATCACAGTTCATCACCGAAGGAAGTGTGTGTGATGGCTTGTTAAGTGATTTTGAATACGACCAGAAGTAGCGGGGATTATCAATAACACACTTCTCAACTTTGTCAATATAATTCTCATAGCACACTACTTCTAGAGCCTTTGCGCGTTCCCTAAGCAGTGAATATGTTTGATAGTCGTCAAGGTTCCCATACCTATTATATTTACTAAGAAATTTGAACTTTTCTTTTAACACCTTTTATAGCGAAGAATTATACCAAGTTGGGAAGGAGCTACTGGAAATAATTTTATTTGGAATATATTTATCCCTAAGATCATTTAAAGTACCATTTAGAAGATTGACGGCATCGTCGATAGAATTACCATAGAGTATTTGATTCCAATTAATAGCACTTAGGTCGGACTTAATGCTTTCATAGTCACCATTCCTATAAAAATAAACTTTCCTCCTATTTTCTAATAAAGGCGTGTAAGAGACTGTAGGTACTTCTATGCATAAAGATCGATGATGTAAGTCTTCAGGTACGAGTGGGGAGTTACAGGGATGAACTTTTAAATCAATATTGGAAAAAACGAGATCTAAAATCCTGTTATTACTATTACATACAAAATTAAATTGGGCGAGATTAGATTCCGAGATGATGTCGAAAAAATTGGTCTGACTTTCATTAAGTACACCCGTTGGCCCCAGTCGACCTGAGGATTGCAGGTTCCAAGAAATATTAGGCATGTTAAAGTCACCAAGAATTATAACTATGTCATTAGGGTTACAATTTAAATTATCACTAAGTTTACTCGAAAAATTATCTAGTTGCGCCGAGATTGAGTTGCCTCCTCGCTGGTTACACAGATATATAGCACACAGATGCAATAAAACACAGTTACCCCCGACGCGCAGCTTTAACGTTAGCCATAGGTCCTCGGCTGAGGAGCGCCATTGCAAACGCTCGTCTGTGACGAAGTCTCGCCGCACTGCCATTAGTACCCCACCCCCGTACATTTGACCGGTCATGTCGTAATTCCGATCCCGACGCCATACTATGTATCTGTCATCGAACAACTCTTGGTCCCCAATGCCATCGATCAACCAACTTTCAGTTATAGAAACTATGTCATATTTACATAACTGCACATTTCGTCTAAAAGTACCAGTTTTAGTGCGTAGTCCTCGAGCATTTTGGTGATAAATGTTAAGTGTAAAAGAACCTATAGTGGTTGCCTATATAAACAATTAATATCAGATAATAAGAGTGGTAATATTCAATTTGTGCTATTATTGTAGACCTATACACAACCCAAAAGCTGATAATTTCAATATTCTTTACAAGTAAACATTTTATATAGAGATTTGCGGGTAGATTTAATATCCAACTCGCATACGTATTTTTATTGTATTGACATGCTACAAGTAACAAACCCATAGTGAAATAAATAATCAACCAAGTACACTCAGTAATAAGGCGCATAACAACATACAAGTGTGTTCTAATGATCGGGTGAAACCGGTCAAGCAATACTGCGATAAGCAACACAAAAGAGGCAGGGATTCCCAAGCCGCGGGCGCAGCACTCCGATAGATTATACAGTTTTAAATATAGGTAAGAAGCTAATTTTGAATAAGAGTTTAAAGCACGACAAAATATGAAAAGTATAGCAATAAAATATAGTATAATACTTAAATTATCTTCTGTAAGTCTTTTTCTGTTTTTATGCGAAAAATGGGGGAAGTGTCCGATTTTCGGGCTAGTATTTTGCAGTGTTTCACCCAAATATAGCGGAAATTTTCTTCGTTAGCCTTTTGCAAGTCTTTCGCTCTTTTTAACAGAGCCTTATTATGCAGAGTTAGATGATCATTAATGAAGACTTTTTCACCATCAGTGTACCCCAAGTCCGCAGTCAGAAGTGTCTTCCGCTTTCGTGCAGCAGCGATGAACTCTTCCTTGGAGTATCGGTTGTTGAGAGCCATAATAATGGATTTGTGTGAGCCAGATTTCAGACTTGGTACCCGGGCAATATAGTTGATGTCCTCTTTACGAATCGGACACTGTATTACATCGCAAATTTTTAGGGCAATAACGTATAGGTTCTCATTCTTTTTCTGTGGAATACCTTTTATTTCTATGTTATTTGCTCTAGCCCATTGCTCCTTCTCCTGCAAATCTTGACCAATTTTTTCCATTTCAGCTTGTACCTTAACGATCACATTGGATGATTGTTCAAGCTTAGTAATCTTTTCCTGTAGGGATTCAGTTGTACTCGAAAGCTTGTTCGTAGTATCACGCGCAATCTTTAGTGATTCCTTAATTTGAGATATTTCCGTCTTGACAGTCTGTACATCTTCTACTAAGGATGCCAGGGGGGCCAGCTGCTTGGTGATATTCGCTAAGGCTTCCTTTAACTCGTTGAGATGCGTCATCACTTGCGGATCTGATGTTTGTGGATAAGATCCAGACGTTTTGCAATCCACACAGCGCCATGTATTTCTGCGTTCACCTAGTTTTCGAAAATTTGTTTCCAAAATTCCAGCACATCCGAAGTCGAATTGACGATTACATGCACTGCATTTGGCACCATCCATGGAATCCTCACCACAACGCCCACACGAAAACATGTTACGAGGTTGCTGCGACCCGAGAGTTAAGGAACACTGGCAAGAGACAGAGTAAGTACGCACGTACGTTTCCCTGGCCTGCGTACAGGAGACTTCTCTACAGGAGATAAGAAGTCGACCTTAATTTAAATTCGCTCAAACAAACCAAACGGCTTTTTTCAAAGCCACCGAATGTATGCAATATGTTTGTAAATCCAATCTTATACTAGTATGCCTTCATTGTGCCTTATGAGCTCGTCCACGCCAGCAAGTGCGTATGAAAATGAAGAGTGATAAGTGAGGAAAAACCGTTAAAACTACAAAAACGTATCTCTAGGCTTGCCCTATTCGGAAACCCTAGGCACGCCACTGCTAGATAGGTTTTTTGGTCCAGACTCATTTCAATGATAGTAGCTGAGGATAGTAGTCGTTATGCCAAGTCAGAGGCCGTTTGGCGGCTTGAAAACCCTGATAACCAGGTTGGCTACTTGGATTGGTGCAGTCGCTCTGTGTTAAAACCAGTGCCCTTGTCAAAACCCCTAAGACCGTCCGCCGCGTGAAGCGTTTGTACGCGCCGTCAAACGCGCGCGTCTGACACCGCGCTCGAACGCCTCACAAACACGCGCTACTCGGCGCTGCTAGCACAAATTCGCATTCCTGCCATACGGACCGTACGTACACACGGCCGCACATCAGTAGAAAC
The DNA here is from genome assembly GCA_947532105.1 of Athrips mouffetella. Taxonomy (NCBI): domain Eukaryota; kingdom Metazoa; phylum Arthropoda; class Insecta; order Lepidoptera; family Gelechiidae; genus Athrips; species Athrips mouffetella. The sequence goes on along the minus strand of OX383972.1, from coordinate 11,654,668 downwards.
ACTTTTGGATCTTATGGCGTGGTAATAGAGTTGAAAAAGTTTCTACCGACAATCGGTTGACCGTACGTCGCGTTCGAACGCTTCACTCGACCGCGTCAGTACAAATTCGTCTTTATGGTATACTTTGTACAGCCAAGACCAGAGGCGCTACCGCCGAACTCAATCGTTATCGATTTTCTCTTTTTTAGGGTTCCGTACCTCAAAAGAAAAAAACGGAACCCTTATAGGATCACTTTGTTGTCCGTCTGTCTGTCTGTCTGTCTGTCTGTCTGTCTGTCAAGACCCTTTATCTTACGAACGGGTAAAGGTATCAGGTTGAAATTAATACCATATATTAGGATCCATGAACCACACAAGATCTGAAAATTTCAATTTTTTACAACGACGCAATCAAAAGATATGGCATTTTATGTCCTCATCTCCATACATTTATTCAAAAATGAAAAACCTACAGGGTACTTCCCGTTGACCTAAAATTATGAAATTTGGCAAGAAGCTAGGTCTCACAGTAAAAATAATGGGAAAAGTCTGAAATCATTAAATATTACAACTTTTCTCACAACTAATGGTAACCAATTGTGGTGAGCTCCCGTTTCAAGAACATTCATATAAGAGAGGGGTCAAGTTGGATGGTCGCTGAGGCGATTTTTGTTTTAGTTCTATTTAAAAACGGGAACACTTACAAACTTGAAAATTGGTATGTTCATAAGCTATAAAATAACAACAAATAATAAAATTTGGTCAAGCGCGTGTCGGACTCAAAAAATATAGCACATTAACTTACTGAAATTTCAACTAATACAATTATGTTTATGTGGTGGTACGGAACCCTCAGTGCGCGAGTCCGACTCGCACTTGGCCGGTTTTTTTTCTATGCAAGAAGAAAAGAGAGATTCGATAACAATTGAGTTCGGCGGAAGGGCCTCAGGTCAAAGTAAATAAATAAACAAATACTGACTCAAAATGCTTCCAAAGGTCATTATTTGTGTAATGAATACTTTCGAAGAAATTATAGATTTAAAATGCAGGGACATAGTGGTTGCGGCTGTACCAGTCGATTTTTAATTATTTTTGAAAATCCTGGTCACGTGGCACCAACCGACCGATTTGAGTCGGTCAATGGCGGCCAGGGTTCAAGGCCATATTATACGACCGTAAAAATTCGCAACCCTCTTTTTAATTGCATACATCATTGCGAATTTTTTGTACGATGGAGTCAGAGAAGTTAAACGCCTTACAATTTTCGGTAAAGATATCTTTTGATAAATCGCAGGGTCAAACTTCAACGTCGCAGGCTTAGATTTGAGCGTTGAGTATTTTTCACATGACCAATTATATGTAACTCTTTCAAGAGTAACCTCTAAAGAAAACGTGTTTGTATTGTCTAATGACAAAAGATCTGTGAACTTTGTTTATAAAGACATTCTGTAGTATATTTAGTATCAGCATTGCACCCGTGCGAAGCCGGGGCGGGTCGCTAGTCTTTTTAATGCAAACGCCTAAATTATCTGCCTGCATGTGTTCCCGAAATCTTATAACCCGAATCTATTTAAGTCGCAAGTGAATAGGCTTCTTCTAGGCAAGTTCGTTCCATCTTCGACCTTATATCTATCCTCAGGGCTAGATCCCATAGACAGTATTAAATTAGCTTTCTGGATAATTTCAATACCTGTGATTGTGTAGCAATGCTACCCCAGTAAAACACGGTTGTGACAAGCGACGGCGGGACGTGAGATGAGAGTGGCAGCCAAGAAAACAAGTGTTGTAGAGTGGTCAGGCATTTCACCACTATTTCCATATTTAGGGCTCTGAAACAATATTCGAAAACTACAGCGTGTTATTAAAAGGTGTGGTAATACTAAAGGCTGTGAATCTGTCCATGAAGCTAAACAACTTTTCCCAAGGAACATAGGTCATAGAACAAAATCAACTTTTGAGCTCCCATAGAAACTGCATCAACTGATAGTTGTTCAGTTTCATGAGCAGATTCACACCCTACAGTATTATTACACCTTTCCGTTACACGTTTTTATAGCCAAGATATAAGTTCTGATGAACAAGTTTCCTAGGGCCGCGTTTCCAAACGGTGAGAAATTACCTTTGACAGTAGTCTGTCTCGATAACACGTATGAATGTAAGGGACAGGTTTCCGAAAACTGAAAGGGCATGATCAGTCAATGTAACCGAACAACTTTCAGCGAACAAAACTTTCAGGAAATTAAAAAATAAATCGCTCTCTCCATACCCTTTCAGTTTCGGAAACCTGTCCCTTACACCCTTTATAAATACATTCCGTCTTACTACAAAAAAGTTAGACATCTGTTGAACACTTGATTAAAAAAATCGTACAAATTTTGTAGTAAGACCCATTTAGTTTAAACCATGGCTAGAATAGATTTTTACAGGTGGTCGTTCGGGAGTTAGGATCTCAACCTCTTCACTCCCAAAACATTAAGCATAAGATGGTAAATGATGAGTATTTGAATTTTTAAACTTACTTGTCAGCATTGTGAACATCGTGAGCGTTAGCTAGCAGGTCGGGCAGGGTCGACGATTGAGGAATGCCGCTGGTTGGCGACGGTGGCGGGTTCGACTGCCCCTCTCTTTGGGCGTTTTTCTCTAGGATTGCTGCAAAACATTTTTCATATCACTTAGCAAAAATCATTTGCAAATTTAGAAGGTACTCAGTGAATGGAATATGTATAAGTTTCAGTATTTTACGTGCTGAATTATGTTTAGTCAAAACTAAAAAAACTGTAGGACTTTATAACTGAGAAGAAAGCAATTCTCAGCAGAAATTAAACTCTAAGTACTTCAGACAATACCCTAGCTGAGGAGGGGAAGGGAAGGGAGGACCTAGCTTAATTTACGGGTTTGCGGGACGAAAAATCGATCCAACCAGGTCATATGTCTGGGAAATTCCGTTTTCTCCATGTCTTCGAGTATTGTTTTAAAAAAAAATTTTATGTCATTCACGCCATAGCGCCATCTATTGGTCCACATTTGTATTACATTATTTCGAGACTAGCTCAGTCGCCCAGGTACTTATAATAATAAAAGTAAGGTATACCGTCCAAGGAACTGCACGTCACGCGCGCGCTATCGTCATTTTACGGTTGCTTGCATGAATGGCAAGTCAGATTGACGTATCGTCATGCGGTAGTCATGAAGTTTCTACGCCGGATGCAAGCAACCGCACATACGTAGGTATGACAAGCACTTTGCATGGACAGTCATCATTTTCATCATCCGACCGTTTGCCTCGCTGATGCCTTGGCTACTATGGCAACTGCTTTCGACTCCTTACTCAGAGTAAAAAACTATAGAGTCCGTCATATACATATTCTGTATGAACTAGTGAAGTGTAAAGCGTCTCACTGTTGCCAATACTAGTCAGTCAAAAACTCAGTTAAGTTATACAAAAATCAAGAAATCTTTAAAAATAAAGGGTCTTACTACAAAAAAGTTAGACATCTGTTAAACACTTGATTTAAAAAATGCGCACAAAATAACTGGCTATGTCAGTTGAGCGCAGAAGTCAAGTCATGTCATTTTTTACTTCTGCGCATCAATGACATAGACAGAAATAACTCTGTCTATGTCATTGATGCGCAGACGTCAAAAATGACATGTACGATTTTTTTAATTAAGTGTTCAACAGATGTCTAACTTTTTTGTAGTAAGACGGCTAATGTTTTAGTATAAACTTTGTTTGGGAAAGTGAAAATATATCGTTTTTTACTTGTGAATTGATCATTAATACTAAGAATGGAAGCGTAATTAATCCGTAATAGCCATTTTACGTGTGAAACACCGTTTTTTCCCTGAATGGTAAGTGTTTTCACTAGAAAAACTGTGGTAGTAGCATTTATTAGTCCCATGTCACATATTTCTCAGAGAAAGATAAAAATTTTACGTTTTAGGATTTGAAAAAAAATCCATATATTTTAGTATGGAGGTCCTTCGAAAGAAGAAGAAGTGATACGCTTATGGCTCCCTCCTTAGCAGAAAGAGCTGCTACTTAAACCTCTTTGACTCCTTACAAAGGGCTACAGTAGGCCTAAAGCGAACCTCCTAGTGCAGCCAGCATCTGCGGCGCGCCCTTGAGCATGAGTCTCTCGAGCTGCATCCTGCGCGCCGACGGCAGCAGCACCCCGATGTCCCGCGCCGCTCCAAGCTCCTCGCTCGCTGCGCCTGCCAGCACTAAGCCTAGTATACAGCGCCGACCCTCGCAACGCACCAACTGGGACAAAATATTCCCATATTGTTACCATTAACACCACAATTTAATAATTTAAAAGCACTTTTCCTTACTCTATTTAGCACACCATCACAAGGGCCGTTGTGCCGGCTGTTTCTATATGATGAACTGATGATGAAGCACACACCTATACTCACTCATTTTTTTCCTTGTTTTTTGAACCAATTTCAACTTAATCAACACATTCATCATCATTATGAAAATTTTTATTTCAATATTACAACCTTAGTGTATTTATATTATTTATTTGATCACACAGCTCTTGAGGCCTAGCATTATGTTTGGCAGTGATATTAATTATGAACTTTAAAATTAAATATTATAAAAATCTTCATTTCACCTCAACAATATTGTCAAAAAAGTCAGGATAGAGATGTGGCCAGTCATATCTAGCTATGGACACCATCAGGGCTGCAAGTTTATTCCGGATGAAGTACGGCAGCACCTCATGTTTAGCAATTAATTCATTCCATAATGTCAGGCGGATTTCTGTTCTTTCATTGTCATTTAGGCTTATCCATTGTTTGTTTATGATATTCTGAAATGGAGAAAACACAGGAAATATCACACAGAATACCTTTAGGTCTTTTTAAGCTAAGTCTTTTGAAGATGATAGGGCTTTTGTGCAAAGTCCGTCTGGGGAAGTACCACCCCCTTGGCAATTTCTGCCATAAAGCAGCAGTGTTTGCACTACTGTTTCTATTTGAAGGGTAAGGGAGCTGGTGAAATTACTACCACATGAGACATGCCATCTTAGTTCCCCGAGTGGGTAATGAAGATGTAGTTTAACAATTAAAAATAGATTTACCTCTAATGTTGTAAGAGTGAACATTAGCACATACTGGTTTTGTGATTTCTGTAGAAATATGAGACAATGTTTCCAGGAATCCCTGCGGCTGGAGAAGTTCTCGAGCATGGTCTCAATCTCTCTCTTCCTCAAATTAGAGGTATTTGGAGCAAAGAACTCCGACATCAACATCTCGAGTGAGGCTAGTGCCTCATTGATCTCTACATCAGCCTGTAATCAAAACATATAAAACTAAATGGTACCTAAGTTATAATAAATACAATAATCTACAACAGTTTTTTTAATTCTCAATTGAAAAAAAATTCACAGAAACCTACTAGATTAGAATGTCCAATCTAAAGGCTTAAATAAGGTGAATATTAATTGAAAAATACAGGTAATTCTTACCATTGTAATTCTAACTAGTATGTTTTCAGAATCACATCATACTCGCAATAGACATAAACAGTAACAAATATGTTATTCTTTACATACAATTTTGTTATGTCTTTCATACGAAAAATAATCTGTATTGAGTAAATAAATGCAAATAACCACAACGAATACGAACGAATAAAATAGCCCTCTACATATATACTAATCTGTGGAATAAAACAAACCACTTCAACTTCAACTTTTAATAAGATGGCAATCGGCCGTTTCAAGATACAACCACAAGCCAATGATCTTACATTTACCATGATAGCGTACAGAGGCAAAACGAGCAGAGCACAGACTATACTTAGGAGATACTGACGTATCAGACGGCCGACTTACCTATACTGTTTTGTAGGAGTTAGTTAATCTGTGGCGGGGCGAAAGTGAATTGACAGCTATACATACATGTTTACGTACATATATACCACGGTCATTTCCCGCCCTCGATTGGTATATATAAATTAGTTTTTGAAGGGAGGAGGTCTAAAACACCTAGGACCTAGCGGCTAGCTAGGTCTAAGGTGTTTTATTTTTGTGAAATATGTATTAAATGGATTTGAAAATAAAACAACATTTTGTTCATTTATTTTGTTTATTTTTCCTAATTTTCTTTTGATATAGATTTAATGCCATCGTGTGAATAAATAAGTATCTAGGCTGAACAGCTCACTAATATAAAGCACAGGAACTATAGATAAAATAAGAGTCACTAGGCTGAAAAGTCTCTAGGCTCACCAATTAACACAAGAACAAGACACAAAATACGAGTCTAGGCTAAAAAGTCAATAGGCTCAAAACACAATAAAACACGAGTCTCTAGGCTGAAAAAGTCACTAGGCTCACAATTATTTGGTAAAACAACAAGATATATACCAAATAGACGTTATTAGGCTCAATAATATTGAATTATCACAAATAAACAACAACAGCCGGCAACGAACGAACTAACAAAAATTACAAAATGGTGGACAGACCACCGCGGGGGAGAATGGTAGTGAGCGGAGGACGCGGTACACTTTCGCCCCGCCGCTCTATGCCAACTTTTTTTATAGGGAAGTGAAACAGGTGTGGAGCAGAGCAAGACATCATAGGCGATGTACTTCGTCCTTTTCTAATTATTGCCATACTAATGAAGTTTGCACAATTTCCGTGCAAAATGTTAACTTTTATATTCACATTTTTAAATACTTATTTGAATAATTTTCAACGTGCAAAGTATAAACTTCTTTCTCAGTTTTCATTAAATATTTTCTTTTGATTTATCTGGATTAAAAACTCTTTGGTAAAATGATTTTTAACAAAGATTTTGCATGACATTCTGTTGATGTTGTCTTTTATTATTGGTTTTTGTTAATTTTATAGCGCTTGGAAGCTTTTTTATTAAAACAAATATTGTTACATGTTCACCGACAGCGTGGCATGCGCAAAGGTTAATAAGCCATACATCCTAACACTCCTCCTCAAGTTTAATTTTAACAAAATTAAAGTTGTATCCTTACTACTACTCGTAACATTCCCTGTTATCTAGTTATGCTTTTAACCTTAGTTTTAATTTTAAGTTTTACAAAAATAAATGTTTTTCTAAACAAATCAAAAACTTGTTTTACTTACTTAAGAAAGAAAAAATTAAAGTTTTTAAGTTGACATGAAATTATTTACAATATTATAAAATTTTTGTTTGCCTAAGCTTTTAGTAAAAACATCAGCAAAGTTGTTTTGCGAACTTACATATTTTATGGTAATAATATTTTTATCAATTAAATCCTTAATAAAATGAAATTTTATATCTATGTGTTTTGTCCTCTTTGAATTTTCGTAGCTTTTGGTCAAGCAGATAGCTCCTTGGTTGTCAACATAAAGGTTTGTGTTTCCTTTGCAGTTGAGATGTTTTCTGATTCCAGTAAGATTAACCAATTCTTGTGCTGTCATAGCTGCAGCAATATATTCTGCCTCGGCCGTTGATAAAGCGACACAGTTTTGCTTCTTAGAGAACCACGCAACAGGGTTCTTTCCATGTAATATTATTCCTCCGCTTACACTTTTCCTGTCTAGTCTGTCATTGGCCCAGTCTGCATCTGAATAGCCATGTAGGTCTTGGTCTGTCCCTTTCTTGAATACTAGTCCTTCATCTTTTGTCTCTTTTAAATATCTTAATACTCTCTTTCCAGCTTTCCATGTTTCATTGTTAGATTTATCCAGGTAGCGACTTAAATATGAAACTGAGTATGTCAAATCCGGTCGTGAAGTTATTGTCAAGTACAGTAGGCTTCCTATTAGTTCTCTATATCTGTCCTTAATTTCTTTTTCCTCTACTTTCTTTTCTGTTGTTATGTCTAGATTCATTTCCATCGGGGTTTTTATTCCATTGCAGTCTGTCATATTGAACTTGTCTAGAATTCTCTCTACTAGCTTTGTCTGTTTCAGTGTAATTGTTTCTTTTGTTCTCTCTATATCCATTCCTAAGTACGTCTTGGCTTCTCCTAGGTCTTTAGCTTTAAACTCTTTCTTCATTTCTTCTATTATTTCATCACAGTTTCCAATTAGAAGTATGTCATCTACATAGATGAGCATCCAGCAATCTTCTTTGTAATATAAGCAAAAGTCATATTCTGATCTTTTGAAACCTTTGTTTTTAGCAAAATTGTCTATAGTTTCATTCCAGCACTTTGGCGATTCATCCAGTCCATATAAGGCTCTTTTTAGTTTTAATGCTTTCTTTTTTGTTGATAGACCTTGAGGTGGTTTAATGTATACTTCTGATTTAATTTTTCCATTTAGGAATGCTGTTGGTATATCTAGTTGTCTGATAGGTAGATCTTCGTTTACAGCTTTTGATATCAACATCCTGATGGTTGGTGCTCTTGCAACAGGTGAGTAAAATATGTCACTCTGTTCGTTTCTTTTCATTTGGAAACCACGTACAACTAATCGTGCCTTCTTTGTTCCATCTTCTTTGATTTTGAAGATCCATTTTGTGTCTATAGCCTTCTTTCCTTCTGGTAGGTTTACTTCTTTCCAGGTGTCTAAATTTTTTAATGCTGTTAGCTCTTTATTTATTGTTTCTTTCCATTCTTCGCTTTTCATCGCTTCTTCGTATGTTTCAGGTACATTTTCTTGTGCTATTAGGCAGTAGGCAATATTTGTGATATAGTCTTTCAGATAGTTAGGTTTTTTAGTTCTTCTTCCAGATCTTGTTTTGTTATCTTCTGTATTTTCCTCATTTCCACTTCTTCTTTCTTCTTCTTCGTCTTCACTTCTTTCTTCTTCTTCGTCTTCACTTCTTTCTTCTTCTTCACTTATTTCTTCTTCTTCTTCACTTGTTTCTTCTTCTTGCTCACTGTTTGATTCTTCTGACTCCTCCTGTATGGGTATATACTCTTCTTCGTTTTTTATTTGTATTTTAACTCTGTTGTCTTCTGGTTTTCTTTTATCGTTTTGTTTTCCCTTTACGAACACTACATCTCTTCTTTCTAAGACTTTTATTTGTTCTCTGTCCCACAGTCTGTAGCCGGTAGGTGTGTATCCGATCATTATGTATTTTTTACTTCTTTTATCTAGTTTATGTAGGTATTCTAGGTTTTTACTGTATACTTCACTTCCAAAAACTTGTAGGTATTTTAAGTTTGGTTTTCTTCCTGTCCATTTTTCTGTTGGTGTTTTATTTTGTCCTTCTATAGGTATGCGGTTCAGTATGTATGTGGCTGTTTTAACGGCTTCACCCCACAGTTCTGCTTCAATGTTGGTTTCATACATCATAGCTCTTACTTTTTCCATTAAGGTGCGATTATATCTTTCAGATTTTCCGTTTTGCTGGGGGCTGTATGGGGATGTGTAATCCAATAATATACCTTTTTCTTTGAAATAGTCTTTCATTATTTTACTGATATACTCTCCACCGCAGTCACATCTTATTTTCTTTACTTTTAGGTTTTGTTGTCTTTCCGCTTCCTTTATATAGTATTTTAGATTTTCAAATACTTCACTTTTATTGGCAAGTAAGTATGTTTTACTATAGTTGGTGTAGTCATCTTTGCATGTAAGTATGTATCTTTTGTTGTCCCATGTTGTTGGTGTAATCGGGCCACATAAATCAGTGTGTATTATTTGTAAGGGTTCTGTTGCTTTGTACCTCTTTGTATTAAATGGGAGTCTTGTCTGTTTTGATTGGATACATATCTCACAGTCTGGCATGTTATCAATGTCTTTTTTATTTATTTTCATACCATCAACACACTCTAACATCTTTTTCATTTTATCTTTTCCAGGGTGACCTAGCTTAATGTGCCACTCTATGGCATTATTTTTATTGAATGTGATGTAGGAAGTCTCATCATCATTTTCTTGTTCTATTTTCATATGGACGGTGTACAAACCATTTTCATTCTTTTCTCCTTTTATTATTTCTTTGTTATTTTTCTTTATTATGACATTATTTTTAGTAAACACAACTTCAGCATTTTTTTCTGTTAGTTCGTTAACTGATAATAGGTTTTTCTGCAGGTTCGGTACATACAATACATTTTCTATATAGTAGTCATCTATATATATAAAAGAAGAAGGTGACTGACTGACTGACTGACATATCAACGCACAGCCCAAACCACTGGGTCTAGAGATTCCAAATTTGGCATGTAGGTCCCTTATGAAGCCTAGGGGTGCACTAAGAAAGGGTTTTACAAAATTCCACCCCTAAGGGGGTAAAATAGGGGATGAAAGTTTGTATGAAAGTCCGTCAGTTTTGAAGTTAGGATCTTCAAAATTTGTATTTAGGCTGACGTTTCAAAATTAATAATTACGTGTCTCAGGGTTTGTGAAAATTCGACACCCTTAAGGGTGAAAAGGGGGATGAAGTTGAAAATTCTTTATTCTTAAAGTAAAATCCACATTATTTATTATTTAGGCATTAATGATGTAATTCTATGCAACGTTCATCACCGTTATTGAAATTCCACCCCAAATTCAACCCCTAAAAAAGGGAAATGGGGTGAAAAAGTCTAAAAACCAATATGGGTATCGTTTGTATGGTTTATCGGGTCGCTGATTACGAAAACTACAACAATTTTGAAATCAAACGTGGTGGACGTGAAATACCATCATCCCCCTGGGGATGGAGTTGGGGTGCGATAGGTTTGAAATGTCTAAAAATCAATATGGGTGTCGTTTGTATGGTTTATCGGGTCGCTGATTACGAAAACTACAACAATTTTGAAATCCAACGTGGTGGACGTGAAATACCATCATCCCCCTGGGGATGGAGTTGGGGTGCGATAGGTTTGAAATGTCTAAAAATCAATATGGGTGTCGTTTGTATGGTTTATCGGGTCGCTGATTACGAAAACTACAACAATTTTGAAATCCAACGTGGTGGACGTGAAATACCATCATCCCCCTGGGGATGGAGTTGGGGTGCGATAGGTTTGAAATGTCTAAAAATCAATATGGGTGTCGTTTGTATGGTTTATCGGGTCGCTGATTATAAAAGCTACAACAACTTTGAAATCCAACGTGGTGGACGTGAAATACCATCGTCCCCTGGGGATGGGGTTGGGGTGCGATAGGTTTGAAATGTCTAAAAATAAATATGGGTGTCATTTCTATGTTAGGGATAGCGGTTAAATTGGCGTAAGGGGTAGGGACAGGTAGAGGTAGAGAGGTAGAGAGGTAGAGAGGTAGAGAGGTAGAGAGGTAGAGAGGTAGAGATGTAGAGAGGTAGAGATGTAGAGAGGTAGAGAAGTCGAGAGGTCGAGAGGAAGAGAGGTAGAGAGGTAGAGGGGTACAGGTACAGGTAGAGGTAGAGGGAGAGGGAGAAGGAGGGAAAGGGGGAGAGGGAGGGAGTGAGGGAGGGTGAGGGGGTGATGAAAAGGGAGAGGGAGGGGGAGAGGGAGGGGGAGAGGGAGGAGGGGGAGGGGGAGAGACAGAGGGAGGGGGAGAGGAAGGGGAGAGGGAGGGAGAGGGTTTTAGTTTTTCTCAATTACTTCTGCGAATTGGCTCTGTTTTGAAATATTACATAAAGGTGTCTCTCATCTCTCTGTTTACATTTGTTAGGATACTGCTGCTAAGTTCCTCTGTTCTGAGTAATTTATGAGTAACGTCTGTATATTATATAAAATTCAGCTGGATCTTGAATTATACTCATTGATTTGCGCAGGGTTAGTCCTGTTTTTCCTTAGTTTAAAATTACCCCGAAATGACGAGAAAATATCTCATTGCTTCGGAAAACCGGTAACAACATAAATACGAAATCCACGCGAGCGAAGCCGCGGGCAACAGCTATAGATTTATATACCTAGTCAAGATAGGGTCTTGGGAACAAGCGGTTCAGAATTTCCCTATACAAGAAAAAATAGCGCCATCTGTGAAAAATCGCATGAACTACGTTGTGTAGTACTTCGGTCGGTACTAAATACATGGAACGGAAATAATATGGCGGGAAAAAACAAAACAAACTTTTTACTGTTTATATGTGATTTAGGCCTGGTTTTTCAGTTTCATTAATTGGATTATAGTCAAAAACAATAATAAGAAATAACAATAATAATAATAAGAGTATATTGTTTTTTCAACTAAGAACATTCCATTTTGTTGGTAAGTTTATTTGCATCCAATGTTGACAATATGACTGACAACGACTGACATTTGTTGGTCCTAAACGTCAGATTTCGGACCAACGAATTGGGGACATTGTATCGTGCCGATGGGCTAGTACTTATATATAAGTAAATGATAGTAGTCTTCTGTTTCTATTTTTCCTGCTTTTTCTGATATTAATTTTTCATTTATTTTGGCTGTATATATTTCTGTCTTGTTTATTTTAGTCTCTTTTAAAATATTCTCATTGTTGGTCATATGTGATGTACAACCCGAGTCAATTATAAATTCTGCTTCAGATTTTGTTACCTTTTCGGTCGTTAAAAAGGCTGTTTTCTTACTTGTTGTTTTTTTGAAGTAACACTCTTTCTCAGTATGATTATTTTTATTACATATTTTACAGTGCTTTTTGAAATAGCAGTTGTTCTCATTGTGGTTTGTTTTTTTACATATTTTGCAGAATAACTGTTTTTGTGTGTTCATTTTACTGTGATAATTCTTTTTAGGGTAGCTTGTTCCTGCATGCTTGTTAAAATATGCTTCTTTGGTTTCAAATTGACCACTTATTCTTTTTTCTTCTGTTAATAGTCGTGCAGTGAGGTTAGTTAAATTTCTTTCACACAGTGGTGCTGAATCCCATGCCGTTACAAACGTTTTGTATGTATCAGGCAGGGTAGATAATATTTTAGACATAACCATGTTGTCATTTATTTTCTCACCTATACCTTTGAGACGGAAAGCCAAATTTTCAATTGTACTTATGTGATATTTCATATCCTTAGTATTGTTGTATGAATACTGAAATAACTCCTGCATCAATTCACATTTTTGTTGGTCAGTACCCTTTTCAAAAATTTGACATAATTTGTGAAACATTTGTTGAGCATTTTCACAGCTCATTAACAATGGTATGAATTTCTTATTTATGGTGCATATTATTATATTTTGGACCTGTGCATCTTTCTTTTCCTCACTTTTTTTATCGTTACCAAGTGAAATTGGTTGTTCTTGTCCGTGTATTATTTCGTACAAACCTTGACTTTTCAACAAGATGTTGATTTGGAATTTCCACATCGGGAAGTTTTCTTCGTTTTCCAGCCGTGTTATTTCGGCATAATCCGAATGATGTCGGTCCATGTCTGGGCCCATAACCTTTTATTATTGGTTTTTGTTTTATTTTATTTTTATTTTATTTTATTTAAGGACCGCCATTAGCAAATTACATTGACACTTATATTAACAACTTACTTCTAAAAACATAATTGAATGCACTGCTTGTTAAGGCAGCCACAACATGCTTAAATTTATTACATTGCAACAAACAAATAGAAATAAAAAATAATATAAAAAACAGAAGTAACTAATGCTAAATGTGCAGGAAAAAGTTAACTAACAGACTGCTGTTCCCTTGCAGCGAGCAAAACTTTATTTCTGAAGCAGTTAAATGAATCCTTGAAGATGTCGATGGTACCTCCAAGGGCATTTATAATAATAATTTATATAATTTTATAGCGCTTGGAAGCTTTTTTACTAAAACAAATATTGTTACATGTTCACCATTTTTTATTAGTTTTTTTTTTAATACTTGGACAGCGTGGCATGCGCAAAGGTTAATAAGCCATACATCCTAACATTGTCATGGCAACATAAACAAAATGTCATGCCTATTAGAAAGGGACAGATTCCTCTCATCTTACGTCCTACTCTGCTCGCATAATTTTTGGAAGAGTGCAATCTGGTTAAAAGCACCACGCGCGAAGTAATAAATCTATGCCACAAGCAAGCAACTCTTAGTATTATATAGTCTAAGAAGCAACTCGTTAGTATTATATAGTCTAAGAAGCAACTTCACTTCACTTTTTAATATTTTGGCAATCGGTCGTTGTGGGGGCAAGCAAAGCCTCGGACCATTCTCCGATTCTTTTTTCATTCTTTTCATTCTTTTTTTTGTGCGGTTCAAAAAGGAAATATTTTACCAAGCTGCAATCGGCGCATTCGGATCGGATCGTTTTCGTTAGCGTGCACACGTCGAACACAATCGAATATCTAAACGATCCGATATGACTGCCCTTATGTCAATGTCAGTGAGAAAAATTAAACTTTTGTTTCAGTTCGGCGTTTTTGCATTTACTTATATATAAGTACTAGCCCATCGGCACGTTACAATGTCCCCAATTCGTTGGTTCGAAATCTGACGTTTAGGACCAACAAACGTCAGTCGTTGTCAGTCATATTGAATGCAAATAAACTTACCAACAAAATGGAATGTTCTTAGTTGAAGAAACAATATACACATTATTATTATTTCAGCTATTTAAAACTATCTCACTGCTAATACTCTCTTCTCCAAAGAGAAAAGAGGGCAGGAGGACTCCCTGGCGCGGCCAAGACAAGCGCCAGAGGTGTCAGGTCGGTGGAGAAAGAAACCGGCGCACAATTCTGGCATTGTCCAGCAGGACTGCCTTTTGAATTGAGGCCGTCACTGGTCCGTCACGGAGGCCCAACCGCTGCAGATGCTGGCGCAAGCTGGTTGGGATCAAACCGTTCGTCGATACTACGACCGGGATGATTTCAGTGGACGCCACCCGCCACATCGCGGTCACCTCGTCTGCCAGCTCGAGATACTTGACAAACTTGTCTCGTTCGGCCTTGACGAGGTTCTCATCGTGCGGAATGGTGATGTCCACTAAAAACACCCGCGATTGTGCCCGATCCATCAGCACTATATCTGGCTTGTTCTGAGGAACTGTCCTGTCAGTGATGATGGATCGGTCCCAGTAGAGCCGAGCACGGTCGTTCTCGAGAACTGGCTCCGGGTTATACTTGTAATACGGCAACCTGGTACCCACGAGACCGTATTTTAGAGCGAGCTCTTGGTGTACTATTCTGGCTGCTTGGTTATGTCTGTGCAGATACTCAGTGTTGGCAAGAACAGAACAACCAGAGGTTATGTGGCGGATGGTCTCGCCTGGAAAATGGCACGCCCGACACACGTCCACACTGCCATCCTTCATAATGAACTTACGATAGTTGTTCGTCTTAACCACCTGATCTTGTATCGCACAGACAAACCCTTCGGTCTCCGCAAAGAGATTTCCGAAGTGCTGCCAGTGCACGGAGGCTTTAGAGTCCACATGGGGCTCATGAAGAGCCTTGTAAAACCTCCCGTGCAGCTCTTTCTCTTTCCATACGGTCTCCCGATCCTGGATGCTTAGTATCACCGGGTGTTGCCAGTTCTCAGCAGCTAGAGACATGGGGGTTAGTCCTTTGTCACACTCTACGACAACTCTATGCAAAAAACTCTCCACTTTCGCCATGAAATAATCACGGAGACTGCACACTTCGCGATTATGCAAGGTGGCGGCGCTTAAAAATCCTCGCCCACCTACCTTTCGCGGCAAGTACAGCCTCATCATGGACGACCGGGGATGATGCATTCTATGGAGTGTCATAGTTGTGCGGACCTTCCTGTCCAGGGCATCTAATTCCGTCTGAGTCCACCTGAGTACGGCAAAGGTGTAAAGAAGTATAGGCATCACCCACCCGTTGTAGGCCTTAACTCTGTTAGTACCTGACAAATGCGTATTGAGCAGCTTTGTCAGGCGACCAAAGAAAGCCTCACGAACGGCGGTCTTCACCATCTTCTCGTCCACACCAATACTCTGCGCCATACCCAGGTACTGGTACGTTTCAGTTTCTGAGAGGGTTTGGATGCCACTATCAGTGGACACCCCCGAAGAAAGTGATATTCGGCCCCTCTCTACATGGAGTAATGCACATTTGTCCACCCCGAGCTCCATGCCAATAGAGTCGCTGAACTGCTTAGTGACAGTCAGCAACTCTGCCAACTTTGTGGCATTTGGGGCGAACAATTTGAGATCATCCATGTAGAGAAGGTGCGTTAGCCTAGTACCTCCTCTCTGAAACTGAAAGCCTGTTCCCGTTCTGTCCAGCAATACACTAAGCGGATTCAGAGACAGGCAAAACCAAAGCGGGCTCAGACAATCGCCCTGGAATATCCCCCGCCTTATCTCTATCTTGTCTTCCGCTGCCGACATGCATACACCGGATAGACTTAGGCTCGTGCTCCACTGCGCCATACACATCTCCAGGAAGTCTCGAACTGCACGATCTACTTTGTACAGCTCGAGGACCCTTCTCAACCACGTGTGCGGCACCGAGTCAAACGCCTTCTTATAGTCTATCCAGGCAGCAGAGAAATTGCGTCGGCTGCGTATCACAACTTCACAAGTTGCCTACGACCGCGTCTATGAGGAGGAACTCCTTTGTACCTCGACTACCGCCCCTACACCAAAAATGTGGAACGCTTCACGATTTTGCGTGTCATCCTTGCGCAGGGGCCATGCTAATCTTATTGTTATTTCTTATTATTGTTTTTGACTATAATCCAATTAATGAAACTGAAAACCCAGGCCTAAATTACTTATAAACAGTAAAAAGTTTGTTTTGTTCGTTTTGTTTTTTCCCGCCATATTATTTCCGTTCCGTGTATTTAGCACCGACCGAAGTTCACGCGATTTTTCACAGATGGCGCTATTTTTTCTTGTATGGGGAAATTTTGAACCGCTTGTTCCCAAGACCCTATTTTGACTATATAAATCTATGCGTTTTTGGAAATTATTGAGAGATAATAATTATCCGATAATAAGATAATTTACCTAATCCAAAAACCCCAAAAAGTCGAAACAATCTATTGAAAACATTTGCGTTACGCAGATTGCACAATATACACTACGGTTTGTTTCTTGAATTCAACGCACACACAATGAGTATATAATTACTGACGTTTTCGCACACATCACTTTCACTGAATATAGTCGGTTTATTTCTATATGCGTGCATTCGTCGAATACGATCGAATACAGTTTTAAACCAGACTAGAGCGCGCTTATGTAATGTCACTGAGAAAAATGAAAATTTTGATTTTGTTTTGCGTTTTAAGAAATTATTGAGAGATATTTATGGGTATGTGGATATGAAACCCATATTATGTATTTACAATTTATCACAATGCGCACATATACACAAATACGTATTTACATTTAAATAGCATGTTATATATTTAAAATCCATGTAATATATTTAAATTCCTGCCGTGCAAAATTTTTGCGATGTCAAAATCTGACTCGTCTGACAGCTTGAAAAACAAAACAGCGCGCGACAGAGTTTGAACCAAGGAGTTCAGTCACGCGCCACATCACCCCCCCACGAAGAAAGAAAAACCGATAATGAAACAAAAGCAATATATATTTCAAGGAAATGGGTGGGGAGGAAAGAAAAACAGGTTAGGTCAGTCTGTCAGTCAAATAACGCATGGATATCTAAAACGGACCCTACGACCAGAACGGGTTGTGTACTGGGATGCAGGGTCAGAAAGAGGAACAGAAGAAGAGGAAGATGGAGTATCATCAACTGATGGAGAAGGTGTAGAAGGGCCAGAAACAGGTGGATGAGCATCTGTAAGAACTGGCGGAGAAAGGCCAGTTGGAGATGCTGGGTGAGATGGAATCCGCACCCGTGGCACAGGCAAGGCAGAGTCACCATCCACAAAAGCTGGCTTTATCCTATCCAAGCTGACTCAGACATCCTTCGCTCCCATGGTGATAACGATATTTTTATTGTTACGAGATACAACCCTGTAAGGCCCAGAATAAGGCGGCTTCAACCATGGTCGTACTGTGTCGTCTCGTAAAAACACATGCGTTGCAGAAGGCAAGGACTTCGAAACAAACTTCTTCTGAAGTCCATGATGCGATGCAGGAGCTGGACGAAGATCGGCCATAAAATGGCTCAACTGCGACGCAAAACTCGAGACGTCCTCGGACCTAATAGGAGTTGTATCAGGAACGATAAACTCGCCAGGCAGACACAAAGGCTCACCGTACACCAACTCAGCCGGAGAACATTGAAGGTCCTCCTTGAGTGCAGCACGCATGCCAAGAAGCACAACAGGCAATACCTTGTGCCAAGAATCTTGATGGCACATCAAGGCAGCCTTCAGCTGGCGATGCATGCGCTCAACTAGGCCGTTGGCGCAAGGGTGATAGCTTGTGGTCCGAACACGTTTGATTGAACACAGATCAAGGAGAGTTCGGAAGAGTGCCGATTCAAACTGGCGTCCTTGATCTGTAGTCACTAGAGAAGGTACCCCGAAACGGGATATCCATTCTCGATGGAAAGTTTCCGCGACCTCTTCCGCCGTGATACCTACCATAGGCCATGCTTCGGGCCAACGGGTAAACCGGTCAACAGCAGTAAGGCAATACCGAAAACCGTTACTATGGGAAAGTGGTCCAATAATGTCCAAATGAACATGACGGAAACGTTTGGAAGGGGCGGGAAAAACGCCAAAGGGAATAGCGGTATGCCGAGTGACCTTACTCCGTTGGCACGCGATGCAATTCCGGGCCCATATCCGGCAATCTTTTTGAATGCCAGGCCAAACAAAGCGCTCAGCCACCATGCGCGCAGAGGCCTGCGCACCAGGGTGACTGAGGTTGTGCAGCTTTTCGAAAAATGGTCGACGAAAAGAAAGCGTCAGATAAGGTCTGGCCTTTCCAGTATATACGTCACAAAATAGTGACACATCAGTGCCAGGAACTGAAACCACTCTGAGCTTGAGAGATGAGTGCATGCACATCTTAATCAATTCCTTGTCTTTGGCTTGATCGGCAGCGAGAGCTGCATAATTCTCTTCTAGGCGAATAGTCTCGACACGCGACAAAGTATCAGCAACGACATTTTCAGCACCCTTGACATGTTTGATGTCAGTAGAGAACTGGCTGATGAATGCCAACTGGTTTAGCTGAACTGGCGGAAGTTTCTCACGCTTTTGACTAAAAGCATAAACCAGTGGCTTATGGTCAGTGAATATTGTCACGTGTTCAACCTCAAGAATGTGCCGAAAATGTTGCACACTCTCATAGATCGCCAAGAGCTCACGATAGTACGTAGGCCAACCAGATTGCTTGCTATTCAGCTTTTTGCTGAAGAACGCTAAAGGTTGCCACTCATTGTTAACCATCTGTTGGAGGCACGCACCGACATGCGTTGAGGACGCGTCAGTGAAAAGTCCAAGAGGCACCTCAACAACAGGGTGCACCAAAAGAGTAGCGCTAGCAATATGCTGTTTGCACTTCTGGAAGGCGAGCTCGAGCTCTGGCGTCCAAGGAACAGGTTTGGCACCCTTTGCTTGAGCCAAAGTTAGGGCGTCAATCAATGGCGCCTGTAACTCGGCTGCATGGGGAAGAAAACGACGGTAAAAGTTTACCATGCCCAGAAAACGACGAAGTCCCTCGATGGTCTTGGGCAAGGGAAAATCTTGCAGGGCCTCGATTCGTTCAGGAGGTGGGCGCGTACCATCTTTGGAAATCCTGTACCCCAAGAAAGTTACTTCGTCAGTACAAAAACGCACTTTGAAGTGTTGATGACGACACCAAAGTCAGAGAGTCGCTGAAAAACGGCACGAAGATGAACAGCGTGCTCTTGAGCGTCACGTGAATAAATTAGTATATCGTCAACGTAGGGATAGCAGAAATCTAAACCACGCACCACCTCGTCAATAAACCGTTGGAACGTCTGGCCCGCATTCCTCAACCCGAAGGTCATGAACGGGAATTCGAAGAGACCAAACGGAGTTGTAATTGCCGTTTTCGGAATGTCAGACTCATGGACCGGAATCTGATGGTACGCCTTGACCAAATCGATCTTGCTAAAGACAGTACAACCAGCAAGGTTGTTCGCAAAATCCGCAATGTGGCGTACATGATAGCGGTCAGGAACAGTTCTGGCGTTTAGAGCTCTATAGTCTCCACAAGGACGCCAGCCATTCTCTCCTTTCCGAGCCATATGCAGCGGAGACGACCACGAATTGTCAGAAGGTCTTGCTATCTCACTCCTCACCATATCCTCAAACTCCTTCTTAGCCGCCTGCAATTTCTGCGGAGCGAGGCGACGAGGACGACAAGAAACAGGAGGACCGTCAGTCGTAACGATATGATGAACAGTGGAATGCTTGACAGTTCTAGGGAGTCCGGGTGGTCGTGTAATATCCGAGAAATCTTGCAACAACATGGCAATAGGTGAGTCTGAGGCAATGGTCCTCACATTGAGCTGGTTGGTGTGAGCGACATGAACGGGAGTAGACAGTTTAGTAGACCCATCAACTAAACGCTGGTCACGACAATCTGGTTATAAATGGTAGTGAGCCAAGAAGTCGGAGCCAATGATCGGTGTACTAACGTCTGCTATTACAAAATCCCAATGAAAATCCCTGCGTAAACCTAAATCGAGCCTGAGAGGTAAAGAGCCATAGGTATTAATAGTGCTGCCGTTAGCTGCGCGCACATCAAATGTAGTGGCACTGTAATGACCTCTCACCAGACGGCGCGGGAAACAACATATATCCGAACCGGTGTCAATTAAAAATCGACGACCTGAGACGGAATCTGTCACAAACAAACGACGGCCGGGATTTGAGCAATCAGCTGCCACCGTTACTGGTTGCTGCTTGCGTTTCCCTGGTTTGGACACTTCCAGTTACAGGGAACGATACATTTAACTGCCTTAGTACCAAAGCGGCGATGATACCAACATAAGATGCTGGAACGAGATTTCGATCGAGAACGCGAGTTAGTCCTAGAGCGCGAGTTTGATCGCGAGCGGCTGCTACTCATCGCATCTACCCTCTCAGTCAACTGCTCGATGCACTTAACAAGAGAGGCTATTTCCGGCGAAACACTAGTCGACGGCACACTACTCGTACTATGAACTGCCGAAGACGATGACGGTAAAGACGGAGTATCAACTATCGCGTCTGCGATCTCCGCGACTTTATTGAGAGCTAAATCCTTCTGCGCCATGAGAATTCGTTGCACCTCGTGGGGCAAACGGCGCATCCACAGCTCGCGGAGAATGCCCTCGTCAGCTTTAGAACCTGCGACTGAGCGCAAGTGGCGAAGGAAAACAGATGGCTTCCGATCGCCTAGTTGCTCCTCACTCAACAGCTGTCGGATTCTCTGCTCCTTCGAAGCAGAAAGGCGCAAAGTCAGCTGATCCTTAAGTAAATCATACTTACCCGCAGTAGGTGGACTTGTGATAATGCCCTCCACCATGCCAGCAACACGGGTATCGAGCATAGAGAGAACGTAACCAAACTTCGTCGCATCTTGAGTAATACCACCAACTTCAAACTGTGCCTCCGCCTGCGCAAACCAAAGGGCTGGTTTATCAACCCAAAATGCCGGTAATTTCGCGGATACAGCACTTACTATAGGAGGAGGGGTAGGACGCAACGCTTCCATTTGTTCCTGTAAGGCTCTTATTTGAGCTTCTAGCTGTTCCATCTTGAAATAATAAATAAATAATAATAACGCCTAATATGCCTAGGACCAAACTCTGCCGAAACGCTATAAAAATAAAATTTACACTTAATAAAAAATATTTACAAAACACCCTATATATACAAAATACACATATCACCTTGTATATACAAAAAAAAATCACAGCACTATATACAAAACAAAAGTATGCGGGCGAGCGTTCTTTGCGGCGAGTAGACGCAGGCAGCAGTGAGCACGGAGCTGGGACGTACGCGGACGGTCACCGTCCTTGTCACTTTCCCAAGAAGACGTAGTCGTGACGTAGGCGTAGGGAAAAAAAATGAAGTAAAATACCTCGGCGGCGTCGGCCTCACACTCGAGGCAGGGACGAAAATGGTTGCGACGAAGTTGGGGTACCTCTCAGCGCGCGGCAACAAGCAGCAAGCGTCACCAGACAGCACGGAGCAGTGTTGGCGATGATTAGCAGATCAGGCTGCTGCAGCTTCAGAGAACTCCCCTTGTCGCACGTACACGCCGAGGACACGAAGAAAAATACGCCGATCCACACACGGGCACACGGCGTCTTTGCACGTCGTAAATTTTAGGTCACCAATTATGGGTATGTGGATATGAAACCCATATTATGTATTTACAAGTTTATTTACAATTTATCACAATGCGCACATATACACAAATACGTATTTACATTTAAATAGGATGTTTAATATATTTAAATTCCTGCCGTGCAAAATTTTTGCGATGTCAAAATCTGACTCGTCTGACAGCTTGAAAAACAAAACAGCGCGCGACAGAGTTTGAACCAAGGAGTTCAGTCACGCGCCACATATTGATTATTCTAAAAGATAATTAAATCTAAAAACCCCAAAAAACGTTGAAAAAAATCTCTCGAAATCGAGATTGATGACAAATGTCTTATGAATTTGACGTTTCGCACACGCTGCACTACCTCATTTTCGTATGCAATGATAGCGCGCTAAAGTGACGTTACTGATGACGTCACATCGCTTAAACGAGTGAATACGAGCAAGTTTTGAACCGACTATTAGCGCGCTAAAACCGCACACAAAGCTCATGAGCAGGTTTTAAACCGTAGTGATAGCCTCCAAGGAAATTGCTCTTACAGCCTATCACGGTCAAGTATCGTCGGTAAGTCGGTATTAAGCTATGGATTAATTATATGGGGCAGTTCCGTTGACGTAAATAAATTTTTCTTGGTACAAAAGAAATGTTTAAGAGCAGTTTGTGGCTGTCATTATTTGGAACCATGTAGACCACTTTTTAAGGCCACAAAGGTCCTAACTCTACCTTGTATGTACGAGTATACTACTACTGCTATAAGGAATTACTTATGTATAAGTATTAAAATTACTGTAGGTAAACTTACGATTATTCTGCTACACCCTAGCAGGGTACATGTTCTAGTTAATAAGACACCTTGTTATATTATACTGTTCATGTAAGCAAATGAATAAATGAAAGTATATTAAACAGTTGTCCATATTTGTTAAGGAACATTCTGAATATTTTGAAAAACGTACTCAAAGAAGTAATAGAAATGTAAAAAAGAGCGCTCCGTTTCAGGTGCCGCTGTCAAGAGTAGATGCACAGATTAGTATATATGTAGAGGGCTAAGTAGATGTTTACGGAAGAAATGTGTACTGTATGACAGTAAAAATTTTTAATAAGTTGTCTAATGAAATCATTCAGAGTCCTAGAAGACAATAAAATTCAAATCTGTACTAACTAAATGGCTGTTAGAAAAATGTTTTTATTCTGTTAAAGAATTTTTAAATGACTGAAGAGAATATTTGTTTTGTAATCAATAATTTATGTACAATTTCATTGATAAGATAATTATTTAGTTATGAATTATTTTATTGTTTATTGCTAGTCATTTACAATCTTTAATTTAGTGCATTTACTTTTAACAAGTCAAATTTTTAATTTTTAGTAGCGTAATTTTAATTTCTTAATTTCTGATTATTGTTTTGTTATTTTTTATTATTGCTAGTAATGAGTTTTTATAATTTTATTATCATTTTTTTTGTAATGAAATAGGAAATAATATTTTTTTTAGTTTTAAGTTATTGGAAATTTGCATGCCAATTAGTGATAGAACATTTTAGGACGGATAATATTATTTTAAGATCTTTTAAACTATGTTTTAAGCAAATTGGTGGGGATTCACTTAACCACCACTGCAGAGTACATAATCACAAATTATAAAGACTAAAAGATTTGTTTAGTATTTAAATAATATATAATTGTGATGTTGATAAAAACGGACAAAGCAGGAGACGATCGAAGACATGACAGATTGACATCGTATGAAAAGTACAAGCTTGACCAACTTATCTGGAGAATTTTGTGATGGCGCCACGATCGAAAAGGGTTGCCACCTATTACAAAAATAAACAAATTCAGCCTTTTTTAATACTCTTAACTACATGGTGAAATATGACATGACTTTTTACTGTTTGCCTCCTTGCTCGCAATCACAGATAAAAGATACAGGGTGTAAAAAAAGTACGATGATCCTTCTTAGGGGTGATTCTACATCACTAATAATTTAATAACTATCCGGGCGCTTCACTTCTACTTGAGCTAAAACTACTTTTTTTAAGAAGTAATTTTAATATTTTTTGTACAATCTATTAATGATGTAGAATCATGCCTTAAAAGGATCATCGCACTTTTTAGGGTTCCGTACCTCAAAATAAAAAAACGGAACCCTTATTATAGGATCACTTTCTTGTCCGTCTGTCTGTCTGTCTGTCAAGACCCTTTTTCTCACGAACGAGAAGAGGAATCAGGTTGAAATTTATATAGAATATTAAGGTCCATAAACCACACAAGATCTGAAAATAATTTTTTTTACAACGACGCAATCAAAAGATATGGCTCTTTATGTCCTCATCTCCATACATTTATGCAAAAAAGCAAAACCTACAGGGTACTTCCCGTTGACCTAAAATTATGAAATTTGACAAGAAGCTAGGTCTCACAGTACAAATAAAGGAAAAAGTCTAAAATCATTGAATATTTAAATTTTTCTCACAACTAAAATAACCAATTAAAGTGAGCTCCCGTTTCAAGAACTTTTCTATAAAGGAGGGGTCAAGTTGGATGGTCGCGGAGTTTTTTTAAAATCAAAGAGCAAAACCTTTTAGTATATCATATGGTAGATAGGTACGGAACCCTTTGGGCGCGAGTCCGACTCGCACTTGGCCGGTTTTTCACACCCTGTATAAGTAAATACAAAGATCGATGATAAAGACAACGGCCTTGACTAAACGGTAAGTTTTTAGGCAAATTGGCCTAGGAATCATTAAAGCATACGAGTAATATATTAAATGTTTATTTTATTAATAACTAGCTAGTGCCCGCGACTTCGACTGTGCAGGTTTATAAGTTGTAGCCTATGTGTTATTCTGATGTATAAGCTATATTATTGTAAAGTTTCATTAAAATCCATTTAGTAGTTTTTACATGAAAGAGTAACAAACATCCATCCACCCATACTTACAAACTTTCGCGTTTATAATATTAGTAGGAAGGATAACATATCAAAATAGCTATTTTAATAATTATTTTTTTCATAGAAAAAGAAGACCCGGATTATTCCTTTTACTGATAACCTTTCACACAGTAATTAAATTAAATTTTGATGCTTGACAAGCATTTTTTAAACGGACGAACATGCTTGACAAGCATTGTAAAAATATAAAATTACTTGAAATACATAAAATACTTGGAAATATGCAGAAAAACAAGAACAGCACAGACAACACTGACTGATACAAGGAGGTTTAAGTAGCAGCTCTTTCGGCTAAGGAGGGAGCCATAACCGTATCCATTTCTTGCGAGGGACCTCCATACTAAAATGTA
Source organism: Athrips mouffetella (assembly GCA_947532105.1). Lineage (NCBI taxonomy): Eukaryota > Metazoa > Arthropoda > Insecta > Lepidoptera > Gelechiidae > Athrips > Athrips mouffetella. The sequence continues at coordinate 11,629,344 of OX383972.1, read as the reverse complement.
TGTACACTTGTTCACGTATGGACTGTTAGGTCGCCCACTATCCTCGTAAGTGTAAAATGCAGACGAAGTGTAAAACGGGTTTCTTTATTTCATATACAAAACAAAACCTGTAACTAAATCTGAGGCTCAGTCACTTTAGCTTCTGTTACTTCTGAAAAAAGAGCGGTACAAAGTCCACCGTGTCAAGATACACATGCTTTTGACTGTAGGTGCATGTACCTGAACACAAAACTGTAGTATTTCTATACAAACTTTGTTTGAACACTTATTTCCCTCTTTAAAAGATGATTTCTAAAACATGAAGGTTCACATCTCTCTTTATTTCTTAAAGCATTTTATTTATCTATTTTAGCTAAGTTTTCAAAACTCTAGAAGTTTCATACGTATATTTTTTTATGAGTTGCGTATCTTCTATTCGAGTGAACCGATTACAATGATACACCGCTTTTATATTGCAAGAAAGAACGCCAAACACATTACTGAAAACCTCGTTTGTATCCTCTGTTTCAGTGAACCGTTTGCAATGAAACAAATCTGAGCAATGAAACAAAATTAACCCTAATGTGTTATTGTTAACCTTATTTCAAGCGGTTGAGTGGTCTGTGAGTTATTGGCGCCGCCGCTTGAAACTTGGATTGTACTCTGTTTGAGTGAACTGATTGCAATGAAACTAAGCTTATATGTTGCACGGAAATAAACTTAATACATTACCTATCGAAAACCCGGTTCTAATCGGTTCAGTGGTTTGAGAGTTTATCGCGAATACACAACCAGACAAACAGACCAACAGACAAAAATTCCAAAAATGAACCGAATGGTTTCTATTACCTTTTTTGTGACCCCCCAGATCAAGATCAAATTTTTCCCGATAATTTCAATGAACAGAACCGGCGAGTTATTAGATGATCAATTCACAAGTAAAAATGATATATTTTCACTTTCCCATATAAAGTTTGGATGAAACATTAGATTTTTTTAAAGATTTTTTTAATATTTGTAAAACGTAACCAAGACCCTAGTTTTTGACCGACTTGTCATAGTCGACTAGGAGACGCTTTACACGACTATGTTTAGGACGGACTCTACAGTTTTTACTCTGAGGACTGTCAAAAACAAAATGACGTTTTCAAAATGACGTAAGTAGTTCCGCTTTTGGCAAGTATTATATAGGCTAAGGCCATTCTACAGAAAAGTTGGTCAAGCTGTATAACCAAGTAAAAAAACTTTACAAATACCACGGAGGTCGAAATTACCTACGATACTTCAACACAAATAAATGAATTGAATTGAATTCGAGAGATTTTTTAAACGTTTTTTGGGGTTTTTGAATTTAATTATCTTATCGAATAAACATTATCTCTCAATAATTTCCTAAAACGCAAAACAAAATCCAAGTTTAAATTTTTCTCAGTGACATTCACATAAGCAATGTGTGCGATATATTCAAGAAATAAACCGTAGTGGTGGTTGAAGGGTGGTTGCATGTTGCGGTTAGTATCATCTAAGTAGTCTGTGAATGTTGCATCCAGGCCAAAAAAAAACTATCATTGTCAAAATACGCGCGTCGTCGCCGCGAGTTTTTCCCTCTGCTCTGGCTTTGGCCCGGTGTTTTTATGTAGGTATTGAAACTTGAAACTCATAAATTTATTGTAATATTATAAAATACCGACGAGTTCCTCTAATATATTATAAGTTTTTGCTTCGTTACTTGTATGTATTATAAGCGTCGCAAAATAGGTACTTCGGCTGAGTAGATATGTTCCTTGCTTTGGCTAGAATCGTGGCGAAGCTATAAAAACATAAATCGTTCTTCAGTGTCTGTTAGAATCCAGATTTGTTATCAATTGTATGTGAAGAGCTGTATAATATTGGATTACCTGCAATGAGCTTAAAACCTGCCGACATCAATTGGATTGAAGGAGTGGAAATAGCAGAAAATAATGGTATTTATGTTACTTGTCCTCTAACTACGGTTTTTTAGCTAAACGCTGAACCTATTAATATGCACAAAGCTTACCTTTCAGATCGTAAATCAAAAAAGCCAAGAGTAAAGTCAGAGAGTACAAGTAGTAGGGAAAATTCTGGCAATTGCCGCAAAAGGCTAAAACCTAATAAAAAACCTGCAGGAGATGGCAAAAAACCGCATAAGTAAGTATAAGCTTTTAACACGAGTTGGTGTCCGAGTTTGTGCCAGTAGGTATTGTATTAATTAGATTTTTTTGCAGGGTTGAAAAGCAAGTGGAACTTGAAACTGAACCAGCAGTTCTGCTAAGACGCCAAAAACAAATTGACTATGGTAAAAATACTGTTGGGTATAATAATTACCTGAATGAAGTGCCCAGGTAAATATGTTAACAAATTCTTTCAAAATAATAAGTGTATCCACAATGAATACTACATTACTCTTAATCCTTTTTAGAGATCAGCGAAAAAAGGAAGATCCAATGACTCCTAACAAATATTTGAAATATAGTAGGAGATCCTGGGATCAGTTGATTAAAATATGGAGGCTCAAACTCCATGAGTATGATCCTGATGCTAAAATGGACACAGAATCTGGTGGTTCTGGTGACTAAAAGATATGACGAAACAAATTATCACTTCTATTTATGGGGGGGGGGTGATTTAATTATCTTAGATCTCAGATATAATACTACAATTTTATGAGATCTATGATAATGTAATAACCCCCATACGGTATGCCAGGCATGTCGAACTGAATGAAAGATATTGGTACGCAAAATGCAGAATCAGCTTTTAAGACCACAAAAGAATTATTCAATCATAATGTAGGAGCGGTGGTCCCGGCAAAGAATAAGTACCAACCCTTACATACCCATGGGTGTCGTAAGAGGCGACTAAGGGAACTTGAGGATGGGCAGCAGCATCCTCCTTTGTATCTAACATCTAACTTACTGCGGTCACCTACAACCGCGGTCCATGGTGCCAGCTGTAATGCTAACAAGCGAGGTGACTATGGTACTTCCCCTCTACATTTTTCCAGCAAAAGCTAGAATTCTAGAGGGGGCTCCCTGTCCTGTAGTGGACGTTTCGTGGGATGTTATGACGATGATGTAGGATGACAAAAAAACTGTTATTTTTGGCATCTTTTGATTTAACAAGCAGTAACCCGAATAAATTACTAAATGAGTTTAGCATGCCGGCAGTAATAGACTCCACTGCATACTTGTAGTAAGCTATGATGCAATGTGTACTATAAGGGTTAACTCTCTTAAGACAAAGATTCAATTCAGTTAGTAAGTTTAAAATATATGAGTTGAATAATTACTAATATCTTTATTTATAATACAAAATTATTGCAAGAGCTCAAATTAATCATTTCTGAATTTAAATGTGCTTGTTTAGTGAGACTAAGCAAAAAGTATCTTATAATAGCTAAGAATTTCTGATCTTAATTGCCAATGGGAATATTTGATGCCACTTGTTGTACATGAACAACAAAACAAATATTATTTACTTGTTGATTTCGGTTTCAAGTTACTTACTTTTAAGCTTACTTTCCAATTCTTAGTAGAATTTTAAAAATATGTATTTTTTGTTACACACAAATTAATTTTACTCATAAAAATATCTTAATGTTATGTATTAGCTCCACTTATTATAGTATTAGTATTTTGTCATAAGGATTTGATAAATAAAAGAATTTTGATTATTGTGTAATGGTGTACTTTTATTGACCTTTTACTTTAATCCTTATTAACTAATCTATAGTCTATAAGTTATCCTTATTCACTTTGTTTTAAGTACTAGGTAATTCCAGTTTATTGAGAATGTCTTTCGCTTGCTTGACCAGTGTGTTTCCTTTGGTTTCTGTTGCCAGACTTTGTAGTTTCTCCATAAACTCTTCAATGGTGTTAACTGTTGGTGTTCCTATGCCTGTATAACAAAGTACCTTGAAGTATAAAATATGAAGTAACATGAGTGAGCCAGTTACATTTAATTATTTTCAATCTGTTGTAGTTAGTAAGGCCCAATCAATGTATCATGCTGTCCATTACTGGTGTGTTGACAAAGATAGATTTAGGAGGTTGAGTAGTGTTTCTGCAACAGATATGGGGACTTTTTTAAAGGCTTAATTTTAATTTGTAAAAAATAAGTTCAACATCTGGGTACAGTGTGCATCGATCGGTCGCGGCTGGATGGAGCTCGATCCAAATCCGCGGACGATGTGGACGTGAGGCGTGCTACGCCCGTTCGGAGCGCAGTGGATCGTCGGATGGGGACTCAGTTTACTAGAAGATTCCAAGGCCGAGCTTGTATGGGGTGCTCTGCGCAAAACCTGCTGGGATGAAATTTGGCACGATTCAAGTAAATACTTGTAGGTAACATATGAGAAGTGGTGCGACCCAGCAGAATCTGACGGAGACGCAAAGTGGGGCATAATGTCAAATATATGTCGATTTTTACTAGGTTGAAAGTTGTATCTTTTGAACCGTCAAAGGTAGCGAGTTGAAAATCTTACTGAATAAGTATGTTTTTTTTGTTATAAAAAATAAGGGAGCTCAGTGACCCCGGACCACCATACAAGAAACATATTTTATTTGTTTTTGCTCTATCGCCAGAATGGTTGTTAATTCGAGCGTCAAACTTGGAATAAATATACATAGTTCAATAAAATAACATGTCATGACTGACTGACTAACTTAGGTACTGATCTGATTGACTGACTGACTTAGGCTGACCCGTAACTGATGTTTGAAAATTTGTATACCATATCAAGAAAATATTTCCCAAAACTCATACCTCAAAGAGGTAAATAAGGGATGAAAGTTTAATGATATTTCTGCATCTTTGTAAACCAAAGATATCGCAAATAAGTAATTCATATCTCAATTCACTCCCTTGGGGAACGATTTTGGAAAAGTGCTAAAACATCTATTTCTTTTATTCTTACCATTAACAAAAGTAGAATTTAAAACATTTTAGATTAAAAAAAATTATCTCACCCCCTATGAGTTTTGGAGAATCCTTTCATGAAGGATGTTTGTGGTATGGAATAAATAAGCATACAAAATGTCACAAACCGTGTTCTACAAACGTGTAGCTAAAGCAGTTACGGGTCAGCATCAGTCAGTTAGTCACTCACAAATGACATGTTATTTTATCGACATTTTAGTGAACTATATTCATACCAAGTTTGACGCTCGAATTAATATCCGTTCTGACGCAAGAGCGAAAAAAAAAAAAAAAATAAGGTTATTGTATGGTGACCCCCAAACTTTTATATTTTTTAGTTTTTATTATTAGGTCATATATTCTGTGAAATTTTTAACCACCTACCTGTGTCGGTTTAAAAGATACAACTTTCAACCTAGTAAAAAAACGATACACATATATTTGAATGCCCCACTGTGCGTCACCGTCGCGTGCTGTCTGGCTGCACCACTTCTCATACGTTACCTATAGGTATGTACTTGAACCAAAGTTTCATCCCAGCAGATTATGCGCAAGGTTCGCCTTGTTGGATCTCCTACTAGTTTCCATGATCGTGGTTCTTGAAGCGCCGTTCCGAATTTGTAATATCTGGAGTAGATATAATGCAAAAGAGACTAACCAGGCAAAGAAACTCCTTGTAGAGCGAGCACCAATGTGGCGACGAGCGCGCGCTTGTGAGCCACGAGTGCGGCCGTGCGCTCGGTGGCCGCCGCCGTCTCCGCCCGCAGGCGCGCCGTAGCGCCACTCACTTCTTCAGCATGTCTTTGTAGTATTGCATTCTGAAATAAAATTCACATGAAGAACAAGTACGCACGGCAGTAAGCACGTAGAAACAAAACCAGTATAAGCTGAACCAGCGCTACGCTACAAACAAAGATTTCGGACCTCCTTGCTTCGCTCGGAAGACATACCTTGCTAATTTATTTTAATAGTAATAATATAGGTTTAAAGATACTTTATTTCTCATTAAAGACATTTACGTCACTTACATGAGAACAAAAAATAAAACAAGGTTAACAATCGTTCGTTTTGCATCGAGAAGTTACACACTTTTATGCTCACTAAAAACTTAAAACTTAACTGCCTTTTCACAACCTAAAATCACTTGTAACAATTAAATCATTACATAGACTTACTGATAATATGACTAGCTAATTTAGCTTTAAATGTTATAATTGAATTAATTTTTTTTAGAGATGACGGTAAGTTGTTAAACAGTTGCGCACCCTCATAAGTGAACATTCGCTTGCCATAGTTCGTTCTATGAAGGTTCTATGCCTCGGTAATACTAGGTAGCTGGCCCGTCTCGTGCTGCGTTTAGATACATTTTTGGTTTGGGTAAGTGAGATTGATGTATGGATGGATTTATGTAGGATTTTTTGTATAAGTATGCATGTGTGGTAGGTGTAATGAATGAATGAATGAATGAATGACGTTTATTTGCAAGAATACATTAACAAGAACATAATGTCTTAGGTGGTAAATAGGTACATGGTACTTAGTAGGTATTCTGCTCGCAAGCGAGCGTGCAAATATAAAATATATAGAAAAACTTAACAAAAACTGACACTACACTATTACCTTAACAACAATAATAATCTTACTAAAAACAATCTTACGAAAAACTTAACACTACATAGGTAACAATTTTAACAAAACTAGGTACGGTAAGTAACTATAACTATCTCAACACAAATTCACTTTTGTGGTTGAAAAATTCTTTTAAATTATAAAAACATTTCATGTTTAACCATTCCGAAAGACTTTTTTTAAAAGTATTTACATTAGATATATTTCTTAAATTTTCTGGTAAATTATTATGAACATCTATACACATATTATATACATTTGACTTATATATTGCAGTTTTACATGGAGGCTGATACAATAGATCCTTGTATTTATTTCTTACTTGTCTTGTAGTGACTTCTTGACGCATTTTGAAAAAATCCGGATTCATTTTTACGAAACAACTAAGTTCCCTTATATACATAGATGTTAAAGTTAATATTTTTAATTTCTTAAATAGAGGTCGACAACTATCCATAAACCAAGCATTGCATATGGCTCTTATGCATTTCTTTTGCAATTTAAAAGCCCTGTCTATGTCAGTTGAGTTTCCCCATATTAAAAGGCCGTAATTAAGTACCGATGATATATATCCATGGTATGCAACTAGTGCAGCTTCAACAGAAACATTCTGCCTAATTCTTTTTAGTGCAAATACGAAACTTTCTAATTTATTGCAAATTCTATTAATGTGTTCTTTCCAATTTAAATTACTATCTATGGTGATGCCTAAAAATTTGTATGAATTAACTTCTTCTACTGTTTGGCCGTTGTGATTGATGTTTATTGTCAGAGGGCTACTATTGTACGAATAAAATTGCATGACCTTTGTTTTATTTAAATTAATTTTTAAATGGTTATCATCTAACCAACGAATAATGTTATTTAAACCTAAATTTATAGTGGATTCGTAAGTATCTTTACTGTCACATTTTATAATAAGAGTAGAGTCGTCTGCAAATAATAGCGATTTATGAGAGGTGGCAGTTGGAAGATCGTTTACGTAAACTAGGAAGAGTAGGGGCCCGAGGATACTTCCCTGAGGAACACCGGTGTCGCTGATGAGTAAGTGTGACTTGAATTTTTGTTTTATGTAATGTTTCTGATTTTTAGTAACTTTTAAAATCTCTGTAAACTGTTGTCGGTTTTTTAAATAACTTTGCAACCATTCGTTAGCTTTTCCTCTAATACCATATTTTTCTAATTTGTACAATAATAATTTATGATTAACTAAATCGAACGCCTTCGACATATCTAAAAAGATAGACATGGTAGAATTTTTGTCGTTGTTGTTTTCTGTTAAAGTTTTGACTAAGTTAAAACATGCCAGAGTGGTGGAGGATCCTTTACGAAAGCCAAATTGTTCCGGACATAAAATACCATATTTGACTAGAAACTCATTTAACCTTTTGGATATTGATTTTTCAAAGATCTTAGATATTATGGGAATAATTGTTATTGGTCTATAATTATTTAAATCTAATTTATCGCCTTTTTTGTGTAGTGGTTTAACTATTGATAATTTTAACTGTTCGGGGAATTTCCCTTCAATAAATGATAAATTTATAATATGTGATAGGGGACGACAAATATAGCAGGCAACTAGTTTTAGTACCTTTGTACATATGTCATCATGTCCACATGTATTGGTATTCCTGAGTGACATAATTATGTTAAATATTTCAGAATCACTAACTGGTTTTAGGTATATTGTATGTTGGTTCTGATTTAACTTTGAAGAGTCATAATTATTTTTATTGCAAGAGTTTGAATTATTTTGTAAGTTTATAAAATGGTTATTAAAAGCTTCACATATTTCATGCGGTGAGTTTAGTAATTTATCATTGACTTTTATTTCAGGTATATCGTTACTATTTAAGCTATTGTTGCAAAATGGGGAAATAGAATTCCATATGGCTTTAGAACTAAATTTATTATTTATGATATATTTTTTGTTATTAATCTGTTGTGCTACCGTTATACATTTTTTCAAAATGGAATTATATTTTTTATATTTATGTTTGTTTTTGTGTTTGTTGTGACTGTTATTTCGGAAATTTAAGTAGAGTACTCTTTTTTTCTTACTCGATTTCTTAATACCTTTTGTGAGCCATCTTATTTTTTTAAAACGATTAGACACCTTGACTCTAATTATAGGAAAAGATAAATTATAAAACAAGCACAATAACTCATAAAAATCTTGGAAGGCATCCGACATATTTTCCTTCTCATAGAGATCGGAAAAAGAGAGAGCAGAAATACATTGAACAAACTTTTCAATATTTTCTTTATTTAGGTCCCTTTTATATTCATACCATGTCATAAAAGATTTCTCCTTGTTAATTTTAAAGGAAACACTCTGCCCAGTCTCGTGGTCAGATAAACATAGTTTATGCACGTACGCCTTAATACCTCTAACATTGCTCGCAAATTGATCTATGCATGCTTCACCTCTTGTTGGAGAATGGATGTGTAGCTTAAAATTATAGTTTTTCAAAGTATTTACCAGATCATTTGTGAAAGCATTTTTCTTTATCACATCAATATTCCAATCACCACACAAGATAATTTTTTTATTCTTATATTTAGTTGTCAAAGTATAAAGTAACTTATCTAATTTATTTAAGAAAATACCTATATGACTTTTTGTATGTTCAGGGATTCTATATATAGTTATAATTATAAGGTTCAACTTAGTAATTTCAACACCACAAAACTCAAAATAAAATTTTGAAGCTACCTTAATGTCTAAAACAAGAGCTTTCACATCAATATATTTTTTTACAAGAATGCAAGAGCCTCCTCTACTTTGGTTGTCTCTACTGTAGAAAGATACTAATTTATAGTCCTTTAATATAATGTTTTTTTCCAAACCATGTTTAATAAAAGTTTCTGTAAAACATAATACATCAAAATCTATACATTTATCTTGAAACTCAGACAAGGTAATTTCAATTAAATCTAATTTGCTACAAAGACTGGCTATGTTTTGATGAAAAATATGGAATTGTTTTGCGTTTACATCCGAATTATATACATTTTTATAATCTAAGTTATGAGACTCGAAAAAACTGTTTGTTAGTTGGATCAATAGTAGTATCCACATTAGTTGTAGTGCTTTGATTAGGTTCAGAGCTAGTTTGTGAGTTGTTCAGATTTTTTTTGGTTAATAAGTTAATTTCTGTAATTAACTCATAATTTATCAAATTATTTAATGTAATTCCATGAGGGTTATCATACATAGAATTAATATTTATAAATTTACAGTTTTTATAGTGTTTCAGTAGAAGTTGTAACTCAGAATTCATAATTTTAATATTTAAATTACGATTATACCGTACATTCATTAATAAAATTTGGTTGTCATGAAATTCATGCAACGTATTGCACATTTCCGTGAATAACAAGTACGGATTGGTTTCATTTGCTCCTAGTGAGAGTATTATAATGTCGTCTTTATTTATTTGTTTTTTTATGCTCCTCATGTATCCTAATATTTCTAAACAGGTTGCATGTGGTTTAATTAGTCCTATAATATTGTACTCTCTCTGGTCTACACTATATCTTGAAGTCGATAAACGAGTTGCTAATCCTCTCGCCTGCTCATCTCCGAATATGTATATAGATCTCTTGTTCACATGTTTTTCTTTTAGACATTTCTGCATTATTTTTGGCGTGGTTGTCGTGACACCTGGTGGAGGGAGGCTGCTATTACGCTGAGGAATAATTGGGTCTCTATCATCACCTTTATTTATCGGAATTTGTTCTTGTTGGTTTATTATAGAATCTCTGTTTTCTGTAGACAGATTTAATATTTTCTTCTTCGAACGTTTTGATCTTTTGGAGGTAGAGTTAAGTCTAGGTGTGTCTTCATTCGCAGTAGGTAACATTTTTCCTTGTAATTGCCTTTCTTTACAAAGTTTGTTTTCTTCCAATAGTTTTTCTATTTCACATTCGGCAGTTTTCAGTCTGTCACGTAACTCCATTACGGTTTTCTGTAATAATTTAATTTTTTGGTGAGTTTTTGTAGGCAATATACCATTACTGCACTCAATCAATGTCACATCATCGTTGCTATTTTCTTCATCTATGCATAATGAGTCAAAGGAGTTCTCGGTTGGTATATGTACTATTACTCTGTTGTTGTTAGTTGTCGTCGAAGTCGTTGGCATCGCCGCTGAAGCTGAAAACTGCTTGGAACATAATATAGGCGATAGGTTTTGCTGTTCATAACATTTATTACATTTCCACTGAGTTTTCTTCGATGGTTCCATAAGATAAAATCTTTTATCTGATACATTTGCACAACTCAAATGGTATTTCAAATTGCAATTAACACAAATCAAATAAAGTTTATCTGATATAATATTTTTACACTTTCCGCAATTTAGCGCCATCTCAGATTTATTTGAAACGATTTAGTACACCTACTCCACGCTAGGAGTCAGTGATCAACTTTGTGTATGGGGGGTTCTAGTTTAGTTCTTAATAACGAAAAACAGATGGCGTTGATAGTCGGAAGAAAGCGCTATTTTCATACTAATATTTTAAAATAAACGTTGTTATCTGTTGTTATCACTAGTCTCTTGTTAAAAAGTCACTACTAAAATCATAAAACCATTATAGAGCACATAAAACATTCGAAATTATCACCTTTTAGTTCGCAAACTTTCATTTCAAAACACGACTTTCGTTCGTAGTAAGTTCGTTGAATTTTAAAAATGCTGTTTGTTTACCGAGAGATTTTCATACTTTATTAACTCAATTTACAACAATAACTGCAAAATTTAACACTTTAATGTTCTTAAAAATCCGTAGGTCACTATTTTATATCGTTTTCATATGACAACTTACACTTTCTTATGCATTTCCAAAGTTTACTTTTTGAATATGTTTTATTCGAATTTTCACTATTATATCAAGATTATTTCTCGAGATAACATTTGTACGTACGAGTTACGATTAGAACTTTATATTCTACTAGGTTTTATGCAGAATTATTCAAAAAAAACACTTAATTTCGAAAATAATTACGAATCACTTGTTTGCGCTACGGTGGCGACACCTTCTTCTTAAAGTAAAGTAAAGTAAAGTTGTTTAATGTTCATAAGGTTAGTTTCTTTGTATATTTTATGAGTAGGAGTTAGATACGCATAGTGGAATAACATTTTAATGAGTTTGTTTTGTATAACTTGTAATTCGGACAGCTTGGTTTTAGGAGCACTACCCCATAATTCAATGAGATACGTAAGTTGTGACTTAACTAGAGAGTTGTATATTAACATACGAACCCTCCGAGGCATGGAACGAACTATGCCACGTAAGGAACCCATCAGAGAAGAAAGCTTTTTCTTTATGTGGTCTATATGAGCACTCCACATTAGTCGGCTGTCTAACAGCAAGCCTAAATATTTTTCGACGTGTTTTTCTTCTAAAGAGACGTTATTAACTGTTAAGGGTTTATAGGGAGGTAAAGGCTTATTTTTGGCCTTAAAAATAATATAGGAGGTCTTTGCAGCATTGATAGTTAGTAAGTTTGACTGAAGCCAGTTATGCAAAACGTTGAGGTCCCTTTGCGCTAGATCGATAATATCGTTGATAGATGAGCCAAAATAGAAAAGACAAGTGTCATCAGCGTACAAAGTAATATGACCGTGTAGTCCAAGTTCAACGATATCATTGATGTAGATCGAAAAAAGGAGAGGCCCCAAGATAGAGCCTTGGGGTACACCGAATGATATTGGAAGGGGTTCACTGTGGTGTTCGCCAATTTTGACAATTTGTACCCTATCTTTTAGATAAGATTGAAAGATTTTAAGTGCATTGCCAGTGATTCCAATATTCCGGAGTTTCGTTTCAAGAAGTTTGTGACTTACGGTGTCAAACGCTTTTTTCAGGTCAACAAAAATCCCTAGTACAATGTTTTTGCTGTCAATATTCTGTTTAACTTTTGTTACTAAGTCAACGGTCGCAGCTAAAGTACTACTCTTAGGTCTGAAACCAAATTGTCGCTCTGTAACAAATTTGATCGAATCTAGGTATGATGCCAGACGATTGTGTAGCACTCGTTCTAATATCTTGGATAAAACTGGAAGTACTGAGATCGGCCTATAATTACCGGGATCGTTTTTGTTACCAGATTTGTAAATTGGGCTGACTTTGGCTAGTTTGAGTGAGTTCGGAAACCGTCCTTCCTGCAGGAGTTTGTTAATACATGCAGTTAGGTTAGGGGCTATCAGGTTTTTCACACATTTGAGAGCCTTAGTACTAATACTGTCAATACCAGTGCTGGAGTTTGGATCAAGGCTGTCAATTATCTTTGTGACTTCATCAACGGAGGCGGACCTTAGGTCAGAAAGATATGTTAGTGGGTTGCATAAAGTATTAGGTGAATCGTGGTTAGCGTGAATATTGTGAAAATTTGATGGGATTTCTTCAGCTAGTAAGGATCCTATAGTAGCAAAATACTGATTGAACGTGTTGCAAATTTCAGAAGGGTCTGTGATTGTCTTTGTGTTGATAATTAGTTTAGGGGGAGCGCAACTGGGCTTCAGTTTGTTGTTGGAAAGGCAATTAATAAGGTTCCACGTCTTTTTGGGATCTTAAACACTCTTAATGAATTTATTATAGTAGTAGGAATCTTTAGTTGTCTTAATGAGGTTAGCCGTCTTGTCCTTTTCTTGTTCAAAATATCTTTGCAGTAAGACGTCTTCCGGATCCTTTTGAAGTTCTACCCATGATTCATTTCTGTGTTTAATTGCATTGAGAACATCTTTGTGAATCCAGTCCTGTTGCGGTAGATTTAAAATTTTGCATTTGGTCACTTTGCTATTATCAATCAAGGTTTTTAAAGTACGTTCTAGTGTGTCAAAATCTTGATTTATTTCGCCTTGAAGGTTTTCGGCCAATTGGTATAGCTTATCATAGTTTGTAGCTTCGTATTTCACTCGTTCTTTCTTTGGAGGTTTGTACTTTTTTAGTGTTAGATGAATTTGTCTATGGTCTGACAAGGAGGATTCAATTAGGGCAAAGTTGAAAGTGTCATTCCATAAATTTGTATGAACATGATCTAGTATTGATTTTTTTGTAGAAGTTCCTCGGGTAAAATGTTCGTTATCAATTTTATTCAGTACTTTGTATCTAGCTGCATTTAGTGAATTCACATAATCCTGCTTCTTGTTATTTCTCTCTAAGAGATTGATATTAAAGTCTCCAAATATTAGTGCTCTGCTGTTTTGCTGAAGTTGTGACTCGAAGGTGTTCAGGAAATCCTTGTAGTTTGTGTCACCTGGCTTATAAATAACTCCAATATTCAATGCATATTTTTCCAATTTAACCCAAAGGTAGTTATTTCCTCCTGAGTACAGGGATTCTGATAAGGTATGTTTCAGGTCATTATGTACGTAAGCTGATACACCGCCTCCTGACTTATCTGTTCGTAAGTTGTAATAGTGTGTATAGTTTGGAAGGTGTAATTTTTCAGCCTGTTCATCTGACTTGATCCATGTTTCGGTCAGTAAGATTACATGAGTTGTTTTAGGTACTGTTTTTATTAAACAAACTAACTCGTCAAATTTGTTACAGATACTCCTTGCGTTAAGATATAGAAAATTAAGACAGGACTTAGTATTTTTTATTTCAGCATAGTTGTAAATAATTTGGTAAGTAGCGGTCTCCGTAACGCTAGAATAAAGTATCGGCGCTAGTTTTTTGGTTCAGTATTTACAATTTTTGGTATGCCTTTTATAAATTTAATGGTGAGGTGAGTCTCACCTTCACTTGTGCGGCGTTTCAGATCATTTTGTAGATCGCGTAAGAGTTTTTGTTGATTAGGAGAATTATCAGAGTACATCTTTATACCAACCGGGAGTTTATCCTTAGAACGTAGTAGTTGCTTAACAGGCTCTTCGCTACTGAAGGAGATCTTGATTCCACGATTTTTAGACTCGTTATATTTACCTATACGGCAAATTTTTACAGGTTCTGGTAAATCTTCAAAAGTCTTGATTATATTCATCACATCGGATTTATCGCTCAGGAGTCGCTCTTTTGCATTAGACGCTAATATATATAAAATAACCTGTCAATTCCATAGAAAAACGCCTACACCTCCTAGTGACGAATTATTTCTTTAATCCTCCTTCTAAGTACCTTTATTTTTCTGTGGCTACAAACGCCCGAAACCAGAGACCCGAAAGTGTTTTCACCGACGTGTGGCCATGTGTACATTACATAAACAAGTGATTTTAATGCCTTGTTGTGTTCAGAATGCAATACTAATATGAACGTCGCGCACTGGGCCGCAACGGCCAATTTAGTTACTGGTCGTCGGCCGTGGTCGTAGCCGCTAGTGCGCGAGGTCCCTAAAAATACTAGACTAGCCTAGCATTTTCCTGTGCGTAGGTATATTATGTCTTGTGTAATCAAAGAAGGATAAAATTAAATCTCTTACTGGAATAAAAGTTATACCCACAAATCTGTAAAACACAAACTATAGTGTTTTATAGATAAATGACATATTAATATGATAGGTATTAAAAAAACTTCACCATTTTTATTAAAAACAAATCCTTACTTGCTGCTCATAGTCTGTGTTAGCTTTCCTCAACTGTCTTAGTTCAGACTCTCTCAACTTGTTGTGCTGCAGGAATTGATCAGTAAATATGGGTATATCTGTATCGCCTCCAATGTCTTCACCCTAGAACAAAATGGGTTTTTATTTTAACCATTGCGCTTTTCTAGGTTCAATACCTAATAAAAAAATTGGACCTAAAGGTGTCCACTGCGAACCGAGGTAACGAGACACTACGTTTTAGGCTGAGACACGCAAAGCTCACCTATTTGCTCAAATCCGTAAGCGGATCGACATTGCGCTGGGCGATCACACCCCTTCGGTCGCCTACGAAACCAATGCTATAATACGTAACCAGTTTCGTGTGAAGATTTTTTTTTCTTCCTACGAAACTAGTTACCTACAAAGAAATTCATTTTTATCAACGAAACTAGTTTCGTTACAAGAAAAAAAATTATCTCCTGGCTCCTGCGTTTGCAGCAGTTTTCGACGGAATAACGAGATAAAAGTAGACTTAGTTCTTCCCAGTGCCTTCAGCTCCAGCATTATTGCGATTGACCATTGTTGGGCAAATTCACTGCTGGGTAAATGACCGATATTGGGAAAATGTCCACAATAAAAATGCAATGCAATGCACAAGGCAAATGACCACTGCTGGGCAATGTCGATTGCTGGGAAAATGTCCATTACCTATAGGGCAAATGTCTACTGTTGGGCAATCACCACTATTTGCCAAATGTCCTGTGGTAACATTTACTAATCTGTGGTAATTTTATCAACAATGATCATTCACCCAACAATGGAAATTTAGTGGACGTTTGCCCAGCAGTGGACATATGCCCAGCTGTGGTTGTTTGCCCAGCAGTGGACTTTTGCGCAACATTCCTTTGTACCAGTCCAACATTGGACATTTCTGTGCACCAGTCCAATAGTCAACTATTGGAAGCACAGACACGTTACTGGTTACGTAGCTTATTTCGTAGGTTTCGTAGTCGTGCGTAACTAATTTCGTAGGAAGAAATAATTTTTTTTGTAGGTAACTAGTTTCGTAGGAAGAAATAAAATTCTTCACACGAAATTGGTTACGTAGCATTGGTTCGTAGGCGGCCGAAGGGGATCACTCAAGGTGCCTCTGCGTGGGTGCCTCGTGTGGTTTGGACGTCTACCCAAGCGTTATTTGCATCGGAGTGTAAGTCACCCAAAGTACAGGTTCTCAAGTGCCGTGGAGACATGACAAACATAGACGTGTGACCAGTCGCCACGTTTGTGAATGCTTTTTCCAAATGCCATCCTGCGCAGTGCAAAAAACGGAAGCCGGGTCGCAATCACGTTGCGTCGCCAACAACCTGGCTCACTGGCCGTGGTGAATTGCTCGTGAGCTAAGCTGCGCGTGGCGTGTTGCTCCAATTTCACTTTAAGGTGGCGGGTTCGATACCCGCCCATGGCAAACATTTATGAGTGTACAGACTTACAGTAGGTACTGGTCGCGAGCAGTTACAGATGTAATTATAGTTCGTCCATCTTTGGTCGCGAGCAGTTACAGATGTAATTATAGTTCGTCCATCTTAAGAATGCAGTGAGTCATCGCTATTCGCCGCTAGTAGCCAAGCCCAGTAACCAATCAGGTCGCTTAAAATTATAAAGTCAAATGCACAATGATTTAATTAAGTAACTGAATGAAAACTTTCGAAAGAAGCGGTCCCTTCCTTTTTGTTTTACCAAAAATATAAGAAAACCCTGCATTTGCACTAATGTCTCTCAACGTTACCACTAAAATAAGGAATAAGCGACGAATTCGAGGTAGAAGTAGGTGTACACCAAGGATCTGCTCTGAGTCCACTACTTTTTAATCTTGTGATGGAACCAACCCTCACCGCAAGTATACAGAAAGCGCCGCCCTGGGACCTGCTCTACGCAGACAATATCGTCCTCATCAGAGATAATTCCGAAGACCTGGAAGAGTCGCTCGAGATCTGGAGATCTGCACTGGAGACTGCAGGGTTAAAGATCAGCCTCAAAAAGACCGAATATATGCATGGCAGCTTCTCATAATCAGCAGCACACTATCGAAATAAATAAACATCAGCTAAAGAAGGTTGACCATTTTAAATACCTTGGCTCAATCATCGCTAATGATGGAACAATTGACGCAGATATAACCCACCGCATCAACACCGAAGTTTATAAAACTGCGGTCCGCCCAGCCCTGATCTATGGTTTCGAACGCTGGCCCGTGAAAAAAGTCCATACTACCAAAGTTCATACAACAGAAATGAAGACGCTGAGATGGGCAGGAGTCACCCTCGAGGACAGGGTAAGGAATGTGCATATCTGTGGAAGTTTTAAGTTCCGCCCCATCGAAGAAAAACTCTGAAATGCGTTTAAGGTGGTATGGGCATGTAATGAGAAGGCCAGAAGAGCATATGACCAGACAAGTTCTCAATATAAACACCGGTCCAAAGAAACGCGGAAGATCCCTTCATCAAAAACGACCTGAAGAAAGCCCAAGTAGATGATTCGACGACCCAGAACCGATGCGTCTGGCGAAGAATGACGTGGAGAGCCGACCCCAAATGAAATGGGATAAGGCTAGGCAGAGAGAGAGAGAGAGATTTGCACTAATGTCTTAATGCATTTTAACGCGGACGAACTATAGACAATTTTCTGGTTAAGAAATGATCAATACAGAATAATGAATACAAGTAAAGCCGCAGCACAACAGCAGTTCGCGAAAACTTTGCTCCACTGCTCATGGTGTCCACCATTTAGTTGCATAAGGTGTATGCAAGCAGCAGGTTTGCCTGATGATGATGAGGCACCCTTAGGCCATGTCCCCATTAGGCTCACAGTGAGCCGCTCACTGTCTGCCTCCAGTACGCCTCCCTATATATCGTAAACGGAGTGTCCATTCAGCGCTTACTGTACGCAGTTTGCGGCGTTACGCTTGCGGATTCATTCAGTGAGCAGCTGAGTAGCCGCGAACTATGCTCCCGGTCGGCGGCTCAGTCAGCTCACTACGCCGACGGAACGAATTGAGTAAGCGACCGATACGCCGCTCAGATTCAGTCGGTTCACAGTGAGCGGCTCACTGTGAGCCTATAATTGGGACGTGGCCTTATAGACTTACAGAAGCTGGTGTGATACAAGGTCTGGGTCTGGGTGGTGTCTGTTGCCTTGATAAAGGAACTACAGCAGGAACAGTTGGCGTAGGGCCATTCACAATGGTTGGTTGAACCTGATCTGCTGATGTTGTTGGTGGAACTGTAAATATAAAATTGGAAAATAAATTAATCTATGGCCCCGCCATATCTACCATTCTCTACTGATTGTAGTACACCTGCTAGAACACAAGACCAAAATCCACCCAAATTTACCCAGTAGCTCTATACGTTGACACAGAATATACTCACAGGCAAAAATAACCGGCCGGTCTATTTTCTGTCGTACATTTTCATACAAGTAAGGGATCAAATGAAGCGTCAATATATTTCCTAAACGAAATAAATATCCGTGAATAAACAGTGAGATCATTAAATAAGGTGTCTGACTACCGATTCTTGAAGATTAGATGCACAGGTGCACGGTATCCAGGAAATTCCGTGCATCGTTCAGAAAAAAATAAACGTCATTTTGTCAGATATCTCTTACATTTAGCGAATTAAAATGTTTAGTGTCGCACAGGTTTTCTGGAACATTTTAGATATACCTAATCTTTGACAATATTGTTAATAAGGATCTTATCTAAAGACCTCATCAATCAGATTTGTATTTTTATTCAATTTAGGTAAGATATTGACGCTTTGTTTGACCCCTTACTTGTATGAAAATTTACGACAGAAAATAGACCGGCCGGTTATTTTTGCCTGTGAGTATATAATAGTAAACAAGTTTACAGAAGATTCACTACTTTGATCTTGACAAAAGCCGCCTTTTATATACCTAAAAATAGCGCGCCAAAGCTAAATTGCACCTTAACTCCATGCGTCAGCGTCCTGTTTTCAATGCAGTATGATATAGCTACCACGTGTTGAAGCTAGGGTAGACCACGGATAGACGCCAGTTGCGGTCACAATATTATTATTATTTATTTATTGATAATTAGGATCACCAGCGAATGATACATTAACAAAATGCTTACAAACAATAATTTGAACTAATGGCTAAATGTACACTCTATTTAAGGTAACCACAGCATGCATTATTAGGATAGACGGGAACTTATATTAAACTATATCTATACATATCATAAACAATAATAATAATATGATTGCTATTTATTGGACAATTTTATTGAGCTTAGCATCCTCAACCAATTCAAGCATCTTATCCCTGAATTTCTTTTCTTTGTCATTGAATATATCAACTGATTGTTCGAGAGAGTTATATAGCTTTGACAGACGGTAGATAGCGTTATGACTTCGTAAGTTAGTTCGAGCAAATGGGGTTCTAAATAAGGGAACAGGAAAACGCAGAGGTCTTCGAGGAACACATATTTGGAAAGAGCTCAAAAGTTGGGGACAATCTATTTCGTTATTGTAGATCTTATAAAGAAACATCAAATCTAATAAATGTCTTCGAACCATTAAGGTGTCCATATTTAAGTGTCTCAATCGGTCATTGTAGCTAGGAAGTGCCCTAAGAGCTCCACTGGAGAAAGAAACATGCCTAATAAAACGCTTCTGAATGCGCTCTATTCGTTGACAATGGACATTATATTGAGGCGACCATGCTATGCTACCATATTCAAGAGTACTACGAACATATGTGTTAAATAATGTTATCTTGGTCGAAGGATTCTTAAAAACCTTTCCGTTTCTTATGACAAAACCAAGCATTCGCGACGATTTTGAGATTATATGATCAATGTGCGGAACAAAGGTCAGTTTGGAGTCAATAATGATACCTAAATCACGCAGTTGATTGACTTCTTGTAGTGACTTTCCATCTATACAGTAACTTGTGTCGATGATGTTGTGTTTACGCGTGAATTTTATGTGGTAACATTTGTCAATGTTTAGGCACATATTGTTTTGGGAACTCCATTCAGCCAGGCTATCTAGGTCCATTTGAAAGTGCTCAGAATCCTTCGAGCTGTCAATCACCTTAACTATCTTCAGATCGTCAGCATATAGATAAACTTTGCTGTACTTGATAACGTCTATAATGTCATTTACAAATATATTAAAAAGCAAGGGGCCTAGATGTGATCCCCCGACAACACGTTAAAACGATTTGGTTGAAAGCCTCTAATTACCACATATTGTGATCTTTCAGCAAGGTAAGATGCGACCCAGCATAATATTTGTCCACCAAACCCGTATTTCGAGAGTTTCATAATTAACGTTTTATGGCACACTCTATCAAACGCCTTGGAAAAGTCGGTGTAGATGGCGTCTAATTGTTTTTGGTCGTCCAGGGTTTCAACGACGGTATTGATATAAGTCACTAAATTTGTGTTGGTGGACCTGCCTCGAACGAAACCATGCTGATGCTCCGTGAGAATTTGCTTTATATGATAATGGATCGAAGGACAAATCAGAGCCTCAAAACAAAAACCTTCGCAAATGTCGATAATATCGAAATTGGTCTATAGTTTGTTACCTCACTAAGGTCGCCCGTTTTGTGTATGGGAACAATTTTTGCCGTTTTCCTATTCCCTTATTGATTCGTCAAAATAAGGTTTGTCTTATGTTGCTGAACTCGTACAGTCAAAATCACGTCAAGTTTGACATAATCTAATTGACATTGAATTTTATATTTGCTGAATTTAAACTGAAGTTGTCCGTGTGGTGCCGATGTATGAAAGTTACGTTCAAGGCAATCATCACATCGTCATCATCATATCAGCCGAAAGACGTCCACTGATGGACATAGGCCTCCCCTAAAGATCTCCATGACGACCGGTCCTGCGCTGCTCGCATCCAGCGGCTTGTGGGGGGCCTGCCAACGCTTCGTCTTCCGGTACGTGGTCGCCCGCCAATCATCACACAAAAAGAAAAATGAAAAAATGTTTAGAAGAAAAAAAAATTGAATTTTTAAATTTACTTCGGCAGAAAATTTTAAAAATTTATTAAATAATTTATAACTCGAAAACCACAAATAGTCGCGGAACATACATGGGGGTGATTTGGATACCCCTTAGCATGAGGCATCGAAATTTTTCTTTTGAACGTCTATCAATGGGCCACATAATAAAATAATGTTACCTATTTGCTCATAAAAATAAAGACTAGCCTTTAAAATGTGTTGGTAACCTATCAAAAAATAAAAAATAATTAAGTATGAGAAAATGTGAGGTATAGATCCTTATTTGATTTTAGCAGCCGAATACTATACAATACGCTATTGCCTTCATTTTAGTTAAGATCTTAAGCGATGGACTGGCGACGCACGCGGCTCTCAAAAAAGTATCCAAACACATGCGGTCCGGGGAGCGCGCAGCAACCAACTGAATGTGCCCGTTCAGATGGGCGGCCGGGGTCACTCTGCTCTGTGGGCGGGGTACTTGTATCTTTATACCTACAGTGCGGAGTGAGCCAGGCCTGACGTTGATTAGGGTTTCGAACTAAATGGGTAAAAACAGAACCCTTATGGTGCGATTTGGTCTGTCTGTATGTCTGTCCACTCATGCTATTAATTTGAAATTAGGAATAGATTTAGAATATGATTGGCCAATTTTATTGCGGACAGAAGAATTAAAAAATATTATTATTATGATAAATGGGGCCCAAAAAGGGGCAAAATTTTAAGGGGCTTTACTTGTACATTCCATAATAGGGCCCCATTTTCATTTGGGCCCCTTTACAATAATATATATTTTTTTTAATACTTTCATTTGCAATTAAAATGGGCAATCATATTCTAAAACTATTCCAAATTTCAAGAGTGGTTGCTGAGATGTCCGAGGCTGATATATACAGGTGTGACAGACAGACAAAGTCACACCATAAAGGTTCCATTTTTACCATTTTTGTCAGGAACCCTAATTATTACAATAAAATTAATCAACTATTTAGAAAGACATGGCCTAAGTATTTTTGAGAATATTTTGAATCCTAATTTTTTTTTTCTATTTAAATATTACCTGTATTAATAGCAGCAGGAGTTTCAGCCGTAGGTGCAGGAGCAAGTTTAGCTTTTTTAGCTGATACTGCCTCTTTTTGCTCCATTTGCTGTTTTCTGAACTCCTTGTATGAATCTGTTTTTTTATATTCTGCCCATTCTCGAATATATCTGTGGGGTTAAATATTTGATTAATATGCATGCATAAATGGGTATTACACAAATGAAAGAAGGATGTTTTTCTCCTCCCATACAATTTTTCTTTTATAACCATCGAATTATTTTTCTTTTTTTAAATGGACAATATTGGACAATTTTATTAAAATAGACTCCCGTTTTTTTCAACACTAACGGTAGTTCACAAAATTCATTTAAAATTTACCTAGTGTCAAAAATACTGCTTATTGTTTTAAAATTTACAAAAAATAATCTGCCATTTTCCAAGCCATAACATCCCAGAGGTGGATAGAGTAATAAAATAATGAATTTTCTTATTCAGAATGAGAAATATTATTTATTATTTCTGGAGGAACTTCGACTGGTGCGAATATGTCTCTTTCACAACCAATTCCGGCAACTCTAGCTCCCAATTCTGCTTCCACCAGCGGTCCCCCTTTTTCCCAGGATAGCAGAGTACAGTGTGAAATATGTCTAAAACACTATCAAAGTATAAACAAAATCCATAAATGAAAATCTCATAAACAGGTAAGGGGTGGGGCAACATCTGCCACGGTCACACAAGACCCGCCGTCGTCACCTTCCAACAACGACGCCGTACCTTTTTGGAAAATACATGTAGACTTGCGACAGAGCAGAGCAGTCCAGTGATTAAGCGGATCCCTCGGGGGGCTCGGCCTTCTGTAGCTTCAGCGCTCAAGGCAAGCGTTGACAAAGTTGTGGCGATGAATTCTACTAAAAGTTGGGAGGAACTTTTTATGTTTGCTTATCGTATCCTCTCCGCCAACAATGATGAGCAGAATAGTATATCACTCACACAAAAAATTAAAAATAATACTCGTAATATTTACAAAAAAGTGGAAACCAAAATTAGTGAGGAAGATTTGAGAGGAGCCAGTCAATTGCTTTTTTCAACTGACACCGTAGCCCCCGATACCAGCGACACCCTCAGTGCTCTTATTGAGAAGCACCCGGCGCCTGCTGCGCACAGCATACTTCCGGAGCCTCCGCCCGACGTGACGCCGCCTCAGGTTTTACCAGAGAATGTGTTGTCTGTCATTATGTCATTTAAGAATGGATCCAGTGGAGGCCTTGATGGCCTTACTCCACAACACCTTAAAGACTTGGTGTGCGTGTCGGCGGGGGATATTGGAACAGCTTTGCTAGGTAGCCTGGCCTCTCATGGAGCTGATGCTCTCAGGCAAAGTTAACGAAGGTGTCATTGACATTTTATATGTTGCTAACCTTTGTGCCTTGGTCAAGAAGGACGGTGGCATTCGCCCCATTGCTATGGGAAACACTTTAAGGCGCGTAGCATCCAAAATTGCTTGCCGAGCTGTTACACCTGCCTTAACAGACCTCTTCCAGCCAATTCAAGTGGGGTTTGGTTCTAAGGGGGGCTGCGAGGCCGCAGTGCATGCCACTCGTACATTCTTATTAAATTGCCCGGATAAGGTGTTACTGAAGGTTGACGTTCGTAAACTGAGAGCTGACAGGGTAGATCGCACGTCATTTTATAACAAACGATATTACTATAGGCCTATAGGTGTGTTTTGGCGTATTTCTGGACTATAAATATGGCAGTCTGGCGACTGATAGCCGTTGCGATTGGAAGGGGTGGGGCTTCAAAATTGGTGAAAATTTCACAAAATTACGTAATACTATAAATGTAGTTTTTTTTATTTCCTATGAATTAGTAAAATAAACAATAATTTTTAGGGTTCCGATACCAAAATGGTAAAAAAGGAACCCTTATGGTGCGACTTTGTCTGTCTGTCCGTCTGTCTGTCTGTCACACCTCTATATCTCAGCAACCACTCATGCTATCGACCTGAAATTTGGAATAGTTTTAGAATATAGTTGCCCAACTTAATTGCACACGAAAGAATTTTGAAAAAAATATGATTATTAATGTAAAGGGGGCCAAATTTCAAATTGTCGCTACTAGGTCGAGTGGGGTATCATATGAAAGGGCTTTACTTGTACATTCTAAAATATATTTTTATATTTTTTTAAGTCTCTTAGTTTTCAAGTTATGATGAAAAATGTAAAAAAAAAAATATCAATCCCAGGAAAAATCTGAATTAATTACAGTTGACAGAAGTTTATGTAAACATTACAGCAAAAATAAAACGATCTTTCTAAGTTGCACAGTTTTTTAGAAATCTGCAAATAACCTTTAAAAACAAATTCAGGTTTGCGGTCCTAAAAATGGACTTTATTGCTTCCCAAAATACAAAAAGTATATCGGAACCCTCGGCGCGCGAGTCCGACTCGCACTTGACCGGTTTTTTTTAGTGTTGCCACACTATTTACTACTTGTTAAGACTGTACCAGACTGGTTAAAACTTACTAAATTCAACAGCAAATTTACGTAATTTTATAAAAGTTCAAATAAACTGATTTTATTACTTTTTATATCATCGGCTTTACGTTTATGTGAATGCCAGACCAAACAGAAGTTGTTAATGCGTTGCCAGACTGGTTTACTATTTCGCTTTAAGATTATTAAAAATCAACTAAAGCGGCACAGCCACAACAGGCAATTTTATGACATTTGTATTGTAAATCATTAAAAAATAAACAAATTCTGGAGATAAAAACACAATACGTTATACAACATAGTGTAGTGTATAAAACAACAACAAATACTACAGGGTGACTTTGAAGACATGAAAATTTTAGTTCTGGTAGGTATCGATATAGATCAATTTTGTAGAGGTCTAATTTTATTTGAAATTGCAATTTTTTTATTTTATTTATTGAAACATAACTAACTTGAAATCGATACAAAAATGTACTTGCATAAAAATAATAATAATAAAATAAGTATTGGCCGCCTTTTGTACTACTCTGTTCTTTTTCTGTGTATTTCTGTAACTATTTCTTGTATGTCTTGGTGTGCAATAAAGCATATTTGTATTGTATTGTACAATTTATGCTAAAAAAAATAAAAATGAGTCATTTATGCTTTTTTTGTATTTTTTAGGTAAGTAAGTACGTCAGCGTATCAGTTTCAAGAATATTGAACTTTTTACCTACGATTAAATAAATTCGACATCTCCAAATTTATCTGTTTAGAAAACAGAACTTAACCTTATGTCGAATGTCTTCAAAGTCACCCTGCATGTTAAATAGAAACAAACAATTTGAAAAATGTTTTGTCTTATGAACTGTGACACCCAATAAATAAAAGGGCCTCACTCAGCAAAAGCGGCAGCAGGCAGCACAAGCTGCAGCGCTGGTTTTCAGTGAACCTTGCTGAGTGAGGCATGGACAATAGTGTGTACAAAACAACTACAAACAAATATGTAAATGCTAAATAAAAAAAAACTACATAAAGATTTACATAAGGTGTGTAAATTAGTACGGTCTACTGCTTGTCGGTAGAAACTTTTTCAACTCTATTACCTTACGCTATAAGGTCCAAAAGTGTTTCTACCGATGTGCGGCTGTGTGTACAAAGTATAATCTGAACAAGTCAGTGATATACTGTAGTTGCAACAGCATATAAATAAGTATGAACAGCGACAATGGGATTATGTTATGCAATTGTTATGGGTTTTCTATCTGGTGCGAACTGCAGCCTGCATTAGCTCGACTCAAGTCACGTGAGAAGGCAGTTGCATCTTGATTTTCTAGTCCACCGAGACGACGAAAAATAACTTTCACAACAAACTACTACGTCAAACCCGTGAGTATTATACGCATATTCTATTCATGAGAGCTTTAGTGCAAAGTCCATCTGGGGAAGTACCTACCAGCCCCTTGCCTATTTCTGCCATAAAGCAGCAGTTAATAGTGCTGTGTTTCAATTCGAAGGGTAAAAGGAACCAGTAAAATTACTGGCGCAAGATACATATCTTCTAGTCTCAGGCTGGGCAATGCACTTTGCTGTCTTATAGGTGTCAAAGTATGCCACTAATAAGATAGTGGTTTCTTATGGGGAACGGTGACTACTTACCATGCCAACATGTGGCCCATCTGCTAGTTACCTCACTTGAGATATTGAAAAAAATTATTTTACCTCTCCTTGTCCTGGTCAGCTGCATCAAGGTACTGCTGTTTCTCTTCTGCTGGCAGCTTGCTCCACTCACTAGCAAGTTGTCGTGTCAACTCTGCAAAACCCATCTCGGGGTGTTCTGCACGCAACTGATCACGACGCACATTTAGATATCTTACGTAACCTATAAATAAACGGACTGTGAGAAAATAAATGATTTATGTACGTGGATGTCTATGCATTCGTTCGGAGGGTCATTTCGTGCAAAGTGGATATAGGCCATCTGGTGGCAATATTTGGTACTACAAGCTTTGGATGAGTCAGAGGGGGAGAGGGAGTGATTGGACGTGAGCTTGATATGATTATGAAATAGCAATATAAAAAGAAGAAAATCCGTGATAAAACTTGTAAAATAACCTGTAAGTGGTTGCCGGGGTGCAGTCACATCACGGGGAACTTTGGGCTTTCGTTTCTTAGGCTTTTTAGGCGATACCTTTTGATCTTTCGGTGCCGCAGGAGTGGCTTCGTTAACATTTTTAGGAGCAGGCGAGATATTCGCAGGTGGATCCTCTACGTGCGGCTTAGAAGCTTCTTCAGCAAGACCCAATTGGTTTGGTTGAGGATCTGCTGGCTGTTCCAGTGGTTGTGCGTCAGTTTCCATGACGAACGAATCCTTTAAATTATCAGACTAATTTTAGTTTCAACCTGTGTAAACCAAGTGTAAACAAAGAAAAAATCAATACAATCAGTGTTGCCAACTTGTTTTGCTAAAATATATATAAGTTACTCTATGGCTAAAATTACGTCAAATTCTCCCACAAACACCGTATAGGTACGTAATGATCTTACATTTACCATGATTGAGGACTCCTAACAATTTGTACCATGAAGGAAAAAAAAATTACGCGCCCAGATGGAGTAGTAATCACAAAGAAATTTGACCTCATATAGAAGTAATATATAAGAAATAATTCGTCACAAGTAGGGATGTGGGCATGCTTTCATCTATCGATAGTCGATAAGTTACACAAGGACAAATCGATGTCGAAACTTTGACCAAAAAGTTGAAGTACTAAACTTTAATAAAAGGCAAATCTGTTAAAAGCAGTGATTAAATTCATTAAAAAAAAATACTTTTTGCATTTTTTACTACAGGTGATTTCTTACGTAGGTGTTTTAATATTAAAGATACCAAATTTCTTACTTACTTACTTACTAAAAGTAATGGACGGTAGCGGTGGAGGCAAGAGGGGTAGGAGGTGTAAAGGTTCTTTTTTTTTTTTCATGAATATCTCTAGCTTACATACAAATTATGTAGGATTTTAAAACAAACTTTTATCCCTCAATTCAATCCATTTGGGATGGTTTTGCAAAAATGCTGAAATACGGGTTTGTGTTTTTCTTCTAAGTAGCTCAAATAAATTTTCAAGCGAAATTTCGTGTATCTTATCTTGCCTTATAACGTGGAGCTGAGTTCCTTATTGGACCTTAGAGCACAAGGAGCCTGTAGTCTTCTGGTTTCGGATAAGCTTGACCCAGAATCTTCATAAGCTTGTGAGCCAAAGCGTTGCATGAGCACAAGAATTGCTTGTCAGTATTGTTTGTAGCGAAAAACTTTCAAACCTTTTTTGTAGAGAATTTTATGTAGATTAATTTAGTATTTTTATTAATTTTCTTACAATTTGTTGATTCAGGATGATTCATGCTGATTGAGACATTTCAATTTGGCGAAGACACACAAAGTTATATTTGTTTGACAGTGTCCCCATCGGGAATCGAACCCAGAATGAAAACAAAACGCGTTGAATGTTGTAAAATATAATAAATGGTACAGCAGCACTGCACTTACTTTCTCGCGATATGCAATTAGAACTGTCAACCGCAAACTTAAATTTGTAATACCATACCTACACATAGTATGGAATTACAAACGTTTATTAAGGTTCTGAAAAATGTTCTACCACATGAATTCGGAACTCGAATTGTAAAATATTAAAACAAACCAACCGTAAATGATTTCGAACAAATCACATGTTCAAATTTTGGTAGTACTGGAACACCTTTTATATGAATTTTCACAGATTTTTAAATTTCAAAACTCTGTTTCTTATGAATAGTTGTTCAGTTTTGTCGACTGTAAAGCTCTTTAAGTTTTTGGTACATCCTGTGTACTAAATTTTCACAAAATCCAATCAAATTGAATATCCATTCAGGTAGATAACCAAAACAAAATTAAAATTATAGAAAATAATACAAACTTAATGTAGTCAATTAGGGTCAATGTAGGTACCACTAGTTGACCATTTAAGCGGTTTTATGACGAAATTCATAAAAAAACTAAATTATTAGTTCTACTTTCAGAGTCACTTCTAAAAGTTCGACCATGAATTAGTTAGGCTTGTGATATAAAAAGTGTTAAGGACTTTACAAAATATCTCTTAAAGTTTTTTTTTTTCAAATGTTACATTGCATGACCACTTCGAATAAACATACTAAAGTACTAGCTAGACAAACCCATAACTTTATTGTAAGACGCCAACATAGTTAAATTCTATATAAAATCGCGGTATTTTAAAATTTTCTTACTTTCAGTTCAAATTTAAGTTTTGGTCAGCTATTGGTGCTTGGTCATCTAGTGGTGCACTGACCCTATGAGTAAATCACAAGTTTACGTTTTGGTAGTACAGGAACACCCCTTATATGGAATCACAAAGACAAACTGATGATGGCGCAAGATACCTTGCATAGAGATGCTTAGTCAAGCAAAGTTTCATAAAAATAATTTGAACCGTTTTTAAAAAAAATTCAATTCTTCATTTTTGTTGAATGGCAGCTACCCTCAAAATGAGAGCCAGCAAAAAACCATTCGGAAATAAAAGTCTTAAATTAAAAATATGGTGTTAATAGGACCATTCGTTTAGCCGCTAGGCCAAAGCGTGACGGACAGACCGACCAACCGACAGACGGACATTTTTAGGGGACTTGCTTAAGTGATATAGAACACATTTTTGAGAAAGTTTGTGCAACTTTTTTCGCTCAGCTCGAAAGCAAAAATACTACTATCGATAAAAAATACATCACTCATAAACTCCAACATGATCCCACAAAAAACGATAAATTACAGTAAAATACGTAACAATTCCATATTATCTGACTGTAGAAATGATAAGTTGACATTTTTTTATGCAATATTTGTGATAATAATCCACAAACATGAAAAATACTGAATAAAACTTACAGATGAAAAGACAAAATTTCTTTGCAATTTTCGTTTTGTTGTTTTGAAGATGTACAGCCATCAACTACACACGTTATTATTAAAAAGAACAATCACTAATATGGAGAGCAACTTAAGAATAAATTCACGATATTTTCATGTTATTCACTACATGTTTTTTATAATTTACACAATGTTTACAACATATAATTTAGGAAATATTTTCAACCGTTAAAATCCCAACAAGTTACAATAATCCTATAAACTTTGTAAATGCAATGAACGCGTCGTTCATCTAATTTGGTAGGATGTGATCACTGACGACTTGACATGGCATGAGACATGCTAGCAGTTGTCATCCCATACTGAAAAAAAATAGCATGGTTTCTTCTCCGAGCGAAGCAAGGAGGTTTTTGTTCTGAGAGTAATCATGCCCATTTTGTATCGAAACCTATGCGGCCGCTCAGAGGGGTGGGAGGGTAGGTGGAAGCGGGGGACGGGGTTTGTCTTTTAACTCTATCACACATCTTTGAATACGTTACGTTAGAAAAAGATAGAGACATTTATGTTATGATATGCCCAATTAAAAACAAAATATCAATAAAGTACGACATTTATTTGTCTTTATTTGGCAAAGATTTTGGAAACTACGCCAGGGGGCGTTTCTTACGTCAATGTTATTTGGCATGTAAAAAACAAGAAACTAGCACTACGGATTGTTTCTTGAATTCAACGCACACATCACATTCTCTGAATATAGTCGGTTCATTTCTATATGCGTGCATTCGTCGAATACAGTTTTAAACCAGACTAGAGCGCGCTTATGTCAATGTCACTGAGAAAAATTAAAATTTTGATTTTGTTTTGCGTTTTAAGAAATTATTGAGAGATAATGATTATTCGATAAGATAATTAAATCTAAAAACCCCAAAAAAGTTGAAAAAAATCTCTCGAAAACGAGATTGATGACAAATGTCTTATGAATTTGACGTTTCGCACACGCTGCACTACCTCATTTTCGTATGCAATGATAGCGCGCTAAAGTGACGTCACTGATGACGTCACGTCGCTTAAACGAGTGAATACGAGCAAGTTTTGAACCGACTATTAGCGCGCTAAAGCCGCACACAAAGCTCATGAGCAGGTTTTAATCCGTACTGTTCATGGTTGCTGAATTTGAAAATAGTGATGTGATGTATATTTATCGATTATTTACTTACATTTTATCATATGGCTCCTGAACTTATTTATCGAACCTCTCATATACAATGGTGATCAATTTGCAACTTGCAATAATATTGGGAACTGCTTACTTCTTTGGGCATTTGGTATTTTGTCTTTTTGCTTCTCCACACAAATATATCTTTTATTTCCTAGAGTGAGCGAACTACCGAGAGACGCACAGGGATAGACGGCCCACCTGATAGTAGGTGGTCACTGTCGTCTAGGACATCTTGCAACTTAGGGGAGCAGATACGGTGCAGGCCTTTGAGATGTCTGTAGACTTGCCTTTTGAAGGACCCTAAATTGTTGTGCAAAGGAAACACCTCGAGAGGGAGATCATTCCACACCTTGCACGTGACCGGTAAAAGTGTTATTCACGTACGTTAGTTCGAGATCAGACGTCCAGGTGGTGATGATGACATCTATCACTTATCGGAATTAAATATAAAATTGCAAGGACCACGTCAAATTAAACATCATCATCATCATATCAGCCGAAAGACGTCCACTGCTGGACATAGGCCTCCCCTAAAGAACTCCATAAACAAATAAAAATACATTACAAATTTTTAAACAACATTTTTAATTTATATTTTTAACTATTTAAATTATTGTATAACGTATTTAAATTACGTGTAAAATAACTTTTGACCACCTATTTTTCTCGTAAATCACCATTGATATTGACATAATATTTATTACAATGTAAATTATTAACAATAAAAAGTAAAACAATGTTTTGTAGTCTAATTAAAAATGTTATAGAATTAGTAACACATGCCATAGTTGATTGTTTTATTTTCTTCCTTTGCTCTTCAATTTTATATTTTAATCTTGTTTCTGACAATGTAGAGCTACCTTCGGAAGCATGTATCGTTGAGTTCTGAAGGAGAAGCACTTGTTCATCTACCTGTAAGAATGAAAATTTATTATTTGGATAGAGAGATAATGCTGAAGCTAATATAACACCAATACTTCGTTCAGTATGGTCTGTCTGCCTAACTGTTAAACGAAGTACAAAAATCTTACAGTTCTTAGAATAACTGAAAAACTAGATCAGCAACTATTTGCCATCGTTACGAATAGTCAAATCTAGATATATAAAAGAAGAAACTGATTGACTGAATGAATGAATGAATGGCTGACTGACTAAGAATCAACGCGCAGCCCAAACCACTGGGTCTAGAAACTCTAAATTTGGCACTTAGCTTCCTTGTGAGATCTAGGGCTGACTAAGAAAGAATTTTTCAAAATTCACCTCCTGAAGGGGTGAAACGGGGGTCCAAAGTTTGTATGGGGCTAGTTAATAATATTAATAAGACACTGCACAGAGTTATAAACGTACATACAGCTGTTTTTCAGATGGGATAGCTGGTAGAGATTATGGATTTCTGAGGATGGAAAAAACTAGTTTTTCATTTACCTTGTGACATAGGTTCTCGGTTGGATGCCATATCTTTATGAAGTCTTTTTCTGCGGGCTTCAGTTAATTCGTAATTACTGTTATTAAAATGAGCTGCGCAGATTCTGCTATATTTGGTTGCATTGCAATCCAATTTTGGTCTCTCCCGCATGTTTGCACCCATTGACGTTTTTGCGCCGGATCTTTTAGAAAACTGCGATAAATAAATGAAATAAAATTATAACGACGACTCGATTCTATATTATTTTTTATCGACTACTTCACATCACTGAAAATCAACAACACAACTTTCTACAAAAAATTTGACCACGAAAATTGTAAAAACCAAGCGGTTTACTGCTCACCAGAAAAATGTGATACCAGCAAGCTTTGTAGTTTTGCTTGCGGCATGGTTTCGGCACAATTTCACCGCACAATTATTAATGTTTTGTGTTATTCATTTTATTTCTGATATTTTATGACAGAGATGTTGTCCATGTCACATGCCGTGAACGACTATTTGGAAGAAAAGTGTGAATGTGTGTGTGAGTTACAAAATTGTATCATAGCCGGCACCCATAGTACGTTTTGATTACTACTCCATCTGGGCGCGTAATTCTTTTTTCCTTCATGATTTGTACAGAGGCAAAACGAGCAGAGCAAGACACAAACCCCCCGTGTAAGCCGTCTCAAATGCTTTCAGCGCCTGACATTTGTGACGTCACACTGTTTAACTGTCATAATCAAGTAGTGATGAGGTATTGTCGATTTTTATATCGATGAATTTTTGATACAGGTGACAAAATTTGTGAAAAAAAAAACAAATACTATCAGATTTTTTTTATTATTATGGATTACTTATTTTTAAACTTGTATTATGTAAATAAAAAGGCCGATATAAGTTTATAATTTTATTTTTAGCTTAAAGAAAAAAGATCCTTAAATAGGTATATCCTTAACAATAACTATCATTATGACAATGGATAATCATTTTATTATTTTCCATTAGGCAGTGTATTTAATACTTAATAATACTACTAATACTTAAATAAAATGTACAAAAAGCTATTATTAGTACAGGTTTCACTCATGATTCTTCATGACCAGCAGTTGTCTTTTTCACTACGTACTCAAGATTAACAATCATAATAATCTGTAACAAAACGCATTTTTAAGTACAATATCATAAGAATATTCTATTTTAACACTTCCTGTGTTCGGATAGATCTACAAAGTAGACAATTGCCAAATTCTCAGTACCGGAGACGCTTTACCAACTAGGCTCAGGGTCCCGCATGATGTTGTAAAATTTGCGATCTCTATACGTATTTCAACGTTGCGTTTGTGCTTCCACCTAATAAGCATTACCTGTACTAGCTCAACAAGTCCTATTTTTGTAAATATAATTCAAGTCAAAAATTGGTAACACTACGTATAATTCAAAATGATTAAATTTTGCAATTTTCTACTTGGTAGATTTATCCGAACACAGGAAATGTTAAAATAAAATCATTTTCAATCAATACGTAGTGTTACCAATTTTCGACTTGAATTCTTTTTGCAATAATAGACTACTTGAGCTAGTAGTCAAGTACAGCTAATGCTTACTAGGTGGTAGCACAAACACAACGTTGAGATGCGTATAGAGGTCGCAGATTTCACAACATCAGGCAGGATCACAGTAGCCTAGTTGGTAAAGCGTCTCCGGTACTGACGGAGAAGACGCAGGTTCGAATCCTTCCTGTGGTTGTAAAATTTTGCGTTTTTCTACTTTGTACATCATCATAAGTTCAAAACTATTCTATTAAAGGGTTTAGAACAAAACTCAGTTTATTGGCCTTCCAGGCTCCGATATTAATACCACCAACAGTTGTCGTTTTCTCTCCTTATTTAAAATGTACAAACATAAACACCTGTAACAAAATACATTTTAATGTACAATATCATAAGTTAAAAACGGATGTATTAACGTGCCACCAAATTTGAGTAAATTTTTACCAAATAATATCCACCAAATTTTGTCTACCAAAATGGATGAATATACACCGAATTTGCTTCTGGCACTTCGCCGGCAGCGGCCGCGGCACGCTCGCTCCGCTCGCTCGGCTCATGCGTTGTGGTCGCAAGATAACCTTACACAACTTAACCGAAACGGTTATCCAAATTTGGTGTACGTTCAGCCAATTTGGTGTACTTTCATCCATTTTGTCTGTAGTGTATTGGGGTATAAAAAAATATTTTGGGAATCATTTAATTTGTTGCCGTTAAAAACTATTAAAACATAACTCACTTTATTGTCCTCTCCAATATTGATTCCACCATCAGTTGTCTTTTTCACTATGTACTTATTGATTAACAATGATTAACCTGTAACATAATATATTTTATGTACAAAGTCATAAGTTATAAACTATGCTATCAAAGGGTTAAGGGTGTATCTCAGTTTATTGGTCTCCCAGGCTACGATATTGTTACAACCAACAGTTGTCTTTTTCAATATAGATAAACAATCATAATAGCCTTTAACAAAACGTATTTTATGTACAATACCATCAGTTGAAAATATGGCATCAGTGTTTAAAATTTTACTAAAACCTAGCTGAACACCTCATAAAATTAAAATATAATATATCAAGCCATTTGGTAGGTACGAGATTTGTGCTTCGCCGCAGTTGGATAAAAATATATCGATGTAAGAAATCCCATCACTATATCATGTTTTGATATCAATGTTTATCATCATATTTTTATGTAAAATTTACTAATAAAATGCGATATTGAGCATACACCTAATATACCACAATGTATTGAGTACTACACAATATTTCGTGAAGCAAAATATTGCGTATTATCAAAAATAAACTAAAAAATACTTACGCATGATACGATATGACTTCGGCACTGTTTTCTTTGTAATTTTCTCGGGCATTGCAGCCTAATACGCAACAAAACATTTTTCACTAACTTTCTGAGCAATTTCTGAGCTCAAAACATTGGCTGAAACACACTTTTATACTAAAATTTTGCAAAAACAACCACTAAGCAAATAAACAACAACTTGCACAGTCTGACAGAAAAATGGAGGCATAAACCTTCCAAATTAAGTGACACCTTACAGGAGGGGTTTTGTCCTATGTTTATGGATCCTGCATTTTTAGTCGGATTATGCTTATCATTATAATCCGACCAAAAAATGCCTGTGGCGGGGGAGAATCGAGTATAACCAGACGATATATTTCTAGCTCTTTCTATTACGATGAATCACTTCTAGTTGAAGTGAGATAAAACGTGGTTATGAACTAATGCTCAATACAATCTGTCTTTTATACGTTAGTATTATATAGTCTAAGGCAAGACATTATAGTCGATGTACTTCGTCCCTTTCTAATTGTTGCCATACTAATGAAGTTTGCTCAATTTCCGTGCAAAAAGTTAAGTGTTATATCCACAAATTTTTATTTATACGTATTTTTAAATACTTATTTAAATAATTTTCAACGTGCAAAGTATAAACTTCTCTCTCAGTTTTCATTAAATATTTATAAATGCAGAAAATCATTTTCTTTTGATTTATCTGGATTAAAAACTTTGGTAAAATGATTTTTATCAAAGATTTTGCGTGACATTTTGTTGATGTTGTCATGGTAACATAAACAAAATGTCATGCAAAATGTATTAGAAAGGGACAGCTTCATCTCTTCTTACGTCCTACTCTGCTCGCATAATTTTTGGAAGAGCGCAATCTGGTTAAAAGTGCCGCGCGCGAAGCGAAGTATTCAATCTATGAGCCATATAAGTTACTCTATGGGCTGGCCCATTGATAGACGTTCAAAAGAGGGACGCGTCGTCATATTAAGGGGTATCCAAATCACCCCCATGTATGTTCCGCGCAATTATCTTACATTTACCATGATTGAGGACTCCTAATAATTTGTACAGAGGCAAAACGAGCAGAGCAAGATAGCATGTTCGATGTCTTAGACTATATAATACTAACCACAGACTACTAAGATGAAACCAAAGATTTTGGAAACTACGCCAGGGGGTTTTTCTTACGTCAATGGATGAAACTGATACTAACGTATTTCGATGTACTTCGTCCCTTTCTAATTGTTGCCATACTAATGAAGTTTGCACAATTTCCGTGCAAAAATTAAGTTTTATATCCACAAATTTTTATTTATACGTATTTTAAAATACTTATTTGAATAATTTTCAACGTGC
The DNA here is from genome assembly GCA_947532105.1 of Athrips mouffetella. Taxonomy (NCBI): domain Eukaryota; kingdom Metazoa; phylum Arthropoda; class Insecta; order Lepidoptera; family Gelechiidae; genus Athrips; species Athrips mouffetella. The sequence goes on along the minus strand of OX383972.1, from coordinate 11,592,938 downwards.
AAAGTATAAACTTCTCTCTCAGTTTTCATTACATATTGATAAATGCAGAAAATCATTTTCTTTTGATTTATCTGGATTAAAAACTCTTTGGTAAAAAGAATTATAACAAAGATTTTGCATGATATTTTGTTGATGTTGTCATGGCAACATAAACAAAATGTAATGCAAAATCTATCAGAAAGGGACAGCTTCATGGAGACGTCTCGCCAGCAAGCCCATGCTGTAACTCAAAAAGTATTGCACGTAGAATGCTGAGCGATATACCAATAGAGAGTGCATATTTGATGCAATAAGCACCAAGAAAAGTGAGTCCCTAGGTCTTACGGTTTCGGTGCTAGAAACAAATATCATTTTCCCGCCGAAAATTTTGAATGCATGATGTGAAGTGCGACGTTGCCGTTCTGTGCAACTCTACATGTTGCTGTTAGAGCATTCAAAAATCAATCTTGTATCCTTATAGCTAAAAGGTACTGTAGACGCACGTGTAGATTATTTGTAATTTGAGAATAGTTCGGGAGACTGTGTACTTAGTAAAAGACTGATTGGTTATCAAGAAGTTTTTATTTATTTGTGGACGACATGTTAAGAAAGAAAGAGATAATATGTATTTTAGCTCACGTGAAGACTAACTGGTGCCTCAATCTCTTTTTAGCAACCGTGACAACTGTATTCTAGGAGGAGATGTAGGTTTAATGGTCTCAGTAACAAACTAAAATTTTTAAAGTATTCTTAAATTGTTCTGTAATTAATAAGTTAAGAAAACTGATTTATTAAATAAATACGTGAGCCAAAATACATATTATGTCTTTTGTTCTTCACATGTTGTCCACAAATAAATAAAAACTTCTTGTTAACCAATCAGCCTTTTAAGTACACCGTCTCCCGAACTATTCTCAAATTACAAATAATCTACACGTGCGTCTACAGGACCTCTTAACTATTAGGACACAAGATTGATTTTTGAATGCTCTAACAGCAACATGTAGAATTGCACAGAATGGCAACGTTGCACTTCACATCATGCATTCCAAATTTTCAGCGGGAAAATGATTTTTGTTTCTAGCATCGAAACCATAAGACCTAGGGACTCACTTTTCTTGGTGCTTATTGCATCAAATATGCACTCTCTATTGGTATATCGCTCAGCATTCTACGTGCAGTAATTTTTGAGTTACAGCATGGGCTTGCTGGCGAGACGTCTCCCCAGCAAGCCCATGAAAAAATAGAAATATCTCAAAAGTTAGTGGAGCTAGGATTTTGAAATATTTGCTACCTACTGTTCCGAGTAGGTAGTAAATATTAAGCTTTGTTTCATCTTCCTACCTACTATATGTTCCGAGATATCACATGGGCTGGCTGGGAAAACGTCTCTCCAGCCACCCATAATTATTGATGAAGTGCTCCTACCATATGGACATTTTCGATTCGTCTTTTTTACAATCAATTGCACTAGACATGCAGTAAATGTGGAACTATTTTGCTTTTATGTAATATTCGTAGTTTTCCCTGTATAGAATGGGCCGGCTGACGAGACGTCTCTACAGCCACCCAAAGTTTTCACCTCGTAGTGTCATCAGTTTTGATGCACTGAATCTGACACTTTACTGATGGAATGAACCAATTTCCACTAAATTTTGGTGTATGCCACTTGGCCATATCTCGCATGGGTTGCTGGGGAGACGGACACCAATCTGGTAAGCGCCGCGCGCGAAGTACTAAATCTATGGTTCCGCGATTATTTGTAGTTTTCGAGTTATTAATTATTGAATATATTTTTAAAATTTTCTGCCGAAGGAAATAAAAAAATTCATATCTTTTTTTACAGAACATTTTTTTAATTTTCTTTTTGTGTCATGATTGCCTTGAACGCTTTCATACATAAAATAATAAACCTCCTTACATTCCTACTATGTTACTCAAAAAGTATGGTAAATAAAATTTTCGAACAATTTAAGGGACCGATTCAAATTTTGATCATCAATTTAAAAATACAAAAAGGATGTTCCATAGATTGTGGCTGGTTTCAAAAACTTTTGAGGTCTCTAAGCTACCCAAAACATAAAAAAAATTTGGTGCTTAATGGGGTATTTTTCGCTGAAATTGGCGTTTAAAAGTTGAGAGGGAAAAAACCCTGAATGCTAATTTAGGCTCCAAATAAATAATTTGCCTATTTTGGTGATTCCTATTGCAAATTATGATGGTGGTAGGGCTTCTGTACAAAGTCCGTCTGGAAAAGTACCGCCTTTTGCCTGTTTCTATAGTAAAGCAGCAGTGTTTGCGCTATTGTGTTTCGGAAGTTTTAAGAGAGCTGGAAAAATTTCCGGCACATGAGCGATTCTATTTTATTTCTTAGGGTGGGCCTTCAGAATTTGGTTGTTTTTTTCGTAAGAATTACTACTTGATAGTATATTTTGAAAGTATTTTGGTACATAAAATGGTATTTTTCGCTGAAATTGGCATTCAAAAGATGCTTGGGAAATACCTGAATCTTAATTCAGGTTTAAAATAATAAATTTTACAATTTTCGTTATTCTTGTGGCAACTTTTAAGGTGGTGGGGCTATTCTGTAAAGTCTGTCTCACCATTTTCAAAATTTCCCAAAAGAATAGGTGACTAAAATTTAAAAAATAATTATTTTAACCTAAATTACTCGTAAGATTCAAATTTTTCTCTAACATGGTTTGCACGTCAATTTCAGCTAAAAATACCATTTTAAGTACCAAAATACTTTCAAAATACCCTATAAAGTAGTCATTCTTACGGAAAAAAACAACCAAATTCTGAAGGCCCACCCTAAGAAATAAAATAGAATCGCTCATGTGCCGGAAATTTTACCAGTAGACTTCTACCAAAACACAATAGTGCAAACACTGCTGCTTTACGATAGAAACAGGCAAAAGGCGGTACTTTTCAAGACGGGCTTTGTACAGAAGCCCTACCACCATTATAATTTGCAATAGGAATCACCAAAATAGGTAAATCATTTATTTAAAGCCTAAATTAATATTAAAGGTTTTTTCCCTCTCAACTTTTAAACGCCAATTTCAGCGAAAAATACCCCATTAAGCACCAATTTTTTTTTTATGTTTTAGGTAGCCTAGAGACTTGAAAAGCTTTTGAAACCAGCCACAATCTATGGAACATCCTTTTTTTATTTTTAAATTGATGATCAAAATTTAAATCGGCCCAATAAATTGTTCGAAAATTTTATTTACCATACTTTTTGAGTAAGAAATAGGCATGTTCATTATTTGATGTATAAATTTAACGCTCAAGACAATCATGACACAAAAAGAAAATTTAAAAAATGTTCAGTAAAAAAAAGATATAAACTTTTTATTTTCCGTCGGCAGAAAATTTTGAAAAAATATTAAATAATTTTTAACTCGAAAACTACAAATAATCGCGGAACATACATGGGGGTGATTTGGACACCCTTAGCATGACGCATCCATTTTTTTCTTTTGAACGTCTATCAATGGGCCACCCTGTATAAACATATACTAGTAGGAGATCTAAAGCCGGGTCTTCACGTTGGCCCATAGTCTGTGCGTTGGCCGCGCTGGTTCGTGGGCAGGCAGCACCAGATTTATCAGTGGTTTATTCCCAGTATGTCGTGGGCTGCCCAGAAAACTACGTGCACATAACCGATCTTCTTATCTCTACTATTTATATCGATACTATTTTAAAATAATCTGTTAAGTTTAAATTTATTCAATAAATTTAACCAGTAACGATTTCGATTAACTTGTATAAATTTACGTTTACTAAGTACTACAAAAATCGAAAGGACACGTCAAAAGCGGTTTTTGATTTTTGACAATAACCTTATACTCGTATATTGTGTCATTTAACCCTTAATCGGGCACAAGGCTCTGTGAGTATATCTTACAAAGTAAAAATAAATTCCTGTTCAGAATGATACGAGTAGACAGAATTTACAAATCTGAAGAAAAAAAAAAAAAATGCGAAGTGGTTTTTTTTAAGTGGGAAATTATTCCCCTATATCCGTTTAGGATTATTTATGTGGGAAATGATAACCCTATGCCCATTTCCGCATAGTCTTTAATGAGACTAGTTGTTGCCTCTGAGGTTTCAAATTGCAGTTTTTGATCAGACGAAATAATTACTTTTTTATTATTTTATTTTTATATAGCTTTAAACGCCCCATACAAAGCCCTGCCTGCAGGGCCCTGCTTGCAGTGCGCACTGCCAATCGTACCGTGTGTGGTGTTGCAGGGCCGATGTAACGGCCATTTTGTCGGCCCTGCATGCCCACACAAAGTACGATTGGCAGTGGCACTGCAAGCAGGGCCCTGCAGGCAGGGCTTTGTATGGGGCCCTTTAAAGTTATTTCTTGTTAAAATTAAATGTGTTTTATTTGTTAGTTGAACTTAAACCACAAATAAATTTTGAATCATATTTATTTAAGAATTAAATTAAATGGTTTTCATAGGAACAAAAGTAACATGTTTTTTATTTTTATACCTACATGGTGTGTGTAAAAAGGCATTCATCGTAAACTAAAACCAGACTAATTCAGACTATGAAACCAAACAACTATCCCCAAGGATTATGGGTCCTAAAACAAAAAAAACACATATAGGTCGGACAGACAGACTGACGGAAGACGACGACTTGGTGATAGAGTCCCGTTGGAATACTTTGGGTAAGGAATCCTAAAAACAAGTTTTAAAGATTTCCTCCAAACAGACAGACAACATTTAGTCTTAGTACTATATATTTAAAAATACATTTTCTGTACGGTTATAGGCTAATAGTTTCCCACATAAACAATTTTTGAACGGGCATAGGTGAATAGTTTCCCACCATATTTGATCAGCTAAAATGAATACAAATCGTTAATGAAAACATAATTTGTTCATACCAGGACCTCGAGAATATGATCAAGTTTATGAAATAAGGAACAAAATGTACAAACAAGAATTTTTATGATTAGGAGCAGTAAAAATCTTCAGAATTTACGGAAATCGCGGCAAAAATCGCACTCAAAATGACAACTTCAGCTCTGCTTTGAAGTCAAATTGCCATTGACAGATATGACATTTGAAAGAAATGTTGCCATTAAAAAATAACCAATATATCTGTATTTGAATACACTAGGTATTCTATCTTTATGGTTTTTTTTTATGTGAATCAATCGGATACAGTGTGGTGGGAATCATTCTCCCTATGCCTTATTAAGGGTTAGCTAATTTTAAGGGCTATCTAATTATACCTTTATTTATTTTTTAGGAACCACCAATTAAAACATAATGACGAAATAAAATATTGTAATTGCATACAAATAAAACGAACATGTTTAAGAGGTTTCATCATCTGTAGTCGCCCGATTATACAGGGTGTTAATTTGATTGCGTGCCATAGCTTAGGGGGTGGTTCAGTAACGATAAAGGAACTCAAAAAAATTATTTAAAAAATCCTACTTAAAAAATATTAAACTCCATTAAAACTAAACAAACGTGGAGGGCAATGACCCGGAGCACCGCGCTATCAAAAGCGCGCGAAAGAGTTTCAGTTATGAATATGCCTACCTTATCCACTGATTCTCGCGCGCTGGCTCGGTGATAGCGCGGTGCTCCGCGTTAGTTAAGTATCAATGGAGATTTAGTTTTTTTTTCAGTAGGATTTTTATAATATTTTTTATGTGTTCCTTTATCGTAACTGAAGCCCCCCTTAAGCTATGGCACGCAATTAAATTAACACCCTGTATACTCATTGGTCGCCCGCAAAGAGCAAGGAGGTTTTTGTTCTGAGGTCGCCCGTAACTAAATGTATAAACAATAAAATATAGTTCGCTTCGGTTCTATCAATAAACAAGTTAATATCTTATTTTACTTAGCTTTTACCTACCACGCTACACTCAATAAAAAAATAATAATAATATTAAATTCAATTTTTGATTTATGGCTTTTGTGTATTCACAATACCGCCAACGTCACGTAGTGAATAATATTCGTTTCGGTCGAACGAGACGCGCCAAAAAAAATATCAATGTCAACTTGACATTACAAACTGACAACCACTTCTTCCAACTTCTTCACACGCATAGGAAACGTATGTGTAAGGTACACACGGCCGCACATCAGTAGAAACGCTTTAGGACCTTATCGCGTGGTAATCTTCAATCACGTTCTCTAGCGATCAGTCAACTTGTCGCGCTGTCCGTCATTTTTAATTCGTATACAGTGAAAAATCAAGTGATTACATCCGTATAGAATTTAAAGTGTTAAGAAAATTCAAACCTTTGATTCGGTGAATAATTCTTGTGGTATAATCCGTAATCTGTTCTAAAAACAAGGTGTATTGTGCATCAAATAGTTGGTGTAGTGTGTGGCGTGACGGGTCTTACTATCACCGACCGATTTATTTTACTACCCACCTACTTGGAATGTAAACACAACAACAACCGGTACTTAATTTCGTCGCACTGGATATTGTAACTGTGGTGCGTATTTATACCGCTGTTTTTGAAGTATACTCAAATAATTTTCGCTATGATGTCGGCCTCAGGAACTCTAAACAACAAATTCGCCAACCAACAATCGACACCTAAAATTCCCAAGCAAGACAATTTTGATACGCCTGGGCTAAGCAAAAGAAGTCACTCTGAGATTTCGCCTGATAAGAACGATTTCCTCGCGTTTCAAACTTCTATGCAGTCAATTATTACCAATTTTATGCAGCACCAGGATGAATTAATCACTAAACTAACCGATGATGTAAACGTGATTAAGATGCAAAACAACAATATTACCCAGTCGAACTCCGAGATAAATAAAACGGTACCTATCTGAAATAAAAACTGGCTTAGAGGACATCAAGAAACGAGTACATGATTTGGAGATTGAAAAACTGCAACAACAAAATAGCATCACCCAACTAGAAAAAAAAAATCAATGTCCTGGAAAGTATGAGTCGCCCTTCATCGGTCGAAATACGCAACATTCCTTCTAAAAACACGGAAAATACAGAGGACCAAATCCAGTACATTGTGGAACTGGGAAACATACAAGAGTTGAGCATTAAATCCTCTGATATTCGTGATATTCGCAGACTTCCCGGCAAGCCAGGAAGCAACAAACCACTCACCGTTGAATTTACTAGTGTGTTGCAGAAATCTAAATTTCTACAGGCAGCGCGTACCTTCAATAGAGAACATGAGAAGTCTGAAAAGCTTAACACTTCTCATATTGGTATTACTCAACCAAAACAACCAATATATGTCTCTGAATATTTAGCGGCAGAGGACCGCAAGTTTTTCTATTTAGCCAGGGAATTCGCGAAAAACAAAGATTTTAAATTCTGCTGGTCATCACAAGGTCGGATCTACATACAAAAAAATGCAGCGGCTAAAGCAATCCGAGTACACTCGGACCAAACGCTGAATCAACTACTACAGGAGCTGTGACTAGATAGTATTAGTTACTATTTCACATATGGAATATTTACACACTTTAATGGCTTGTTCAGTCAATTTTGTCAGGTTTTCATATATAATATATAACAATATAACAATATTCTTTCACTCTCTCACATGCTACACACACATACATCACAATATCAAAAAACACAACTATCGCACTTTACAATTGGGTACATATAAAATTTTCAGTTTCCGGGAAATGCTCGAGTGTTTCAAATTCAGCAAGATCATCCTGATTTGCAACATCTATTCATATGAACAGCCTAAATGACATTTCCACAGAACTCGAAGCACTCAGCATTTCCAACTCTTTCTCCTGTCCGCCGGAACAATGTAAACAGTATTTGAAAATAAATGATACCTGTCTTACTCTTCTTCATTTAAATATACGCAGCATAAATCGCAATTTTGATGAACTCATATCCCTGCTTGTCTCTTTAAATTTTGATTGTGATGTAGTGGTTTTATCTGAATGTTGGCTCAGTAAGATACAGGCACTACCTAAGCTCGACGGCTGCAACTCATATCATACGATTCGCAACTTAAATCAAAATGATGGACTGGCAGTATATATAAAAACTAAATTTGAATGTACAGTGTACGAACCTGTATCTGTACAAGATGCAAACTGTCTCATCTGTAAATTAGGAAACAATTTTGCCCTTGTGGCCATTTACAGGTCTCCTTTATGGATGTACCTGGTCTGTGGTAGTCGCTACAAGCCTCTGAAAAACTGTATATTTTTGAATGAAATAAAACACTTTTACATTGTTTTCAATCTCATTTATTTCCGGTTTTCTGTATATAGGAAGTTTATTTAGCATGTGTAATAGTGGGTTTTGTGTAATTGTACTAAATTTATACTTTATTCGACTTAGAAAATCATATTTAGCCTCGAAACAGCGATTCGTGATGTTTTTAGAACCACCTTAGTTTTTACGAGTTTTAGAGTTTGTGGGCTCTCGTCCTAGCTGGAAAAGCAATTTTCTTTTAGTTTTATTCGGTTTTTGATCATTTTCCACCCGTTTTGGGGCTTTCAAACCATTTTCCGAAAATGACCTCAATTTGGTCGGGTTATCAAATTCAGCTAACTTTTTCTGCTAACTTCACACCGCTATAGCTATCCATGGCTTATTACCAGCTCACCTTATACCCACTCGCGGTGAAAACTGTCTCGATCATATCCATCTAAAAACAGCTAAAAAATCTACTACTATCATAATTGAATCTTACATAACAGATCATTTACCTACACTAGTTTGTATGCAAGGTAATGAAAAAAATTACTTTAAAAACCAGAATCGTAGGATGATTAATTACGCAGCGATACAAGAAACTCTCTTAGATTCAGATTTTTCCCCTGTCTTAAACTCAACAGATGTCAATGAAGCTACCAACATATTAGTGAATAATGTCTCGAGCATAATAAAACTACACACATCCATAAAAAGGGTTCCCAATAGCAAAAGAAACATTAAACCGTAGATTACTCCCGGTCTACTGCGATGTATTCGTAATCGCGATAGGATGCATAAGAATACGAAAAAGAACCCCACTAATCTGATACTGAAAACAACTTATTCGAGATATAGGAACTTCCTCAATAAATTATTAAAAAAATTAAAACAATCTTACCAAAAGTGGGAATTTGAAAAAACTAATAGAAACTCAAAAGCAACTTGGAAATTAATCAAAAACTTTGCTTACCTCAATCGAAATCCTTCCCCTCCTAAAGAGCTTTTTACCTTAAACTCAGATCAAATACAATCATTAAATGCTGTTAATAACTACTTTATAAACATTGGCAAAGACTATGCTAATAATGTTCCCAAATATAAACATTTAAATCTAAATTTCCCGAAGATTCCTCCGTCACTGTTAGAATCAATGGCCTTTACCGACGTGGAACCAGATGAAATTGAACGAATAATTGTCTCTCTAAAAACAGATTGCGCCGTTGGGTGGGACGGAATTTCTGCCCGCGTTCTAAAATCATCATTAAATATATTTGTACCCTTAATCACACATATTTGCAATCTTTCACTGAATACTGGAATCTTCCCAACAGTCTTTAAACAAGCACTTCTGCACCCGATATACAAGTCCGGAGACCGACATGTTGTAAGCAATTACAGGCCTATTTCTGTTCTCCCGGCTATGTCGAAAATTCTAGAAAAAGTCTTGAATTCTCGTCTTACACACTACCTTGAGTCAAAAAATATTCTAGCAGACAATCAGTACGGCTTCCGTAAGGGCAAGTCCACTGAAGATGCTGTGACGGCTCTCGTGGACAACGTTTTCAGCGCAGTGGATGACCGAGAAAAATGTCTAGCCATTTTTTTAGATCTGTCTAAGGCGTTTGACACCGTGTCGGTCCCCATTCTTCTATCCAAGTTAGAACGCAACGGCATTAGAGGAATACCCTTCAACATCTTTAAGGACTACCTTTCAGACCGCTGTCAGTCCGTTTCAGTTGACAATACCTGTAGTCATGTTCAGAAAAATGTATGTTATGGTGGGACACCAAGGGAGCATTCTTGGGCCCACATTGTTTATTCTGTATATAAACGAACTATGTAAACTTGATCTGCCTTTCTGCAATATATATACTTACGCAGATGATACAGCTATCTTCGTACATGGGCCTACCTGGGACGAGACTAAATCACGCGCAGAATACGCACTTAGTGTAGTAAATTACTGGCTGGCGGAAAACTTGCTGACTTTAAATCTAAGCAAAACAAACTTCATCGCGTTTGCTGCAAAAACTAATTCTCTACCTCCCAAAGACCTGTCTTTCAGTGTTAAAGCACACTCCTGCGCTGCACCTTCTCCAAACTGTACATGCGAATCCATTCTCAGAATGTCGGTGGTGAAATACCTAGGTGTCTACTTAGATGAGACCTTAAGCTGGAAACATCATTTAGATATTCAAACTGCTAGAATAAGAAAGTTAATCTTTATCTTCAAAAAGATAAGACACACAGCAGATCACGACACTGTAAGAATAGTATACTTTGGGCTCTGCCAATCGCTGCTAAATTACTGTGTGACGGCTTGGGGTGGTGCCGCAAAAGCTCATCTTTTACTTCCAGAAAGAGCACAAAGAGCTGTGCTCAAGACAATGTCTAGTAAACCATTTCGCTACCCCACTGAACAACTTTATGCCGAATGCAAAGTTTTAACGGCAAGGCAGTTGTTCATATTGCAAACAATGTTGCGTAAACACTCAATGCTTTCCTATGATCCGCAATTACATGAAAATAATCGGCGAGCAAACCGTGTCTGTACGACAATACCACACAGAACTTCGTTAGCACAACGTCATTTTCCTGTTTTGAGTAGTCATCTATATAACGATATTAATCAAAAGCTCTCAGTCTATTCACTTTCAAAGTATGAATGTAAGAAAAAGCTTACAAACTGGTTACTTACACTAAATTACGAGAAGACGGAGAAATTACTGATTTTTTGACAAACCCATAGAATACATGAAACAGAGTTAGAAAGGCAATGCTGACAATTTTGTACGGGAACCGGTGTCGCCAGTTTGCACACATTTACACGATAAATTATATTTTCACTACATAAAAAAACCGCTAGCTATTTGTCGTCTACTGGTGAATCGAAAAAGTCAAAAGAGCCAAATCCAAGCAATCAAAAATTTACCCTTGACCAACTTATCTGTAGAATTTTACGATGGCGCTACGATCGAAAAGGATTGCCACCTATTACAAAAATAAACAACTTCTGCCTTTTTAGTGTACCGATATCACCGATAGGAACCCTTTTCTATGGTGCGACTTTGTCTGTCTGTTTGTCCGTCTGTCACACTCACACCTGTATTAAAGCAACCACTCATGCTATCGACTTGAAATTTGGAAAGCCTAACTTTACTTTGAATAAAAATAGTTTTAACAAAAACTACACACCTTCAAAGTTTTGCAAGGTTTCTATTAGCAATAAAAAGTATAAAATAACTATAACAGTTAATAATCAGTAACTAAGTGAAGTAATAGAAAATCACCAAGCCTGTTATTTGTTTCAATTATAAATTTATAAGTACATTACAACAGTTCATTTTGAAGTGCTGCCATCCGAAATGTAGATCTCATCGAGACCTATTATTTGACTCAGCACATGAGTAGTCTAGGGTCAGTAGTTTTCGAGTTATAGCGATTTTTAGTTTGACAGCTGTCATCCGAAATGTAGATCTCATCGAGACCTATCATTTGTCTCAGCACATGAATAGTTTAGGGTCAGTAGTTTTCGAGTTATAGCGATTTTTAGTTTGACAGCTGTCATCCGAAATGTAGATCTCATCGAGACCTATCATTTGTCTCAGCACATGAATAGTTTAGGGTCAGTAGTTTTCGAGTTATAGCGATTTTTAGTTTGACAGCTGTCATCCGAAACGTAGATCTCATCGAGACCTATCATTTGTCTCAGCACATGAGTAGTCTAGGGTCAGTAGTTTTCGAGTTATAGCGATTTTTAATTTGACAGCTGTCATCCGAAATGTAGATCTCATCGAGACCTATCATTTGTCTCAGCACATGAGTAGTCTAGGGTCAGTAGTTTTCAAGTTATAGCGATTTTTAGTTTTGACAACTGTATTTAGTTTGACTGCTAAAAAAAGAGCCGAGACTATGACAAAGACAAAAAAGATGTTTTGGTCTTTATCACACTTTAGAACTTTTGTATGTATAAATTGAGCCTGCTCTAACTCGGTATGATTATTTGAAAATCCATTTCTATACTTCATCCGAGATCTTTAGATCTGACGCGACTAAGACAAAATAGATGTTTTGGTCTTTATCACACTTTTTTTTCATTCATTTATTTATTTGCATTTATGTACATGTTAAAGATCTTAAAAATTATAGTACAGTATTAGCACATAAACCCTTTTTGGGCATGGCAAATGATTTGGAGGCATGCAGTCAATAATATAATCTAACTTAAGTACCTATACCTATATAATCTTTAAGCTAAGTTAAAATAAAATTCTAGGATCATTCAAAATATATAACACGAACATGTAATTGTAATCCAAATTTTTTTAAATAAAAAGATGTCATTGAATTTATAAAATGGTCAAGTATAGGTAAAAATAGTTGATTTAGTGTAATAAAATATTTAAATTAAATTTATAAAAAATAATGTCAATTCAAATTAATACATGTCAATATAGTAAAAAAAGATTATTCAATTTCCATTATTTAAAAGTCAAAAAATAAAATAAAAAATAAATTATAATTATCAAAAATCTATTTACAATTTCGGTCCTCGAGAAATTCTTTCACTGAATAATAAGCTTTGTTTTGAAGGAATGATTTTAATTGATTGTAGAAAAGTTTTTCGTTGGTTTCAGATTTAATACTGTCAGGAATTTTTTTTTTTTTTTTTTTTTTTTTTTACATCTGCCATCAGTCGCCAGACTATAATCATCCGGAATTTTGTTGTAAATTTTTGTGGCTTTGTAATATGGACCTTCTCTACTAATGTGCATTTTTTCTTTTGGCATTTCTAACATGTTTCTTCGTCGTGCACTTTTGCTATTTTTAAATTCATGCAAATTCTTTTTCACAAAAGTCGCAGCTTCTAGGATCACAATCGATGGAAAAGTTAATATTTTTTCTTTTATGAAATAAGGCTTGCAGCTGTCTTTTGGCTTAATGTTAAATAAAATTCGTATGCATTTTTTCTGTAACACGAATACATCGTGCGCGTCAGTGCTGTCTCCCCATAACAGAACACCGTATCGTAACCATGCGTAGGCATACGCATAGTAGGCAGCTAGTGACGCTTCGCGGTTTGTATTAGCTTTCAAAACTGAAAGTGCGTAAGTGAATTGCGATAGTTTAGATTTAACTTTTTGTACATGAGCCTTCCAAGTTAAATGCGTGTCTATACTGATCCCTAATAGGTCAAATTCATTTGCTTCCTCTATTTTTAATACATCTGAAATGGGTTTTAAATTTAACGTACTTTTTTGACGCGGCCTAAATTGCATTATTTTTGTTTTCTTTAAATTTATATCTAAATTGTGGTTCGATAACCAATCTTTAACCAATTTGAACGTTTCAATAACAATTTCCCGACTTTCATCATCGTCATTACACTTAAATACTAACGAAACATCGTCCGCGTATAATATACAACGGGAATTTAATAATTTTGGTAGTTCGTTAATATATGTAATAAATAGGATACAACCGGCTACAGTACCCTGTGGGATAGACCAATTCGTGCAACTTATTTCAGATATTATGTTTTCTATTTCATTTGTTTCCTTATTATAATTTTCAATTTCACCATACTGTTTCCTATTACATAAATAAGATTTAAACCATCTATGCGCTTTCCCGCGAATGCCTAAATCATATAATTTAGATAATAAAATGTCATGTGAGACCTTATCATATGCTTTTGACATATCGAGTAATATACTTACCGCATATGTCTTGTCTTCAATGTAACTTACAATTTCTTGGATAAATTTAATTACGGCGAGTGTTGTTGAGCGAGCCTTACGGAAGCCGTACTGATTGTTATTGAGTAAATTATATTTTTCTAAAAATTTATAAACGCGGTTCGTCATAGCTTTTTCAATTATTTTCGAAAATACCGGAAGGAGTGCAATAGGTCTGTAGTCACTTATACTATCTTTTTTCCCGCCTTTCTTAAATATTGGTTTGATTTTAGCGATTTTTAGGGCGTCTGGAAAACGTTCTTCATCAAAAGACTGGTTAATCAAAAAAGTTAGCGGCCACAATAATTCTTCCACGCATGATTTGACCAAAACATTTGGTATTTCGTCTACTCCATAACTGTGCTTGTTTGGTAGGTGTAAAATTATTTTTCGCACTTCTTGCTCGGTGGCAGGTAGTAAATAAATAGAATTCACAGAGCGTGTGGGTGGCAGTGTAAGCTGCGGCCGGCCGACTAGCGGGTTGGTGGGGCAGACAGGTTCTGACGTCGGTTTGCCTACCGATGCAAAGTAGCTGTTGAACATATTAGCCACCTTTAAGGCGCATTCAGTTACTACGCCTGACTGTGTTAATTTAATTGCCTTTCTTTCTGACTTTTTTGTATATTTGGTGATGTCATTTATTATGTGCCACATAGTTTTCGTATTGTTTTTTGAATTTGTTAGAGTTTTTGTATATCTTCTGTTTTTAGACATTTTGACGCATTTTTTAAGTATTTTTTGGTATTTTCTGTAGTACTTATTTAAGATTTTATCGTCTGACTGGTTTACTAATATTTTTAAAAGTCTTTTATGTTTGCATGATTTTCTTAGTCCCTTTGTAAGCCATGTAGCTTTCTTTTTTAATCGTATTTGTATCCGTATTTTTGGTATAGTTTCGTCCAGTATATGCCTTATTGTTTTGATGAAGTAGTTATAATTCTCATTTATGCCAAAATTTAATATAGTTTTCCAGTTTATTTTTGCTAGTTCCGATTTAAAAAGTGTCACGTTCTTATCTGTAAAGATTCGTTTCCGGGTAAAAAAAGTAAGTGGTACTAATTTGTTTTCAGTTGTTTTAAATGTGTACAATAAACTCCTGTGGTCTGAAATGCCATTATCAATTACAGTTGCTGTGGGATCTTTTTTATTAGTAAATAATAAATCTATACATGATGATGTTTTTTTAGTTACTCGCGTTGGGTTTTTTTTTTTTTTTTATTTATTTGTTACAAAGGTAAGTACATTTTGACAATACTTAGTCTACTCGCCAAACTATTACGTTTGATGGCGAGACCACGCTCTAACACGTTTTTATACCTACCTTAAAAAGAAAATAATAACTAATATTTATACAAATAAAAAGTGAATATACATATATAATAAGTGTAGAATTCATTAAGTAAATACAGTTGTTTCCGTTATGTATGTATATATAATTTGTACAGTCAAATGCAGGTCAAGCCTTACATTTTGACAGTTGTATTATTTATTTATATTTATTTCATTTGCAGAAGAAACTGTGTAAAGTTCGACCTGCTCCCGACCGTACCATCGTTCTCAATTACATTAAGCAAGATCCTGTTTAGTATCGCTGACACCGAGCAGCGATGCTCTCAGTCTAGATTTTAACATACTTATAGTTTTAAATTTAGGTTCTTGTCTTAATAAATCTATTCCGTTAAATATCTTTGGGACTAGAAACTTTGTTGACCTCTCTCCATAATAATTTATTGTTTTTGGTTTTGTCAGTCTACCCTGTCTTACACTTCGAGTGTTGTATTTGTTTGCAACTTTTGTTTTGAATTCTTCATTATAATAATGTTCTATACCTATGAGATATTGAAGTTTTTTATCTACTGGCAAGATTTTACAAATTTTGAACAGTTTCTCGTAGTCGTGATTGCATAATTTTTTTACATTTTTTGTGACTAAATGTTTAACTAGCCTAGTCTGTATTTTTTTAATTTCGTTAATATAAGTATGAAAAGTACGCCCATACGCAATAAAACCGTAGCTTAACAGGGAATCTGCCAATGCATAATACACTAAGCGCATCGTGCGCTTGCTAAGTATCCGATTAAGGTGATAAAATTTTCCCAGTACTGACCTTAGTCTGTTACAAACATCAAATGTATGCGCCTTCCAATTAAAATGCCTATCAATAGTCAATCCTAGATATTTATAATTTTCTACTATTTGAAGTTTCGTACAATTGCAACCCGTTTTGTTATTATGTAGACATTCATAACTATGACCCATTATATTAAGGTAATTTTTGTCTTCTTGTTTAGCGCGCTGATTATATGGCGAGTGTATATGCATGCATTTAGTTTTGGACAAGTTTATTATGATGCCATTGTCGTGGGCCCATTTTGTGACATTATCAAAATCTTCCTGAATATATGTCTGGACCTGACATATTTCTTTTGATGCATATAATAAACACATGTCATCTGCATACATATACACTCGACATTTGCTAATCACATTTGACACACTGTTGACATGCATCAAATACCCTATCGGGCCAAACACTGAACCGGTCGGCAAACCAAGATCAACGACAGCCTCCTCTCCCGTTTCGCCATTTATTACAGTGCGAATTTTTCTGTTGCTTAGGTAATTTCGGAACCAACTGTTTATTGGCCCCCGTACACCGCACTCTTCCATTGCCTGTAACAAGATGTCGTGGTCGAGCGTGTCGAACGCTTTTTTATAATCAATAAAAAGCGCAATCAGCTGTTTCCCGGAGTTGAGACTGTCGTTCACGTAGTCGGCAAACCGCATCAGCGCAGAGGTCGTACTGCGTCCCTTTCTGAAACCGTGCTGATCATTCGATAATATTTTGTGTTGCTCCAAAAACCCACTAATTTGTCTCATAATTAATTTTTCTATAATTTTGTCTATAATGGACAATATTGCTATAGGCCTATAGTTTATGTATTCTTGATGGTTCCCTGACTTATATATAGGACGTATTATTGCTTCCTTTAGTTGATCGGGATAAACATCTTCTTTAATTATTCTTGGGTCTTTAATTATTTGATGTAAATTGCATTCCAAAAAAATGTCGCATAACTTTTTATATATTTTCCGTTTCTTTCTACAATCAATATTTAAATCACCTGCGATTATTATGTGTTTTTTAGCTCCAATTTTTTTTAATTTTTCTATTAACTTATATATTATATTAAAGAAAATCTCAATTTCACGATCTAGTCTGTAAATACTTATAACTATAAGATTATGTTCTGGTATTTCTATCGCACAACATTCAGTAATATGTTCCACTGATAACCCCGTTATATCTAGTAACTCTTTATAGACTACTCCTTGCCGTGTTAATATTGCTACTCCACCGCCTTGGTAATGGCGCCTATTGTACGATGCGGCGAAGTTATAGTTATTTATATTTAAAAATTGATTTCTTCCGTCTTTAATCCAAGTTTCGGATAAGCACACCACGTCGTATTTTTCTTCGAGTAAAAGGCTTTCTAATATGTAAAGTTTGTTATGAATACTTTGTAAGTTTTGGACAAAAATCTGAAAATTAATTTCGAAAGGAATAAGAAGAATTGTGTATAGGGTCGGTATTAGCATTCAAAGAAAATCTTGTGTCGTCATTTTCTTTCGGTTTCTGGGGTGTTCTCTTCGTCTGTACATATTTTACACCGTTTATATACAGTTTGTTATCTCGTATGATAGCTGTATTTCCTTTTTTTCTCTCTTCCTTGAGTAATTCCTGTAATTTTTTTCTCTCTTTTAGCGATTCTTCGTCGAGTAAGTTTGATATGGCTAGTCCTGTATTTTTGAAATAACGCTTATTTTGTATTATATGCTTTGTCATTTTTTTGCTCATAAGTTCTACAATTAACGGCCTCTTTCGTCCTTTCTTCCCTATTCTCACAAGGTCTTCTATTAATCCGGTAAGGTCTACATGTAGGATATCTTGGAAAATATCTACGATTCTATTGTAAAGCTCATGTTCGTCCTCATCATAGTATTCTTCTAGGCCGTATATTACAAACGTTTTTGATGCGTCATTATTAGTACTGTAGATAGTACTTGGTGTATTCCGTATGTCCAAAATTTTTTGTTGTAAATCATTTATTTGATCTTGGAGACTTGATTTTTCCGATTCTAGTCTTGTTATTTTTTCTTTGCATTTCTCTTGTTCTTGTTTTAGTGTGTCAAAATGATGCTTTATCTCTGAATTTATAGAGTTAAATATATAGTCTTGCAGTTCGTCCTTCAATTTGTTTATAACTGACAGTATAAATAGGTGATTTGTTTTTAACTTCTCGTCTAGAAGGTCACTAATTGTCTCTAATGTTAGTGGGGCGTTATAGTTCGGTGGAGTCCTTGTGTGGGTACTTTCTTGCTGCGTTGATAGGTTTGAATTAAGGGTATCTCCCAAAATGCTTTGATTATTTGTTACTTGATCGTCAACTGACTCAGTACTTTCATTACGGTCATTTTCATGAGCTAGTACTGGGGTGTCATCACGTGTGCGTCTTTTGGTGATTATTTTACATTCTGGACACGACCATGAGCTTTCCAAGCTCTGTCTCTTATTGGTATATACATTCACGTCAATATTAACGCACATATAATGAAAGTATGCTTTACATTTTGTACATTGGAGCAGTTCGCCTATGTTTATATGTTTAGTGCATGCTACGCATGTTCTCATTTTGACAGAGCAAGTATTATTTCCACTTAAGCAGTAATAGTACGTCAGTGGATACGTACCGGCGGCGGCGGGTGAATGAACTCGGCGGTCAGCTGGGACATGTGACAAAGACAGGTGATGATCTTCACTATTGCGAGCAGGACAGGTATTGCGTTATCAGGCGGTCGACCTTGAGATTGAAAGTGGTTCAATGCTCCGTCTAATGCTTCTCGGTTGGGATGAGTCACTTTTGCAGCCGTTAATTTATAATTATTTGGACAATTTTTCTAATATCTCCGTAATCCGTAGGGTGATTTTAAATCTGATTTCACTGTTTATAAGCACTTTTAGTTGGCTATAAAACTTTACCACTTCACAAATCGAAATAGATAATTTTAAGCACGAAAATATTTTTAAAGTCGGAAGTAACGAAATATACGTCTGCTTAGTTTCGCGCGCTGCACGCTCCTCTTTACTTTAGAACTTTTGTATATATTGAGCCTGCTCTTACTTGGTATGAGATCTGACGCGACAAAGACGCGACATCTGAAGCGAATTTATCATTTTTCCCCATCTAAAAAAGTGCTAGGCGCCGCTAAAAAAGTTTTCACTTCAAAAATCTCCAGCAGCACCTGTTTTTCTGATAATTTGCAAAATTTCTCCAAAACAAGAAAATAAAAGTTAAATTTTATTGGAAATGTCTAAAAAGTGATTATGGCACCGTTCCTATCAAGTACAAGGTAAATTCTACGGAATTTACGGAATTACAGCATGTTTTTACAATTGGCAAAATTTGAGATTTTCAAAATGCTCTTTTAAACCTAGGTTAATAAAACTTAACATAGGTCTTTAACTAGTGCTTCTACTTGTTACTGCAATAATAATCTGGATCAATATTGGATTTGCGTCGACACGAAAAGAAGAAGATCTGGGTAACATTGACGTGTAGCGGCAGCAATGCGTTTGTATACATGAACAAATGGTGTTATTGAAGATTCTTGCTCCTTTTCTGCATCAAAGAACGATGTCATTATGAGAATCATTTCTCGCACACCACTTTCGATCGCTTTGATGACTTTCTCATAAAATACTTGGAAATATGCAGGAAAACAAAAACAGCACAGGCAACACTGACTGACACAAGGAGGTTTAGGGCGCCCGCACACGACCGAGAATCGGTGGCCGATTTTTTGTCGGCATCCCGCTCTTACGTGTTATCACCTGGATCTTCCGTCCTTGTCCTGGGCGATAATCGGCCACCGATTCTCGGTCGTGTGCGGGAGCCCTTAAGTAGCAGCTCTTTATGCTAAGGAGGGAGCCATAACCATATCCATTTCTTGCGAGGGACCTTCACACTAAAATGTACGAATTTTTTTTTATATCCCAAAAACGTAAAAGTTTTGTCTTTCTCTTTAAAAAATATATAGCTTAGAAGTAATAAATCTTGTTACTTCAGTTTTTCTGGTAAGAATACTTACCATTCAAGAAAAAACCGGTCAAATGCGAGTCGGACTCGCGCGGATTCCGATGGGTTCCGATGTGCCTATAGTATTTTTGGAAGCAATATGTATATAGTCCATTTCTAAAAAACTGCAACTTAAGCTCAAGTCACACAGAGGCGGTATGATTGCGAAAGCGGCCCGGGGCGGTTTGGCGGGAACAAAATACCGCGCCGCGACCGCTTTTCAATGTGACACGGTGCATAAGAACTCATACTTTACAAAAAATACCGGCCCCGGAACGCTTCCGCTACCGCCTCTGTGTGACGCGGGCTTTAGACAGATCGTTTTATTTTTTCTGTAATATTTACATAAACCTATCGCCTGTAATTAATTCTAATTTTTTCCTTTCACAAACTTCGGAGATGGTTTAAGGGAATGGTATTTTTTATAAAAATAGAAAGTAAGCGATTTTGAAATATTAAATTGTTGTGTTATACTGGTATCATTATTGTGCAAATGCTAGGAATGTATGTTTCATTGGGCAAATTATCGATCAAATGGATTATTGTACTCTGGATTACAACTTTTCCACGAAACATAGGTTTGTTTTACATTCGTACAGCTTGCAATAACTAACTCTAGCGATGGCGGTTAATGCGCAGAACACAAAAAACGAGTCGCGGGGGTGCGCGGGGTATGGTGGGGGAAGGACTGCGAAGCGTTCATTGGCTCTCCGCGTGTCACCATGCGCAGAAACTAATCGTCACGCTAATGTTAGGTTGTGCAAGCTGTTTTATTTTTTATATCTCACTAAAATCACAGATTAAATAATACTAAACTAACGTTTACAGATCCGATTCTCAGGCGGCGGGGTAAAGGGCCCCACACAAAGCCCTGCCTGCAGGGCCCTGCTTGCAGTGCCACTGCCAATCGTACTTTGTGTGGGCATGCAGGGCCGACAAAATAGCCGTTACATCGGCCCTGCAAGACCACACACGGTACGATTGGCAGGGCGCACTGCAAGCAGGGCCCTGCAGGCAGGGCTTTGTATGGGCCGTTTAAAGAAGGACGTACCTGATGATAGGGAATCCAGGCGCTGGTTCTTATTAGAGGTCACACTGCATCAATCAATCTTTACACAAAACATTGTAAATTCAAAGTCACTTTGTATTATACACAGGTGTTTTTGTAGTTTTAGATATTATTTTTATGAGAACAGAATTGCGCGCGCGGCCATTGCTTTTTCATTGATGTTTCAGGCAGGTACGGGGGGGGGGGGGGAGAGAGGGAAGGAAAGGATGCGTTCTTAATTAGTTTTATTGTGTTGTGTATTGCCTGGAAGCGCATCATAATAACTTTTGTTTGAGTAGCCAAGTATTTACTTACACCTTGTATACGAGTTTTAATTTTGTACTCATTCTTTACTAGGGTTTCGTACCGAAAGGGTGAAAAACGCAAAGAGATTTTAACCTCGCTGCGCTCGGTGACCGAGCGTAGCGAGGTTCAAATCTCTTTGGAAAAACGGGACCTATTGATATGCCTCCGATGTCTGTCTGACTGTCAGTGGGCTGTATCTCATGAACCGTAATAGGTAGAAATTTGAAATTTTCACAAATTGTGTATATCTGTTGCCGCTACAACAACAAAATTTTGTTTGAGCTGTATCTCATGAACAGTAATAAATTAAGTGTGGCTCCGATACTAAAGACCTTTTTTAGGCGATTTTTGTTTATGCTTTATCTTAAAAACGGGAACACTTGAAAACAAGAAAATTGTAATGTTTATAGTGCATATTAAGCTATAAAATAACAAAAAATAATAAAATCTAGTCAAGCTCGTGTCGGACTCAAAAAATCTAGCACAGGAACATACTGAAATTTCTAATACAATCGTGATTATGTGGTGGTACGGATCCCTCGGTGCGCGAGTCCGACTCGCTCTTGGCCGGTTTTTTATTAGAAGATCCCTGCGTGTAAATATTCTTCAACAATAAAATAGATCATGAAGCATTGTTTTGTTTTATTATTTACATGATATTTACATTTTTCTTATTGATATCTCACTAATATTATAAAGATAATTTATTTTAGTTTGAATTTTTATATGTTTGGATGTTTGTTACTCTTTCACGACCCAGCCACTAAACAGAATTTGATAAAATTTGGCAGGAATATGGACTTAGACCTAGAAAAGCATAATATCTACTCTTTTTTCGAATCCCACGCAAATGAAGTCGTGGGCAACTGCTAGTCAGCAATAAGAAGAACCAACAAATTAAATTAATATACCAGTAAAGACGTGTGTGGTAAAGTTGGTGTCCCTCCGGGAAGTGATTTCGGTTTCTAACAGGTATAGCGTATAGCAAGAGGCTTTAAATGTCTTCTTTGTGCCGAAAAGATGATGTCACTCTCCAAAAAGTGTTTGGAGCAAGTAGAACTTGTTTTGGTGGCTAACCAATCTTTTTGCCCTGTGGCATCGATCCATCTTTGCTTTTCTTTTGGATCACCTGGGTAGCTGCCAAAAATCTCTTTCTAAAGTTGGGATTTAGTATGAGTGCAAACAATTTTTAATTTTTTTTTATTAAAAAATTATTGGTTAACTTCAAAGCTAAAAAATATATACAAGTAAGTATTCAACATTACAGGAATAATTCCAGTATACAGAAATTTATCGATATCGTTGTATTTTTGGAAGCACTTTTGCTCTGGTTTCGACCGGCCAAAAAATATTTTTGTTTTAACAAATATAGTGGATAAAAAGGTATTCAAAATGGTTATCGGTGGTACAATAGGCCTCCATTTTGCTAATTTTTATCTTTGCTGTGAGCTCGACGTGATAATATCGCACAAAACGGCATTTTCTTAAAAAATACGTCGCTGCTCTTTACGCCATTGAGTCGGGCAAATGACTGAAGGGGTCATTTTTAGAGGTGGGCGTTAAATAACGTAAATAGTTTTGATAACTATTTATTGGTGCAATAGCTTCATTACGTTATTGGCTATTGCGAAAACTATCTATCGAGCGAAACTAGTTATTTCTGAAAACCGAAAACCATTGAGATCGCGCGACTCAACGCGTGAACGAACGAAGCTTGATTACGGCGCGAAGTTAATTTGATTTCGATATTTGTTTAAATCTACAGTCAAAAATCCGAAAATATTCCTAATCAAACAAAATCACGTATTTCATAAAAATAACCTACACGCATTTCGGTTATTCTGATACTCGTTTTCCGAACGTCAAGCGATATTTAAATCTACAGTCAAAAATCCGAAAATATTGCTAATCTAACTAAATCACGTATTTCATAAAAATAACCAACACGCATTTCGGTTATTCTGATACTCGTTTTCCGAACGTCAAGCGATATTCAAAAATAAATAGTTATTAAAATAAATAGTTTCAAAAGCCGCTATCGGCTACTATAACGATAGCTAGTTTCGGTATTCCGAAAAACGAAAACGACCCACCTCTAGTCATTTTGAGGTTTTGACGTTTGTTTGTCCTACGGACCTATCCGTGGCACGCGGGGCCCGCCTACTTCGCCTTTCTAACTCTGTTTCATGTATTCTATGGACAAACCCAACTCACATTCATACACTAAATACATAGCATACACCCCACTTCACCCATACTTACTAACACTACACACACATACTTACTCCTTTTACACACTGATACACATTAGATAATAGTAATTTGATTGCTAGTTTTTATGCTCCCTTTTATGTGTTTTTCCTTATATCTTTACTTACTTTTTTGGTCAACCCTGTAAACTTATTCCCAAATAACAGTTTTTACTAGTTTGGGAATATGGTTGTCATATAATCTAGCCTACCCTCGTGTACCTAACTTGTACTACTGACAAACAAAGAACCAAAGACTAGGTTCTAAGGCGTGAAACTGTCCCTATCACGATACAGATTTACTTCTAGTGTGGTAGGAGCGGAGGACAGTCATGGAACCAATGGTCATTGGGACTTTGTAATAACAACTTAGTTCCAAAAAATGTGTCAATTTAGTTTAAAAACCTGTTTCAAATGTTTAGGCTAAGTTACTGTTAAATAAATAAAATAAATAAAAAAAATAAAAAATAGAGTTGAAAAAGTTCTACCGACAAGCGGTTGACCGTACCTCGAAACTTGGCTCATAGACAGGGATAAGGTCAATAAGTAAAAATTAAAAATACAAATTTTTTTCGGTTGCAAATAATAAAGTTAAAAAATAATTTTGTTTTTGTCAAATATATGACATTGATATTGATAAAATTAGTTCGGTCTCTATTTGTTCTCTCCCTAAGTACAGAGTCTGCTAACAGATGAGGCCTTTCCAGACGACTTAATGCTCTATTCAAAATTAGTTGGGCATCAGAACGGTCAGTAATGGTCGGATGAAAATTATTTAAAATTGCTGCAGCAATTCTAGTTCTGCATCAGCTTTTTACAATACACATTGAAATATTTACTTCTCAATAATTTGAAATCCCGTTTGAACCTCCCATTAACAACTTCTACCACCCACCGACACAACGTAACAAATCGAGAAATATTTGCTAAATTAGGGCCCTAACTGCCTAACAATGATTACATTACGTGGTTTTAGGACACTAACTGAGATAGGGCCCTATTTATCGTGAAGTATAATCGCCGCTTAACGGCGATTTTGTCGGCCCTGCATGCCCACACAAAGTACGATTGGCAGTGGCACTGCAAGCAGGGCCCTGCAGGCAGGGTTTTGTATGGGGCCCTTTAACGGGTGCACCCAATAACGACGTTCCCTCTTTTTCTCGAGCGCGAATAATGGTGCAATTGTAAATAATCATTAATCGTCTATGTCGTCCTTCTTGTATGGCGTCTTACTGGTCTCGAAAATTCCGGATAGAAAAAAACCTGATGTGTGCGCTAGGCGCCCGGAATTCCTGTTAGGCTAGGATAACTATACAGGATGTTAGGGTAAGTATACAAGGTGTTAGATTAGGATAAATACACAGGGTTTTAAGGTAAGTAGACAGGGTGTTAGACTAGGATCACTACACGTACAGGGTCTTAGGGTAACTATACAGGGTGTTAGGATAGGATAACTATACAGGGTGTTAGGATAGGATAACTATACAGGGTGTTAGGTTAGGATTACTATACAGGGTGTAAGATTAGGATCACTATATGTACAGGTTTTTAGGCTAAGTATACAGGGTGTTAGGTAAGGATTATAATACAGGGTGTTAGGGTAAGTATACAGGTTGTTAGATTAAGATTTTTTTTTTCCCACAATGGCGCCACATTGTTTGTGAAGCGATGTAGTTTAGCTGACGTCATTAAGAGATTTTAATATCCAACAATGAATAAACGATTTTGATTTGATTTGATTTGATCAATATATGTACAGGGTCTTAGGGTAAGTATACAGGGTCTTAGGATAGGATAACTATACAGGGTCTTAGGATAGGATTACTATACAGGGTTTTAGGATAGGATAACTATACAGGGTGTTAGGATAGGATAACTATACAGGGTGTTAGGATAGGATTACTACACAGGATGTTGGGTTAGGATAAATGGTGTTAGGTTAGGATCACTATACATATAATGATCCTAACCTAACACCTTGTATACTTATCCTATCACCCTGTATTCTTACCCTAACACCCTGAATACTTACCCTAAGACCCTGTACATATAGTGATCCTAATCTAACACCCTGTATATTAATCCTAACCTAACACCCTGTATGATTACCCTAACAACCTGTATAGTTACCCTAACACCCTGTATAGTTACGCTAACACGCTGTATAGTTACCCTAACAGCCTGTATAATTACCCTAACAGTCTGTATAGTTACCCTAACACCCTGTATAGTTACCCTAACACCTTGAATAGTTACCCTTACACCCTGTATAGTTACCCTAACACCCTATATAGTTACCCTAACATACTGTATAGTTACCCTAACACACTGTATAGTTACCCTAACATACTATATAGTAGAGATGGGCCATTTGATTGATATCGTTACTATTTTAAAATAATCGAGACGATATATATATGTCGGTATTAAACATTGGCCATAGTCCGCTAGATAGCTGTAAAGGCTTACTCTTCGATTACAATCACTCATTATCTTAGCCACATCGCGTCTCACTGTAGTCAGACTTGCGTACTCGTATTTCTCCTGATGGCTCATATTAGACCCCCAGACTATGATTTAATGTCCAGCACAAGCACCAGTCAGGACCCAAGTGCCTCGCTCGGCTGCCGCACGCTCTACATATATACTTATCTGTGGCCGCACGCATAGAGGAAATAAATCACTCCGTTTGCCGCACGTAGATTGATCCAAAAATGGAAGCAGGGGAGGGGCGCGCACTTACAGTCACACCACTCTGAAGTTAGTTGCCTTTCAAATAATTGCTTGTCTGCGCGTAACGCGGCGCAAATTACGCGACGCAATCTGCGCGTCGTGTGCACCGAGCCTAAAGCGAAGCTCGGTCGCCCAGGTATGTATGTACTTGTATTTAAAAAATCATTAATTTTTCATCATTAGGCCCGTCCACAACAAGCGAGCAGCCGCGCCCGAGGCCCGCCGCGCGCGGCAGTCGCTCTGCCGCGCCCGCGGCGTGCGGGGCGGGGTCGTCAAATTCCACGCAACTAATCTGCCTCGCTTAAGCAGCCCGAGCAAGCCCGAGCCATTAAACGGAAAAGATGGCGCCGTGCACATGCACGGCCGTGGCAGGTTTTGCTTTTATTGTGCTACATACGAATATAAACAAGAAAGCCGACCTGGCAGCCGACCACTTGACCATCAGCTGACCACTTGACCACTAGCCGACCATTTGACCACTAGCCGACCACTTGACCACTAGAAGACCACTTGACCATGAGCCGACCACTTGACCACCAGTCGACCACTCTACCACCAGCCGATCACTTGACAATAAGTAGGGGTTGCAAACCGGGATCCCGACTCTCAAAAATACCGGGATACCGAGCAAAACTTAGCTTTTTTGAATCCCGGGATTGGAAATAATCAAAACCGGGATTTTAGGTATTTTCGGTATTAGCAAAAATAAAAATCTAATTAGTATTTGTTAGAATAAAGCGCGCGAATCGTTTGTTCCTGCTGGCAACATTGTAAGAATGTTGATGTCATCGTTATGTATGATTAGAGACTGAAGTAAGGTTTTAGAACTATTTATATGTTGGAACCCTGAAAGTATAACACACTTAGTTTCGTAATAAACGTTCGCGTCGCGTACACAATATTAATTATTATTTGTGATTCTTATTTGTAACTTGAAGAAACTCATATTAAAGTAACACATATTTGTTAAATTGTGATTGCTAAACGCTCAGGCAGGACGTTTCGTGGTTAGGCGATAGACAAGTCTGTAGTCAGACAGTTACTTTGTAGAATTTTTTTTTTACTTACCGTGTATTTAGGTAGGTATAATATGTTTTTGTGATTGTTATTTGTGATTTAAAATTATGGCTGAATTAAGACTTTTTGTAAATTTTTTGCTTGTTTGTTTGTTTGTTTGCTCCCATACCCAGTGATTCTGTTCTACTTTGAAACTAAGCATCAGTTTTACTTAAAAATAATTTTTACAGCTCTCAACAGTTATAAGGTCAGATAATACGGTTCTAACTTTTCAAGCTGACTCGTGAAATGAGGTCGTTCTCTAAACTCAAAATGGTCTATAGTCACAGCTATAGTATCAATTTATTGTCAATTAATACAGTCAAAACTAAATGTATGATGTTCGGAATTCATGAGTCATCTTTTCCTGATACATGTACTAAAGTGATAGCACACTGTTTCTACTCGGGTTCTGCTTGTCCTTCCTCATGTTCTTGTCCTGCGCTACAATATATCAACTCCATCGAATACTAAGGTATAAATCTAGATAAGTGCCTAAACTCCAACCTAGCCTAACATATAAGGAAGATAATCTACATTTTTAAATATCTTCGGCATATAGCACACAGATTAGATAGAATAGATAGATAGATAGATAGATAGATGTACACTTTATTGCTCACATAAAAGAAAAATACAAACATACACGGACAGCTTAACCTAATGTGGGCAAAGGCGGCCTTATCGCTGCAAGCGATCTCTTACAGGCAACCTTTGACAACAGGAATACATTTTCAGAGTCTGCAAGTAATTATGTGATAACAATTGCCACGAAAAATTTAAAATGAATGTAATAGTAAACTAAACATAGTAATACGTAATATAGTATATAACTAAGTTAATGAATAACAATAAGCAACATAGGTAAATAAATACACACGCATATACACACACTAGTGTAATATAAATAAATAATAAATATATACTTATATATATTTACATTATATAATACATACACACATATGTATACATACATATATATATATACTATGATAGTAAACGGAGAATTAAATGGTTTTGTTGAGGAGATGGGTATGCAACTTTGTTTTAAAAACAGCGAGTGACTTAGAGTGACGTATCTCTCTCGGAAGATCATTCCATAGCTGAGTAGCTCTCACAGTAAAAGAGTCCTTGAAGTAGCCAGATCGTGTGAAAGGCGGCTGTAGAATATTATCTGACTTACAGCGCAGGGCCAGTCCATGGTCAGCGCCCATATACTTGAAGCATTCCTTCAGGTAAGGAGGGGAACGAGGGTCAAACAGCACGTTATAAAGGAGTATCAGTACATGTTGATCTCGTCGCAGCCTGATAGGAAGCCATTCCAGTTTTTTCCGGTATTCAGACACGTGGTCTAACTTGCGCAATCCAAAAATAAATCTAATACAGACGTTTTGAAGACGCTCAAGCTTATTAAGGAACTCTTCATTGAGATCTATGAGACAAACGTCTGCGTAGTCCAAGATAGGAAGAAGAAGCGATTGCGCAAGCTCAACCTTGGTCCTCACGGGAAGCAGGTTTTTCCACCTTTTAAGCGACCCTACCGCTGCGAAGAGTTTTCTACTCACTTGGGAGATGTGGTGCGACCAGGATAGCGTAGAGTCAAATAAAACTCCCAGGTTTTTGACAACTTTACTATAAGGAAGATGTACACCATTAAACTTGAGAGGAGGGAGAGCATCGTAATTAGGCCGATTAATTTGCTTAGACCCACCAATAACAATAACTTGCGATTTATCAGGATTTACCGTTAGGCCATGAGTATTACTCCACTGAAGGACAGTCGCAAGATCATTGTTCAGTGCTTCAATAGCACCGTCAATGTTATCAGCGGAAGCTTGGGTATAAATCTGCAGGTCATCAGCGTAAAGGTGATATGAACAGGAGAGGAGAGGGGAAAGGAAGTTAATGAAAATGGAGAAAAGGAGAGGGGACAACACTCCACCCTGGGGCACTCCGGCAGTTATATCCACAAATCGGGAGACTTTCTCACCAGCACGGATACATTGCTGCCTACCAGTAAGGTAACTACTGAACCACTCCACCACTGCATCTGAGATATGCAGAGAACGCAGCATAGAAAGAAGAATGTCGAAATCCACCGTATTAAACGCATTGCTAAAATCAAGTAAAATTTTAACTGTTAGCTGTTGATTCGACATGCCCAAGCGCACGTCATCAGATACCTTGGTCAGGGCCGTGACTGTGCTGTGACCAGGGCGGAAGCCGGACTGGAAGGGACTTAGTATGTTGTGTGTTTACAAATACGGATAGTTGATGGTGAACAAGACGTTCCAAAACTTTCGAAAGGAAAGGTAGGATCGATATTGGGCGATAATGAGAAAAGGAAGATGGATTACTGGTTTTAGGGATGGGAATAACTGCAGCTTTACGCCAGCAGCTTGGGAAAGAGCAGGAACTTAACGAGAAGTTGAAAATGTGAGAAAGCACTGGGAGAACCACATTTAGACTGAGAAGGACAATTCGACGGCTAATACCATCAACGCCTTCAGCGTTAGACTTGATAGCTGTGATGTTATTTTCAACCTCTCGCAAAGAAACAGGTCTAAAGTTAAAAGTAGGGTAGAGAGGTTCAGGAATAGATGCCAGGGAATCAATGGAGGACTGTTTGACACAGGAAGAGATTTGGGAACTGGAAGTAAAGTGTTGGTTTAAGGATTCCAGGTCAAGTTGTGGGGAAGAGAAGGATTTTGATTTACCAATGCCTAGCGAGTTCAGAAACGACCACACCTTGGAGGGGTCACCATTCTCCACAGAAGAGTGAATGTGACGACGTTGTGCGTCTCTACACATTCTGCTGCAACGGTTTCGCAGCTCCTTGTACCGGTTATGATTTACGTCCGTAGGGTTCTTCCTATATCGAACCTTTGCAGAATTCCTTCTGGCCATTACACTTTTTATATCCTCCGTAAGCCACGGTGCAGGCAGATGTTTCAGCTTAACAGGGCGAAGTGGCGCGTGGATATCAAACACCTGTATTAAAAGAGAATTAAAAATGTCCAGTTTCTCGTCAATGGTAGCAGCATTGAATACCGCATCCCAGTCAATAGTGTTTAGGTCTGCCATAAACTTAACATGATCGATGGAGTTAAAATTTCTTTGCATTACGATTCGGGGTTTAGGTTTGGGACATCGGATTTTATAGGATAGGAAGATCAGGTCATGGTAGGAGAAAGCTTCAGCATTGAATTGCCCATGGGAGTTAACGTGATCAAGCGAGGAGACAATGATGAGATCTAGCAAAGATGGGGCGCAATTCGGAAAATGGTGAGTAGGATCGAGAGGAAGTATATTCAGATTTGCGTTATTAATAATGGTACGTAGTTTACAGGAGCGGGATGAATGCAGGGAATCTTGATTAATTAGACATGTATTAAAGTCACCCATAATAATGGAGTGATCAACTGTAAGAACATAGTTCTCAAGCAATGCGTTGAATTTATAAAAATAATCAATCATTATGGAAGGACTGTAAACAACTCCAAGCAGCAATTTGGAGTGACCGAACAAAACCTCTATGAAAAGGTGTTCGGAGGAATGGGAATAATCGGAAGGAGATTTATCTAGGATGGTGAAAGGAAGATGGCTTCTTAGGTATATTGCAACACCACCTCCACCTTTGCCAGTCCTATCATTGCGGATAAGATGGAAACCGGGTAAGGAATAGGAAGTGGAAGGTAGGCATGGTTTAAGGAAAGTCTCGGATACTAGGATGGCATGGACATTTCGGTTGTCGGAAAAGGTGGATAGAAGATCAGGGTAGTGGGCAGGAATGCTTTGTGCATTAATGTGCACAGCATTGAAATTTTTAGGGCGCGCTGCAAAAGCCGAGGCTACACAAGCGTCAAGGGGCTCAACTACGCTGTGAAAACTATCCTGTGAAGTTTCTGAAAGAGAAGTAATGGAGTGGAAATTATCTTCATCACTCAAGTCGTCACCATTATCAACAATACCAGTTAGCATTTATATACAATACAAATAAAGATAATAATATTAATGTAATATAATAATACAACAGAAATAAATAAGTATAAAAATAAATAAACCTACCTACCGCCAGTGTATAAAACTTGAACACCACCTAATTTGACTTTGATCCCAAAGCATAAATCTATTCTTACTACTAACAAAAGTTCAACAATTAAAAATTAACATAAATTAACCATTTTAAACTACCTTGTTTCCAAGCCAAGAAAAAGTAAACAAAGAGAATACAACTACAAGAACAAAACGCAGCCTTCAAATTTTGACTTTGACATTTCACTATTGACAGCACAATTGACAGACTACAAGAAAATAACTTAACTTGACATTGTGCAAAATACATCTGAGATGTGACGCCATTAAATAAATATCTATCTATCTATCAAGAAAATAACAAAATAATAATCTCACCGGCATTTTTCGATGAAAAGAAATAAACAAGCACAAAAGATAAAATGCGGTGTAAACGAAAAAAACCAGCCAAGTGTTTTGCGATCAAAAAGTCAAACTACCTACCAACTTATGGTACTAATACACCTAAGTTTTAGGGAATTTAATATGCAGAGTTTTGAGCTCGCCCATGGATTCAATCTTGTGCTTAGTACCATCAGATGTTTTGATGAAGATCCATCCGTCACGCGTCCAACATGAGGGGACACCGAAGTAATCCCTGGCCGCCATAAAAACGTCGTGGCGGGTCTTGGTTAGGAACTCAGACAGCGTGATTTTCGTTCCTTTGAGGCTCTTCTTGGCATTCCATACACAATCACGAACTTTCAAATCAGAAAATTTTATGAGAATGGGCCGCGGCTTAGAGCTGACCTCGCCTTTTGTCTTGCCCATGCGGTGACTAGTGTGAATACTGGCTACAGAAAGATCGGCTACCTTGCACTTAGCCACTAAGGCTGTAAGGACGCTGGTGTTGGTGTCTTCATTCTTCGTCTCCGGTACACCGTGGACTAGGAGCATCTTGCGGCGTGAACGCATCTCCAAACGATCTACTCCCAAAGCCAGAGCATCAACTTGGGCCCGGAGAAGGTTCAGCGTATTGAAAACAAAACTTCTGAAGCTCTGGAACTCAGTGTTAAGTGCTGCTATAGAATTGGGCTGTTTGCGAGCGGATGCCTGGTGAAGTTCGGCTTCACCCGGGTGAAGCCGAAGGTTTCGGGTTCAGAATATGCCCTATACGATATAGCAGATTTTGACATTATCAAAATAGTTTACTTTGCAATAATCTTCTTGTATATCATCTTGGGGAGGCGCAGCAAAAAACAACTTTAAAAAAGCTTGAACTATTTCATGGCGATGGCGATCTTCAAGTCTTCTTTTTTCTACTACCGCACTTTTTAATACACGTCAGTTTCTTTCAATCCGAAAATTATTTGCCCATATCAAAATTTTCAGAAAACACTCTTTAATTATATACAACCCATCTATCCAACTAAGTAATAGGCGCCTTGATTGCTAATCTAGTATATGATGCCGAACTACTTTTGCGCAACGCTTTTATCCATTTCTGGGCCCTTATTTAAACAAAAAGTGTAAAAGACTTAATAATCCCTCCCTGTGCTAAGTCTGTGACTAATTGGTTACTCAGTCTGGACTACGACGAAATTGAAAATATCTTCATTGTCTTAATTTAGAAGTGTAACTTGCTTGAACCATCAACAGTGGCTAGCAGCTTTTTAGGGTTCCGTACCTCAAAAGAAAAAAACGGAACCCTTATAGGATCACTTTGTTGTCCGTCTGTCTGTCTGTCTGTCTGTCAAGACCCTTTATCTCACGAACGAGTAAAGGTATCAGGTTGAAATTAATACCATATATTAGGGTCCATGAACCACACAAGATCTGAAAATTTAAATTTTTTACAACGACGCAATCAAAAGATATGGCATTTTATGTCCTCATCTCCATACATTTATTCAAAAATGAAAAACCTACAGGGTACTTCCCGTTGACCTAAAATTATGAAATTTGGCAAGAAGCTAGGTCTCATAGTACAAATAATGGGAAAAGTCTGAAATCATTAAATATTACAACTTTTCTCACAACTAATGGTAACCAATTGTGGTGAGCTCCCGTTTCAAGAACATTCATATAAGAGAGGGGTCAAGTTGGATGGTTGCTGAGGCGATTTTTGTTTTAGTTCTATTTAAAAACTGGAACACTTACAAACTTGAAAATTGGTATGTTTATAGTGCATAGGCTATGAAATAACAACAAATAATAAAATTTGCTTGTGAAATAATAAAATAAATTGTGCTGTGCGGTGCCGGCCTAAAAAGAATAGTACCGACCCATCTCTTCCCGTGGGTGTCGTAAGAGGCGACTAAGGGAAATGAAATCCAGAGGATGGGCAGCAGCGTCCTTCTGTGTATTATTTCATCTTACTGCGGGCGCCAACCCGTCTGCCAAGCGTGGCGACTATGGTAAAACCCCCTAAGAATCGATAAATCACAACTATAAGCTCCGGCCCCTAGTCCCCGGCGGCCCCGCTATTCCTGGCTCCGGTAGCGGCCATGGTAACGGTGGGGCAGGGGGTGCGAAGAATCCCCGGCAGATGTCGAGCTACCAACAACGACGACCTCTGGCCCTGGCAACTTATAACACGCGCACATTGCGGACCGACGAGAAGGTTGCAGAACTCGAAGAAGAATTGAGCAGGTTACACTGGGACATCTTGGGTCTATCTGAAGTCCGAAGAGAGGGGGAGGACTCGATAATCCTAAAATCAGGTAACTTGCTCTATTTCCGGGAGGGCGACCAACTGTCCCAGGGAGGTGTCGGTTTTATGGTCCACAAGTCTCTCGTGAACAACGTGGTCATGATCGAGAGTGTGTCGTCGCGGGTAGCGTACCTTATACTCAGAATCACCAAAAGGTATTCGCTGAAAGTCATACAGGTATACGCCCCCACATCGACACACTCTGATGATGAAGTCGAGGCTATGTATGAGGATATATCTAAAGCCATACATACGCCTAAGACCCACTATACCGTTGTCATGGGGGACTTCAACGCGAAATTAGGCAAGCGAGGCGATGGTGAGCTGAGGGTGGGGCAATTTGGTGTTGGATATCGGAATTCCAGAGGCCACATGTTAGCCGACTTTTTGGAGAAAGAAGGACTCTTTATGATGAATTCCTTCTTCAAAAAGTCGGAAAACCGAAAATGGACCTGGATCAGTCCCGATGGTGCTACAAAAAATGAGATTGACTTTATCATGTCGACGAAGAAGCAAATATTCAATGATGTCTCTGTGATCAATGCGGTTAAAACCGGAAGCGATCACCGGTTGGTAAGAGGCACATTGAATATCAACGTAAAGCTGGAAAGAACTCGACTGATGAAGTCTACGCTCCGACCAGTACCCACCAATATCCAAAACCCCGACGGCTTTCAGCTCGAACTGCAAAACCGCTTTGAATGCCTTGGTGAATGCGTAGATGTGGACGACTACAATAACGGGTTCGTGGAAACTGTCCATACAATTGGGTCAAAGTACTTTAGACCCCACCGTACTAAAAGAACCAAAAAGATCTCTGACCATACCCTCAAGCTAATGGAAGAAAGACGCGAAATGGTTCTGCAGTCTCCGGAAGATGCTTCTCAATATCGGCGGCTCAATAAACAGATCTCTAAGTCTCTGACTCGCGACCTTCGGCTATTTAATACTAACCATATTAAAGAAGCGATTGAGCGGAACAAAGGCTCCAAAGTGTTCGCAAGAGATCTGTCTATTGGACAGAGCCAGTTGACGAGGCTGAAGACCGAGGATGGCAGAACCGTATCGTCCAAGCCTGAGCTACTGAGGGAAGTCGAGAAGTTCTATGGGCAGTTATACACATCAACCGGCCCACCCGTTAGCAGTCTGGCCAACGATCCAAGAGCTAGACTTACCCGACACCATACCGAAGATATCCCGGACGTCAGCTTGTACGAGATTAGAATGGCTCTCAGACAGCTTAGAAACAACAAGGCACCCGGGCACGATGGAATTACGGCTGAGCTTCTGAAAGCAGGCGGAAGGCCAGTGCTTAAAGCTCTTCAGAAGCTGTTTAATTCTGTCATACTCGAAGGGAAAACGCCACAGGCATGGCACAGAAGTGTGGTGGTACTATTCTTCAAAAAGGGTGATAAGACCCTGCTGAAGAATTACAGACCCATCTCACTTCTGAGCCATGTCTATAAGCTGTTCTCGAGAGTCATTACGAACCGTCTCGCGCGCAGGCTCGACGACTTCCAGCCTCCCGAACAAGCCGGTTTTCGTAAAGGCTTCAGTACCATAGACCACATACATACGCTACGGCAAGTTATACAGAAGACCGAAGAGTATAACCAGCCACTTTGCCTAGCGTTTGTGGACTATGAGAAGGCCTTCGATTCGATCGAGACGTGGGCCGTGCTACGATCTCTCCAGAGGTGCCAAGTCGACTATCGGTACATTGAAGTGTTGAAGGACCTGTACAAAAACGCCACTATGTCAGTTCGTCTTCAGGACCAGGACTCGAAACCTATCCAATTGCAGCGAGGAGTGAGACAGGGAGACGTCATATCTCCTAAACTGTTCACCGCTGCATTGGAAGATGTCTTCAAACTCCTGGACTGGAAAGGACTTGGCATCAACATCAATGGCGAGTACATGACCCACCTTCGATTTGCCGACGATATTGTCGTAATGGCTGAGACCCTGGAAGATCTCGGCACGATGCTCAATAACCTCAGTAGAGTTTCACAACAAGTGGGTCTTAAAATAAACATGGATAAGACGAAAATTATGTCTAACGCCCTTGTTGTACCCACTCCACTCAAAGTTGGAGACTCTACGCTCGAAGTTGTTGATGAGTACGTATACCTGGGACAAACAGTCCAGCTGGGTAAATCCAACTTAGAGAAAGAGGTTACTCGTCGAATCCGACTCGGATGGGCAGCGTTCGGGAAGCTCCGCAATATCTTCACGTCCAAAATACCGCAGTGTCTCAAGACGAAAGTCTTTGACCAGTGTGTGTTGCCAGTGATGACATATGGCACCGAGACGTGGCCGCTCACGATGGGCCTTATCAGAAAGCTCAAAGTCACCCAAAGGGCTATGGAAAGGGCTATGCTCGGAGTCTCTCTGCGCGATCGAATCAGAAATGAGGAGATCCGCAGAAGAACTAAAGTAACTGACATAGCCCTGAGAATCGCTAAACTGAAGTGGCAGTGGGCAGGGCACATCGCAAGAAGAACCGATGGCCGATGGGGCGTGAGGGTTCTAGAGTGGCGACCACGTACCGGAAGACGAAGCGTTGGCAGGCCCCCCACAAGGTGGACCGACGATCTGGTCAAGGTCGCGGGAAGCCGCTGGATGCGAGCAGCGCAGGACCGGTCGTCATGGAGTTCTTTAGGGGAGGCCTATGTCCAGCAGTGGACGTCTTTCGGCTGATATGATGAATAAAATTTGGTCAAGCGCGTGTCGGACTCAAAAAATCTAGCACATTAACTTACTGAAATTTCAACGAATACAATTATGTTTATGTGGTGGTACGGAACCCTCAGTGCGCGAGTCCGACTCGCACTTGGCCGGTTTTTTAACTGCTGATCCGATCCCAAGCATTGTTTTTTGCGTAGGGCTGTTTTGGTTTCTGGTTTATAGAGCGTAGACACTCCAGTTTTTTTCTAGCTGTCGCCTGCATCAAAGGAGAAGAATAAGGGCTCCCGCACACGACCGAGAATCGGTGACCGATTTTTTGTCGGCATCCCGCTCTGACGTGTTATCACCTGGATCTTCCGTCCTTGTCCTGGCCGATAATCGCCCACCGATTCTCGGTCGTGTGCGGGAGCCCTTAAGGAAAAAATCACTTTGTCCTTTCCCATGGTTCAGGATTATAAACTGAATTTATACCCCTTTCATAAAATTAGGTCTGGCTCTTCAGACATGAAAGCGTAACAAACAGGTCATAATTTTGTTTTTGTATTAGTATACTCTTCCCAAGACAATATAGAAATATCAGTTTCCGGAGGTGGAGGCCTGGTTACCTATAGCTGTGGCTATAGTACAGGTTTATCTAGTTTAGGGGCCAGCCTCCACAAACAAAATCATGATTTCCTTTTTGATTTAGGTTAATTGTTACCATTTCAGTTCCTTGATTCGTTTGTGTGAGGAAATAAAAATATTTTATTTTATTATTCTATTACTCACCCATGATCGACTCATTTTGTATGCAAGAAGTTTTTTCTTCATAAGAATTAAGGGGCATAAAGTTAGCAAAACCATTAAAAATCACATTCATTTTTAGTTAATCTGAATTTGTCTGACTTAAATAAGACATTTTGTGTTTTTTTTGCCTGTTAGTTTGTTTTGATGTACTTACATACGTACAAGTTAAATTAAAACCAAATTTGTAAGTTTCCAAAGCTAACAAAGAATTATATTTAATTTTTTATAATTTTTTTTAATTGAATACCGAAAATACCTAAAATCCCGGATAACCGGTACTGAAACTACATTAATACCGAAAATCCTGGGATTGAAAAAAGGGTCCGGTATTGACCACAAGACGACCCCTTAACCATTAGCCGACCACTTGACCACTAACCGATTACTTGAACCCCAGCCGATCACTTGACCACCAGCCGACCACCAGCCGACCGGTCGGGCAACCACGGGCGGCTTGACCACCAGCCGACCACTTGACCAATTGACGGCGCCCAAAGCCAATTATTTGCGGCATACAAACAAAAAGAAGAGGGTGGCGGAACGCCGCGACGAATACCGATTGCTGACCTCCAAACTTCATTTCGAAGATGGCACCCCATGATGATGATGATACAAACAAACTTATCAAACGTCGACATGACACTGATCTTTATAATTTTTTTGTGGCACCTTCAAACGACGTGGCGTCCACACCGCGCGCGGCATACGACTGAGGCACCTTTGAGCAAAGCGTTTTACCGACACCGCCCGGCTCGGCTACGTTCGCGTTCGCCCGAGGCTGAGCATGCGCCTGCCGCGGGCGAGGCCGTCCACACCGACCGCGCATCAGGACGTTTGCCGCGCGGGGCGGGCCTCGGGCGAGGCTGCTCGCTTGGTGTGGACGGGCCTATTAATGTTATCTGTTCTAGCCCCAGCTCAGCTTTCCTAAACTAAACCATCCTAATTTTGGGAATTAAACTTCCCATACAAAGCCCTGCCTCCAGGGCCCTGCTTGCAGTGCGCACTGCCAATCGTACCGTGTGTGGTGTTGCAGGGCCGATGTAATGGCGATTTTGTCGGCCCTGCATGCCCACACAAAATACGATTGGCAGTGGCACTGCAAGCAGGGCCCTGCAGGCAGGGCTTTGTATGGGGCCCTTAAGACTAACTTGAGTCATTTCCAAGCTTCAACTTTAGAGACGCTTTGTGCAATTGGCTGTATGAAAACCAAATAAGAGGATGATTTATTTCCAATTATTTTTAATAAACTGCATTATCTGATGCACACCTTCTTTACCAGCGACACCATCAAGGAACTCCATTTCCAGAAGAATATCATTTTTCTTTTTCGTTAGTTTAAAGAATGCATGCACTAGGATAAAATTGTCATCAGAAGCATTTAATTTTGCTTCAAATTGTTTTACCGACTCTATTGTCTCATTAGATGTGATACATGAATGGTCTTCTGGATCCTGATTTAGAATGGTAGTAACATTTTCATTATTTAGTTGGTACTTGTCTTTAAAAACATTATTTTCACTTTTACTTGACTCATCTTGTGGTTTCTCAGTACTAACAGGAGAAGCTGCTTTGATACTATCATTTGTATCTGGTTGAATATTTGATGTTCCAGCCACATCAAGTGAACCAGAAATAAGTTTGGGTTTCTTAGCTTCAACTTGTTGCAGTTTCATCATTCTCCTTTTCCTTCTCTGATTGGACCAGGTATTCTCACATGCTTTCACATCAAGTATCAACTGGTGTCCCTTCTTATTAAGTATTTTGTAAGAAATTTTCAACTTTTGTAAGAGCTCTAGGAGCCTTTTGCAGGCTGTTTCTATGTCATAAGCAGAACCTTGTAGCTCAGGTAGTAAGTACACAACAGGTGCACTTTGCTTTCGTGGCTTGTCCCTTCCTGGAACTGCAAAAATTAAGACATAACTACAGAAAGTCCTTTTTAATTTATTTTGACATTTATAAAGATATTCTTTTACCAAGTTTATCAATGTCAAAGTTATGATAAGTCCAAGCCAAGCCCCATCTAGTAACACGTCCCTGGCAGAACTCTGTTGTAGTATACTTAATGCCTTCTGCCTTGAGATCCTGGGCTAACTCCTTCATGTTAAACTTATGACCAACCATTGTTGAAAATATGCTGAGAATAAAAAAGCTATTTGAGGTTTCTTAAATTTAAATTGCCGTAAAACTTGAAAAGTTGCAATTTTTGGACTTACAGAACTTTATCCTTATAAGCCTTACTTTCATTAATCAATTTCCTGCAGAAGGTTAATTCTCCTCCCTCGGTTATCAACTCTTGGGGTGAACCTGTAAACCCATTTTTTGGTGGCAATCTGAAAATTTTGTATAATAATTAAATATTGTTGGAGTTGAACTGAAGTAGGACATGGCCAAATTGACAACTAACTGGCTCCGTAATACCAAGTGATGTCAAGGCCGCCCACAGAAGCGTTGGTGTAACAAACTTAATACCCACTTAATTAACTATGGGAAGTATGCATTGAGCCGGGAAAAATTAAAGGTAAGGCCTTTGCTCTGCAGTGGGAAATTGAAATGAATATGATGTTTACCATAAAGTTTTAGTCAGGGTTCAAAAAGAAACTTACCTAGCTGGACTGCGTGACTCACAAAGCTCTTGGACATTGCTGTAGAATGGTGGGTTACACATGCAAAATTCAAAAGTTAAACTGTTATCTTCAGTAAATATGAATTCCAGCAAAGTTGATCCTGGATTATTTTTCACTGTAAGAATATAAATATAACTTCTTAAAGTGTATATATGGTTATTTTTTCTACCTGGTATCCATTTGTCCACTTATTAGTGAAATCAAAAGCAACTACTTTTATTCTTTACTAATAATGCTCAAGAAATTTTTAACATCCCATACAAAATGTGTTGGTCACTTACTTTACTTTGTATGGGAAGTTGAAAAGCTTTTGTGCAATGTTAGCAGTCATAGAACAGAAGTTGTTGCTTTTGAACTCACTAATAAGTGGGCAAACAGTAGTCAGGTACAAAAAAATCTATTTACCAAAGTATTATGGAAATATACCCTGAATTAGATCCTGCAAATTATTCTTCTCAATATTTTCTGTTGCTTTTTGTAAGCTCTCTAGATCAGACTCTGTGCCCACCATATGCCATTTGTTTTTCACAGCCGCTATAAGTGGATAAATTGCACAAGCTCCAGTACCTGGAAGTTGTATTATATAAAAGTTTCGGGATCCCAAAGACATAGTATTATGTACATTTATTTAGGACACATTTTATGCATGTTTCAAAACAGTGAGAAATTACCTTTGACAACAGTCTCGTCTTGATCACACCTATATAAAGATGCACAAAGCTATAACATTGTCAGGGCAACTTCTCACTGTCTTGGAACCATACCCACCTATGTCTAGACCTTTGATATTGTCCTTTCTGTCTATAGAATTCAACAAATCCTCGATCCAAAGAATATAATTTAACCTCAAAGGTAGAGTGGGTACTAATCTATCCTCGGGTATGATAACATCTAATCCGAAATCTGACTTCAGGAGGCATTTAGTCAATACTCTAAGAGAATGTGGGTTTTTGAAGTCAATTGTTACTTTACCAGTAACATCCTGCAATAATCAAAGCATATTAAAGTTGATCTGCTATCAATAGCAAAGAACAATTTTCACGAGGACCTCACCGTCTTCGCAATGCTAGAAAATTCTTCAAAAGATTTCGCAAGTTTTGCAAAGTCTGGCGGAGTTTTATACAAATTACGTGGATGCATAAACTTATTTAAAGCCATTTCAATAACACGTTTATATCGTCAATGAATCCAATCAAATCAAATTGAATCAAATCAAAAATTTGTAATATGGCTTCTGTCGGGTGCACTTAATGTGCAACACATAAAAAGCAGCAAATAATTCGCGTCGCGTAATTTGCAGCAGATAGTTGGCGTCTGGTCGTCAATTATCACGTAGCATTTTATTTGCTGCGTATTATTTGATGCATGTGGTTATAGCGCTCCAACAATGTGCATCGTATAAAATGCAGCTTTTAATAAGCGACAAATATCGTGCGTCACGTTAAAACGCATCGAATAAATTGCATCTGATATTTGGCGTCACGTAACACTAAATAAATGCTGCGTATTGCGTAATATATGTCGCACATTGTTAAAGTACTATAGCGAACACGAGGACCGGGGTTAATTTAAACGCAGTGGGTTCGCATTTATGTTTTATATTCTTTTTTTATATAGAAAGCTAATAGCAACGTCCGTACCCAGCCGTGGGCAGGAGTTGACTGGCGACTGTTTTCAGAACGTGACGTCATTATTCGAAATCAAATTCAATTTTAGAAATACTCGCCAGCCAGCTCTGCTAAAAGAAGGCTTTCGAGGAGGATCACTACATTATCCTCCCCCCGGGCAAAGAAATTTCCGAGTGAAGCTTGGAAATTTCTTGTACAAAAAATTCCCTAATCTACCTACCTATGGTGGAAAATATTACAAATGTAAGCATAACATAACCCTGCAAAATATTGCTAATATCTAGCTCATGTGACAAAACATTGTTGCTTTCAGTTTCGGTAATCTCATGAACTACGGTGCACAAAACCACCGAAAATTACACCACAACAGGTGTTACGCTTTACTACTTGCTAAACCAAAAAATACAATGGTAAAATTTTTGAAAAAAGAACTATCTTAGATCAAATCTAAAATTATTTTACTAATTACGTCTCTAAGAAAATAAGTGATACTATGCTCTTTGACACATAAAGTTTGACATCCAATAATATAACATTCTCTTTCGTAATTCATGGAACCTTTACATAAATTAAAAAAGAAAACTTCCTACTCTATACTCATCCTAACTTCCCACATTAGACATTGACATAGAAAAAACGCTGAGTTTGTCTAGCAGCCTGCGGCTGATGAAAGTCAATTTGACATAAGGAAAACGCTTGAAAAACGCTACGCGTTAAATTATGCAGCCTGCAGCTGGATAATGTCAGTGACATTATTGATATACCTTTCTCTTTCAAACAAAATAAAGGCGTTGCTAAATTGAGACAAAAGCTACCCTAAGATGCTCCCAAGATACTGTGACCCAACAAAAGCCACCCACTAACCCTATGGGCATAAAAGTGGTTGTACAAGATAACAACTAGTGGCAACAATATATCCCATCAAGCTAACCTATATTTTTAATCCCAAAAATTAATGTTTAACCCCAAAAAGTGATGTTTTTCTAAAAGTATTATCTTAATTTGAAATCTAGTTAACATCATATGGCCTGCGGCCGATGTAAAGCGGAAGCAAAGCTAGAAAAATACACGTAGTCATACCAGCTACAAACACGATACTTGAGCCTGATCCAGACCCACTATCTAAATACATATGATTTAATAATAGTTGTACCTATGTTCTTCCCCGATAATGAAAACTGTGACATTTATCCTAACTAAACCCACTCTTTATTGAAATTATTAGAAAAATCTTTAGAAAGTTATGTCTGTAGTATAGACTTTAAAGAAAATACCGATACTTACTTGTTTACCGTCATCATAACACGTTACCTGTAGATTACCAAACAATAATACCGTCCATAGGACATACCATACCATTATTAGAACATTACCTTCTGAAAAGAATACCTTTAAAAAAAATCTCTTACCAGATTTTTTTTTGTTACCAGGTAGTAGAATAAAATAAACAAACCAAGGAATGATTGTAATTAAATCATAATTACAAACATCCAAAAAACACCCCGTTTTTCTTTCCCAGATGATCAATAAAGTTGCAATCGTTCGCAATTACAACCCTAATGAACAAACCCAAAAAATAAATTTATTAATACATGGATAGTAAAATTAAAACAATCTTCTTTTTTGAGATGGCTGAAGAGCTGCTTGCAGCCTAGCTCTGCTGGCGATGCGATGGTCGGAAGAAGCACGTCCGCCATCAGTCGTCAGTCAGGATAGCCATCTTAGTGGTGTCGCTCATGGTTAGCGATCACCGATGTGGACACGCTGAAGCGCATCCAAGGATATCGACACTCGATATCAC
This sequence comes from Athrips mouffetella, assembly GCA_947532105.1. Classification (NCBI taxonomy): domain Eukaryota; kingdom Metazoa; phylum Arthropoda; class Insecta; order Lepidoptera; family Gelechiidae; genus Athrips; species Athrips mouffetella. The sequence goes on along the minus strand of OX383972.1, from coordinate 11,549,233 downwards.
AACTCATTGAGCATAGTATAACATGAAAAAGAGAATTAGTGTTAAGTACAAAATAAAGTTAGGACACCATGAATACGTTTTTGGACGTCTTTCATCTATACATACATCGTCAAGTAAAACATTTATAACTCACGCTTTTAACTATATGAGAGGTTCTTTGACTAGAAAAGTGAAAAATTATAGTGAAAACCTTCTAACAATGATTTTAGTACAAAATCATACATATATCTTTTTTACATTTACAATATTGCGTACAATGCATTTATAATCATAATGAGCTTATCTATATTTTTTTTATAGGACAATATTTCGTGATTATAGAAATAATATTGTACACGTAATATTATCTACGCAATATGAACAAATACTATAAACAAACAAAATATGACATGACATCTTTGTCAGATTGTCATCCAAAAGACATGCGCAGTTACTCTGTCGCCATCCGTCGCCTTGGAGACTTGCAAACACAAATGAATACGAAATTGGTACGTTTGTAACCAATTCAAGCATGACGAACAATATGAAAAAACTTTGATGAGGGTGATTCTCTGCTTTAGACAATACAAAATTAGCTTACAGTTGTACGGCACGTGTTATGCGTGCCGTGTCCATAAAAATTGGCACTCATAAAGTATGATACGTCGTGGTCATCATATGTCATCATCTTCTTCACATACAGGGCATCATCTTCTTCACATACAGGGCATCATCTTCTTTATTAGCATTCTCTTGTCTTACTTAGGACCGGTGACCGCGTAACTGTAACACTACATAAAATGGCATAAGGGGCACGACGGCGCCTCCACCATTATAGCGAACACGAGGACCGGGGTTAATTTAAACGCAGTGGGTTCGCATTTATGTTTTATATTCTTTTTTTATATAGAAAGCTAATAGCAACGTCCGTACCCAGCCGTGGGCAGGAGTTGACTGGCGACTGTTTTCAGAACGTGACGTCATTATTCGAAATCAAATTCAATTTTAGAAATACTCGCCAGCCAGCTCTGCTAAAAGAAGGCTTTCGAGGAGGATCACTACAGTACTAATAGACGATCGGATCGGACTGCTCCGAATTTAGCTCCGGACCACGATTTTATCCAATAGCGTTGCGGATTGTCCCAAACGACAATTTTGCTATTGGGCAAAATCGTGGTACGGAGCTAAATTCAGAGCAGTCCGATCCGATCGTCTATTAGTACTTTTAGAGCGCTCAAATAATTTGATCATCGAGTGGTCGAAGTTCTATTTTTAGGGTTCCGTACCTCAAAAGATAAACAACATCCTCTGCGGCAGTACTGCAAGCAGGGCCCTGCAGGCAGGGCTTTGTATGGACCCTTTCAAACGGCCCATACAAAGCCCTGCCTGCAGGGCCCTGCTTGCAGTGCGCACTGCCAATCGTACCGTGTGTGGTGTTGCAGGGCCGATGTAAAGGGCCCCATACAAAGCCCTGCCTGCAGGGCCCTGCTTGCAGTGCCACTGCCAATCGTACTTTGTGTGGGCATGCAGGGCTGACAAAATGGCCGTTACATCGGCCCTGCAACACCACACACGGTACGATTGGCAGTGCGCACTGCAAGCAGGGCCCTGCAGGCAGGGCTTTGTATGGGGCGTTTAACGGCAATTTTGTCGGCCCTGCATGCCCACACAAAGTACGATTGGCAGTGGCACTGCAAGCAGGGCCCTGCAGGCAGGGCTTTGTATGGGGCCCTTTTTTTTTTTGGGAATTTTAAGGCCTGGTTACAAAGACCTTTAAGCGAAGTCTTATTTATCACTTGTCAAACGGCCTAAAGATGTGTTTTCCTATGTCGGTAACTGCTTCATGTGCTAATCATAAAAAGAAGCGTGCCATTTAAAAAGTAGTGTCCGTCTTCCCAGCAAGCCCGTGCGAGATATAGCCAAGTGGCATACACCAAAATTTAGTGGAAATTGGTTCATTCCATCAGTAAAGTGTCAGATTCAGTGCATCAAAACTGACGACACTACGAGCTGAAAATTTTGGGTGGCTGTAGAGACGTCTCGTCAGCCAGCCCATTCTATACAGGGAAAACTACGAAGATTACATAAAAGCCAAATAGTTCCACATTTACTGCATGTCTAGTGCAATTGATTGTAAAAAAGCCGAATCGAAAACGTCCATATGGTAGGAGCACTTCATCAATAATTATGGGTGGCTGGAGAGACGTTTTCCCAGCCAGCCCATGTGATATCTCGGAACATATAGTAGGTAGGAAGATAAAACAAAGCTTAATATTTACTACCTACTCGAAACAGTAGGTAGCAAATATTTCAAAATCCTAGCTCCACTAACTTTTGAGATATTTGTATTTTTTCATGGGCTTGCTGGGGAGACGTCTCGCCAGCAAGCCCATGCTGTAACTCAAAAAGTACTGCACGTAGAATGCTGAGCGATATACCAATAGAGAGTGCATATTTGATGCAATAAGCACCAAGAAAAGTGAGTCCCTAGGTCTTACGGTTTCGGTGCTAGAAACAAATATCATTTTCCCGCCGAAAATTTTGAATGCATGATGTGAAGTGCGACGTTGCCGTTCTGTGCAACTCTACATGTTGCTGTTAGAGCATTCAAAAATCAATCTTGTATCCTTATAGTTAAAAGGTACTGTAGACGCACGTGTAGATTATTTGTAATTTGAGAATAGTTCGGGAGACGGTGTACTTAGTAAAAGACTGATTGGTTATCAAGAAGTTTTTATTTATTTGTGGACGACATGTTAAGAACGAAAGAGATAATATGTATTTTAGCTCACGTGAAAACTAACTGGTGCCTCAATCTCTTTTTAGCAACCGTGACATTTGTATTCTAGGAGGAGATGTAGGTTTAATGGTCTCAGTAACAAACTAAATTTTTTAAAGTATTCTTAAATTGTCCTGTTATTAATAAGTTAAGAAAACTGATTTATTAAATAAATACGTGAGCCAAAATACATATTATGTCTTTTGTTCTTCACATGTTGTCCACAAATAAAAACTTCTTGTTAACCAATCAGCCTTTTAAGTACACCGTCTCCCGAACTATTCTCAAATTACAAATAATCTACACGTGCGTCTACAGGACCTCTTAACTAAAAGGACACAAGATTGATTTTTGAATGCTCTAACAGCAACATGTAGAATTGCACAGAACGGCAACGTTGCACTTCATATCATGCATTCCAAATTTTCAGCGGGAAAATGATTTTTGTTTCTAGCATCGAAACCATAAGACCTAGGAACTCACTTTTCTTGGTGCTTATTGCATCAAATATGCACTCTCTATTGGTATATCGCTCAACATTCTACGTGCAGTACTTTTTGAGTTACAGCATGGGCTTGCTGGCGAGACGTCTCCCCAGCAAGCCCATGAAAAAATACAAATATCTCAAAAGTTAGTGGAGCTAGGATTTTGAAATATTTGCTAACTACTGTTCCGAGTAGGTAGTAAATATTAAGCTTTGTTTCATCTTCCTACCTACTATATGTTCCGAGATATCACATGGGCTGGCTGGGAAAACGTCTCTCCAGCCACCCATAATTATTGATGAAGTGCTCCTACCATATGGACATTTTCGATTCGGCTTTTTTACAATCAATTGCACTAGACATGCAGTAAATGTGAAACTATTTTGCTTTTATGTAATCTTCGTAGTTTTCCCTGTATAGAATGGGCTGGCTGACGAGACGTCTCTACAGCCACCCAAAGTTTTCACCTCGTAGTGTCATCAGTTTTGATGCACTGAATCTGACACTTTACTGATGGAATGAACCAATTTCCACTAAATTTTGGTGTATGCCACTTGGCCATATCTCGCACGGGTTGCTGGGGAGACGGACACTAAAAAGTAGGAGGTCTTTGTTCTGAGAAAAAGGGTTTTGCCCTTTCTTTCTTACTTTATGTTTTTGACTATTGCGTTAACAAATATTAAACATTTCAAAAGATAAAAAAAATACTGTTTAGGCTGATAGTCTAGTTGCTAAAGCCAAAAAATAAATGAAAAAAAAAAAAGATAAAGAAAAAGGTTGTTTCACGGTTTTTTGGCGGGAACTCGACATGGGCGTTTGCCTGCTTAATTGAAATTTAGTTTTATTGTGCATTTAGTGATTTAGTGGATAATAAAGATAGTGTGTTATGCAGTAAATGTGTCCGTCTCCCCAGCAACCCGTGCGAGATATGGCCAAGTGGCATACACCAAAATTTAGTGGAAATTGGTTCATTCCATCAGTAAAGTGTCAGATTCAGTGCATCAAAACTGATGACACTACGAGGTGAAAACTTTGGGTGGCTGTAGAGACGTCTCGTCAGCCAGCCCATTCTATACAGGGAAAACTACGAAGATTACATAAAAGCAAAATAGTTCCACATTTACTGCATGTCTAGTGCAATTGATTGTAAAAAAGCCGAATCGAAAATGTCCATATGGTAGGAGCACTTCATCAATAATTATGGGTGGCTGGAGAGACGTTTTCCCAGCCAACCCATGTGATATCTCGGAACATATAGTAGGTAGGAAGATGAAACAAAGCTTAATATTTACTACCTACTCGGAACAGTAGGTAGCAAATATTTCAAAATCCTAGCTCCACTAACTTTTGAGATATTTGTATTTTTTCATGGGCTTGCTGGGGAGACGTCTCGCCAGCAAGCCCATGCTGTAACTCAAAAAGTACTGCACGTAGAATGCTGAGCGATATACCAATAGAGAGTGCATATTTGATGCAATAAGCACCAAGAAAAGTGAGTCCCTAGGTCTTATGGTTTCGATGCTAGAAACAAAAATCATTTTCCCGCTGAAAATTTGGAATGCATGATGTGAAGTGCAACGTTGCCATTCTGTGCAATTCTACATGTTGCTGTTAGAGCATTCAAAAATCAATCTTGTGTCCTAATAGTTAAGAGGTCCTGTAGACGCACGTGTAGATTATTTGTAATTTGAGAATAGTTCGGGAGACGGTGTACTTAAATGGCTGATTGGTTAACAAGAAGTTTTTATTTATTTGTGGACAACATGTGAAGAACAAAAGACATAATATGTATTTTGGCTCACGTATTTATTTAATAAATCAGTTTTCTTAACTTATTAATTACAGGACAATTTAAGAATACTTTAAAAATTTTAGTTTGTTACTGAGACCATTAAACCTACATCTCCTCCTAGAATACAGTTGTCACGGTTGCTAAAAAGAGATTGAGGCACCAGTTAGTCTTCACGTGAGCTAAAATACATATTATCTCTTTCGTTCTTAACATGTCGTCCACAAATAAATAAAAACTTCTTGATAACCAATCAGTCTTTTACTAAGTACACCGTCTCCCGAACTATTCTCAAATTACAAATAATCTACACGTGCGTCTACAGTACCTTTTAACTATAAGGATACTAGATTGATTTTTGAATGCTCTAACAGCAACATGTAGAGTTGCACAGAACGGCAACGTCGCACTTCACATCATGCATTCAAAATTTTCGGCGGGAAAATAATATTTGTTTCTAGCACCGAAACCGTAAGACCTAGGGACTCACTTTTCTTGGTGCTTATTGCATCAAATATGCACTCTCTATTGGTATATCGCTTAGCATTCTACGTGCAGTACTTTTTGAGTTACAGCATGGGCTTGCTGGCGAGACGTCTCCCCAGCAAGCCCATGAAAAAATACAAATATCTCAAAAGTTAGTGGAGCTAGGATTTTGAAATATTTGCTACCTACTGTTCCGAGTAGGTAGTAAATATTAAGCTTTGTTTTATTTTCCTACCTACTATATGTTCCGAGATATCACATGGGCTGGCTGGGAAAACGTCTCTCCAGCCACCCATAATTATTGATGAAGTGCTCCTACCATATGGACATTTTCGATTCGGCTTTTTTACAACCAATTGCACTAGACATGCAGTAAATGTGGAACTATTTTGCTTTTATGTAATCTTCGTAGTTTTCCCTGTATAGAATGGGCTGGCTGACGAGACGTCTCTACAGCCACCCAAAGTTTTCAGCTCGAAGTGTCGTCAGTTTTGATGCACTGAATCTGACACTTTACTGATGGAATGAACCAATTTCCACTAAATTTTGGTGTATGCCACTTGGCTATATCTCGCACGGGCTTGCTGGGAAGACGGACACGTCCCAAAAAGTCACGAACATTTTCCTTCGTAAAGTTCACTATCGCTTTACGAGGGGAGCAAAAAGAAAGATTAAAGACATCAGACATGGCTGTATGGGCTTTGTACTCTTTGCCTTTCCGAAAGGAAGAATGAAACCAAAAAAAAAAAAAAAGGTTGTTTCACATCACAGATTGGTTTCCTTTTCCTGTGGAATTGACCGACGTAGAAAGACGTGCAAAAGACGTGTTATCTCACCTAAAACTCGAATATTTGTGGTAAATTAGTCCAAACGAAGTGCAAAATGGTTGATAGAATTGATATGGCTCTGGACGACATAATTAAAGCCAGCAGGAAAGGCAGAGGCGGCGGCGGTGCTGGAAGAAAGTTTGATAATAGAAGGCCGAGCCGCGGCGGAGGCTTCCGTAATGGCCGCGCTGGCGGCGGCGGAGGCGGCGGCGGTGTTTTACGAGGAAGAAATCGTGGAGGCATTTCCAAAGCTGCAAATTATTCCAGGGTAAATTCAATAAATAAATGATTATGAAATTGCAAATGGCGGCCGAACGTGATGAGATGACGCATCACTCAATGTACCTAACTAATCATGAGACAACACCATTGTGAGGAAACGGCGGTTGTAGTTATTGCGTTGGAAAATGTCCATAAGTACCAATTCAGATTTTTCCGAAAGTAGTAATCAATACAATAATGTCGGTCAGTTCTACTTATATTTTTGTCATACTTGAATGACGAAAATACCCATGGGAGTTGTAGCAATATAGAGCTTCACTTATTGCTTATTATAGGAGTTTCCATTGTTAACGTTGCCATGGTTTTTGGTTTGTCTGCCGGGTACCTTTATTATGCCACCAAAGAGTTGCATCTGTATTTGCATGGAGACGGGTTATCTGCAGTATCGTATCCTGGAGTGCTGCTGTGTCACCTGACTGCTCGAGGCTCGTGGGCTTGTTTTCTTTGCGGGGTGCCAGGTGTGGAACAAGAGATACCTACTTGGTGGTGCTTCATCCTCATTGTGAATACAAGATGTGGTCTAAAAGTTAGACAGTGATGTGTATTAGTGAAAAAAAAAATCATGGACACAAGTTCAAAAATATTTTTCACACTTACATTCTCCTGTAGCTTTGTAACAACATTTTCTGTAATATAAAAAAAATTGTTTAGATATGTAGTTAATAATATTGTAAGCAATATCAACTGTAATAACATGTATAAGCATTTTGTTGGCCATCCATTGAGTGTACCAATTGATTCTCAAAGCGGCATCAAGTGGGCGTGTGGCTTGCTCTATGAAGGACGACCTATTTCAGGGTGATGTTAACAGCACATGGAAACATGACATGTTCAATGATTTTGGAGAGAAGAGGATTCAAAGAAGTGGAGCCATCAGCACTGGTGCCACAAAGCTTTTAGTGTCCAACTTGGACTTTGCGGTCTCAGATACTGACATCCAAGAGCTATTCTCTGAATTTGGCATTTTGAAGAGTGCTGCTGTACATTATGACAGATCTGGAAGGTCCTTAGGTAAGCATGTTAATGTCTGATAAAAATACTTTTAATTGATATTTTATGTATCTAATGTTATTTATTAAGATCAGAACAAAACAGGGAAATGCTATTAAATAATGATTATCTGTCATCATTTTAGTGAAATTATAGGTCTATATTTATTTCATGGTAAACATATAACTTGTAATGCAAATAATATGTAGGTAAATATTTATGAGAAATGAAAGATTGTGACAGAAGCCATTTTATAAATATTGAATTTAAAGAAAGTTCTAACATAGAATAATCATGGCATTTATCATTGTTATAAATTTTGTGGATCTATAAGCGGCATATCTATACTATGGATAGTGGTTGAATTGGCCTGTAGGTTCCCATCACTAGTTATTTGTCTTTAATTAGTATTTCTTTGTAGGGACTGCTGATGTGGTGTATGAAAGGAGAGCAGATGCATTGAAGGCCATGAAGCAGTACAATGGAGTACCACTGGATGGGCGAGCAATGAACATTCAGGTGGCTACCTCAGAGATTAGTTCATTCAGAACTGAAGGTAGACTTGGCGGTGGCGGTGCAGGACCCTTAAGGAGAAACTCAAACAGACGTAAGTGATCACATTCTTTGCTTGAGATTTAAATGTTTTTAGCAGTTTAAGATACAAGTGCCGTAAGTAGGGTTATTACAAACGAGTTGATGTTTTTGTAAACCCAAGACGCTGTCGAGGGTTTACCATCGGTACAAGTTTGTCATAACCCTTACGGGCGTGTACCTTACAACGTTTTTCAATACATTTGTGAGAAAAGGTATAAGTAATACACTTGTTAAGGGAACATCAAATAAATTTTATTGCTAAGCAAGACCAACAATAAATCACAAATATTAGTTGTTAAAATTATTAGTAAAATTTGAACATTTACTGAAATTTTCTTTTATTTTTCGTATAAAGTTGAAATAATTTTATGATTAGAGTGTAACACTCCTTGGTAGTATACTTTTTTTACTTACCGCACTAGTTCGGTAAGTACTACTTACGAGCAATGTTGACGTCCCTGTAAGTATGTTTTTCAAGCAAATGTATTGAAATATTTATTACAAGGTGGTTGTGTCCATTTACTGGGCATAGGCTCCCTTCCGCATCCTTTTATACATACTGTTTGGGCCAGTGTTTGCTATTGTCATGCATGTACAGTCAAGAGTATGTCAAGTTTGCGTCTAGTCTCAGTAGTTCGGTTGTTTTGTCCGGGACCGAAATACTGATACTTTTTTGTCTCAGTAGTTCGGGTGTCAACATCAACCGGACTACTGATACTAAAAAAGGCTCAGTAGTTCGGTTAGAGATGTTCCATAAAAATATGATTGTAAATTAAGTTTAGGCCGCACATCGGTGGAAACACTTTGACCTTGAGCGGGTCTCTGGTTTTGGGCGTTTGTAGCTTAGCACTGGTTTAGCTTATACTGGTTTTGTTTCTACGTACTTGCCGCCGTGCGTATCTACACGAAAAAAAAATTATGAGGCTATTTGCGACTTGCGCGCCGGGGGTTCCGATATACCTTTAGTAATTTCGGAAGCAATAGAGTCCATTTTTAGGACCGCAAAACTAAATTTGTTTGTAAAGGTTTTTTGCAGATTTCTAAAAATCTTCATTTTTACTGTAATATTTACATAAACTTCTATGGACAATAATTAATTCAGATTTTTCCTTTTGCAAACTCCCCCTAATGGGTGATCGTGAGCAGTCTAGGGTCAGTAGTTTCCGAGTTATAGCGGTTTACAATTTGACAGCTGTCAACCAAAATTTAGATCTCAACGATGTCTTTAATTTTTCCCATTATACATTCACAAGTTTTAAAATTAAAGGGCAAAAGCACCTAGTATATCATCATGGATAGGTACGGAACCCTTAGTGCGCGAGTCCAACTCGCACTTGGCCGGTTTTTTTACTATGTACAGCCAACGACAGGTCAACTTTGACTCTCGCAGTGCGACTCTAGCCCGTACATCTATTGAAATAAGAACTGTAAAAAGTCCAATGTGTCAAGATTGACGTGCTCTTGACTGTACAACGTGTAACATAAAGGGTGTAACAACCCGGTATACCCGAGAAATTGAATAACTTTTCTTATGGTCGACATACGAAAAATTTTAGTTCAGACATCCCTAACCGAACTACTGAACAAAAAATGTCTCAGTAGTTCGGTCTCGGACAAAACTACCGAACTACTGAGACAAGACGCAAGTTTGGCTTATCGGACCTTATACCATTATTCTTATTTCTAACGCCTAAGGCACCAAGTGTCAAGCTTGTCTTAGCTGGACATCTGGCTTTTCTCATTGGCTCAGCATGTGGATGACAAAACTGGCAAAGTCGCACGGAGTGAGTAATCTGGGTATAGGATAGGATATTATAATATGATTAATTTTGTTTCAGCTGTTGGTGCACGAAGCCAGAGTGGTGGCGGTGGTGGCGGCGGGCGCGGGGCGAGGCGCGGGGGTGGGGCGGGCGCAGGGGGACGCGGCGGGCGCGGGGGGGGCCGGCGCCCCGTCCCTACCGCTGAACAATTAGATGCGGAACTTGATGCCTACGTCAAAGAAATCAAGTGAAAATAACCTTAATTCAAACGGTGAAAGGACACTAAATCTAAATTTAAGAGTAAAGCAGAAGTGTTTCAATAAGTGAATTTATCAATTTGTTTACAACCAAGATATTTGGTTCCTCAAGTAGTTTTCATTTTTAATTGTGACATTGTGGAGTCTTGAAAGAAGACAGTAAAATTAATGATTTTTTAGAATAATAAAGCTAACTGGAAGGATGTGTTGTTTATTTTGTGTGAAATGAGATGAGTATAAGTTTGTAACCAAGTGCAGACAGCAGCAGCAGACGACGCGTCGCTGCGACACTACTGGTGTCTATAGTTGGGTTTACATTCAGCCCCTGCCGCTGCTGCCGGAAATAATTCCCTGAATAATGCCGCAGCAGGATCGAGAGAAGTGCGTGTTTACATACTGCCCTACCACTCACTTCGCTTCTGACCACCGGCAATGTCTCCTCCGGGCGCTCGGCGAGAACTTCATGTCCCTCAACACAGAATCCTCAGAGAAAAAAACTGCATAAAAAAATATTTTGACGCTGCCAAAAAATAGTCATGAAATAGTCATAAATAGTCACCATAAGGAAAAAAATAGTCGCGTTACAATTCTAGAGTTATAGCTATGGTTTGCTGAGGATTATGGGCATAGGCTATAGACAGAATCCCAGATTAGTAAGTTAATGTGACAGAATCCTCAGTTCTGATGCAAGCAAACCGTGGGGACTATCGACTTGGTTTTTATTTAAAAAAATAGTCATGAAATAGTCGTCTTGACTTCAAAATTCTCGAAAATAGGCGTTCAAGGATTTCAGAGTTACAGGGGTAGCTTGCTGAGGATTCTGTGCATAGCATGTCACGGACGCAGATTCCAGCAGAACGTTTAGGTTTTTCTGTTTGATACTCATGTCAAAAAATAGTCAACAAATAGTCGTCTCAAACCATAATAACTTCGGTCTGGTTTACCTAGTAGAAGTATGTTAAAAATGCATGTTAACTTCGCCATACATTTTTTCCTTGTACAGTCGCGTACACAAAATTATTTGATATTGATTTCAAGTTATAAAAAAAAATGGATTTTGATATTGTTAGAGGCTTTTATTTGTATATGTTATTGCAGACCCTATTTTTGTGTATTTTTATTAGGTAGGTTGTATTTTTATTAGGTAAATAAGAGGAAAAACCGACCTTTTGGTCTAGAAACTTATAATGTAGGTTCCACGTTTAATGAATGGAAAAACTAGGATATCGGGCTTACACCTAGATGCATACAGTAAAAAAAATACTTGAATAATAATTGTTAAGTTCACAAATATTACTAAATTAACTACACTAACTTTACTTATTTCTTGATTGATCAATGTTGTTTGCCTATACATTTAACTATTCATTAAAAATTAAAATATCGCTGCATACGTGTTTCTTTTAGCCAATATCACATCAGTAGAATAATATAAATCAGTGACTTAATGTCATGGTAACAAAGTTGGAAATGTTTAACGTGGATCGTATAATAGAAAAAGCACCAATATTCTGCGACGAGATATGTTTAACCAATAGCATGGCGGCGTTTGGCTCGACCGAATTGTATGAATTGTATGATTTTTATAACACAATTAATTTTATTGCATGGGTTCCAAATACATAAAAAAAAATTCAAGTACCTAACTATAGTTACCATCAAAGATGATATGCATTTTGAACACGACTGTACTTGAGTTGAAAAATGTATGGCGAAGTTAACATGCATTTTTAACATACTTCTACAAGGTAAACCAGACCGAAGTTATTATGGTTTGAGACGACTATTTGTTGACTATTTTTTGACATGAGTATCAAACAGAAAAACCTAAACGTCCTGCAGGAATCTGCGTCCGTGAAATGCTATGCACAGAATCCTCAGCAAGCTACCCCTGTAACTCTGAAATCCTTAAACGACTATTTTCGAGAATTTGGAAGTCAAGACGACTATTTCATGACTATTTTTTAAAATAAAAACCAAGTCGATAGTCCCCACGGTTTGCTTGCATCAAAGCTGAGGATTCTGTCTATAGCCTATGGCCATAATCCTCAGCAAACCATAGCTATAACTCTAGAATTGTAACGCGACTATTTTTTTCCTTATGGTGACTATTTCCCAGATTAGTAAGTTAATGTACAGGACTATTTATGACTATTTTTTGGCAGCGTCAAAATATTTTTTTATGCAGTTTTTTTCTCTGAGGATTCTGTGTTGAGGGACATAGAACTGGGCGACAGGGCTGAATGTGAACACGCATGTAGGGTGATTTTTAGTTAGTTCTTGATAGAAAAATGTATGAATGTACTCATGATACTGAACAACTTTCCCCAAGGAACATAGGTCGAAATACGAAAATCAAGTTTTGAACTCCCATAGAAACTGCATCAGCTGATAGCGCATTTTGTATGGGAGGTCAAATTTGGTTTTTCGTATTTCGACCTATGTTCCTTGGGAAAAGTTGTTCAGTATCATGAGTACATGCATATCTTTTGCTATCAAGAACTAATTAAAAGTCAGCCTATATACATACTCGTCCTTCCCACTTCCCTGCTCACCTCGGCTGAATGTAAACGTAGTGTATGAAACTGGGTAAGTGGGTATGATATGAAAGGGCTTTATGAGTACTTAGGTGAACTACGGGCAATGCCTGGTATTCTGAAGATTTTTATTTTTAAATATTGTTGTATTATTTTTGTAATTTTTTCTATTCCCGATCATTTCGGTGTGGCCCTCGTACTTTGGTGAACCACGGGCAATGCCTGGTATTCTGAAGATTTTTATTTTGAATTATTTTTCAAGTTGTGGTAAAAACTGGTCAACTGCGAGTCGGACTCGCGCGCGTAGGGTTCCCTATAGTATGTGTGGAAGCAATTAGCACCACAAAATTACATTTGTAAAGGTTGTATGCAGTTTTATAAAAACTGCAACTTAGTTATACTGCGTACAAAATAACTTTGTCCATGACCGTTAATGCGCAGAAGTCAAAAAATTAGTCGCGGGGGTGAGCGCGGCTCCCCCCCCAGGAGGCAAGCGAATCGTTCATTGGCTCTTCGCCTGTCACCCATGCGCGGAAAATAACCGTCATGGACAAAGTTGTTCTGAACGCGCTGTACTCACTGTACCCTAAAGCCCAAGTCACACTGAGGCGGTAGCAGAAGCGTTCCGGGGCCGGTATTTTTTGTAAAGTATGAGTTCTTATGCACCCTGTCACATTGAAAGCGGGGGCGGCCGGGCCGCTAGTACAACCCCGCGGACCGGGCGCGTCGCGGGGCCGAACTTTCGGCGGGAGCGGGCGCTGTATTCCATTGCGGTCAATTCTCTACTCCGCGCTCCGTGGGTCAAATGCAACCCGTCACACACAGCGGCAGCGGTGCGGTCCGGGCGCGGACTTAGACGTAATTTTTTACAAGAATTTTGCGGTTTTGCGCAGACTTTTTTTAGGTTATCAGTTTGGTTTTTTGTTTAGAGCAAAGGATATACGTCTTTTGAATAATGAAATTACCTCTGTGTGACCGGTCCCGGAACGCTTTCGATTCCCGCAGGTCCGGCCCCGGGCCCCGGACCGCTTATACCGCTCTGTGTGACTGGGCTTAAGAGCTATCCTATATTTTGGAGAAAAAAATCATATCAGGCCAAATTTTTGTCAACGGCTTTTAAATGCAATTTTAAGACTATATTTTTGAATCCACCCAATTTTCAAACTGGAAGGTACAATTTAAATTTCTGGAGGTTTCAATTTCCATATTTATTTTTGTTGGATTTAGTACACTATATGTTAAGGGACGTTAATGAATAGTAGTTTATGCAACTGTCATATAAAACAGGTTATTAAAACACGAGTTTGGGTTTTTCACATGAGGCGTAGCCGAATGTGATAATAGCATCAAACGAGTGTTTTAATACCATATTATATGCAGTTGTGTATACTACTTTATCTTCACTCATGCAATAGGTTTCTTTACTTATAAAAATGATAAAAATTAAACAAAAGTAAGTAAACAGCAATGGTAACTTATATTATGTATATTACAGTTCTGATATGAGTCTGAAGAAGCCGCCTTAATATATCCGCTAGGTCTTCTTTGAAATATACAAGCAGAACATTTTCTTAACAAGACATAGTTTTCTTTTCGATTTTCATTCTTTCCCAATTCATTGTAGGTTATGTCATAAAATGTCCTAGACTAATATGGGAGAAGATCATAAGTTATTGAGTATCTTCTGGTGTAACTGCAGTATCCTGACTGCACCACTTTATCTTTTTTTTCAATAAACTTTCACATTACTTTCACGGGCACAAAAAACTTGAAAAAGGTAAATATTTGAAAATGGCGGCAAATCTAATATCTATTTCCTTCTAATTTCAGGCTGCGCGCGCATATTTTCCACTACAGATAATATAATTGTAACTATAGTAACTGCTACTGTAACTGCTCCAAAATAATAGGTTGTTTATAAGGCACACTTTGTAAATATGCTACTAAGAAAAACTGTTACATTTATAACAGTCTTCTTTAAAAAGGTTTAGGTTCAAGAAGAATTTTATCCAAGTGTTATGTTTTGATTAAAAAGTTAAATTACGTAACACCTTTGCAAAATTTTCATACAAAAATCGTTACGTAATGGTAACTTTTTAATTTTTTATGCATACTCTGCGTAATATTCAGCTTTATGTACCAACTTTTTGAATCATAGTTCAAAGATTACGACATGAGTGTAGATAAAAAAAGTTAACATAGCACTATCTACAAAAAAATATTCTTAAGGCTCAGCGCGCATCGAAGAATATTTTATTAAGGTACTCGAAAATCAACTTTAACGTCATTGAAATAAAGTGCATATATGCTTGAACCCGACAAAAAAGGCTCGCGCAACCTCGAGGATACGCGGGAATCCGCGCGCGGCGTTGAGTAGACGCGCGGCGGCGAGCGCGCAGTGTTGTCACTGAGTTTAAGGCTCAGCGCAGACAGAGAGGAGCGCATCGAAGAGGATTTTATTAAGGCACTCGAAAATCAACTTTAACGTCATTGAAAAAAAGGATGCGCGAGCATTTTTTGTCGGGTTCAAGCATATATTTACTTTATTTCAATGACGTTAAAGTTGATTTTCGAGTGCGTTAATAAAATCCTCTTCGATGCGCTCCTCTCTGTCTGCGCTGAGGCAAAGAGGAAGGGCGTGTTTTTTACTTTCGAGCGGAGCGAGAAAGGTATTGTATTCGTGAAAAAATTTTTTTTTCAATTTTCTCAAAAATGTGTTCTAAATCACATACATCATAAAAAACAAGTCTCCCAAAAATGTCCGTCCGTCGGTCGGTCGGTCTGTCTGTCACGCTTTGGCCTAGCAGCTAAACGAATGGTCCGATTGACACCATATTTTGAATTTAGGAGGTTTATGCAAATCCTTCGAAGGGTTCTAAGTGGTTTCTTGCTGGCTCTCATTTTGAGGGTAGCTGTCATACAACGAAAATGAAAAATTGAAATTTTCTCAAATACGGCTCATAGAATCTTGATGAAACTTTGCATGACCGATCATCTCCATGTAAGATATCTTGCGCCAGTATCAATTGATCTGTGTTATTTCATATAAGGGGTGTTCCTGTACCACCAAGCGTAAATATGTGATTCAGGTACCTAAAAATGGGTCCATTGAGTTTTTTAAAATTTTCTATAATATTAATCCTGATTGGTTGTCTACCTAACTGGATATTATTTATGATTTTTTTTAATAAAATTTAGTACACAGGGTGAACCAAAAACTGAAAGGGCTTGCTCTGTAGTCTAAACTGAACAATTATCTATAAGGAACATGTGTTGGGAAATAAAAAAAAATATCCATGTAAGTATCCTACGGTAGTATCCATTGATCTGTGAAAATTCATATACAGGCTGTTCCAGTACTACCAAAAGTTAAACATGTGATTTACTCGAAATCGTTTGAGGTTTGTTTGTTTTAATGTTTGACAATTTGAATTCTGAATGAATCTGAACATTTGATTCGAACATTTTTTGTAAAAACGTAAATAAAAGTTTGTATTTCGATACTATGTGTATGGAATTACAAATTTAAGTTTGCGGTTAATAGTTTTTCCTTGAGTATTGCGAGAAAGTAAGTGCAGTGCTGCTGTACCATTTATTTTTTAAGATTTACCTACCTAAAGCGCAATTATAACCATATCCTAGTCCACCATTATTGACGAACCGCGACAAAGGCTCAGCGCAGACAGAGAGGAGCGCATCGAAGAGGATTTTATTAAGGCACTCGAAAATCAACTTTAACGTCATTGAAATAAAGTGCATATATGCTTGAACCCGACAAAAAATGCTCTCGCATCCTCGAGGAAACGCGGGCATCCCCGCGCGGCGTCGAGTAGGCGCGCGGCATCGAGACAGCGCGCGGCGGTGAGCGCGCAGTGTTGTCAGTGAGTTCAAAGAGGGAGGGCGTGTTTTTTTGAGATTTACCTACCTAAAGCGCAATTATAACGATATCCCAGTCCACCATTGTTGACGAACCGCGACAAAGGCTCAGCGCAGACAGAGAGGAGCGCATCGGAGAGGATTACATTAAGGCACTCGAAAACAACTTTAACGTCATTGAAATAAAGTGCATATATGCTTGAACCCTACAAAAAAGGCTCGCGCATCCTCGAGGATACGCGGGCATCCGCGCGCGGCGTCGAGACAGTGCGCGGTGGCGAGCGCGCAGTGTTGTCAGTGAATTCAAAGAGGGAGGGCGTGTTTTTTTGAGATTTACCTACCTAAAGCGCAATTATAACGATATCCCAGTCCACCATTGTTGACGAACCGCGACAAAGGCTCAGCGCAGACAGAGAGGAGCGCATCGGAGAGGATTTTATTAAGGCACTCGAAAATCAACTTTAACGTCATTGAAATAAAGGGCATATATGCTTGAACCCCACACAAAAGGCTCGCGCATCCTCGAGGATACGCGGGCATCCGCGCGCGGCGTCGAGACAGTGCGCGGTGGAGAGCGCGCAGTGTTGTCAGTGAATTCAAAGAGGAAGGGAGTGTTTTTTGAGATTTACCTACCTAAAGCGCAATTATAACCATATCCCAGTCCACCATTGTTGACGAACCGCGACAAACTGGCATGTTTCGGTAGAAGATGACGGTTTACTCGCGCAGGCTCGCGCAGTCGCGCGCATGCTGGAGCATGCGCGATCTCTCAGGAAATGCCTGAGCCCGCGATAAACTTACTAATCTGGGAGCCCGCGCGAGGATCATTCCAAACTGCAATGTTTCGGTAGGCCCAGCGCAGACAGAATGGAATAATCCTCGCGCGGGCTAGAAAGAAAGAAAGAAGAAAGAAAGAAAAACAATTTATTCAATGCACGACAATGAGTGTTATAAACCAAATAGGATGTACAAAATATCGTGCGATGAAATGGCACTAGACTCAGCATTTGTCACAAGTACCAGAGAAGTATTTGTGACACTGATTTTCAGCCAGCACTAGCGTGGAGGTTACGTAAACAAAAATAATAAAAACCGTGAAACTTACGCGCTAGACAATACAACTGTTATAAAAAGTAATAAAACAAACTAATATGAAAACTTTAACAAATCCGGGTGTTACACAAGTAAAAAATAAATAAATTATTATTATTAAATAAATAAATAGAAAGGCAATTATATTTATATAGTTGCAGTTGATGTATATTTTTGAGGAGGCATCAGACTAACGTGCATTCCTACTTTGCTTGAGATACTATCCTTTGTTGGGCAAGAAGATATTCCCTGTATTGTTTCTTGAAGCTCCATTTGGACTTGATATTTCTAATGGGTGGAGGGATGTTATTCCAACATTTGGAAGCACGGTAGCTGGAACCTCCCCGAAAAGTGGCGGTACGATGATTTGGAAACCTCAAAACTATTGATACCGATCTTACTGCATACTTATGTTCCAAATGACGCCACATTAATTTATTAAATAAATAAGTTGGCTGTTTGGTGCTTATGATGTCATGGAGTTGGGACGCGTAAAATAAAGTTAACCTACTTTGCATATTGAGGAGACCAGATTTATTGAGGAAAGGTGTTACATGGGTTCGCGGAGGTATGGGAAAACAATATCGAGCACAAGCGTTTTGAACTCGTTGTATGAGTGTGTACGCGGAGGGCTACTTCCTGATATCAGGGGAAATCATGGAAGCAACAGAGTGGCTGCTGGCAAAAGACTTTGGCAGTCACTATAATGTGGAAATTAAAATCAGGAAGTATGACAGAGCGAAGGCGGCAATCTGGATTCTGGGCAGGTAGGAGGAGCAGGCACCCGACCCCATGATGCTTCTCGTTGCCCAGAATAACCACAGACCTGAGCTGAGGGTAAAGGAGTGGTCTCTGATACACAGGGACAAGTACCTGCAGGGACACAGACTCGTGGTGGGTGTACCGAAAGAATTATTCGAGACAGAACCAGGCAGAGTGATCAAGCTTAGCTACGAGGCTACTAAGGTAATTGCTAAACAGTTGAGGACCACACCCGTAGCTAAGCCGACGACTTCGTCTGAAAGGAAGGTAGGAGGAGAAGAGATGGAGGTAGATGAGACGGGGAGGCCGGTGATGGGAGAGTGTAGTACACATCCGGTAGGCGAGCCACGACCGAGAAGGATCTCCACAACGACGAGGGATTCCCAGCCTGGGGGCGGTGTAGTCAATACGCCGCCACCAGGAGGGGAATTAACCAGACGAGAGGAGACGAACAGGCTCTTTGAGGAGGTCCGAAAAGGAATCTCCTCAAAGAAACAATAGATACCAACACCACTACACATACACTCACACAAATGGACACCGATACACAAACACTTCACAAAAACACAAAACAACTAAGAATATTTCAGTTAAATTTGCATCACTGCAAGGCCGCAACTGCGGCAATGTGTGAATATGTGATAGCAAAAAAAAAAACATTGCCTTACTCCAAGAGCCATACTGCTATAAAAACAAGGTGGCTGGTATGGGATGTCTGGGAGGTGAACTCATCTATCATTATTAAATTATTAGTTAAATCCCAGAACATGCATATACATCAACAAAGGAGTGAGGCCCCTAGGAATAATAGAATGCGAATGTTTCAGAGATTTAGTAGTGGTGCAGCTAACAATACGGCTGGACAGCGAGACCACGAGGAGAATCGGTATTGCCTCGGCATACACTCCTAGCGAGACAAATTTTGAACCACCGTCGAGAGAACTAGAAGAAACAGTTAATAACTACAGAGGTAAGAGCATACCTATCATTGTGGGCTGTGACGCAAACTCCCATCATGTGGTGTGGGGTAGCACCAACAGCAACAAAAAAGGTGAGTTACTATTAGAATTCTTAATAAGCAATAGCATGGAGATCATGAACCAAGGTGACACACCAACGTTCATTAATAGGCTCAGGCAGGAGGTACTGGATATAACCTTCGCTTCTGCTGACATAAGTAAGTACATAGGCAAATGGAACGTGGATACGGAGGATTCATTCTCGGACCATCGGAGAATCACCTTTCAAATCCAATGCTCATATGATAGGCTCCAAGTTAGGAATAATAGAAAGACAGACTGGGATCTCTTTGATAAATACTTAAAAGAAGAGTTTATGCCCATAGATGAACCAATTGACAGTAGGGGGGTATTAGATAATCGAGTACAAAAGCTAAGTAACAACATGAGGGAAGCTCAACACAAGGCATGTCCGCTCAAGGTAGTTGAGATAGGGAGGGGACAAGCCTGGTGGAACAAGGAGTTAAAGAAAAACAGGAAAAAGACTCGCCGTGCACTGAGGATTGCCCTGAAGAAAAAGGACGATCCAATCAGCTGGCAGACATACAGAGATAAAAGGAATGAACTAAGCAATGCTTGCCAGAGGGAGAGAAGGAAAGGTTGGAGGTCATACTCTGGCAGCATAACAGAATATCCGGAAGCAGCGAGACTAATGAAAACGCTGGCTAATGACAAAGTAAGCAAACTTAGTAGCATCAGGGCAGGCAACGAGGTTATCACAGATCCAGGGAAAATCCTAAGGATCATGATGGACACACACTTCCCTGATAACACAGAGGCACGATTAGATGACCCTGATGTAACTACTACAAACGAGTGGGAGGACACAGGATCTATAATAACGGAAGAACTTGTAGAATGGAGTATTAATACTTTCTCACCGTATAAAGCGGCGGGACCAGATGGAATATTTCCAAAGATGCTGCAAAGAGCACTCAAGATAATAAAGGAGGAGTTAGTGACAATCCTAAAAGCCAGTCTGGCCCTAGGATACATACCTGGAAGCTGGAGAACTGTAAGGGCTACCTTTCTACCAAAACCGGGGAAAAAGTCCTATCAAGAGCCAAAAGCATTCAGATGCATAAGCTTATCCTCGTTTATGCTAAAGACACTGGAGAAACTATTAGACAGACACATAAGGATGAAGGTCGGACTTGGAAGGAACCCCTTTCATGCAAACCAGCATGCATATACGGAAAACAAATCCACAGAAACGGCTCTTCATAACCTTGTGATAAGAATAGACAAAGCGCTAGAAGCTAAAGAGTCAGCAATGGCGTGCTTCTTCGATATAGAGGGGGCATTTGATAAGGCCACATCAATGGCAATTGAAGCATCACTTCGTAGAGACAACATAGAGTCATACACCAGAAGATGGATAACGAATATGTTGAGAAACAGACGAATAACAGCAGAACTAGGAGGCATCTCTTACACAATAAAGGCAAATAGGGGATTTCCCCAAGGAGGGTGTCTATCCCCACTCATGTGGTGCCTACTTATAGATGACCTATTAAAGAAAATAAACAGAATGCACATATTCATGCAAGCATACTCCGATGATGGTGCAATACTGGTCACGGGGAAAGACATGATAATGGTAAGGAACAGAATACAGTCTGGGATAAAAGCTACACTATTGTGGTGCAGGGAGAGAGGACTCAACCTTAACCCCGAAAAGACCAAACTAATGATGTTCACAAATAAAAGGAAAAAAGTAGAGCTGGTACCAATCACCATAGATGGAACCCAGATAGAGATGATACAAGAACTAAAGTACCTAGGTGTGATAATAGACAACAAGCTGTCTTTCAACTCACACATTAGATCACAGAGTAACAAAGCCAAGATAGCATTGATGCAATGCAGCAGAGCCGTAGGCAGAACTTGGAGCCTAAGACCAACAGTGGTGATGTGGATCTACCAAGCTATCATACTGCCAAGACTTATGTATGGTGCAATAGTATGGTGGCACAGGGCGTCAATAAAAGTAAATTACAAAGAGTTAGCGCAAGTACAGAGACTAGCAGAGCTCATGACAACGGGAGCATTGAGATCTACGCCCTCAGCAGCACTGGATATGATTCTCGGACTCGATCCACCGGATCTGGGGGCTAAGAAGAAAGCTCTAGAACAATGGTACAGAATGAAGTCGTGCGGGCAATGGAGCAACATAAATACAGGCTCCGGAAACTCTACGATAGATAAAGCGTATGAAAGAAATCTGTTGATAATCATAACGCGCAATGATCTCATTGGGAAACAAAAGATCTTCGACAAGAAGTACAGAGTACACATAGGAACCAGAGACAACTGGGAGGCTGAAACAACAGAGGAAACAATAGTATGCTACACAGACGGGTCTAGGAAGGCTAAGTCCGGCAGATCGGGCGCAGGATTCTTCATCGATGGACCCGAAAGCATAAAACTATCAGTACCACTTGGGAAATTTGCAAGTGTATTTCAAGCTGAGGTACTTGCCATCATAGAATGTGCCAGACACATAAAGGAGTCCTGCGGAAACTTACACAACAGAGTAATGATCTACAGCGATAGCCAAGCAGCAATAAAAGCAATAATGAAATCAGAGACAACATCAGCCTTGGTGTTAGAATGTAAAGAGGCCCTTAGAAGATTAAGGTGTATAACATCTCAAAGGATTGCCATGACTGCCTACCATGGGTACGTAGCCTATTAATTTGGGGCAATGGCTCGTACATAAAGAGAGCTTTCATAGCTCAAAAAAAATGTGTTCGTGCTATCGCTGGAATTGGTCCCCAAGACTCTTGTAAGCCCGTATTTAAACGCTTGGGCTTACTGACGCTACCCAGCATGTATATTTATGAAGTTTGCAAATTTGTAAAGCATAATAAATGTTTGTTTAAATCAACTATTGATGTAAATCCCAGAAAGGTTAGATATCTAGATAAGCTTGCTATGGATTTCACTCCTAAAACGACACTGTTCCTCAACTCTTGCTATTATAAATGTATTCAGATATATAATAACCTACCAAAAGATATTAGAGAACTTAACTTTAGTCAGATGTGTTTAAAACTTTTCAAGTGGCTCTTAGATAAAAACTTTTATAGCTTAAATGAATATTTAGAATTAAGAATGTAATTTGCATGCTATTGTATTATGGCTGAATAGAGATACTTATATTAGATACATAAGACCTAAATTGTACCTACACCTGTTCAAAGCAAATAAATATATTCATTCATTCATTCATTAATGACCTAGCTCAAGACAAAGAAGTGATATTAGCCTGGACACCCGGTCACGAAGGAAACATGGGTAACGAGACCGCGGATGAACTAGCCAGGAAAGGAGCAGATGAAATACTGATAGGCCCAGAACCCCGCCTTCCCATATCTAGCAACATAGTTAAAGGGGTACTTAGGAAAATTATAAATGTAGAGGCTATCACGCGATGGGAGAACGTGGAGGGGCATCGTCAATCCAAACTCTTCATCAAGGGATATGATAGGAAAAAGACTAAACACCTTTTACAGCTCTCGAAACCAGATATAACGGTAATGGTAGGCATTATGACAGGTCATTGTAACTTAAACAGACATCTGACCATAATGAAGAGAAAGGAGGAACCAGCTTGTCCAGAATGCGGAGAGGAGGAGACCGGCTTCCATTTCTTCGCCGAGTGTCCCATGTACTCGATGCCCCGATGGTTAGCAACGGGTAAGGACAAAATATCAGAGGAGGACATAAGGGAAGTATCAGTAGCAGACATGGTAAGATACTACAAAGCAACAGGTAGGTTCCACGGGGTAACGCTGCAGGAGCACCAGCAAACCAGTGCCCCGGGCGGGGTGGCTTGTGGAGCAGTGAGCCTTACACCAGGGGACACAGAATTGTGTGCGAAATGCTCCGGAGGCCCTCTCAGGATCCTCATTTAGTACATCTCAACCAGTAGTTAGGGGGGATGGAAAATGAGGACACCCCTGATGAAGCCAAAAGAGCGGCTCACCACATATAACTGGCCGTCATCCTGGATGGGGCTTGAAGCGAAACAACCCACGCCGCCCGTCTACAGCTGGGATAGTGGCTGAAATAGATCCATGGACGTGATCTGATCACCCGTCTGCGCGAGCCGCGGCGTCCCGATTAGAAATAATAATAATGAGTGTGTAGGATTTTTTAAAGAGACAAGGGCCATAGACCGTTAGACAATAATTGAGCTTAGAAAGGACCAAAGATTCACAAAGCAACTTTAAGCCTATAAAAGCAGTTGCGAACAAGATTATTTATATGACTCTCAAAGCGCTTTTGGTTGTCAAATACAAGTCCCAGATTTCGGGCTTCAGACACATGTTCAATTGGATCACCCATGATGGCTACCTTAGGCCCTTTTGACTGAATGGTTTTAATCTGTTTTTTTGTTCCCTTGAAACTGCCACAACGCCATCAAGTGGCACATGAACATAGACCTGTAAATCGTCTGCGTATAGATGGTATTTCGAGCTGTGGAGGCATTGAATTATGTCTGCGCTATAAATGATGAATAGTAACGGCCCTAGGATAGAGCCCTGTGGGACACCTCTTCTAACTAGTATAGGTTTGGACATTATCTTATCACCATTGGATTTTTGAATGACAACTCTCTGTTGACGATCACTGAGATAACTATTGAACCATTTAACAGTGGTAGAGTCAAAGCCATAATATGATAGTTTAGACAATAGCAAAAATAAATTTATTGAATCAAAAGCTCGTGAAAAATCGAGCAAAGTGAGGATAGAACCGTTACCAGTATCCAAATTACCAAGGATATTGTCAATCACATCAAGGAGTGCGGAGGCAGTACTGTGTTTACATCTAAAACCCGACTGCATTACAGGAAATATGCTCATTTTTTCACAGTATTTTATCACTTGGTTGTAAACGGCTTTTTCCAGCAGTTTAGATAAAAAGGGCAAAATACTAATAGGGCGAAGGTCCTTTAGTTCTGTGGGATTATTTTTCTTAGGTAACGGAATAACCAACGCAGATTTCCATATGGTAGGAAAAACAGAAGAAGAAATAGATTTATTAATAATTGTAGTAATTATTCCTAGAGTGCTAGGGAGAGTCAAAAAGATCATGTCTCTAGTAATGTCATCGATACCCTTTGCATTAGATTTGATGGTTAAAATTAATTTCGCAACTACGTTTTCATGTACTGGTTCTAATTTCAGCTCACAATAATTATGTTTATGAAACTCGTAATATGATAAAGTAGATATGTCAATATTATTTTCACCAGGAACATTAAGGAAATGCTTGTTTATAGACTCAGGATCATCAAAAATTGGTGGTAGGTCAGTTTTATTTTTAAAGTCGGGTAGTACGGTAGATTGTAGGTTCTTCCAAAGAACTTTCCCATTATTTACGTTTTTATTTACAAAATGTCTGAAATAAGCCTGTTTTTCTGCGAACGTGCTTGTGATCACCAGATGTTTTAGTGATTTGTAATATTCCTTGTCAGAATCATCCTCAGTCTGTTTCGCCTTTACGTGCGCCTCATCACGCAGATCCCTCAAATGCAAAACATTACTCGTCAGCCAAGGTAAACTTTTATGACTTATTTTGACGCATTTTTCAGGGGAAAATAAATCAAAAAGCCTAAGAAAGATACTGTTGAATTCAGTAACCATAGTATTTACATCATCAAGTTCGGCAATCCTATCCCAATCTATCCGTTCGACAACGAGATTAAACTGATCTATAGTAATTTTCTTTAATGAACGAACTTAAATCTCCTGATTTAACAGACAGAGGCTAGGGCATTTTCTGAGGGATCGCGCATGCTCGAGCTAGCGCGCGACCGCGCGAGCCTGCGCTAGTAAACCGTCATCTTCTACCGGAACATGCCAGTTTGTCGCGGTTCGTCAATAATCGTGGACTGGGATATGGTTATAATTGCGCTTTAGGTAGGTAATGTTAAACATGTGGTGGTCTTTTGTTAAACATAAAAAACTCAATAAGAGCTCTTACCCAGCAAGCATGTGTTTAGGAAACGAATCTGCAACAAATGGCCAAGAAATTTGCAACCTATTTGCCTCACATTTTTCCTCAGTTTACAACACCGCAACTTCCTGTGCAGGGGCTACTGTATATAGTTCCACTGCGAGCAACTCTTTGTGCACGTTTTCTTTTGACGTTCTTACAGTCTTCAAAGCTATAAAAAGACTTGATATACATAAAGGTGCTGGTTCTGATGGGATTCCTGCTATTTTCGCTGCTAGTTGTGCTAATGCTCTTGCTCTACCTTTAACAATTATTTTTAATAAGTCTTTGGCTACTGGTGTATTTCCATCCTTCTGGAAAAAAGCTCGTGTCATCGAATCGTCTTGTTGAATGGTGTGATCTAAACGGAATGGACCTTAACATCGATAAATGCTACCATGTTTCCTTCTCAAGGAAAAAACACTTAGTTAGCACATTTTATTACCTAAAGGGAGTCCAACTATGTACCACTGATAATATTCGCGACCTTGGTGTAATTCTTGACTCCAAACTCCGCTTTAACGTTCACATTGATACTGTTGTTGTAAAAGCTTTTAAAACTTTAGGTTTCTTGCTACGCAACATTAAAGAGTTTAAAAATATTTCCACGAAAATTGTTCTTTATAATTCTCTCGTTCGTTCAGGTTTAGAATATTGTTCAGTAATTTGGAACCCTCACTATGATATTTATGTAAAGCGACTGGAGAGTGTGCAGAAACGTTTTCTTTGGCATTTATCGTTTGGCTGCTTCATGGCTAAAAAGCTACCTCGGTACACTGACAGGTTAAACTATTTTCGAATCAGTTCTTTGTCCGATAGAAGATTATTTCTTGACAATGCATTTTTATGGAAAATTGTAAGAGGACACATAGACTCCTCTGATTTGCTTGGTAGTATCAACGTTAGTGTGCCGACGCGGTTACCGAGGCCAGGTAAATACAAACCTTTTTCAGAAAAGTCTGCTTGTACTAACCTCGGGTTCTTCTCGCCTATAAACCGTCTAATGAGGCAATACAACTCATTGTGTAAAAGCAAAGATGTCGACATTTTTGCCGACTCATACATTTCATTCAAAAACGCTGTTCTACCACGCAAGCAAATAGCTTAATTTTTTATTTTTATATCTTTTAAATTTGTATTATTAATTTATTTTTTATTCGTATATTTTTTTTTATTATTACAATTTTTTTTTTCTAATAAGATGATACTACTTTTGTATACACATGTCGTAGTTGCCAGTAATTAGAGTAGCATTAAGTCTCATGAATTTATATGTTTAAAAAAATATATTTGATGTATACTCTGTAGGTAACCTAATTAAATAAATAAATAAATCTTTTAAAAAACACGCCCTTCCTCTTTGAACTCAGTGCCAACACCGCGCGCTGTCTCGACGCCGCGCGCCTACTCGACGCCGCGCGCGGATGCCCGCGTATCCTCGAGGATGCGCGAGCCTTTTTTGTCGGGTTCAAGCATATATATGCACTATATTCAATGACGTTAAAGTTGATTTTCGAGTACCTTAATAAAATCCGCACACCACCCATATATACTAATCTGTGCACACCACTCCGCGCGCTGTTTCAGTACTGCCAGATGCGGAAGATGAATGCGATAAAATTGTTTCATTGTATTTTCAATAACAAAAACGATAACATTGACATATATACTAATCTGTGCATTGTTATGTGTAGTTTAGGGTTTCTGTCGGTGTAACTATTCTAAAACCTGATATATTTTGTATTTGTATTTGGCTTGGACGAATAAACCAAGGTTTTTCAACAACATAATCGGTCAAAATAAAAATTCAATAGCCAAAGTAGTACTCATAATTGCAAACTTTTCTGTGCTCTTTTTTCTTTTTTTATTGTTCTTTTGCTCTTGCTCTCTGTCTGGCAGTGATACTCTTTTAGAGTAATTGCCATTAAAAAAAAATAATAAATTATAGCGGCGACATCTCGTTGAGTTCAACACGTACAACATCGGGAATTTCCCGAATTTTGACTACTCCATGAATACTAAACGAAATAATTTGATTACGGTTCCTTTAGTATATTGAATCTACATCCCTCCAAACGAAAATGAATCTTTCAGGTGAGTAAAAATTAGTATATGGCGCACATAACCTCAAATTGTAATTTAAGCAATTGTTATTTATTATTATAAATATAATTTATTGTGAAATGTAACAGATCCTTCGGCTGATGACGACTCTAGCAGTGACAGTAGCCCTGTGCCAGCGAAGAGACCGCGGTCCGATACATACGGTGCTTCCTCTACAACTTCTCATGGCTCAGGTTATTTATATTTCATTATTTTTCTACTACTTATCGTAATTTGCGTGTGTATATTTACAAATTAACATAAGAAGGATATCTAAATATTTGGTAGGTTATTTTTTTATTATTAAGCCTTTTTATTCTGAAGTAGGGTAGACCGGGTACAATTGAAACAGTTTTGCTTCAATTGTGTGTAAATCTTTAATTTAACATGGCGTAAAGGATAGTAAACTGGCTATGAAATACAATTTATAGAATAGTTGTATCTCAAACAGAAAAGCTTCAATTACTGTTAAAAGAGGACGGGGGAGAATGGTTCAATTGACCCCGTACTAGGGACGGTTGAAACAGTCCTCGTGGACGTTTGAAACACTAATAATATCTAAACAAAACAAGTTTTGCAACGAACTACAGTCAATCTTGACTCAATAAAAGTATTCAGTAAGGTTGTAAAAAGTTGGTAATCCTAGCATAAACATATCAAAATTTATGATCGTTTACATATTTTCAAATTTGAAGGCAGGATATTGTTTTATGAGGTTCTTTTAGAGATCTCAGTTATACTAATTAGCTCCAATATGTTAAATATACACAATTTTAATGTGATATTAAGCTAAAACGGCATACAATCGTAGTAAAAACAGATAATCTTATCTCATACAAAAGGACATGTTTCAATTATAACAATGTTTCAACCATAACATAATTTTTACGGAAGTGGCATTTTAAAAATCTGACATAGGTCACCTATATTGTCACCTAAATCGCTTTAAATAAAGAAATCGGTTTTAAAAATCATATTTTATTAACGTTTCATATTATTCAACTATTCAAACTAAAAAATTTCAGATGAGGGACTACAGTTTTGTCTCTTCAACCACCTAACAACTTATACACTTACACAGGGTTTCATGTGTGATACGATAAAGACTGTAACACCTTTTATTACCATATGAAAGCAATAAACGTTATGATTATAACAATCTGGGGACGATCGGAACACAAGGACGTTTGAAACGTTTCAACAGTACCCAGACGATGTGGTTTAATCGTCCCCAGCCGGCATTTTTTACTTCAAAGTCAAAATTTATTCTTAATCAACTTCAATTCAAATCAAGAATTGTGAAAAAACCATTCCACAATAACAAACTGACACTCTAAAATAAATACAATAACTATAAGATAAGTATATCAGATTTTATGACAAAAGTTATATCATGCAAGTTATTAACTTTTTTGCGCGAAAATCTTGTACGGGCGCTGGTCACGGCTGCTTCGCTCGGAGGCTCGAGCGTAACTGTCTAAACTTCCGGAGATGACCTGGTTCAATCGTACCCGGTCTCCCCTACAAGTAATAGTATATTATATATAATTGTGTAAATGAATTGTTTTCTCTACAAAATATCCCGTAGTTCAGTGTGCCTCTTGGCATAGGTAGGTTAGGTAGGTTATAATATGTGTTAATTTTTGTTCCAAATCTGATTAATTTTTAACTCACCTTTAAATTCTCAGTTCTTCAAGATTCAGATGAGGAACAACCTGAAACACCAGTGGAGAAGTTTTCTGGTGAAACAAATAACTTAAAATATAGGAAGTCAAGTACTGAGGGTAACCTAAGGCTTAGTCGGAGCAGTTTAAGTGAAAATTGTTCATCTCCTACGGATCACTATGATGACATGCATCCTAGTTTGGATGGAAATGATACTGACAATGGAGAAGGCTCTATGCGACCAAACTTTCAAACCTCAAATGACACTTTCTACAACCAGAACTGTAACCAGTTGGAATTGGACAGTGCATTTGCTGGAGATTACTCTGAAAAGTCAAAACGTATGATGAGCAACATGGGTTTTAAACCAGGTAAAGGTTTAGGTAAATATGAACATGGTCGTGTTGAACCTGTGGAAGCCTCTACTCAGAAAGGCAGAAGGGGTCTTGGCTTAAAACCATCAGTTGTGGGTGAAATACCCAGAGGCTTCAAATGGACCCCTGATGAATCTAAACCGGATGCTAAGGAAGTAGTGGTAAGAAATTATTTAAATCTTTATATTTGTTTGAGTTTTAGAAAGAACTTCATAGCTTTATTTTAATTATTTAAGTTTTATCTTTTAGCTGTGGATGCCTGTACCTCCAGAAGATCCATTGTTGGGTGATCAGTTAGATGAGTGGCTGCAAAAAGGTCCTAAAAAATTGACCATTGTTGATGAAACTGACTTTGTTGATCCTCTGGTATTGAAAGGTGTTTTAGAATCAAAGGTGGGTGTTAATATATTAAAATATTTTCTTTGTGTTATTGCATCCCACATCTTATGTTCATGTTGTTTGTTGAAAAGTGCTACCTAAATTGTAAAAACACAGTGAATTGTTATGGAATCCTACTCCTACTAATATTTCAAATAATACGAAAGTTTGTAAGTATGGATGGATGGATGTATGTTTGTTTGTTACTCTTTCATGTAAAAACTACTTACTGAATGGATTGCAATGAAACTTGGCACACATAAGGTTAGGTCCTGGAATAGCACATAGGCTACTTTTTTCCGCAGGAAAACACTTCATTCCTATGGGAAAACGCATATCTGTATATACACATATACACAAAGTCGTATATACATCATATCTATATATACACAAAGTCGTGTTAGTTACACTATTTATAACTCAAGAACGGCTGAACCGATTTGGTTGAAAATTGGTGGGGAGGTAGCTTAGGACCAGGAGAAGGACAAAGGATGGTAGGGGAAGGGGTAGGAGAACGGTATAACTTAAAAACAACTAAACCAATTTGGTTGAAAATTGGTGGGGAGGTAGCTTAGAACCAGGAGAAGGACATAGGATGATATGGGTAGGGGTAGGAGAACGGTATAACTGAAGAACGGCGGAACCGATTTGGAGTTACACTATTTATAACTCGAGAACGGCTGAACTGATTAGGTTGAAAATTGGTGGGGAGGTAGCTTAGAACTAGGATAAGGACATAGAATGGCAGGGATAGGGGTAAGAGAACGGCTGAGAAAGTTGTGTTAGTTACATTATTTATAACTCAAGAACGGCTGAACCGATTTGGTTGAAAATTAGTGGGGAGGTAGCTTAGAACTAGGGGAAGGACATAGGATGGTAGGAGTAGGGGTAGGAGAACGGTATAACTCAAGAACGGCTGAACTGATTTGGTTGAAAATTGGTAGGGAGGTAGCTTAGAACTAGGAGAAGGACATAGGATGGTAGGGGTAGGAGAACGGTATAACTGAAGAACAGCTGAACCGATTTAGAGTTACACTATTTATAACTCAAGAACGGCTAAACCACGGAGTAAGGAAGGAGAGAGGAGCTGCCCCTACGGAATTTTTGTACGACACGAAGCGTGACAGTGCGCGGGGGTGAAGATTGAGTCACGGGTTGGCGGGACATAACTAGACTCCACCTACTTATGTAAAATCCATCTAGTGGGAAATAGTGAAACTACTAGCACTTTTTGTCCTTACGCACTTTTTGGTGGTACTGCTATACTCTACTAGATGGCGCAAAAGACACTATACTACAAAAATAAATTGTTTATACAGGGTGTTAATTTAATTGCGTGCCATAGCTCGCGGGTTCAGTATCAGTATCTGAACGACTTTCCCAAAGGAACATAGTTCGATAAAGGACATAAATTTTAGACTTCCCATACAAGTGTGTTGGTCACTCAGTAGGTATGGAAAGTCCAAAATTATTTTTTGTTTTTCGACCTATGTTCCTTGGAAAAAGTTATTCAGTCACTGATACGGATCTTACTCCAGAGCTATGGCTCGCAATTAAATTATAACCTGAGACTAAGAGCGGGCAGTCGGTAACCCTTCCTCGTTGCTTATAAAAATAGCGACCAATCTATACGTATAATAAAATCGCGAACTCGGCGAATCTGTAAGCTAAGCTACAAAAACTGTGTATTTTTGACAGGACGGGTCGAATTGATAACCTCTTCTTTTTGAAGTAGATTAAAAAGATAAAAGTGGTGGCAGCTTAACACGTTATGCTCCCTCTATCTATATGAATATAGAGCCAACTATATTGATTTGAAAATTCAAAAATAACAATAGGTATTAATTTGTATACCTACTTAGTAATCAAATTAAAATAAGAGGCATTCCGCTATTCCTACTATGAGAAGTAGGTATGTTGTTCACGATTTTGTTTGCGATGAGGTAAGGTTGCTGACTTCCCGCTCTCTATCTACTGGGAGTTTATTGCCAAAGTTTAGAAGATGGTTCGGTAACGATAAAGGAACACAAAAAATATTTAAAAAATCCTACATAAAAAAACGAAATCTCCTTGTCTAACTAAAACTTGAAATTGAAACTAAACTAACGCAAAAAAGAAACAGTTTCAGTTATGTATGTGCCTACCTAATCCACTGATACTTGCGCGCTGGTTTGATGATCTGGGTCATTGCGCTCCGAGTTAGTTTAGTTTCAATGAAGTTTTATTTTTTTTTAGGTAGGTTTTTTTTTCATATCTTATTGTGTTCTTTTATCGATACTGAACATCCACTTAGCTGTGGCACGTTATTAAATTAAGACCCTATAACTACTTACTTGCTGAAATCTGGAAGACGGTTCTTGAACCTAACTCTGGCGAGTTTGTCCACTGCATACTAGATGGCGCTACTACAAACAACATAACTACAAACTACAAATATTTCTCCAAATAAATAAAATATTCACGATATTCACGTAATTTTTATCAAACTATTGTTAAAGCTAAAGCCAGAAATGTAAATTGAGTCTGTGGAAGTAAAAAGAAGGGGTGAATTTCGATCGTCTACAAATATTCCCAAAACCATCTAGCGACATAAAGCAGAACTAATGTTACGGCCACATGCCAACAGTACATCGATAACAAATTTTATTGAAAAATCTTACTTACAAGTGAAAAGACACTTTAAATGCAGTTTCTTTTTGCCTTTCTGACGAATTTAAACAAAGGCACACAACACTTCATAGTGGGAGTTGTTTTTCCAACTATTTAAACAATTTTTTGCAGAGCGTGTTTCGATGTGATCACTGGTAAGTTCAAAGAGGAAATGGCGTATGCCCCGCCCCCTTTCGTGACGTCATGGCTCAATTGATTGAATCACGGCTCGACTGATATCATCATCTCCTCTACCCTTCTTTACTCCGTGGGCTAAACCGATTTGGTTGAAAATGGGTGGGGATGTAGCTTAGAACCAGGAGAAGGATATAGGATGGTAAGGGTAGGGGTTGGGGTAGGAGAACGGCTGAGAAAGTCGTGTTAATTACACTATTTATAACTCAAGAACGGCTGAACCGATTTGGTTGAAATTTGGTGGGGAGGTAGCTTAGAACCAAGAGAAGGATATACTCGTAGGATGGCAGGGGAAGGGGTATGGGTAGAGGTAGGGGCAGGGGCAAAAAAATTGTACATAATAACAAATAAAATCTGCTTATTTATTGCCTGTAAGGCGGAACAAAGTTCGCCGGGTCAGCTAGTAAATAAATAAGTTGTGGGCAGTGGCGTGCACAAAGATTTTAGGCAGGGTATGCACATTTTTTTCCAATTTATATGGATGTTATATAAAGATATTATATGGATGTTATATAAAGATATCCTGCTGTCAGGAAAATGCTCACTGTTTTGGAACGCGACCCTAATAGGTCCATGATATCCAAAGATTGATTAATTTGCGCTAATTAATAAAATAATAAAATAAATTTAATTTACGTATTATTTCATATTGTATTCTTTACTTATTTTTACTGATTACATTTTTTAAAATCGAATCAACGCGCCTATATTTCTTCAGATTTTGTTCGTGCTACAAAACTTCGTCGTAAAAACTGCTATATCGGTTTTACATTCGAAACAATGATGGTCAATTCGACTAAACAAGTCGACTCTCTCTATTCAACAACTAAGCGATACTTTGACCGCTTCTCAATTCGGACGGATCGCACTATAAGCTGAGCTTCTGCAAGCGTTACACGCGCATACATTTTCACGCACACAGACAAACTTTTGCTGTGTACTACACGAGACTTCACGAGAGGCTTAGTACTGCTTTTGCGCACGGGACGCCGTAGTTGCAGAGCGCTGCGGTGCTTCACGCGAGTGTTCACCGCTAAGCATAGATGGCGCGAAACTAAATATATACGGGAAGCCAACTCAAAGATATTTTGACTAGGATTTTTCATTTTACGGGAGTTACAGTAAAGTTCACATTATCATTTATATTTAGGGGCACGTTTGTATTGATCGTCTGGGATCACAGGGTATGCAGAGCTTTTTTGCATGTATGGAGTGCACGCCACTGGTTGTGGGCCAAGGCAATAACCTCAGTGACTGGGAGTGTTGGCTGTGTGAGAAATGTCATGAGCACCTCAATAACTAGGACAGTAAGCTGTGTGAAAGGTCATGAGTACCTTGAACTGGGGGGGAGTTAACTGTGTGACAGATGTCATGAGCACGTCAGTAGCTAGAAGAGTTAACTGTGTAAGAGATGTCATGAGCACCTCAGTAACTGGGGGAGATAGCTGCGTGAGAGATGTCATGAGCACTTCAATATAGCTAGAAGAGTTAGCTTTGTGAGAGATGTCATGTGCACCTCAGCAACTGGGGGAGATGGCTGTGTGAGAGATGTCATGAGCACCTCAGTAACTAGAGAAGTTAGGTGTGTGACACATGTCATGAGCACCTCATTAGCTAGAAGAGTTAGCTTTGTGAAAGATGTCATGAGCACCTCAGTAACTGGGGGGAGATAGCTACGTGAGTGATGTCATGAGCACCTCAGTAGCTAGAAGAGTTAGCTGTGTGAGAGATGTCATGGACACCTTAGTAACTGGAAGAGTTAGCTGTGTAAAGACGTCATGAGCACCTCAGTAACTGGAAGAGTTAGCTGTGTGAGAGATGTTATGAGCACTTTAGTAACTGGGAGAGTTAGCTGTGTGAGAAATGTCATGATCACCTCAGTACCTGGGGGGAGTTAACTGTATGGGAGATGTCATGAGTACCTCAGTAACTGGGGAGTTCATCAATTCATTAATTTCTTATGGGGACGTTGCGTCGCACGCAGACGGGTGATCGAATCATGATAATGCAGCCATTTCACCCTTTGTCCCAGGAACGGACTGCCTGCCCATGCTTTGTGTTGGAAGTTCTAGCTCCGAGAAGGCCATGTACTTGTGATGAATAGCAGGTCAGCGATTGATTCAGTAACCAATAGACCAGTGTCCCCCTTATGCTGGATGAAACTCCAGAAGTAAAGGTAACTTACTCATCACGCTTTCTATGCCATCCATACACTTTTATTACTGTTACTATAGTAGGTGGTGTAGATTCCCACTCCAAATAGCAGGCTGCCCGGGGCGCTGGTTCTACTGGTGCTCCTGCATTATCACCCCGTAGAATCTTCCCATAGGTTTATGAAATCTTACCAAATCTCCTATTGATACTTCCCTGAGATCCTATTCTGATAAGTTGTCTCTTCCTAGTGTTATCCATTTCGGTA
Source organism: Athrips mouffetella (assembly GCA_947532105.1). Classification (NCBI taxonomy): domain Eukaryota; kingdom Metazoa; phylum Arthropoda; class Insecta; order Lepidoptera; family Gelechiidae; genus Athrips; species Athrips mouffetella. Next base: position 11,513,927 of record OX383972.1, on the reverse strand, counting down.
GCGAGTACATCGGGCACTCGGCGATGAAGTGGAAATTAGTATCTTCTCCGCACTTTGGACAGGCTGGATCGTCCTTCTTTTTCATAATAGTTAGGTTTCTATTTAGGGCCTGTCAATGTACCTACTATGTTAGTATATCTGCTTTAGGAAACTATAATAAATGTGTGGTCTTTATCTTATTATACCCCTTAATAAAGATTTTGGATTAACAGTGTCCTATTATGGTGTCCCATCGAGCAATCGCCTTTGTAATTTTTATTCTTTCGAATACTCTTTTAATTGTCTTACTAGGAATGGTTAGGCGGGCTTTTGGACCTATCAATACGGCATCCGCTACCATCTTTGCTAATTCATCAGCGTCTCGATGCCCATATTTCCTTTATCTCCAGGCTATGAGTACCTCCCTGCCTAAAGCTAGTTTTTTAAAGGCCTCTGCATTCCAACACCAGTGCAATAAACAATGTTGTTGTTTCTGGTCTCTCTAGCGCTTTTATTTTTGCTTGGCTGTCACTATATATTGTTACCTTGTTATACGGATTTCCGCTGCACTTCTCCAGGTAACGGAACTGGGGAGTTAACTGTATGACAGATGTCATGAGCGCCACAGTAACTGGGAAAGTAGCCGTGTGAGAGATGTCATGAGCACCCCAGTAACTGAGAGAGTTAGCGGTTAAAATATTTCATGACCATCCCAGTAACTGGGAGAAGTTACCTGTGTGAGAGATGTCATGAGTAGGTACCTCAGTAGCTGGGGGAGTTAGTCGTGTGAGAGATGTCATGCATGAGTTAGGGGAGTTAACTGTGAGAGAAATTTCGTGAGCATCTCAGCAACTGCAAGAGTAAGCTGTGTGAGAGATGTCATGAACATCCCAGTAACTGGGGGGAGTTAGTTGTGTGAGAGATGTCATGAGCACCTCACTAGCTTGGGGAGTTAGCTGTGTGAGAGATGTCATGAGCACCTCAGTAACTGGGGGGAGTTAGCTGTGTGAGAGATGTCATGAAGACCCCAGTAACTGGGGGGAGTTAGCTGTGTGAAAAATGTCATGAGCACCTCAGTAGCTGGGGAAGTTAGCTGTGTGAGAGATGTCATAAGCACCCCAAGAATTAGTTGTGTGAGAGATGTCATGAGCACCTTAGTAACTGGGAGAGTTAGCAGTGTGAGAGTTGTCATGAGCACCTGATTAGCTGCGGGAGTTAGCTGTGTGAGAGATGTCGTGAGCACCTCAGCAACTGCAAGAATAAGCTGTGTGAGAGATGTCATGAACATCCCAGTAACTGGGGGGAGTTAGTTGTGTGAAAAATGTCATGAGCGCCTCAGTAGCTGGGGAAGTTAGCTGTGTGAGAGATGTCAAAAGCACCCCAAGAATTAGTTGTGTGAGAGATGTCATGAGCACCTTAGTAACTGGGAGAGTTAGCATGTGAGAGTTGTCATGAGCACCTGATTAGCTGCGGGAGTTAGCTGTGTGAGAGATGTCGTGAGCACCTCAGTAACTGAAAGAGTTAGCTGTGTGAGAGATGTCATGAGCACCTCAGTAGCTGGGGGGAGATAAACAAATATTTCAGCTGTGTAACAGCTTTCTTTAATTTTATGTTTCTATCATTGCTGTTATAAATGCAGGTTCTTTTCTAATTTCAGACAATTTTTGACACATTGGATGATGAGGACTTGCGCAATGCGCGATTTCGTAGCAATCCATATGAGACTATTGGTTCAGTAATATTTTTGAATAGAGCAGCTGTGAAAATGGCGAACATTGACGCAATATTTGACTTCATGTTTACTAAGCCAAAGAAACCAAATGGAGAGAGTGCTATTGACAAGAAAGAAATATTGTATTTCGCTGATGTTTGTGCTGGCCCTGGTGGATTTTCAGAGTATGTTTTATATAGGAAGGGGTGGAGATCTAAAGGTAAATTGAGATTGATCTTTATATAAAGTGAATGTTCTCAGTTTGCCACAATTTTCAATTAATAATCTTTTCCAGGATTCGGCTTCACTTTGAAAGGGCCATGTGACTTCAAGCTTTCTGATTTTTATGCTGGGACAGCGGAAACTTTCAACCCTTACTATGGTGTGAAGGACGATGGTAATGTTTTTGATCCAGCAAACTTGTTATCACTGAAGGAAAATGTTTTGAAACATACAGATGATAAAGGTGTTCACTTTCTAATGGCAGATGGTGTAAGTAAACAAATAGGTAGCTAATTCTATCAACACATATCTAAAGCATAAAGTATAATCAATCTTGGTGGAGATATAATCCATTTTCTACGTCTTTTTCTTTTGCCACTTAGTGAAATCTTATAAACTAGTTCAGGTTGATGTTGATAACTCCGATGCTGTCGGTTAGTGCGCATAACTCAATAAATTTCTTTCATCAGCTCCCCGGTCGGTACCCATTCAAAGCAAATAACCGTCCGCATCCTAGCTAGTATAACACTTAGACTGGAAAACCTTGTAGTAAATATTAAGTACCTAATAACGTTTCTGTTGGCAGGGGTTTTCAGTGGAAGGGCAAGAGAACATCCAAGAGATAAATATTAAGTAATTACGTTTCTGTTGGCAGGGGTTTTCAGTGGAAGGGCAAGAGAACATCCAAGAGATATTAAGTAAGCAACTGTATCTGTGTCAGTGTCTAGCTGCTCTTATGCTAGTGAGAACTGGCGGACATTTTGTCGTAAAATTGTTCGATGTTTTCACTCTTTTCAGTGTAGGATTGATCTATATCATGTACAGGTGTTTTGACAGAGGTAAATAATAATAACAATATTATTACTTATATTCTTATTACCCAGAAATCAGTTCAGGTGTTTGATACTGTTTGTACTATTTAATCTTGCAGTATGTATTCACAAACCCGTGACTTCCCGCCCTGCAAACTCTGAAAGATATCTAATTTGTATGGGAAAGAAACTCGGGACAGAGTCAGCGGAACAACATTTGTTTTCTGTGAACTCCATTCTGTGGAAAGGCGCAGTCGAAGGCGATGACGTCATGCAGCTTGTTCCTGTGCAAGTCCTACAAGAAGACAGAGGATTTTATGAATATATTTATAAGAGTAACTGTGTGTATGTAATATTTGTCACACAACATACAACTATTCGATTTGTTTGGTTGAATAAATAACTATTGCATTATTTTAGATTGGGAGATAAACAAATTAAGAATTTACTAAAAATTGCTGCATTCAGTAAAGATAAAAACTTAAAAGATGAAACTCAGGCTGAAATGAGAGAACAGTGTTTAAAGTTGTGGCAGGTTAGTTATTTGTAATTTTCAGTCTTTAATGTCTTGTTTTTCTACAAAGATAAGTTGTAAGATTTTTTACAGCTACCTGATAAAGTGAGAACTCAACCAGAAAGACTGAATCCTGATGATACACTGATGAACATGCTGTCTCTTCTAAAGAAAACCCCTCGCGAATCGTCCAACGCACACTCATTTAAAGCCAACATCTTGAACGAACCTCCAGAGTATTTAGAGCGAGTTTCCGATCTCGAGAAGTTTAAAAGCGTGTACGACTGGCATATGATGGTTTTAAACAGTGGACGAAACAGCTCCGACTTAAGATTTTTTATTGGTAAATGTAACAAATCAAGTAGTGCGTACTTTAAAATTAGTTATAAGAAATTACCCAGAAAATTTTCGTTTGCAGGTTGTGGTGGTAAACAAGTATATCAGTTAGAAGGGACAAAATGGAAAAATGTTGTAGATCTTCACATCACCATGCCTGCGAAAACATTGATATATGGAGAGGTAATAATGATGATATTTCTAATAACACTTAGGCAGTCTGCTCCAGATAAAACTCACCCCCCTAGCGCGCTCCCCTACCGCGCTCTTTCGAGAAATTGAGGAACTGTTTAAGCAGCCTACACAACCAGGCCACTGTCCGAAATAGTGTCATCTATTTTTGAATAATAGACTACGTAATAAGACGTAATAAGACCCTCATAACCTAAAATGCGTATGCTTATTTCATGCACCTTCTCTATAGCCTGCCTGGCGTAGTGGCTTTAACGGTATATTTTTTGTCTCTTATTCACTTTTTTAAATAATAATATTAATTCATAGTTAAAACAAACAAAATATCATTATTTTTAGACAGTTTATTAAAAATTTCATTTAAAACTAGACACTAAAGAATCATCGTTTTTTATCTCAAAAGAACCAACATGTAAGTAGGTATTACAATCTACATCTTTCGAGATTTTTGAAATAATTCTATAAAAAAACATACAAAAATAAAAATTCATAACAAAAGAAAACAATCCAAAATATAAAAATATTAAGACTTGCAAGATCAAAGGTTCCTCCTGGCTTGGTTGACATGTTTACTCCACTAGATTTTCATCCATCTTTATCCGTAATTAATTTTATTTCTTTAGTAATGTGTATTTGTTCTCCCAATCAAAATATTAAAGTCTTGCTTCACGATGAGCTACGGACAGTTTATTTCTTTTTGACCAGCTGCACGAAGAGTTTTCGATTTCGATATGTTATAGGTTATATTACATCCTCGGGGTAAACTTTGACAATATCATGATGATGATGTTCCTTTGCATCTTCATGCTTCATTAACATCGCCAGTTTTTCGTATTGTCGAACCCACAAACGCACCGTTTTTTCTATTAAAAGGAGAAAACAAATACATTATGAGAACACCACAATACTTCACTCTTGCTTTATTTATTTTGACTACTATCACTTACTGCGATATTAAACTTTCCAGAAATACTTTACTTATTCCCATTGTGTTATAATTTTGCACTTTAAAGATCAGTTTAATGACACATGATAAATAATTGAAGAAATCGTGTGACTAAGAGCATCTCCAAGCGAATTTTGATTTATATCAGTAATTATATCCTCTTAGATTTGTATCCTGATGCAAACTACCTTCATTGTAATATTGTTAGCAACCTACCTTCATTGTTATATGTTCGCGTCACTTGCTCTGCTATCATAGCAGATCAAAACATATGATGACAAATTTCATCAAACTCTCAACAAACTTAATAGCGCATTGGTCAAAGGTGTTGCCTTAATCATAACGAATCTGGGTGTCTACTCTCAAAGTCCGATATATATAAACGATACTACTCGAAACATGCAAATGCAAAACTTCGTCCCTTGACAATAGAGTGGAATATTGGTTGGATGAATTTTTAAACTGCATCCAACCAATGTTCTACTCTATTGTCAAGGAACGAAGTTTTGCATTTGCATGTTTCGAGTAGTATCGTTTCGATATATCGGACTTTGAGAGTAGACACCCTGGTTCGATACCCAACAACCTCATAAAATTGTTTTTGTTATAAAACATACTTAAAGTTTAATGGAGTCTAAGAAAACACAAAATAAGTAAAATTAATACGATCTGACCGAGTAACGAGCCCAGATCAGGTTTGAGCGCATAGTTTTCAACTTACTCAATAGATGGCGCTTTCCAGAACGTAAATTACCATTTTACTTTCGGGGGGGTCAGGTAATGCAAACTTTGACTGTACGGTTAACCGCTTGTCGGTAGAAACTTTTTCAACTCTATTACCACGCCATAAGGTCCAAAAGTGTTTCTACTGATGTGCGGCCGTGTGTACATGTGACATATTTCTTTCACCTAACCTAACTTCCTTTGCGTTGCAGGTAGTCAAAGAATACCGAGGCCAGGGTAACAACCAGATATACAGCAAAGCTTTGCATGTTATCGACGCAATGGTTCTTGGAGGTATTGATATTTCGCATCTTCCTCTGACTGAGAGGTAGGTTTTTATTCTTTTTATGGGCAATTCCAAAAAAAGTGCATACCCTCACTTTTTCGGGTGTCCCTAGGCATAAAATGTAAATTTTGAAGAATGTGAGGCAGTTACATATTTTTTATTATTATTATTGTAATGTGTACTTTACCTAACCTATTTAAAGACATTTCTAGAAAATTATTAATATCAATTACAAAATAGGGTGATTTCGCCCTGCAGTACTGTCCCTACTCACTTACGACTTTTTTGTCAAGCTATATTTTGAATATTAATAAATCAGCTACAAAATTACCTGTACGCTGTGTTAGACAGATGTTATCTTAATGTAATTAACTAATCAAAGATAATGTAAATTAGCAAAAACCATTGAAAATAAATCTAAAAAGCTTGTCCCTAGCATTTGGGCAAACCTGACAGTCAGTTACGTTCCGGCGGTTTTTACCTGTTTGAAAATATTTTTTCATGTCAAAAATTTGCAACATTAACAACATAGACAAGGTATTTTGGTCTCAATTTTATCTCTCAGTTCGACGGTAGCCGCGTGCGAAGTAGACGTGTTTTTGACCCGATAAATTTACGCAGTAATTTTGTCAGCATACGTTAGATGACTACAAAAGATAGGCAGTGGTTACGTGTTTTAAACCTTCAATTTCAGTGAACCCATAGTTTTTAAAACGAGAGTGGAAAGAAAATTCCACTACGACGAAAAGATTTAGTAAAAAAATGATTTAAAATAAAAATTAACACTACGTTACGTCAGTTACGTAACAAATGTGGGTGTAACGTATAGACGCTAGGTCTGACAAATCATTTTACGTTACAAACGCGTCAGGTTCAGTTACTGTCCCTATCAAAATACCGCGAATTATTCTATTTTATTCAAACGTTTCATTAATTATGTACTTAAAATTAGATATTTTCGATAAAAGGTAATTAGATGTTATAATGTAAACTATAAGTAGGTCGAGAAACTTCGTGCAAATTAAGTAAATGTGAAAAATATGCTAAAATGTTATAAATATACCCTCATCGTAACGTAACGTTTTATCTGATCCATTTCTAGTGATTCAGGTTAAGATTATGTATTTTTTGGTCAAGAACTTGATTAACTAGACCAATCTACTGTGATTAAATCAGAAAGTGGTCCTACAGATGCTTTTATTTATTTATTAGAGATTAAAAATCAGCGTAACGTAACTGATTGATATGTGCTAGGCATTCGCAATTTTTCGTTGGTTTATAAAGAAGTACTTAATTTTACGTGAAACTTTTGTTTTTATCAAATTTTATGAAATGTATTATAGAACTGCATCATTAGAAACATAAAATATTGCACAATTTTTTTTTCACATAATTTCCATGCCATCCTCATAAAATTTGGAAATGCCCTTATAACAAAACAAATAGTAATTGTTGAGTCCACATTCACGGCGAGAAGTCTCGCTGAGAGCACCAAAAAGAGGTTCGCAATATGCCTCGGCCGGCGAACCTTCTCGCACATCAAGACTTCACGACGCGAGTGTCCATGATAAAAGAGTGTAATGAGTACATTAAAATGTCGAACTTTATTTTTTAGAATAAACCAATGTGCGTTATTCTGCACTGCATTGGAAAAGCCATTTGACAGCCAAGCTATTCCGATTCGATGTAAGAGGCTGTTCAATATGGAGTGCTTCAGTTCCGCTATTAATAACCTGGAGTACCGCGCCATGAAAAGGGTCAAAAAGGCGGTCACTATTAAAACGCCCAACAAAAATAGAGATGAAATGTTTTATGTTGTTGGATCTCTGCTCTTTTTAAAGGAAATCAAAGGTATGTTGCGACTCTTGCGACTATTATCTTTTCACAAAATTTTCTTTCTTGTACAGTCAATCACACTTCTATTTCTTTATTTTAGAATACACTTTCTAACATTTTCATGACGCCTTTATTACGTAGCAGTAACGCTGATATTTGCAAGCGTTTTCACTTACGAAGTTGAGTACATTTTTACCCGACGCAGCGAAGCCCAAAAGAAGGGTTATGTGTTAGACCTGTATGTATGTCCGTTTCTTTGTTCCCTCGTAACTACTAAACTGCTTAACCGATTTTGATGAATCATACGTCGTAAAATATGTATTAATAGCGCGAGTGACACTAGGTGCATTAAAATGATGAAAAGTCAATATAGTGGATACCCTAAGAGCTATCCTATATTTTGAAGAAAGAATTCATATCAGGCCAAATTTTTGTCAACGGCTTTTAAATGCAATTTTAAGAGACTATATTTTTGAATCCACCCATTGAAATTTCAATTTCTGGAGGTCTCAATTTCCATTCTTTTCTTTGTTGGATTTAGTACACTATATGTTACGGGACGTTAATTAAACAAAAGCATTGAAGAACTGATCTGATAGCATTTTTATCATAGGTCTAATGCAACTTTGAGATTTACGTAAATTTGTTTTTTAGATTTAATTGTGTTTCTTTTACAAATATAGGAGGATTGTATACTTAAAAAAAAGATAAAAATAAAGGTAATGAAATGTAAAGTAAATAATATTTATAGCATTTTTGCCCTTCTTTTGTGGAATTTATAATACCTTTATTATTTTTTTTTAAATCATGCGGTCGTAAATTTGGGTGGATTAATAATAAATTATTTTATAGACCAGCTAATCTAAGTTTAGACGAAAAAAAAAATGCTGATATGAATTTTTGTTGAATCTTCATACAGTAAAATCGTTTGGCTCTTAGGCTAGGATTACGAGTATTGGGGCCAAATTGAGCATTATGATTTTTTTTTTAATTTATAAAACTGACGAGTTTTAAGAGGCGACACAGTATATTACACAACTTGTTCTATGTTTAAACAAACGTTTAAGGCGATCCGTTTTCCATACTAAATTCAAATGACTTGCATTCTTATGCGGGACATAAAATGCTGTTGAAAAACGAGTGTTTACCGAATGCTATTTTTAGTTAAATTTTTCGCTGATAAAGGATTCCCGCCCGCCGCCCACGACCGCATTTTTGTCGGCCGACTTGTATGTATGACGATTAGGGAGGTGATCGATTAAAAAAATATCGACACACGATGTAGATGATTTTATGTTTTGTTTGTAGGATCTTAAAAGATCGTCGACCTGTTGTAGCCCAATTCTTGAATATCAGTGGGTGATAAAATATCACCCAACGAAGAACTATGATATTTATTGGTGATTGAACATGTAAATTGCAGTTCAGTAAATTAAAGATCGTCGACCTGTACCCCAATTCTATGTGAAAGTAAGCAGTGAACTACCCGCTACTTATGCTACACAATTTTTTTTTGGAGTGACTTAGCAAATAGTCATTTGATAGTCTACTTGACACGGATCATGACACGGATCATACGACGCGTCCCGCAATCCGCGCGCGTTCGACGGCCGGCGTTCGTTTGTTATATATAATATATATATTGTTTTATCTGTTTGTTTGATTGTTTGTTTTTGTTTGAATATTTTAGTTTGTCTGTTTGCTTTTCTTTCTTTGTTTGTTCGTTTCTGTTGGTTTTTGTTTGTTTATTTTAGTTTGTTTGTTTTTAAATGTTTATTTTTGTTTGTTTGATAGCAAAATAAACAAATTAAACAAACGCAGTAGAAAATTGCATTTTAAAACAACAATACAAATAAAATCTTTATAAAACCTTTCCCTTTTAAATTTTTATTTATTTACTTTGATATCACAAAGACGAATTTGTACGTACGCCGCCGAGTGAGACCCTCAGCCGAGTGAAGCGTTCGAACGCGACGTCAAACGCGGGCGTGTCACGCACGCGACGTTCGCTATCGTCGCCACGCCATGCATACGCAACATACGGACGGCGTCGCATTCAAACGCTTTAATCGGCGGCGTCAGAACAATTTCGTATTTGTGGTATCCATTGTAAGAGCCAAGATCAGGTCAAAGTAAATAAAGAAATAAAAATTGAAAAAGAAAAGGTTGTATGAAGATTTTATTTGTTTTGTTGTTTTAATATGCAATTTTCTTCTTCGTTTATTTTTTTTAAATTTTGCTTTCAAACAAACAAACGAACAAACAAAAACATCCAAACAAAAAAACATAAAAAATTAACAAACAAAATAATCAATCAAAAACAACCAAACAACAAACACATATAAATATATTATATACTATGGTGGCACTTGAGGTGCGCTTGACTGTACATTATGCGACGACGATTAAAGTTTAATTTTTAATTCAATGCAGTAAACTGACGTTTGGTGGGTTGCCGCTTTTTTGGGAAAAATAAATAGTGATGTGCTAAAAAGATATAACTCAATCACTCATCTAGTGATATGTTCATATAATATCAAAGTGATTATTTTAAGCTTATTAAATTACGTAAATACCTACTCGAACAATAACATGGCTCAATCTGAGCAAGTCGAGCGCGAACTGATCATCAATAAGAAAATAGTGCTTCCCTTAAACCTAGAGAGATGAAATTTGGCACAGAGGTAGGGTTTAGTGCCCATACATAGGGAAAAGTATCAAAACTAGGATCATGGAAGATCTGGTGTACCTGAAAAAGAAAAGGTTAATGGTAAAGCTAATTCGTCTGCACATTGTCTTAATAAGGTTGGAGGGAGTTCGTCGATTCCATGGCTGTACTTATTTTTTAAATTAATTATATTATGTTTTTCTTAATCTACAGGGGTCAAAAACATGGTATTTTCAGTAGTACAAAGTACTGGGTAACCTCTCACTATGGTGCCGTCGGGAGAACGCTCTCTCTCCTTACCGATAGATGCAAAATAACTATTGAAAGTATTTGCAATTTGTCTGGGATCCGTTGGTTTATCATTGACTTTTATTTTTATATTATGTTTTTCTTTATTACGTTTTTTATTAGTTCTTTCATTGACTATACTCCACATGGTTTTCACCTTATTTGTAGATTTTTTAAGTTTATGAATGTAATTATTTCTTTTGACTGTAATAACTGATTGTTTTATTATCTTTTCATATCTTTTATAGTATTTTTTAAGGGTAATACTGTCTGATTGATTTGTTAGAATTTTTAGTAGTCTTTTATTTTGAGAAGAATGTTTAATGCCTACAGTTAGCCAATATTTTTTATATTTAGTCCTCAGTTTAATTATTCTTTTCGGAATTGTTTTGTTTAATGTCCTTTCATTATGTCTCTAAATGCTTCAAAGTTTTTGTTTACAGAGTTATTGGGTTTAATAATATTATGCCAATTTAGTTCTTTAAGTTTCTGTCTAAAACTATGTATGTTTGTACTGTTGTAAAATCTTTTTTGCATATACAATGTTTTTTGAGCACATGGGTGTGGTAAATCTATACAAATGATTGTTGCTTTATGATCTGAAAATCCTAGCTCTTCTACTATTGTATGTGTATTGGTATTGTGAAAATTTGTAAATATTAAATCAAGGCATGTGGAAGTTGTATTTAAAATATGTGTCGGCTGTTTTATATGTTGAGTAAAATTGTGTTCTGACAAAAGGGTTAAGAAGTTTAACACTTCTGCATTATTTTTTAGAATATTTATATTAAAGTCTCCTCCTATAATTATATTTAACTTAGCATATTTATAGTTTAAGTAAGTGAGAATTTGTTTCATCTGTTTGTAGAATAAGTCTTCCTCTCTTCTATTCCAGTACATAGTAATTATAAGTAAATTTTGTTTAGGTAACTCTGTGGCGCATATTTCTAACACATATTCAATTGACATGTCACTGATATCACTTCTGTCTATACTTTCAAAATGATCTTGTAAAAGCGCACAAACTCCTCCTCCTCTTCGAGATTGTCTGCAGTAGGCTGATGCTATTTTATAACCAGTAAAGTTTATTAAATCTAGTTTTCCAGGAGTCAGCCAAGATTCTGAAATACATATTGCTTGATACTCATGGTGATTATTGATGAATGCTTCTAGTACATGTTGTTTATTATACAAACTTTGAATATTTTGATATAATATTTTAAATTGTGGATCTTTGGTCACGAAATAAATTGTTTGTAGTATTTGGGTTATTGTTTTTGTCCGGTTGTGGCTCTTCATTAGGAATCTGGTTCAATGTACTATTTTCAAATTTGTATTCCTTTCCTTCTATCCATAGTTTATTGTTCTGTATAATTGCGTGTCTTCCATTTTTCCTTGCCTCGTGTAGTATCTCATGCATTTTTTTCCTTTCTTTACGCCCGTTTTCGTCAAGGTATTCAGATATATAAAGTCCAGTATTTTTTAAGTACATTGTATTCTGGAGAAGGTGTTTCGTTATTTGTTTGGTTACAAACTCAATCATCAATGGTCGACCACGACGATTTCCTCTTCTTCCCAGCCGAAATATTTCTTCTATACTTCCCGTTAAGTCAACGTTATATAAGTCGTAGAAGATATGCAATATACGGTCGTAAAGGATGCGTTCGTCTTCGCCATGTATTTCGTTCAAACCGTATAGAACAATTTTTTTGCTACAGTTGTAAGTATTGCTTTGAAGTATTTGAGGTGTAATATTACTCTGAGAAATTTTGTTTGTTAGTTGTTGAACTTGTCTATCCAATTTAGTTCTTTCTTCCTCTAGTTTTTTTATTTTCTTATCCATTGTGTTAACTTCGCTTTGTATTTTTACTTGCTCAGTTTTTACAGTTTGCAGTTCGTTCATGAATTCCTGTTTAAATTGCTTTAGGGAGGTATTTATCATTACCTGTATAGATGAGGATATTTCAGCAACAATCTTAGTATTCATGGTACTTAGTTTCTCGTCCAGAAGTTCACTCATGTTTAAGGTAAAATTTTGTGTAATATCAGCGTTACAATGCAGGGTGTTCCCCATTATGCTGTGTTCGGAATCCGGATGTGTGTTAGTCGAGATGTTGGTAGGCAAACTATCAAAAAGCGCGCTTTTGTTAGGAGTGCTATCTTTTTGTAATATTTTTGCAATCTGTGCATGCCCAAGAGATATCAAATCTTTGTGGGTTTGCTTTGAATTGCATTGGCGTTATATTTAAACACTTGTAGTGAAAATTGGCTCTGCAAGCGCAACATTTTACTCGCTCAGCGATATTAACCGGTTTATTACACTTTACGCAATTCATAGTGATCCGTATGGTAACGTCCTCTATCGACAAAGATCAGAAGTATAGGTTTCATAGATTTGAAGTCAAAGTTTGAACCTCAACTTGCAGGTAATTAGTCCTACCTAATTTCCGATAGATGTCACTACTTATCACAGTGCTTGATAATGCGTAATAATGTCAATGAAGTTCGCTGTAAACAGTTTCGAAAAAGCACTTATCATTACAGCTTGACCAACTTATCTGGAGAATTTTGTGATGGCGCCACGATCGTAAAGGGTTGCCACCTATTACAAAAATAAACAAATTCAGCCTTTTTTAATACTCTTACTACATGATGAAATATGACGACTTTTTACTGCTTGCCTCCTTGCTCGCTAATACCTATACAGGGTGTAAAAAAAAGTACGATGATCCTTCTTAGGGGTGATTCTACATCACTAATAATTTAATAACTCTCCGGGCGCTTCACTTCTACTTGAGCTATAACAATTTTTTTAAGAAGTATTTTTAATATTTTTTGTACAATCTATTAATGATGTAGAATCATGCCTTAGAAGGATCATCGTACTTTTTAGAGTTCCGCACCTCAAAATAAAAAAACGGAACCCTTATTAAGGATCACTTTGTTGTCCGTCTCGAACGAGAAGAGGTATCAGGTTGAAATTCATAAAGAATATTAAGGTCCATAAACCACACAAGATCTGTAAATTTAAATTTTTTACAAAGACGCAATCAAAAGATATGGCTCTTTATGTCCTCATCTCCATACATTTATGCAAAAAAGCAAACCTACAGGGTACTTCCCGTTGACCTAAAATTATGAAATTTGACAAGAAGCTAGTTCTTACAGTACAAATAAAGGGAAAAGTCTAAAATCATTGAATATTTAAATTTTTCTCACAACTTAAATAACCAATTAAGGTGAGCTTCCGTTTCAAGAACTTTTCTATAAAGGAGGGGTCAAGTTGGATGGTCGCGATGTTTTTTAAAATCAAAGAGCAAAACCTTTTAGTATATCATATGGTAGATAGGTACGGAACCCTTAGAGCGCGAGTCCGACTCGCTCTTGGCCGGTTTTCCACACCCTGTATAAGTAAATACAAAGATCGATGACAAAGACAACGGCCCTGACTAAACGGTAAGTTTTTTGGCAAATTGGCCTCGGAATAATTAAAGCATACAAGTAATATATTAAACGTTTATTTTATTAATAATTAGCTAGTGCCCGCGATATCGTCTGCGCAGGTTTATAAGTGGTAGCCTATGTGTTATTCTGATGTATAAGCTATATTATTGTAAAGTTTCATTAAAATCCATTAAGTAGTTTTTACATGAAAGAGTAACAAACATCCATCCACCCATACTCGTACTTACAAACTTTCGCGTTTATAATATTAGTAGGAAGGATAACATATCAAAATAGCAATTCTTATTTTTAGAATTATTTTTACATAGAATAAGAAGACCCGATTATACCTTTTACTGATAACCTTTCACAAAGTAGGTAATTAAATTAAATTTTGATGCTTGACAAGCATTTTCTCAACGGACCAGTTGGCGTAGTTTCCAAAATCTTTGAAACGGACGAACATGCTTGACAAACATTGTAAAAATATAAAATTACTTGAAATACATGAAATACTTGGAAATATGCAGAAAAACAAGAACAGCACAGACAACACTGACTGATACAAGGAGGTTTAAGTAGCAGCTCTTTCGGCTAAGGAGGGAGCCATAACCATATCCATTTCTTGCGAGGGACCTCCATACTAAAATGTATGTACACCTGTTCACGTATGGACTGTTAGGTCGCCCACTATCCTCGTAAGTGTAAAATGCGGACGAAGTGTCATACGGGTTTTTTGATTTCATATACAAAACAAAACCTGTAACTAAATCTGAGGCTCAGTCACTTTAGCTTCTGTAGCTACTGAAAAAAGAGCGGTACAAAGTCCACCGTGTCAAGATACACATGCTTTTGACTGTAGGTACATGTACCTGAACACAAAACTTTAGTATTTCTATAGGTACAAACTTTGTTTGAACACTTATTTCCCCCTTTAAAAGTTGATTTCTAAATTATGAAGGTTCACATCTCTCTTTATTTCTTAAAGTATTTTATTTATCTATTTTACCTAAGTTTTCAAAACTCTTGTAGTTTAATACGTATATTTTTTATGAGTTGCGTATCTTCTGTTCGAGTGAACCGATTACAATGATACACCGCTTTTATATTGCAAGAAAGAACGCCAAACACATTATTGAAAACCCCGTTTGTATCAGTTAAGTTGTTTATGATCTTCTTTTTGAGTGAACCGATTGCAATGATCTAAAGCTTAAATATCGTCAAAAATAAGTCAATGAGTTCAGTGGTTTTCGAGTTACTGGAGCCACCGCTTGATACTTCACGTATCCTCTGTTTCAGTGAACCGTTCGCAATGAAACAAACAAATCTGAGCAATGAAACAAAATTAAGCCTAATGTGTAATTGTTAACCTTATTTCAAGCGGTTGAGTGGTCTGTGAGTTATTGGCGCCGCCGCTTGGAACTTCGATTGTACTCTGTTTGCGTGAACCGATTGCAATGAAACTAAGCTTATATATTGCACGGAAATAAGCTTAATACATTACCTATCGAAAACCTGGTTCAAATCGGTTCAGTGGTTTGCGAGTTTATCGCGACTACACAACCAGACAAACAGACCAACAGACAAAAATTCCAAAAATGAACCGAATGGTTTCTATTAAGTACCTTTTTTGTGACCCCCCAGATCAAGATCGATTTATCCCGATAATTTTCAATGAACAGAATCGGCAAGTTATTATATGTATAGAATAGATGATCAATTCACAAGTAAAAATGATATATTTTCACTTTTGCATATAAAGTTTGGATGAAACATTAGATTTTTTGAAATATTTTTTTTGTATATTTGTAAAACGTAACCAAGACCGACTACACAACCAGACAAACAGACCAACAGACAAAAATTCCGAAAATGAACCGAATGGTTTCTATTACCTTTTTTGTGACCCCCCAGATCAAGATCGATTTATCTCGATAATTTTCAATGAACAGAATCGGCAAATTATTATATGTATAGAATAGATGATCAATTCACAAGTAAAAATGATATATTTTCACTTTCGCATATAAAGTTTGGATGAAACATTAGATTTTTTTAAATATTTTTTTTTGTATATTTGTAAAACGTAACCAAGACCCTAGTTTTTTGACCGACTTGTCATAGTCGACTAGGAGACGCTTTACACGACTATGTTTAGGACGGACTCTACAGTTTTTACTCTGAGGATTGTCAACAACAAAATGACGTTTTCAAAATGACGTAAGTAGTTCCGGTTTTGTCCATTCTACAGAAAAGTTGGTCAAGCTGTAAAAGTAGCACTGTAATTCTTCTAATTTTGACACCGGTATGTTACCTACACTACACAATCTCGTCTCTCTCGTCCTTTTTCGTCTAATGCGGCAAAATATTGCTTTCGTGGAGTTGGCGCGCTTATCAGTTTGTTGTTATTATTTGAATTTTGCAACGGTAATTGCTTACGATTCACACTTTTTGCGGAAAATTATTAAAGAAATATAGTTCAAACAGCTCTTATAGTATCTTGTAATCACTTTTCTTAAACGTTTTGATGGTTTTTAAGCAATGTTGTTGTTTATATTAGATTATTTACACTTAGTCCTTGCAGTAATGTTTTGGCACTTCAAATAGACAAATTATTCATTCGATTTCTACAATAACACTTTTCCTAAGTAATTGTGCACTACACTACATTTCACTACACTTTTTGCAAGCTTTTAAGTATTATAAGTAATTTTAATTAATAATTGTTACGCTGATAAAAAATTCGTGGCACTAGCGCCCTCTCCATGTTGCATGTCTGTCGGTCTTTTATAAATTGTACTTGTAATTGTACGAGCTTATTCCACCATCCCCCTTCTACCATCGGGAGACCAGACCGCAGAAAACTACCCACATTTGGTTGATATTCCACACATTCGCACAAAGCGCTTTAAAACATCTTTTATAATGCACACGGCTAAAGAGTGGAATTCTCTGTCTGCGTCTGTGTTCCCGAGAATCTATTGAAGTCGCGAGTGAATAGGCTTCTTCTGGGTAAGCTCGGCCCATCTTTGATCTCATCTTTATCCTCAATACTAGGTCGAGGTCAAGAGTAAACCCATTGACAATAAATAAAAAAGAGTTAAGACATGTACTTTTTGAATTTATGCGGAGCTCAAATCTAAATACCTGTACTGTAACTTCAAAAATGAAGGACTTGAAGACCAACGAACCGACAAAAATGTCATCCCCTATTTCATCGTCTTGGAAGATGTTTTTCAAGAAACGCTCAAACACGTACGAGTATTTCTTTATTTTTTATCGAAATCTTAAATGCATATTCGTATGAATCTCACTTCACAAACAATGGATATTCATTATTCATAAAAAATATTTTAACACATTTCATTTTACTCTTTCTTAAAATCATTTTCTGTCGCGAGCCTACGTGGTTTGAAGAACATACCCTTCAAATGTCATGCTTCTATGTTCATCTGTAGTTTCGGCTGTGCTTTGATGAGTCAATCAATCAATCAAGAATTTCCCATTTATTATATTCTATGAAAATATAAGTACCTTTATTACTTTTTTAACTATTCGAATATTCGGATAATTTTAATCAACTATTCGAATTTAAAATTGGAGCGGATATTCGAATAAAATGAATATTCGAATTGCAAACCCTAGTGCGGTGTGTGCGCGCTCAGAGTCGGATCAAACCTTGCTCTTATTCACTCGTTCAAGCGACGTGACGTCATCAATCATTGCATACGAAAACGAGGTGGTGTCAAAATAAACGTCAAAATTAATTTCGGTTGAGTTTCGTGGGATTTGTTTCGGTTTGTTTGGAGTTCGAAAGCAAACTAAAGAAATGCATAAAATTCACAGAATCCAAATACTTTGTGGCTAAAAAGTACTTTGATTCGAACAGTGACATTGACATAAGCGCAGTCATATCGGATCGTTTAGATATTCGATTTGCACGCTAACGAAAACGATCCGACCCGAATGCGCCGATTGCAGCGTTTGTAAAATATTTCCTTATTGAACCGCACTGTATTATTTCAGAACCATGGGTAGCTTACATGTCAAAATCGAGCGGTCATAAGTATTACTTCTGTATAGAGAAGAACAAGCCTCGTAGCGAATATCACATCGTCGAGGAGGCGCGACTTGATATGATCAGTGCGTTCACAAGCCGCGTCATGTGGCCGTGGGAACCCTCACCGAGCGCCATCTTCGACGGAGCCCCGCATGGAGGACTCTCTCGGGCTCAAATGGAAGACTTTATTAGGCATAACGTTAAGAGATAGACTGTTGTATTATTTAATAGAGTAAGAAATCTGTGTGAACTCAATTAAAAGTAATTTTTATGGTATCAAGATTTTTTTAGTTTGATTGTAGTGTAAATGTAGTGTTTGCTCGAGCAGTCTCAGTGGTCTAGTGGTTAGAGCGTTCGGCTCTCGATCTGGAGGTTCTGGGTTCGATTCCAGAAAATCACTTTGTGAGACTTCCGTGAGATTTCCCCAGTTTGGTTACTAACTGGGGAAATCTCAATTTTGCTAACCAATGGTTAACCTAACCAATGGGTAACCTAACCAAGGTTAGGACCTTGCAGCATGAATTACCTGATTGTCTGAAAAGTAAGATGCGCTTCGGAAGGCACGTTAAGTCGTTGGTCCCGGCTACGAAGTTATCTTTAGCGGACCAACTACGCTGACCTCACTGGGTAAGGTAGGTCGGTCTTACAAGCTCACTCGTATTTTTTTATGGCTATAAGGGCCTGTCCGCACAGCGAATTGTTGCCGCGCGAACTATATCCCGCGATTGACAGCAAAAAATCGCGCGGGGAGTATTCGCTGTGCGGACAGGCCCTAAGTGAGAATTTGACGCCTGGTGTAATGCAATGTTTTTGATGATGATCAACAAAGGGCCTGTCCGCACAGCGAATTTTCACCGCGCGATATTCGCGCGAATTATATCCCGCGTTTGCAATAGAAAAAAATCGCGCGAATTGTTGGCCCTAAAGGTTGTACAGACCGGAAGCCAGTGATCGAATTCTTATCTCCACGGAACACCGCTCGAAGGACAGACATACAACGTACACACGGCCGCACGTCGGTATAAACAGTCGGTGACCTTGAGCGGGTCTCTGGATTCGGGCGTTTGTAGCGCAACGATGGTTCAGCTTATACTGGTTTTTTGTTTCTACGTGCTTGCTGCCGTGCGTACGTAGTCTATAAAGAACCAAAAAAAAAGTTCGAAGGAAAAACATATATTTATAGCGAGTTCAGGATACGTTAGGCTATGAATATTATTTTCGGCGCGTGGGTAACAGGCGGAGAGCCAATGAACGATTTTCTCCCCCCACTTGCCGCGCTCAGCCCCGCGACTCATTACTCCTCTTTTAGCTGGTTTATTGATTATATTTCAATTATCTTTTTATTTGATATCATAAAAAAAAAGACGAACCCCCATTCTTTGATTTTCGTGGAGTGTCCCTAACCCCGATCTGGCCACTTAGTAAATTTTATCTTTTAAACTGAAAGCTACTTGCCTACCAAAAAAAAAACACGAAGTCCTAAGAAGTTGGCAATGCTATGAAACAATTGACCAAAGTTCCAAAATAATTACATTCCCTAAATAAAATAAAAAACTACATGTCCCGGGGTAGCCACTGATTTGCGTGGATACACCTATAATCACTTGGCCATCCCTAACTTCGAGGCCTTGTGTTGCGTTATTCTAATGCAAGTTACAACTAGTCGCGCTTTGAAGGCCGGGCAAAATAGTTGTGTGACAAGCCGTCCAGTTTCCGAAAAATAAAGGTAAGAACCACGCTACGTGGATTTGGTTTCTTAAAACTTTGATTTGCGTGGTACAATTTTCTCCAATGTTTGTGAATGTATTCATTAAATAAAATTTTGTAGCAAACCAACATAAAGGTAACATAACTTGTATTTGAAACACAGTTCAATTGCTCAAAAGGTTTTGATATAATTTTAGCATAAAGGTTTTATTTTGATTTTCGTGGCAGTTTTGACCCACGCAAATCAATTTTTGGCCACGCAATTCAAATAACTTAAATTTGTGACATAATTAATTTCTATTACTTTATTTAAATATAAATTCATTTAAATCAAACTTAAAACATCACAGTTAACAGGTAAAGTTCTTTCCAGTCCTGGAGTTTGAAGACGTCTTCCAATGCAGCGGTTAACAGTTTAGGAGATATGACGTCTCCCTGTCTCACTCCTCGCTGCAATTGGATAGGTTTCGAGTCCTGGTCCTGAAGACGAACTGACAAAGTGGCGTTTTTGTACAGATCCTTCAACACTTCAATATACCAATAGTCGACTTGGCACCTATGGAGAGATCGAAGCTCAGCCCACGTCTCGATCGAATCAAAGGCCTTCTCATAGTCCACAAACGCGAGGCAAAGTGGCTGGTTATACTCTTCGGTCTTCTGTATAACTTGCCGTAGAGTATGTATGTGGTCTATGGTACTGAAGTCTTTACGGAAACCGGCTTGTTGGGGAGGCTGGAAGTCGTCGAGCCTGCGTGCGAGACGGTTTGTAATGACTCTCGAGAACAGCTTAAAAACATGGCTCAGAAGTGACATGGGTCTGTAATTCTTCAACGGGGTCTTATCACCCTTTTTGAAGAAGAGCACCACCACATTTTTGTGCCATGCCTGTGGCGTTTTCCCTTCGAGTATTATAGAATTAAACAGCTTCTGAAGAGCTTTTAGCACTGGCCTTCCGCTTGCTTTCAGGAGCTCAGCCGTAATTCCATCGTGCCCGGGTGCCTTGTTGTGTCAGCTGTCTGAGAGCCATACTAATCTTGTACAAGCTGACGTCCGGGATATCATCGGTATGATGTCGGGTTAGTCTAGCTCTTGGATCGTTGGCCAGACTGCTAACGGGTGGGCCGGTTGACGTGTATAACTGTTCATAGAACTTCTCGACTTCCCTCAATAGCTCAGGCTTGGACGATACGGTTCTGCCATCCTCGGTCTTCAGCTTCGTCAACTGGCTCTGCCCAATAGACAGATCTCTTGCGAACACTTTGGAGCCTTTGTTCCGCTCAATCGCTTCTTTAATATGGTTAGTATGAAATAGCCGAAGGTCGCGAGTCACAGACTTAGAGATCTGTTTATTGAGCCACCGATATTGAGAAGCATCTTCCGAAGACTGCAGAACCACTTCGCGTCTTTCATCCATTAGCTTGAGGGTATGATCAGAGATATTTTTGGTTCTTTTAGTACGGTGGGGTCTGAAGTACTTTGACCCAATTTTATGGACAGTTTCCACGAACCCGTTATTGTAGTCGTCAACATTTACGCATTCACCAAGGCACTCAAAGCGGTTTTACAGTTCGAGCTGAAAGCCGTCGGGTTTTTGAATATTCGTGGGTGCTGGTCGGAGCATAGACTTCATCAGTCGAATTCTTTCCAGCTTTACGTTGATATTCAATGTGCCTCTTACCAATGGGTGATCGCTTCCGGTTTTAACCGCATTGATCACAGAGACATCATTGAATATTTGCTTCTTCGTCGACATGATAAAGTCAATCTCATTTTTTGTAGCACCATCGGGACTAATCCAGGTCCATTTTCGGTTTTCCGACTTTTTGAAGAAGGAATTCATCATTAAAAGTCCTTCCTTCTCCAAAAAGTCGGCTAACATGTGGCCGCTGGAATTCCGATATCCAACACCACATTGCCCCTCCCTCAGCTCACCATAGCCTCGCTTGCCTAATTTCGCTTTGAAGAGTCCCATGACAACGGTATAGTGGGTCTTAGGCGTATGTATAGCTTTAGAGGTATCCTCATACATAGCCTCGGCTTCATCATCAGTGTGTGTCGAGCGTATACCTGTATGACCTTCAGCGAATACCTTTTGGTGATTCTGAGTATAAGGTACGCTACCCGTGACGGCACACTCTCGATCATTACCACGTTGTTCACGAGAGACTTGTGGATCATAAAGCCTACACCTCCTGATTTTAGGGTTATCGAGTCCTCCCCCTCTCTTTGGACTTCATATAGACTCAAGATGTCCCAGCGCAATGTGTGCATGTTATAAGATGCCAAGGCCAGAGGTCGTCTTGCTGCCCATCCTCTGGATTTCGTTTCCTTAGTCGCCTCTTACGACACCCATGGGAAGAGATGGGTCAGAACTATTCTATTTTTAGGCCGGCACCGCATGGCTTATCATCAAATAATGCATTTAAGTAAATTAAATTGAAACTTTTCATTTTCGTGGGGTGTTTTGTGATTGCGTGGTGTTTATTTTTTTAACCTCGATTATCTCTGTAAGTATATGACTCTCTGAGGTGCCTCTTCTATTAAAAATATAGCTTTAACGTATATTTTACGATTTTAGTGTCAAATTAAAACATATATTAAATTTAAAAATTGCCACGCAAATCACCAAAGAATGCGTTGCTCGAAGAAACACCCTCCTTTACTCTAGGCAGGACGGGTAGGCAAGGTGTAAGACCGTCCGCCGCGTGAAGCGTTTGTACGTGCCGTCAAACGCACGCGTCTTACGCCGCTGACTCAAAAATGCTTCCAATGGTCATTATTTGTTAATGTACAGGGTGTTAGGCTAGGATAACTATAAAGAATGTAAGGGTAAGTATACAAGGTGTTAGGTTAGGATTACTACTATTATGTACAGGGTGTTAGGTTAGGATAAATACACAGGGTTTTAGGGTAAGTATACAGGGTGTTAGATTAGGATCACTATATGTACGGGGTCTTAGGTAAGTATACAGGGTGTTAGGATAGGGTGACTATACGGGGTCTAAGGGTAAGTATACAGGGTGTTAGATTAGGATCATTATATGTACAGGGTCTTAGGGTAAGTATACAGGGTGTTTTTACATAGGGTGTTAGGGTAAGTATACAGGGTGTTAGGATAGGATAACTATACAGGGTGTGAGGTTAGGATCATTATATGTATAGTGATCCTAACCTAACACCCTGTATAGTTATCCTAATTTAACACCATGTATAGTTATCCTTACCCAACACCCTGTGTAGTTATCCTATCCTAACACCCTGTATACTTACCCTAACACCCTGCGTAGTAACACCCTATATACTTAACCTAAGATCCTGTATATATATTGATCCTAATCTAACAGCCTGTCTGTATACAGTAAGATTAATGTGGGTTGTTTTTTAGCTAGTAAGAGTCTGGCACTACCTGGGTCCTCCCTTCCCAGGTGTCCATGATGGATTTTTTTCCTCCGATATAAAAAGGTCTCCTCACGCGACAATTTCCATCACAATTAGTTGTGACAATCTTTAGAGTCGAGATTGTCTGTACTCTACTCACAAAGCAATTTCATCAAGATTTCATGCCGCGAGTTTAAAAATTTTCAAAACTATCGAAATTTCAACATGTAGGACTTGTGCTTACCATCGATTCATCAAATTACAAGCAATTAGCGTCGAAAAGAAGATGATAGTGGCTAAAAACATTGCTTTAATCGCTTTTGTCTTACAACAATAATAAATGACAGCCACAGATTAGATATAATTCGTCCTATAGATAGAGTCGCAAAATTGCGACCATAGAACAAAATGTATGAATACTCGTATGAGTAGTGCTCCACACATGCACAGATTTTGTACAATTTGACAGTTAGTTGGAAGTCAGCCCCAATCTGCCTACTTACGTTGCAATCTGTTGACAATCTGCAGATTGCGACAACTGATTGTGATTGAGATTGTTGCGTGAGTAGAGCCCATAACACAATCAGTAAAAAAGGTCTCTGATCATGTCAGAAGGACAAGTGTTTTCAATAAAATAAAAAAACACCCTGTATACTTACCCTAACACCCTGTGTATTTATCCTAACCTAACACCCTGTATACTTACCCTAACAAAAACACAAACGAACAAAAAGAAAAAACAATCAAAATCAAATGAACCCGAACGCGGCACACGCCGGGCGTTCGAGAGACGCGGCGTCGAAACGCTTCACGTTGCGCCGGTCATAGAAACACGAACGCCCGCCGTCGAACGCTCGCGTATTGAGAGACGCGCCGTATGACACGCCGCACGGTGCGGTGTTCATAGAAACACGAACGCCCGCAAAAACGCTTCACGCGGCTGACGGCCTAAATGGTTTTTAACAAGGAGGTTTTAGTAGCAGCTCTTCCTGCTGAGGAGGGAGCCATAAGCGTATCTTGCGAGGGACCTCCATACTAAAATGTATGGAATTTTATCAAAATCCTAAAAACGTAAAATTTTTATCTTTCTCTCTGAGAAATATGTGACATCGGACTAATAAATGCTACTAACACAGTTTTTCTGGTGAAAACACTTACCATTCAGGAAAAAAACGGTGTTAAAAATCACACATAAAATGGCTATTAAAAATCACACATAAAATGGCTATTACGGATTATGTGAAGAGACACTGTATGGATATCGTCTCTTTGGTATCGCGTATCGCAATCTGTGGTTTGTTTCTATAGTTACCCTCTCTGTGTTTTTGTCAATATCTTTTAGTATTTGCTTTGATAATGTACTTTCAAAATCTATAATAAAACAACGTTTTATATGCTTTAACCAAGCTGTTAATTATTCTTATCTCCTAAGAACTTTTCTACACTACAAAAGTTCATATGGTAGCAGAGCGAAATATTTCGAAGTGAAAAGTCGTAACGACATATGGCGAAAATTTTTACGTAAGTTTCTTTCTATATAAACATGCCGAAAACGACGTATCACATTGATCCACTTGATAAGGATAACTACGACACTTGGGCAATACAGGCCGAAGCTGTATTGGTAAAAAGCAAGCTATGGAAGTACGTCTCGACACAACTTGATGAAAAAGCAGATGCTACTGATATCGAAGCAGACAAACAGGCCAAGGCAGAACTAATTTTAATTATCGCTACTTCCCAACTTAAAGAGGTCAAAAAATGTAATACTGTGAAAGACTTGTGGGACAAATTAAAACAAATACATGCGAGCAAAGGTCCTGCTCGTAAGGCCACATTACTTAAGCTACTTATACTGACCAAGCTAGAAGGCAGTGATGTTCGTACACACTTAAACAAGTTTATGGACACCGTCGATAAGCTGGCTGACATGGATGTCACCATAAATGAGGATTTGTTGACTATTATGATGCTCTACAGCCTTTCGTCAGAGTACGAAAACTTCCGCGTTGCTATAGAGTCTCGCGACATATTGCCAAAGCCTGAAGATCTGAAAATAAAAATAATTGAAGAGAGCGACGCTCGTCATCACAATAAAAACTATGAACCTGGCCAACAACATGAAGAAGAAAACGCACTCTTCGCTTCTTGCAAAATCTGTAAGAGAACGGGAAGAAGAATCTTTCAGAAGAAGACACACAAAGTTTGCTCTGACTGCTGGAAGAAAAGTAAAGACAAAAAGAAGTCCAACACTAATAAAAATATTGATTCCCTATATGCTGAAGAATGTTAACTTACTTCAACACGAAACAACCAGGATGATTGGGTACTTGACAGTGGTACCTCACATATGACCCATCACCATGAGCACTTCAAAGACATGAAGACTGTTTCAAGAAAACTAAATTTTGCTTCAGAAAATCACTCTACAGAAATTTTGGGTGAAGGAAGAATTACATTTTCTGATCAACAACAAGGACGACGGGTACATCTAGAAAACGCCCTGTACGTACCTTCTCTCTCTACAAATTTACTTTCTGTATCAAAAATGACTTCACATGGAGCCACCGTCACGTTCGACAACCTCCGTGCCTTAGTTCGCAACAAGTCAGGTGATCTTTTGCTATCTGCAGAGAAGTCGAACAATGGTCTCTACTATGTAAGAAAACCAAACGTTGAACAAAGCTTCGCAGCAACGCCTGCAACGAGTTCGACAAACACGAAACAAGGTTCTATACAAGAATGGCATAGAACTTGGGCACATGAATTACAAAGATCTCCAACTGGCTCTCAACAACGAGACAGTGACTGGAATGAATTTCAACAAAAATGAGACTTTGTCATTGCCAGACTGTGAAATTTGCATTCAAGCAAAAATGACTCGAGTGCCAAGTCCTCTACAACGAACAACTCCTCGAACTACTGAACGTCTAGAAATCGTCCACAGCGACGTGTGCGGCCCAATCAGAACACCTACCCATGCTAAAAACAGATACTTCGTTACTTTTATTGACGATTACAGTAGGTATGGACGGGTCTACTTCTTGAAAAATAAATCTGAAGTATTAGACAAGTTCAAAGAGTATAAACAAGAAATGGAGAAATTTACGGGCAACAAAATCAAACATTTGCAAACAGATAACGGAACAGAATACGTCAACGCCAAATTCCAAGCCTTTCTAAAAGAACACGGGATTGCACGACGATTATCTGCACCCTATACCCCACACCAGAATGGTATCGCTGAACGCAAGAATCGGACATTAGTGGAGAAGGCCAGAGCTATGCTTATTGATGCAAAAGCGCCAATGCACTTATGGGCAGAAGCAGTGAATACTGCTAACTACCTAGCAAACAGAAGTGTTAACAGTGCTATAGAAAATAAAACACCATTTGAGAAATGGGTATTAAGAAAGCCCTGTCTTAATCACCTCCACCCTTTTGGCTCAAAAGCTTTTATTCTGAAGAAAGGACCAAGAGGTCACAAATTTGCTCCAAAAGCAATACCGGGGATGTTTGTTGGATATTCCGATACTAGCAAAGCATACAGGGTTTATGTTCCAAACAAGACACTAATTTCCGCAGATGTCAAAGTAGTCAAGGCTAACTACTATAAAAGCCCAACTGAACATGTAAACAACTTTACATACAACAATAATATATGTGTTTCGGTTTCAGAAACAAAGAAAACGCAAGCAGATATCGATGATGCTGACGATACTCTGCAAGACATTCTGATTGAAACTCAACAGGATAATCTTATTGAAAACGTCGAAACAGAACAAGACGATTTTGATGAAAATGTCGCCGCAGATTCTACCCTGCATTATGAAAGTGTTGACGAAAACGTTGATGATGAACAAGATTATTTTTACGAAACTACTGTTCGTGAAAGTCTTAATCATGAACACGCTGACACGGAACCTGAACCGAATAGTTACAGTCTACGAGACAGATCAGCAATACAAATGCCACAACGGTATGATGACTTTGTACTGGCTGCTGTTGCTGAAGTTCAAAATTTACCTAAGGATCCTTTGACTTACAAACAAGCATTAGAATCTCCCAATAAAGAACAATGGATTAAAGCCATGCTGAGCGAGATAAACTCACTAAAAGAAAACAACACATGGGACTTAGTTAATTTGCCTGATGGAAGAAAAGCACTACCATGCAAATGGGTATTTAGACTGAAAACTAATCCAGACGGCTCAATTGATAAATTTAAAGCCAGACTTGTTATAAAAGGCTATTCACAACAAAAAGGAATTGACTACGACAAAACTTTTAGTCCTGTGGCTCGACTCAGTACTATACGAGCTATTATCGCAATCGCTGCTAAAGAAAATTTAAACCTACGCCAATTCGATGTAGCTACAGCTTTTCTCAATGGGACAGTTGAAGAAGAAATTTTTATGAGACAACCTGAAGGTTTCCAAGACGGGACAAAGCGGGTGTGCAAACTTAATCGCAGCCTCTATGGTCTCAAGCAAGCACCGCGATGCTGGAACTCCTGCATTGAAGAATTCTTAAAAACGACAGGCTTTCAACAAAGTGAAGCTGATCCTTGTCTGTACACCAGAATCAGAGAAAAATCAAAAGTTTTGATTGGACTTTACGTTGATGACGGACTTGTAGCATCGTCTACACCAACTGCAGGAGACGAGTTTATCAAGGAGCTAAAAACTAGATTCAAGATAACTACCCGACCTGCTTCCTACTTCTTGGGTATGGAAATAAAAGCTGAAAAAGGCAAAATTACGTTATGCCAGCAAGCTTACATTAAGAAGGTTCTTGAAAAGTACGGTATGACAAATAGTAAATCAACACCGACGCCAATAATCAAAGAAAGTATCAACGATACGGAACCTGATATTGATGTCGTTTTTCCATATAGACAAGCCGTCGGAGCCCTTACATACTTAGCGGTGGGCACAAGGCCCGACATAGCATACGCTGTGAGCGTTGCATCCAGAAACCTGGAGAAACCTAGCATGAAAGACATCATGTTAGTCAAACGGATCTTTCGTTATTTGAAAGGAACGAACGATAAAGGCCTTGTATACAAGCAATCAAAAGAGTCACTCCAAAAGCTTATATGTTATTCCGACTCAGACCTTGCTGGAGATCAAACAACTGGCAGATCAACAACCGGAATGGTATGCCTATTGTCAGGAGCTGCAATCAGCTGGAAAAGTCAACGACAAACAGTTGTATCAATTTCATCCACTGAAGCAGAAATTATTGCAGCTAGCGAAACAGCACAAGAAATATTGTGGCTGAACAGCCTTCTGAAAGGTTTAGTGGATTTGGAAAAGCCTATTCTTTATTTGGACAATGAATCTGCTATAAAGCTTTCGCACAATCCGAAATACGAGTACCACAAGCGTACAAAACATATCAAGCTAAAGCATCTATTTGTGCGTGAATGTGTTACCAATGGTGAACTGGAAGTTAAGCAAGTACCGTCTGTGCGACAGCTGGCTGATATGCTTACCAAGCCGCTCTTTGGTCCAAGATTGAAAGTTTTAAGCGGACAGATTGGATTAAAGAAAATTTTAAAATTCTAAAAGTTCCGAGGGTGTGAAGAGACACTGTATGGATATCGTCTCTTTGGTATCGCGTATCGCAATCTGTGGTTTGTTTCTATAGTTACCCTCTCTGTGTTTTTGTCAATATCTTTTAGTATTTGCTTTGATAATGTACCCCAGATTAGTAAGTTAATGTACAGATAATGTACTTTCAAAATCTATAATAAAACAACGTTTTATATGCTTTAACCAAGCTGTTAATTATTCTTATCTCCTAAGAACTTTTCTACACTACAAAAGTTCATAGATTATTTACGCTTCCGTTCAAAGTATTAATGATCAATTCATGTGGTGTACAGCAGGCAATGCTAGTGGCCAGCTTGGACAATGGCTGTCAACGCATCGACCACTACCGAGACCATGGGCGAGGCAGTCAGTCTCCGTCGGGCCGCGCTACTGGCAGCGTTGCCAAATCGTTCCTTTTGGAACATTTTACGTTCTATTTTACGGACACGCGTTCCCTTTGCGTTCCCATCTTTTGTGCGTTCTTTTCGTTCCTTTCCAAATATTAGAAATTCCATCAAAGAAACAGATGTTCAAAAAGAATGGCGTGATCATGCTATGCTTGATCACGAGAACATCGGACTCTATTCTGCTCTTGAGCCATTACATTATTGGAAAAAGGTATTTGAACTAAAAAACGCAACCGGAGAGCCTAGATTTCCAAATTTAAAAAAAATTATTCATCTTTTATTGGTGCTGCCCTTTTCCAACGCATCTGTAGAACGTGTTTTCAGCAAACTAAAATTGACTAAAACTGAAAACCGGAACAAATTAAATACAGATACTTTGTCACCCCTCATGCACGCCAGTGACGGCATAAACCTTCAAGGAGGGATAAATAAATATGAGCCTACACAAAACCTTCTCCAAAAGAAAATTTCTTATAGAAATACGCAGTAAGCTGTAGTATAATAAATAATAATAATAAATAAATAATAATAAAGGTGAGGTGTTTTTTTTTTAATATATATATCTAACTGAGACTGCCATCATGCTATATTTTTTTTACATAGCTGCCTTTGTGTCTTAGTACTTTGCGAGTAATAATGTGATCTGCAAAAGCAATAATATAAGGGCTCTTACAGACAACGATAACGCGCGATAGGAGCTGTCAGCTGCCTGCAGTCGTCGGCAGTCGGAAGCTGTCGCGTGACTGTCGACGGCGGTGATCATCCGGCTTCGCACGACAGCCACTTGTCACAACGCTCTCTCCCTCCCAAACTATTCTATTCAAAATGTATGGCGCCCGGTCAGCAACGGCTGCCGTCGGAAGTCGCGTGACAGCCGGATGATCACTACCATCGGTAGTCGCGCGACAGCTTCCAACCGCCGACAACTCCTGTCTGTGTCTGTTAGAGCCCTAATATGTTTGCCGCCTGCATGATACTAACAAACTAACGTAACTTAGTTTAAAATTGATTCTTAATGAAAAAATAGATTTTTTTTACTTATTTTTCTATTGCGTTCCTTCATATCTAATTTCGTTCCTTTTTAGACATCCCAGCGTTCTAAATCTTCAATCGCTACTGGCAACCCTGGCTACTGGACACACGTCTAAATAAGATAGAGCTATTAAGTTATTTGTTATTTCATTCACCAATATACATACAGTCTATCTGGAAGTTATGGTGTTGTGTATCATTGTAAATATATCCCGAAACACACGAGGCCCGACGAGACACCACAAATGGCGACAAGGATGAAAACCGTAAGTAACTACAAATAAGTTAATTTTGGTAAAATGAAAGGAATATTTACGAGGTAGATGTTCAAAAAAAAACAAAATGTCAACTAATGTGTGTGCATGTTAAAACGAAAGTATTATCTTTGTCCTATAAATTACAAACAATAAAATAATATTGGTTATCATAACAGAGAACAATGAATTTGTAAGGATAATCGATGCAACAAGTAACGTCCATAAAGTCCATATGCCTTTGCTGTAATTACTATTATTACGGGTGCCTGTACGATAAAACTAAATCAATTTTTCAAGCCCTACCTATAAACTGTTAGTCTTTTTCAAAAACGCAATTGCGAAAAAACAAATATAAAATTAATGCTTGAAGGGTAGGTAATCGTAATGTATTATTAAAGTAAACGAGATTCAACGTGTATTTTATGTTTCGGAATTTGTGAATACCTACATATTTAGTTTAAATATTTGTATCTGGGCAAAAATAATACCATGCTAAACGGGGCTTAAGTTGGAATGGCTTACTCCTAACCAGCAGCGCTAGAATTGAAACTCAATCGTTAACGATTTGAATCGGTATCATGATTCCCATTGAGTCGTAATCGTGTTGAACAAAACGGTAGCATGTAACTATCAGTTTGGTTGAATACGATTGATGGGGTTCATGAATGATTAAAGTGAACTAAATACATGCGTTACGTTTCTTCACCATGAAAATATTTCGGAAGCGATTTAATAATCTTTGATTATAAGAATGTTACTTTTTATACACTATTTTGGCTTGAAAGGGATTATTTGAGTGAAATAATTATTTTTTATTTGATTTTTAGCTCAAAAAATAAAAAGTATTGAATAAAAAGCGAGCAACTAAACGCACGACTTCTCAGTCTTTCTTTTAGGTTATGTTTTCCACCCTAGGTTATAAAATTTTCTATCTGGCGCTTTTGACGACGTTTCTTTGATATTGTGTCTGAAAAGCCCTTACCTGCCCCTAATATTCGCTCAGCAGCAGTCACAAATTATTAAACGACAAAAAGAAAGTGGAAGTCAAGGTTAGTTACAAATTTTCTGTTTCTCTTGTGATTTCCTCTGCAGATACATAGGCTATATCTAGTTTGTAGTGATTCTCAAATACAGAAATGTTTTAGTTTAATCATGCACTTTCCTTTCGACTGAAATCCAAATATTTTGTGAATTACTTTTTGTCTGCATTTCGGTAGTCTAGTCTGCCATTCTTGTTTAGTAGATATGCATTTAACATTTTGTACAACATTTCAGGATGCCAGCTCCCCGAGCGGTTTCAAGGGAGCAGCAGATGGATGTAATGCTTATGTATAATATGAAGACATAATAATTTTGTTCGGAGCGGCATAGCTAATAGTGGTGACCCCCATTGGAACCTCTAGTCACCTCCCAGTGGGTGCGAAAAGTAAAATGGTTTCGTGCTTCAGAAGGCACGTAAGCCATTGGTCCTATTTTCTGAAGAAGTCACAGGCCTTAACGGCTTAACAATTCTGTCAACAGGGTTTGTCAGTCATCAACCTTACAACCTACATAGTGACACGAGCATGACGTCAGGTTGCCAGCTTTAAAAAAGAACTATCAAAATTTCATCGTTAATAGCCCCATGGTCCAGTGGTTAGGGCGTTGGGCTAACAAGCCAATGGTTGCCGGTTCGAATCCCACCCACCCATATGGCTGTTTTATTATTTGTTTTTTGTTCAGAATATTCTAGAAAGAAAAGAAAGAGAGCTAATTACTAGAAATATCTAACAAAAACCTAAATAAAAAAATGAGTCCAGAATGTTCGGAAACAAGTAGCATGGGTATATATATAAGCCGGGCCACCGAGCGGCTACGCCGCCTCCCCTCCCCCGCCGCACCCTGCGGCCACTAGGCAGCCCATGCTCACTACTCCTCGTCAAACAGTTAGGACTGTGGGCGCCTGAGAAGATACCAATGATGATGGCTACTCCGCAGTTCAGTGGAAAGCAAACTAAAAAGAGAAAAGAAGAACAAGGAAAAGTCCTAAGGAAGAGGAAGCCTCAGAGGGAACTCAAGAGGGTACAGAGGGAAGACTCTGAAAGAGGTGCCGGAGGTAGTACAGTACAGAGGGAAGACTCCATACAAGAGGTCCTGGAGGGAAGACCCCTTACAAGAGGTCCCGGAGGGAAGACTCCGTTGAAGAGGTCCCAGAGCGAGAAAACTCTGTGGAAGAGTGCACGGAGGGGAGTCTGTACGAAGAGGCTCAGAGGGCGAACTTGGTGAGGTGTGAACAAGAAGCTCGGGTTGTATATAAGACCTAACTATTAAGCAAGCAATATTTGTATATATATATTTGTAATCGGTTTCTCGAAAACGGCTCTTACGATTTCGATGAAATTATCATTCGGGGGTTTTTGGGGGCAAAAAATCGATCTAGCTAGGTCTTATGTCTGAGAAAATTCGTTTTCCTCGTTTTTGAGCATTTTGTAAATTTCGCGTTTTAGACAGAACCTTACAGCGCCATCTGTTGGCGAGTAGCATAGCTTGCTCACCTGATGATATTTTAATGTTGAGGCAGTTATTGTAGAGCAAAGCTCGGTCGCCCAGGTACTAAGTCCTTATCTTATCTAGCCTATAAACGGAAAAACTTACTTTGGTGTTTCACTCCAATCCCGAACCGCTAGCTCATAACAATATGATATTATCTGACCATGATTGTAAAAGCCAGTAAATACTGTGATTATACAAAAACTTAATTTAGGCTACGGTGTTTTATTAACAAGAACCGGCTGTGATTAAAACAAAGTTATAGTAGGTATATGTTTATTTTCTATTAAAAAAATACAAATTTTGAACATTGTTTTCTTTTAAAAAAATATTCTTATACTACTATAAGAATATTTTATAAAATTGTTTAAGGTAAAGTCCACAATTTACCTTAAATAATTTTATAAATAACAATAAATAAACAATAGGCCGCCTTTGCCCACATTAGGTTTAAGTTCTCCATGTACATTTGTTTTTAGGGTTCCGATACCTAAATGGTAAAAAAAGGAACCCTTATGGCGCGACTTTGTCTTCATCTATATATATAAAAGAAGAAGGTGACTGACTGACATATCAACGCACAGCCCAAACCACTGGGTCTAGAGATTCCAAATTTGACATGTAGGTTCCTTATGAGGCCTAGGGGTGCACTAAGAAAGGGTTTTACAAAATTCCACCCCTAAGGGGGTAAAATAGGGGATGAAAGTTTGTATGAAAGTCCGTCAGTTTTGAAGTTAGGATCTTCAAAATTTGTATTTAGGCTGACGACTAAAAATAAATATTTACGTGTCTCAGGGTTTTTGAAAATTCGACACCCTTAAGGGTGAAAAGGGGGATGAAGTTGAAAATTCTTTATTCTTAAAGTAAAATCCACATAATTTATTATTTAGGCATTAATGATGTAATTCTATGCAACATTCATCACTGTAATTGAAATTCAACCCCAAACTCAACCCCTAAAAAAGGGAAATGGGGTGAAAAAGTCTAAAAACCAATATGGGTATCGTTTGTATGGTTTATCGGGTCGCTGATTACGAAAACTACAACAATTTTGAAATCCAACGTGGTGGACGTGAAATACCATCATCCCCCTGGGGATGGAGTTGGGGTGCGATAGGTTTGAAATGTCTAAAAATCAATATGGGTGTCCTTTGTATGGTTTATCGGGTCGCTGATTACGAAAACTACAACAATTTTGAAATCCAACGTGGTGGACGTGAAATACCATCATCCCCCTGGGGATGGAGTTGGGGTGCGATAGGTTTGAAATGT
The DNA here is from genome assembly GCA_947532105.1 of Athrips mouffetella. Taxonomy (NCBI): domain Eukaryota; kingdom Metazoa; phylum Arthropoda; class Insecta; order Lepidoptera; family Gelechiidae; genus Athrips; species Athrips mouffetella. The sequence continues at coordinate 11,479,731 of OX383972.1, read as the reverse complement.
CTAAAAATCAATATGGGTGTCGTTTGTATTGTTTATCGGGTCGCTGATTACGAAAGCTACAACAACTTTGAAATCCAACGTGGTGGACGTGAAATACCATCGTCCCCTGGGGATAGGGTTGGAGTGCGATAGGTTTGAAATGTCTAAAAATTAATATGGGTGTCATTTGTATGGTTTATCGGGTCGCTGATTACGAAAACTACAACAGTTTTGAAATCCAACGTGATGGAC